>OX401968.1:5317057-6567057 GCA_947859335.1 Tortricodes alternella
ATACGTCTATGGGACCAATTCGAAAGTTAGTTCGCATAATTTAAAAGTCACAAAGTTAAAGTAAGAAACGTCAAACTTTGTTTTCAATAGCTTGGCGCCATATAAATTGACGCGAGTGTGTCGTTTCTTATTTTAAGTTTAGGGTATTTAAAGTTTAGGCGACACCAGTTCGAATTGGACCCAATGTATATTTAGGTTAGCTAATTTATGTTTGAAATTAAGACGTGCTCTGTTGCACGTCACGTAAGGGCGCCTTCAATTATTACATAACGCAATTCCCCCCCCCTCTCCCCCTTAGTAAAACGTTACGTAACCACCAAGTGACCATTTTTACATAAAAGAACCATTCTCTACGCGCCTGTTCTGAAGAGTTAAAAAAAATGTTACGTAACGCGTAGTTCAAACCCCCCTCCCGCCCCTGTAACGCATCGTAACGTTTTACAAGAACCCCCTCCCCCAAATTCGTTACGTAATACTTTAACGCTCTCTAAGATAGATGGCGCTGGGGGTCCAGTTAAATTGAGCCGCTAAATGGTGCTATCTCGCCATAGATAGTAAAAACGTGAGCTAGGTTGCAAGAAGGGTGTAGAAAACGGAACTAAAGGTTTTTTTCTAATGCACATTTGTGGACAACCAGCTTTAAATGTCACGCACAACTCCGATGTTTAAATTTCCTATTGCGTATACTTTGTTTTTTGTTTAGATGTTTTTTTATATTAGATTGACGAATAGGCGAGTTTAAATAGGTTTTTGTTAATTTTCTTTTTTTGTAGGCAAGAGTTTTTCCATTTGTCTAAATTTTAATCTATTCCGATTTACGGCAATTGGTACAAACTAGGCTTAGGCTAGCGATTTTCGCGCGCAGAATTTCGCCTGCGTAATTTAACGCGCTTTTAGCAAGTATAAATGTTCCGAGAGCCATATCTGAGCGAACAAAACCTCGTGTTTATGGAATACTAAAATAAAAGAATATTCAAATTAAAATGTTACGCTCAGATCTGTTGAGTTCTGGCTGAGGCGGAATTAAGCTCGCGAAATTCCGCTCGCGAAAATACCGCTAGATTTGTTTGTGCCCAATAAATCAGTACAGCGATCGGTGTGGATTTTTTAAAAATAAATACAGCGAATTCAAGTATGCATTATAGTGAATTAAATTAGTTTATATTGAAGTTATTTTATGTTAATTTGTGTATATGTACATTTATTTCGGGCTGCAATATTTTTTTACTAATTGACTTTTTGTTCGTTTTTTTCTGTATATATTGACGTATATAGGTCAATGATGCTGTGGTAGACACGAGAGCGCATGACAACACATTTGTCATGCGCTCTCGTGTCTACGAGAGGTTAATACCACAAACCAATGGCCGAATTCAGATAGGCCACTCAAATTGATCTTTAATTAAAGTGACGGTTCGGTGACGTTTCTGTATAGGTTGACAACTAGTTGAGGGGCATTTAACTATTTAATTTCTAATCAAATGCTTAATTGGCGTTTCTGAATTCGGCCACAAATATCCTGAAGACAACGCTTAGCCTAACTTTTACTAGTAAATAAAGCTGCCAAGCTTGCGGGGTTTTTACCCGACTGCGCAACGCAAAAGAGGGTAATGTGTTTAATAGAGCGCTGTGATTGGTGCGAGGTTATGCGCCCGCGCCTGCTTTGTAGCCCCGCCACTGGCTTTTTGGAGTTTACTCCTTAAGAATCGATTTTCATATATAAGCCCGGGGTATGAAAAATTATGGGGAGTAAAACCAAAGTACGATGTCACACTGTCACACGACGGAGTCACACGAAGTCACACGATGTTAGCCGAAGATGCGTCGGTCGCTTCGCATTGCATACAGATATAGTGACTAATGTTTCCATCGGTAAAACTCGGATCTCAATCGAAAGACGACGGGACCCGAAGTGTCAATGAATTATTGTATTCAATGAGTGACATGTTTATGTTCATTAACATGAAACTTTATTATTTACTGTCAAATGTCAAAATGAAAAATTATCGTAAGGAGTGAACTCCTGTCGTGCGTCGGAGCTGACACACACACACACACACACACTTTTTTTCCTCTAATGCTGGCAGCGCGGGTCGCCCGGCTATGCGGAGTCGGATATATGGTTTGTTGGTTAATAGGTACGCGTTGGTTTTATATGACCTATATAAGACTGTGATCTTAATATACGCTGCATCTCATGTTATTTAATTGTAATATAATGTTTGTTTGTTGTTTCGTGTTTCATTTCTGACTTTAGTTTGTCCCATGTACCACTAGTGGACCCGCCACAGCTTCGCCCGCGGTATTTTCTATACAAACTTTATCACCCCTTTTCACCCCTTTAAGGATTGAAATTTCAAAAAATCCTTCCTTAATGCACCTGTAGGGTACTCGAGGAATGTCTCCTCCAAATTTCAAACCTCTACGAGCACCCGTTTAGGCTGTGCGTTGTCTATAAGTGAGTCACGGTACTGTTTTATAATGTATTGATAGTTTTTCGGGCTGGGTTTCCGCCACTCGACGTCTTTATTGCGTGGTGTTGGCAGCACTACTCATGTCAACAGATCCTGTAGGAAGCCTAGTAGATCCTTGCTGTTGACGACTTCCTGGGGTCCTAGCATGCCACACGGCGATAAGTGAAACCCGTTTATCTGTCTATCTCTTTCATCGGCACTAGTGTGAGAGACGCACTTAGAGATAAGACGGTTTAACTTATTCTTGTGTCAACCTGTCAAAGGCCGCTGGAGTGACTTTAGCTTCCGGTAGTTGGCTACGTCGGGACATTCCGGAGGACGTGGGTGGAATGAGTTTAACAGTCTATGTATGTATATTTGTATGTGAGCAAAAATCGGATGTAGCTCCTGAACTACTGGACTGGTTTTACTAAATATGATATCGTACGTAGAGAACGTGCGAATTATTCTCAGGAATGGCCCGACATATTTCGGACTCGTAGAGATGGTGCCGTGTGTTGCTTTGACCGCGACCGCACTCAACCCCTGAAGGACTCCATGCGAGTCCGAAACATGTCAGAACATGTCTGACAATAAATAGGAGCGTATTTACCGGCAGGCTGTGAGGGGCGGCAAATCTAACTGAGCCGCGCCGCCAAATCTTTAATTACGCCTCTGACATTAAATCGTGAGTTAAGCCGTTTATTTCAAGTGTTCATAATAGAAATAGGAATAGAAAATATTTATTTCACTAAATGAAGATGTTTTACATTTTCTGAACTTAAATCTAACAATATTTGTGATCTAAATAAAAGTTACATGTTGCTGCGAAAATGGTATCCAGCTGTGTGTCGTACCACCTGTTAGGGGAATACGACGCTGGTTTGACGCTGATAATGACTTTAATGACTCATGAAAGTTAATTTTGGGTACTATTTTTAACTATAATTCGCTGGTGCGCAAGGGATGAAAGTTTTGTGCACGCTGAACAGAAACCAAAATCTAAACTAAAGCCTGGACCCAGGTCCAACCGGCCACAGCATATGGTGTAAAGCTCGTCCGAACACGTGAATCGCCTTCAGCATCGAAGACCTGTAGTCCTCGTCCACCATCACGTGGTACCCCGACTGCTGGATGCCCCTCGATATCGCCATGTCTTTAGCCACTAGGAGCAGGTGACCTGGATGAGAAAAGTTAATGCTAAGCACTAATTCCATATGGACCCCATGGCCACGACCAGCGGTGGATTTATAGTAGTGCTCAGCCCCTCAATTCTCGGAGCATTCGAGATAATTTCACAATCGAGATTAAACGTCACTGCATAGAGTCATTTGACACAACTGTGTGAATCTGACGTTTAATCTCACAGTCGACATTATCTCGAATGCATCGAGAATTGGGGGTCCGGGCGGCAAATTTTCTAGGGCGGCAAAATTTGGAAGATGTATAACTGAACAGTTTACTGTATTTGTTTTGTGCATAGGCTAGTTCTAGATAGGTTCGCTGCGTTGGTTGCAAATAAAAAAACTTTATTTTGTAATTATTGCGTGTACTCGATTCCATTGCTTGGTGCAAAGAGAAAGTGTTGCCAGAGGCCCAATATTAAATTAATACTAAGTTAAATACACTTTTGTGTTGCCGTAGCTAAAAACACAACAATAACCTATAAGTTTGAGTAAAATTTCAATAATGGCGCGGCATCTATCCGGTGCCCAGGGGCGGCATAAATGCTAAATCCTGGCCTGGGCACGACAGAATCTATTTAGTCCGTCCGTCTGTCAGAGGCCTCTAGCTCAGCAACGGTAAGATCTAGAAGGTTCGACTTTTCACAGAATATGTTTCTATGTCATGAATAGTGGTAATAATAAAAATATAAAGTTTTAAGCCTGAGAAGCTGCCCATACATTGATACCCTGAAAATTGACTAATTTTAGACCAATTTTGTTCCAGCTGTATTTCCACAACGGCTCAAGTTTCAGCTATCAAATTTGTCCTGCTTTTAGTTTATACTCCATAGTCTAACAAAAAATCAATATTAATTAAATGGTATTCCTTATGGGAATGTGAAATATATATTGAAATCAAACCAGAAAATTACCGCTGCAGCTTAACAATCTGCCAAGTTAGTTGCAACTGTCAAAGATCTTAAGGATGTGTACCACGTCAAATACGCAGAACTTTTATATTTCAAGTTTTGTTTCATTTGCACCATATAACGGCAATGAGTAATTTTGTACGAATAATTATTTAAAATATACAAATTGTGCGATTATTAATAATTATTTAGTATGTGAAATAAAATCGGAACCTGATTTGACTACTCGAGTCATAACCAATCAAATGCAGTATTTGAAACGGTCCGGACACATGGAAATTCAATCAAGAATATTTCCATGGGAACAACGGTAACGACATTTTTTTTTAATCAAAAAATCGAGGAGAGTACAAAGTTATAGAAAATACGTTTATTTGATTATAAAAGTACTATGGGACAGAAACATTATTCGCTTTTTCTTATAATTTAATCAACTTCCGGTACAAATAACAGGGGCACAGCACATAACACATGTAATCTTAAATGTCATTTATCTCCGTTAAAAGAACGGTAAGGTGGTTTTATTTTTTAATACACTTATGCGTAATGACTAATACTACCAGACTATTCAATTTCAGCGAAAAATATACAAATCGATATACTGGGCATACATCCTTAAATCATTATCAATATTATCATAGTCTATTATTGATTGGTTGAGACTAGAGATGCAACGGATAGTGGTTTGGCCGGATACCGGATACCGGATATCCGGCATAGACATTGGCCGGATAGCCGGATATCCGGCAACCGGATATCCGGCCGCACACGAGCTATATCTAAAGCTGTGTTAGCTTGCGTGGCCTTCGTGCGGCGAGCAAGTTTTAACTTGTTACGAATTGTAAGTGCCGGGGAGACCCTTTGAGGTTAAATACGCGCCTTATTACGTCAGTAGGGAATTTTCGAACGTGCACGACGTGTATTACATGTTAGTTTTATACTTAAAATACAAGGAAACTAAGTTTTAATTTATTAACTGACATCGATTTTGTTTACTTCTGATGGCTTTTATTTCTTTTATCGTATTTCTGATCCAAGTTTTTACTATCCGGTATCCGGCCGGATACTGACTCACTATCCGGTATCCGGCCGGATAGTAAAATCATGGCCGGATAGGCCGGATACCGGATAGTAGCCGGATATCCGTTGCATCTCTAGTTGAGACCATGCCAAATTGGCGTAGTACGGAACGCGAGTCCGACTCGCACTTGAACGGTTTTTAGAGGTTACGCGGTTCGGTTTTTGTTTTTTGTAGGTATTTTTTTCTACAACAGCTCGGAAATGACATAGATGCTGCCAATTGCGGCTAGAAAACCGCTCATCTTTGTACAGTTGAATACAGGCCAGTAAAGTGTACAGATTATAGTGAATAATATGTTTCCATCGGTAAAACTCGGATCACAATCGGAAGACGACGCCCTAACCTAACTTTGCTGGCCTAAATACTTGAAAACACATGTTTCGAACTCGATTGGAACTGGATTGGATTGCGAGTGCGAGGGTTGATCTGACCGGGACCGCACTCAAACCCTGAAGAAGGACTCCAATCGAGTTCGAAACATGTCGGACTATTTCTGACAATAAATCGTGAGTAAAGCCGTGTGTTTTTCAAGTATTCATAATGTCTCACGAAAGTTTTAATTTGACTTTTGCTGGCCTACCTCCAGGCCGGCAAAGTTATCGACTAATCACAGCCTATTCTGTGTCTCAGCGTCTTCGAGTTGGAACAGATAAGTTTTTAAAAACAAACAAAACTATACTTGCCCAGGATTTTTTCATCTTCAACAGAGGCGTCGAAAAGTCTGGGGATGCGCGTCTTGGGCACCACCACGTAGTGTACGGGGGCTTGGGGGTTGTTGAATTCGTCAAAAACTATACACTGAAACAGTACGAACTTATGACATTAATCGTAGTTATAGCGGGTGTAGCATAGCGGGGCACAAGACCGTTAAACCGTTAATCGTTCATCAACGAAGTTAACATTTCGAGTAAAGGATTAACTTTTAAGTTAACTTCAAAAATTGTTAACGGACTCACTAACTTCCGTTCAAACAATTTAATCCGTTAAACGTTAATTAAGCACCTACTATTTGCCAAAGACACCGCGCGGCTTATGTCAGATAGCTTTTGATTTGAATTTGATCTTTAAATAATAGGTATTATTATAAACTCTAATGCAATACCATATTACGGGTCATCCATTACGTCACACTAATTTCATGATTTTTTGACCCCTCCCCCGTCCTTGTCACAGTTGGTCACATTTGTGAGACCTCCCCCCCCCCCTACCTAGTGTGACGTCACATATTTTGCAATTTTACATCTACAAATTATGAAACTAAAACAGCAGTTCCGAAATTAGTTCTATTTCCATTTTTTTTTCAATATTATCAACATCAAATGAAACATTTGTATAAAAGGTACCCGCGCGATACACTAGTAGAGAGAATGTGAACTCGGCAACAAAACTATAGTTCAATTTTGGCATTTTATCACTTAGATGTATTAGATTTTGAAATGTGACGTCACAAAACTTATGACCCCTCCTACCCCTTGTCACACAATGTCACACTTCGTCGACCCCCTCCCCCCCCATAAGGTGTGACGTACTTTATGGATGACCCCTTATTACTTTGTTTCATGTCCTGCCTAAACTTCCATAGCACCTACGAACATTTTTTATAAGTAAATTACTTACTAACGCAATGACATATAAAATGCAATTTGTATCACGAGTTAACAATTAACGTTAACTTCCGTTAGATCTTCCAAAATGTAACGCATTAACGTTTAACGAAGTTAACTTTTTTAGTAACGGATAACCGATTAACGAAGTTAACTATTTGATTAACGGTGCCCAGCTATGGTTAATAAATATTGTAATCTGATGGTAAATATCAACAAATAAGCCTATGGAAAATTCCCATTGAAAATTTTGACGCGTGGACATAATAATAAATTTCGGTAAATATACTATTTTATAGCGTTTGCCCGCGACTTCGTCCGCATGGAATTCGTTTCGCTGTTCCTCGGGAACTGCATTTTCCCGGGATAAAAATTTGGTGCCACAGCTGTGCACAGGATCCTCCGGCGCATAAATTAATTACCGTATACTCACGGCGATCCGTTGCTCCGTCGCTGCGCGACATAAGGACAGTCCAACGAACACACCTTCACATTTATAATATATTAGTGGACCCGCCACAGCTTCGCCCGCGGTATTTGTACCGACTGCAGCGCCATCTGCCGGGCTGATTTGTGAATCTAAACCATCCAGGGCGCCGCACAATCACATACAAAAAAATCATTCAAATCGGTCCAGCCGTTTAGGAGGAGTTCAGTGACATACACACGTACAGTAGAATTATATATATAAAGAAAACGCCATGCCCCACGCCACTGGAAACGCTTCTGAATCTAAACTAACATCTATCATAACTAGAGATGCAACGGATAGTGGTTTGGCCGAATACCGGATACCGGATATTTGGCATGGCCATAAGCCGGATATTCGGCTGCAGGTGAGCTATCTCTAAATTCGTGTTAGTTTGTGCGACCTTCGCGCGGCGAGCGACTTTCAACTTGTTACGAATTGTAAGTCCCTTTGAGATGCAGTACCTACGCGCTTTACGTCAGTTGGGAATATTCGAACGTGCACGACGTGATGTTAAGTGAAGTCTTCTGTGTAAATATAAAGAAACTTAGCTTTATTTATTAACTGACGTTTATTTCGTTTATTTCTGATGACTTTTTATTTGTTTTATCCTATTTTTGATCCAAGATTTTACTATCCGGTATTCGGCCGGATACCGACTCACTATCCGGTATCCAGCCGGATAGTAAAATCATGGCCGGATAGGCCGGATACCGGATAGTAACCGGATATCCGTTGCATCTCTAATCATAACATACCACATGGAATCTGCGTTCACTACCTACTCATATTATGACCCAGATTCGCTAAGAATCCAAATTCATTGATTTTAGTCAAATTAAAACTTTCGTGAGACATTATGAATACTCTTTTCTTTGACAATAAATCGTGAGTGAAACCGTGTGTATTTCAAGTATTCATTGATTTTCTTCCCATAACAAAACCTTTCAAAATCGTTTCAGAACTTTTGAAACCTTGAAATTACGTCATGATAAAATATACGAAGTTTTTACACGAAGGCGTAAGTAAACAAAATAATATTCAAAGACAATAATAGTACGTTGTTGCACCAAGCAGAAAGTAATTCATTACTGCGCCGTGTGTTTGTTCGGAGAAACAAAAAAAAAACAAACAATGCAATAATGAAATTTGTATGCAACTTGCTCTAGAGCAAATAAGTGCTGCTTTGTGCTGAGTATTTAAGGACATAACGATGAAATTAAAGCGTAGTTGGAAGAAAACATTGTTTACCTGATCATCTTCATAAATATAGTCTTTGGGTTTGACGCCGAAAAGGTTATTTTTATTGGTATTGCTCACTGTCGCAGCCATTTTTCTCAAATTGTTAACTGTTTGTGATAAAAGTAATTGCCTATAATAAATAGGTGTAATCGGTGTGATACAGCAAATTGTCATGAAAAGTATTGATAACAATCACCTGATAATACTTTATCAAATTATTTGTACATATCATTAGTCTTCTGAGGACCTAGCACACTAGCCTTTATCGCGCACATACAGCAACTGTCACTTTTTAACTAATTTGCGGGTGCGAAAAGGACGAATGCTTTATGTGCGCTTAGGGGCCTGGATTAGGCACTTTGATTTCGGAAACTTTGTGTAAAGCATTTCGTAGTTATCATACTCCATTTAACAGTAGATTAAATAAATACATCGTGGATGCATCGCAGATTATATTTATGTTTGAGATCTTTATTTATATTAGATTGTATCTTAAAAATTTTTGTGGAGTGACAGTAGTTATACAAGTAAAACCATACTTTATTTAGGTAAAAATAAGAACTTCTATCGTCCGCTGAGGGCCCAGCATACTAGCTTTTATCGCGCACATAAAGCATCTGTCACTTTAAATAATATGTGGGTGCGAAAGGGATGAACGCTGTATATGCGCGATAAAAATTAGTGTGCTACGGGGGCTGGAGTTGATAGGTCTATATAACAGAGTCAAAATCAAGGAATTTGCAACGAGGCGATTAGGTTAATGTCAATCCTAAATCACCCCAGTCGGTATTATATGTGAGTAGCTAACTTTTTACACGGTTCGTCGTTCGTAGAATGGAGCGTTTTGCACCATGCTCTGTCAGTTCTGAAAAAAAAAGTTGTACTTTGATGTGTCTTTGATTGAATAGAAAAAAATACCTATTTAGAAAGAAAAGAACATGGCGGGCGGAGAAGTTGAACTCGCACAAACTGCTGCTGCCGTTCCTGGCGGCGATACTATCTTTGGAAAGATACTTAGGAAAGAAATTCCTGCTAAATTTGTCTATGAAGATGAACAGGTATTTATAAAAAGCTATATTTAACTAACTTTAGCCTTTTACATGTCTGAAATGTCATCTCGTTGTTGTTACTGCGATAAAAAATACTGAAAAAATATTAAAAGGTACCTACTGAAAATAGAAGTTCAATTCAGCTCAGCTATATTTGTCTTTGAAGATTAACAGGTTGTTTTGATAAAGCTATAGTTCACTTATTTGACTCTGTTTTCGTGACCGGCTTGTAACTTTCAGCAGTCAGCTGTTCTGTCATGTAAATTTTTAAATGTATAATTTTTGTCCTGCAAATATTATAGCAGTAATATAAAATATGTTCAAACACAGTCTCTAATGAAAAGATTACTGGTACACTTGTTCTGTAGTTATGTTAGGTATATTATAATAATCTTGAGGTTCATTAGAAGATTTATAGGTTAGATAGCAGTGCTGCCATGTTCATTAATTTCCCGAAAATTTAAGTTAATGGCAAAAAATTTGTTCATTCATTTTCAGTGTGTAGCTTTTCATGACGTGGCACCACAAGCCCCTACCCACATCCTGGTGATCCCGCGAAAGCCGATTACTCAATTGTCCAAGGCTGAAGATTCAGATGAGCAACTCCTTGGTAAATTTTGTGTTTTACCTTTATTCAAATATGGCAAGAAGTTAAAAATAAACAAAGGGTTTAATTTACATTTACTTCATATAAGTCGAAAGTATGCCTGATGCCCTACATGCAAATACAGTTCAAATCAAATAATCAAGCCTCAAAGTCCTTAACTTTTCGGAACAGGACGGACAATAGTTCTGAACCTGAACGTGTATGAATCAACTATACAAATATTTATTTCCCCTGCAGGTCACCTGTTGATTGTGGCGCGCAAAGTGGCAGTCCAGAAAGGCCTGGACAAGTCGGGCTTCCGCCTTGTGATCAATGACGGCAAGGACGGCGCTCAAAGCGTTTATCACCTGCACATTCATATCCTTGGTGGACGCCAGCTTAAGTGGCCTCCGGGCTAGACTTGTTCAATTTTAACAGTTAATAAATTATTAATATCTTAATGTTTTTTTTTTTTTATTGTGTGAGAGTAAACAAAGCTTAAGGTGTGTGTCAGGATCGTAGCAGGTGGAAATCCGTGGTCTCTGCATACCCTTTTGAGAAACAGGTGTGATATATGTGTGTATGTGTATTTTTGTTACACAGTAGATTCATCATCAAATCAACATCCCGGCTGTTTGATGCCGGCTGGTAGATGTACAAGAAATGAATGTTGTTCCTAGGATTTTTTTAAGAATGCTATTTTTCCTTTTATTTTTATATATGTACCTACAGAACAGTCGGTTCTTAGTATGTCTGTCTGCATTCACCACTAATTCAAATGTCAGCTGGAAGAGATCCCTCAAAGGGATAAGTTCGTCTTTTTAGATACATACATACATACATACATAGCATCACGCCCGAAATCCCTAATGGGGTGGGCAGAGCCACAAGACAACTTGTGGCCACGTTCGATTAATTAGTCCTAAGATGGTATGGTGAACCGTATGGTGACAGGTGATCAGCCCATCGCCCATACAGATAGTCCACCATGTTGGAGAGGACCTGTCCCTTAGTCGACTTTTACGACATGCCAGGATGATAAGCATCTGCACGCATTCTATGCTATTTCTTCACTCCCAGTGCAGCAGAAGAGCAACTTTTTAGATACTACTTTTATTAGTTTGGTAGGTTTGTTTTTGATGTACAACAAAGAGTTTACATACATACATAAAAAACTTGCGGAATTACGTTTATGGTTTGACAACACGCAATTGCATGAGTAGCAAATATAATTAAATATTCCGTGTAACGAAACGCAAACGTCACTTCACTTTACCACCTGCCGCGTCCCTCTGTCTGTATTCTATTGTATCGACTTATCGACTGTAGTTATCTGCTAACCGGAGAATTGTTTATTTACATATAAAATCACAAACTCTTGTAAAGATAATTAGCAAAATGGGTGATAATCACCTAATAACTTCTATATTCACCGAGTTCCAGAAAACTCTGGACGAAGAACAGGAGTTACGCGAGGTGAAAAGCAAAACGAATATTACTTTAATTTACTTAAAAACCATCTATTCCGATTATTAATTACGATTATTAACGGGTAACAATTGGTCAGAATTTACGAATGCTATGACTTTTAAATGTAGTTTTTTATCTTTTAACCCGTCCTTTTTAAGTCCTTAGTATAATAACGCAATAGAAATCTACTCCGCGCCCACAATTTGAAGCAACAAAATCGAAGCCGTTTATGGCTCCAAATTCATATAAACGCCGGGACGCTCCGTAGTGTCAAATGCCAAAGCGCACCGGTTTATTGCTTCACTTTTGTCAGGGTTGTATGTAAACTATCCTATGGTTTGTAATTCTATGCCCGAGTCATTGAAATATTTACATGTTTTCGAAATACTTTTAGGTTATCCGTACAGTTTGCAAAGAAATCGATCAGATTTCGCGCGAAGCGGTCACCATTCTGCAGGTTATTCACCACAGCGAGGCTGGCAGTAAGTAATAACAATGCATTTTCGATCTTTCACATATTAACTCTTTGAACGTCACGGCCAAATGCGGAAAAGTATGTCACGGACGCAAACGACTCAAATATATGGAAAACAGCATATCCTGGAGTCAGTCGCATAAAAATCTGCTGTCGTCTATAGCCTTCTTTCATGTTCAAAGGCACCTGACTCCCACAAACCCTTATTATTGGTGTACTGATCATTATCCCTTTGTGGTGTCTTCTTCAATATTAGCGATATAACCTCAAAGAATTGAGATATGAAAGCCATATTTAAAAAGTACCTGACTTAAGTTTGACTGTCTTGAAAGCTCTATAAAGGAATTGATAAATTAACAGAAGCCCCTTATGGCCGTTGTGGCCTAGTTGTCAAGTCAACCTATACAGAAACGTCACTGAAATGTCACTTTAATTAAAGCTCAATTTGAGTGGCCTTTCTGAATTCAGCCATTACTATGTGACTATCACTGGTATATGTAATTAGCAATTACATATGGGCAAGAGAAGTCCCCAAATGGTACCCTAGAAATGCTGGCAATACTAAAAATTAAATAATAATGAATACACACAATGTTATAATAAAATATATAAGTTAAGTCATGTATAATTAAATTGTATAGTATAATGTTATGCATGTAAAACTAACGCACATTGGGACAACTGCCCAGTTCCTCCTATAATGATAGAAGGCCTGCGCCCTGTCGGGTGTATAACAGCTGATGATGACGATGTAAAACTATGCTCAGGAAATGAAAACTATTTTTATTTTATCTTATAAATTGTAATTACAGTTGCACCAGCCTGTCAACGGGCAAGAGAGCTGTTCGAAAAGGCTCGGGATGGCTATGCCAAGCTGAAGAAAGCCGTGCCCTCCACAGACTACTATAAGTATGCATTAACTCTATTTCTATTTTTAAATGCCATCTAATCTTGTGCTCAAAATAAGGTAGGCATTGGTTTTTCTTTTTTTGTTGGGAAGCGCCAAACTGTGTATGAAAAACTATTGTGTTTATTTATTAACCTTTTGACCGCCAAGCATGTCTGAGAAGTAACACGAATTTCAACTTTAAGTCAAGGTAATGAAGAACTTTTTTACCCTGTATCCGCTGACGGCTGCAGCCGACTGTGGTGGTCAAAAGGTTCAGATTTGAAGCTTTGAATATACATATATATATAGATTATACCCTTTGTACAAATGCTCTTTAGTAAATGACCATTGACTTGATGTATAATAATGCTTTTTAACCAAATTTGCACTCAGTTCCGAAAATATAGTTTTTAAGTCGATATCAGAACTAAAATTAAAGAAATTAATTTTAATTCTGTCCCTTCATAAATTAAAAAGAAAAGTGAAATAATCAATTTTTAATTATACTTTTGTTTAAATTTTCTCTCACAAAATCTTTATATATTCTACTGTACGTGTGCATGTAACTGAACTCCTTTTTCGTATGTGTTTGGGTGGCGCCCTGGATGGTTTAGATTCACAAATCAGCCCGGCAGATGGCGCTGCAGTCAGTTGAAATATCATGCAGGACAACATCTGTCGGGTCCGCTAGTACTATATGTATTTTGATTTTCATGCATGGGCAACGTTAATCGAATATTTAACTTCGTTAATTTAATACGAATCCGTTACTAAAAAAGTTAACTTCGTTATATTTAAAGCGTTACATTTCGGAAGATTTAACGGATGCTAACGTTAGTTGTTAGCTCGTGACAGAAATTGCATTATATATGTCGTTGTGGTCGTGAATTATTAATAAAAAAAAATGGTATAGGCAGTTGAAGTTTAGGCAGGACATGCGTAACTCAAAATGTTAACTTCGGTAATTAACGATTAACGGTCTTGTGCCCAGCTATGACCCTATCTCAGAAATGTTCTTAAAAGCATTGCGCACACGCAGGTACCATGACCACTGGCGCTTCATGACGCAACGCTACTGCTTCCTGATCTCACTCACGATTTGGTTGGAGAAAGGTATCCTGGCGACGCACGAAACTGTTGCTGACGTCATGGGCAGTAAGTTATTCATTTATTCACTAGTTTTGTAGTGGTAGAGCCAAACAGTAATCCTCACTAGATGATTACTGTTCGAATGGGCCGGCTCGACCGGGGTAGTACCACACTCTCACAGAATATCGGCGTAAAGTAATAGCTTGCTTTTTTTTATTTCAATTGACTGACAAACGAGCTGACGGCCCACCTGATGGAAAGTGGTCACCGCCGCCCATGGACATCTGCAACACCAGAGGTGCTGCCAATGCGTTGCCAGTCTAGGGGGGATGGGGAATGGGGATGGGATGGGGATGAGGGAATAGGCCTCCGGATCTCGTCACTCACCGTACGAAACGCAATAGCAAGCTATTGCTTTACGCCGATATTCTGTGAGAGTGTGGTACTACCCCGGTCGAGCCGGCCCATTCGAACAGTAAAACTCCAATTCTAAATAACGATAGCTATCTCGAAGAGAGGGAAATGAAACTACGTGTCATTTAATTAAAGTTGCTATATTAAAAGTAGAGATGCAACGGATAGTGGTTTGGCCGGATACCGGATATCCGGCATGGCCATTGGCCAGATAACCGGATATCCGGCCGCAAACGAGCTATCTCTAAAGCTGTGTTAGCTTGCGCGGCCTTCGCGCGGCGAGCAAGTTTCAACTTGTTACGAATTGTAAGTGCCGGGGAGACCCTTTGTGGTTAAATACGCGCCTTATTACGTCAGTTGGGAATATTCGAACGTGCACGACGTGTATTACATGTTAGTTTTATATTTAAATATAAAGAAACTAAGTTTTAATTTAATAACTGACGTTGATTTTGTTTATTTCTGATGGCTTTTATTTGTGTTATCGAATTTCTGATCCAATTTTTACTATCCGGTATCCGGCCGGATACTGACTCACTATCCGGTATCCGGCCGAATAGTAAAATCATGGCCTGACAGGCCGGATACCGGATAGCAGCCGGATATCCGTTGCATCTCTAATTTAAATATAAACTAAGCGAAAATGGAACACTTAGAATTTAACTTATGGATGCTAATAAGTCCGACTGCTGCTTACATGAACCTATTAATGTAATACGAAACATAATATATGTCGGCGAAATACACTAAAGGGGTGGCAATCGTGACGGCCGAGGCGACCGGGATTAGGGGTCGTCCACAAATTACGTAACGCAATTTGGAGGGAGGGGGGGGGGGTCTGGCCAAGCGTTACGGTCCTGTAACGTTAGGGGAGGGGGGGTTCAAGGTTTTGACATTTTGCGTTACGTAATTTGTGGACGACCCCTTACGAGCCAGGATGCCATCTCAGGTATCAGAGCATAACGAAACGACAGTCCCAGGGCACGTCTGCACTCGACGGCGACCAACAGCAAAGTGTGCTGTCAAGCGCGCCAAACGTGTTGTAGATGGCTCTGGTGTAGACTTCCTGTGGCGAGCTTTGTTTCGTTGAGCTTCCGTATTCATATCCGACATATATTATTTAGGATATAGTGTTAATGTTGATTATTATATCTTCTATTTACAGTTAGCGCAGTGGAAGAGAAAGAAGGTTTCCATCTCGACGTCGAGGACTATTTGGTTGGTCTGCTCCAGATGTGCACAGAACTGGTATGTCTGCGCAATCCTACTTCATACCTAGTAACATAGCTGGGAATCTAATCAAATAGTTAACTTCGTTAATCGCTAATCCGTTACTAAAAACGTTAACCTCGTTAAACGTTAAATCGTTACATTTCAGAAGATTTAACGGATATAACGTTAATCATTACCTTATTATAGAAAACTCATTTTGTCGTTGTGTTAGCGATTTTGTTATAAAAAAATGTTGGTATGTGTATTTCAAGACGCACGAGGACGCTTTAACGTTTAACGAAGTTAACTTTTTTTAGTAACGGATTAGCGATTAACGAAGTTAACTATTTGATTAATTTTGCCCAGCTATGGTAAAACATCATAATCTACGAGGTCAAAGGCCTTTTTAAAAGCAGTATATCTGGATTGGCTGGTTAGGTGAGTCAAGCTCAAATCAAAACAGTACTTTTAGAATCAACAATATATGGCGTCACTGTACCCATAGCTGGGCACAAGGCCGTTAATCCATTAATTAACGAAGTTAACATTTCGAGTAACGGATTAACTTTTAAGTTAACTTTAAAAATTGTTAACGGAATCATTAGCTGCCGTTAAAACAATGTGCGTTAACCGTTAAGTACCTACTATTTGCCAAAAGGACACTGCGCGGACCACGCCGCGCCGCGAAAAACATGTTTTTACAAGTATGTCATCGCGCGCAGACCCTATTGTAAATTTCTCATGTGCTGCCCAAACTTCCATAGTCAAAAATCACTAACGCAACGATATAATGCAATTTCAATCACGAGTTAACGATTAACGTTAACTTACGTTAAATCTTCAGAAATGTAACGCTTTAACGTTTAACGAAGTTAACTTTTTTAGTAACGGATTAGCGATTAACGAAATAAACTATTTGATTAACGGTGCCCAGCTATGACTACCCTACTATATGCAACGACTGGATGGTTTTATCATGTGTGTATGTTTGTCAGTCCCGGCTGGCGGTGAACTCTGTGACGCGCGGCGACTACGCGCGTCCGCTTCAGATCTCAAAATTCGTCATGGAACTCAATGCTGGTTTTAGGTTGGTATAATTTTTTTTATTTTTTTTTATTTTTTTAAAGTGGCTTTCACATCTCCGTTTTGTAGACGAGACGTATTTCGCCAATATCAAAGTTGACTTTAGACACGACGCGAGAATGTTCAGTAACTAAATTATAATACTTTTAATTTGAGGGAGGTTCGGATGGAGTACCTAAAACAAACAACATTCATGTTAAGGACGACACAGACAGACAGACAATACAAGACAAATACAAAAGACGAATTATTATTAGTTATTATTAGTAAGTGAAGGAATGATGATAAAGGGAAGAAGGATGGTCAACTGATAAAGATTAAATAATTAGTTATAAAATTAGATTAAAGTTTTATATTATGAATTTGGATGTACTTCATTAGGCTGACAGCAACGGAAGGTTGCGAAAAACATAAAAGAGACTGAAAGTTGATAGGGCGTGGAATACCCTTTGGGGGAATGTCGTATAGAGATGTACTATAGGTCGGACAGCTAAAAAATATATGATCTGGAGTACCATCATCTAGACCACACTCACACAACGAGTGATTCCGTACCCTTATCTTGGCTAAGAAGACTGGGGTGCTTGCATGTCCAAGGCGTAAACGACAGACTGTAGACGTGGTCCATTTGCTGAAAGTTTTAAATTTAAAAAACCAGGGTTTACAGGGGATAATGGGCTAGATATTACCATAATATCGCCCTTTAACCAGCCTAGAGGAATCCCATAGCTCTTGCCAAGAGCTTCGCTCGTCAGATCGCGCCGAGATTAAGAGGTCCGATGAGAGAATATTTTATTAATAATTATTATGGTTTGACACAAATTGGTCGCATTGGATCGAAGAGTCCTCGAGTGGTGACTGCGGACTGGAAGTCCACACGGTGGACTGATGACATGTTGAAGGTTACGGGACTCCGCTGGACGCGATCAGCACAGGATCAGTTGTAGCTATCATTGGGGGAAGTCCAGCAGTGGACAGAGGAAAATGAAAATGAAAATTTATTCTTAATAACACCAATTTGACAAGTAACAATTTACTTGCGACTCCAACACAATTACATTTTTACAAATCAAGTTAAACGTTATCACAAATAGCTTATCACAGTTCTGAGTTAGTTAAATTTAGATTTGGGCATGGTACTTATAGTATAAAACAATGAATATGTACGCTTAAATAACTAGGTGTGTAATTTTGTGCATGTATTACAATTTGGTCTTATGTGTGTGTGTGTGTGTGTGTGTGTGTGTGTGTGTGTGTGTGTGTGTGCGCGCGTGTGCGTGTGTGTGTGTGTGTGTGTGTGTGTGTGTGTGTGTGCGTGTGTGTTGGTCATGGAATTGGTGGTCAATAAATAACTTTATGATTTTCTTGAGTATATTAAAGAGTATTTTTTTTAATTGCATTACATTATAATGTAAATAGTAATGCACAATTTGTATTTGGTTTGTTGATTATCTTCTATCTTTTGCAAAACTCAGCGGCATTTGGCATAACTAATTGTAACTTTTAATACAAACTGTCCGTCCGTCCGTCCGTCTGTCCGTCTGTCACCAGGCTGTATCTCATGAACCGTGATAGTTAGACAGTTGACATTTTCACAGATGATGTATTTCTGTTGCCGCTATAACAAATACAAAACGTTAATTTAAATAAATATTTAACGGGCTCCCATACAACAAACGTGATTTTTTTGCTCTTTTTTGCTCAATATTGATAACGGCAACAGGTAGATGCTTGAAATATTCAAAAAATACTCGGTTATATATTCACTTTAAAAATAAATAATTAAATTCATATAAAACAAGTATTTAAGAGGGGCTCCCATACAACAAACATGATTTTTTTGCCGTTTTTATAGATAACGGTACGGAACCCTACGTGCGCGAGCCCGACTCGCACTTGGCCGATTTTTTACTATAGTCAAGTAGCCAATTAGTTATGCAATAGGTTCCTGCATTCAATATTTTGGCACATGTGACACAAGGCACAATTTGTTCCAGGCTTCTAAATCTGAAGAACGACCACCTGCGCAAGCGCTTCGACGCGCTCAAATACGACGTGAAGAAGATCGAGGAGGTCGTGTACGACCTCAGCATCCGGGGGCTGCTGCCGGCAGCGGAGCCCTAAGGCGCCCTAGCCTAGTTATTAATTTAGAAATAAGTTGAGTTCAATAAACCAAGTTGATTTATAAAAAACTGGAAATTTTATTATTATTATTATTTATTTTATTTCTCAGATAACAAAGAGCCATACAATTGTGTTAGTAATTTAGGTTATAATAAAACCTTATAACGTTGGTTTTCTCGCGTGAATTTTTTTAATTTACTAGTGGACCCGCCACAGCTTCGCCTGCGGTATTCCTCACCTCTTTTCACCCCTTTAGGGGTGGAATTTCAAAAAATCCCTCCTTAGTGCATCTCTAGGGTACTCGAGGAACGTCTCCTCCTTTCAAAGCTCTAGGAGCACCCGTTTAGGCTGTGCGTTGTGTATAAGTGAATCACGGTACTGTTGTATATGTATTGATTTATTTATTTTATCCACACTTATATTATTAAAGTTATTCTCATCTGTTTGTCTGTATCGATGCAAACGCGCGACTATAGCGATGCTGTCGTGCTGCAGTTTGTTATCAATACATATAGGGAGGGATTTTTTGAAATTTCATCTCCAAAGGGGTGATAGTTTGTATGGAAAATACCGCGAGCGTAGCTATGGCGGGTCCACTAGTTCTTAGTTATTTTATGCATGAAGAACTTAACCTTTTGAATGCCACAGTCAGCTGTAGCCGACAGCAGATATCCGTGCCCCTGACGCCACGGCATGCCGTGTTTCATACATTTTCTCGGCGACAGCCGTCACTCGGCGTACGGGGCACGCATTTTTAGCATTCAGCCGTGGTGTTCAATAGGTTTAATGAGAGTAGACGAAAGCGAAAAGTGTGTCAGGATCGTACCAGGTGGAAATCCGCGGTCTCTGCCTACCCAGTACTTAAAAGGAATTCCAAGAAGGCCGTCAGGCGGCGGTTTTCACTGGCAGATAGCTATGTTATAAGGAGTAACTTATAGTACTTTTATTTTAGAAAAATAATGAGGGTTCCGCGCTAATAACAACCGTATAAATGTCGACATCTCTGTAGGACACTTGTTTCGAAATTTTAAGGTGAAATTTCAAAAACAACCTTCTTTCTTTCCATAAGTAGATGGAGCTTTTTGTGGTCACTTGTTAATATTATATAATAAAAAAATAACATGAAAATAAGTAGGTGGTGTTTTTTTTATTTGTAATCTCACTTTACATCGGAAACAGTAGTTCTAAAATTCTAAAATTGGAAAAAAAATATCCAAACAGTTCGACTATCGAACTACTAGTCGGACTGGAAGGAATAAACGAAAAAAACTTGGAATAAAGCACAGGATACTTTTCATCCCTATCCTATGCGAACAAATTCGGGTTAGAGTTAATCTACGATAAAATGACCGCTAAATGTTATCAAACGCACTTATCAGGGATTATTCCATCGTAAATAATTTAAACTTTACCTATCAGCCGGCGTTGCTGCGCGGATAGACAGGCTGAGCGTGTGCCGTAGACAATAAAATAATTTAACAATTAAAGCCGCGTTTATCGTATTGATAAACAAAAACAATACCGTTGGTTTTCATAATTTTATTCGAAACTTACAATTGTAAGTTTAGGTTATTAGATGCTTATATTTCAAAAACAACAAAATAAACTAACACAACATAATCCATATACTAAATGACGAATTAGCTATTTTACTGGGATCAATTCGATAGGTATAATTTCTCTATAAGTACTCTTTAATTATGGTGACTGCCAAACTCCCTCGGTATTTATAGGAAATATTGTTGGCGATAATAGCTTACTCAGTCTCGTATCATTTTTTAACTATACTATGTTATTGGGAGTCCTAAAAACTAGTTAACCGAAGCGTTGACTGAAGACACCTAGGTAGGTATGTTTAAGGGCTTTTCCTGTTTTCCTCCCTAAGGATAAATAATAAACTACAAATCAAAAAAAAAATCAGAGGCTGATGCAGTCGCTGGCGGGGCTGGCGGCGCTGCCGGGCCGCGCGGAGCACCCGCCGCGCGCCCCGCACGGAGCCCAGCTCCGCCGTCACGCAGACCGTGCGCGCAGGCCTGCCGCTGAAGCTCATCGCCAGATCAAATAAATAATTAAAATCCTTATCTTTACTTATAATAATATAAATGCGAAAATGTGTTTGATTGTTTATTTGTTCCTCCTGCACGTCGAAGCGCAGCGGATTGACTTGATTGCAGCTTTACAAACCATAGCATAGCATAGCCAGCTTTCGATATTGAGAATAATGATGGTAATTTAGGTAGGATTTTGCTTCGACCATAGATAGTTTTTCACATAAATACAATATTCTTGTACGTAGGTACACACTACTCTCAAAATTGCCGCAATTTTTTGATAGGGAGCTTAGTGTGCTACGGCGATGGCTCGGCAGATCGTTGTTGCTTGTGGCATACTGCATACAATTTCATTTCAATTTAGGTCTCCTACTTTATCGCGACGACAAAAACGTGCCGTGTCGTGCTGTGCGACGGCAAATTTTAAAAGCGCCCAATAGTCCATTAATAAATATAACCGTATAACTAGCTTTCTAGCTAGCTAATGACGTGTTTCAAACTTTGTTAATAGTTTTGATTTCGGATTCCATTTTAAACCGACATGCGTGGCGCGACACACTTTTCCAGTTTCTTATGTTTACACTTAAGTAATTTTATGCTTATTTTATCTTACTTTATTTATATTATCTTGAATTGCATTGGTAATTATCAATGCAATTCAAGATAATATATATAAACATAAGACTAAAGTTTTTAATCAGTTAGGTACATACCATGATTGCCACAGCACTCGTGATCTGTATATCCATACTTTTGTACATTTACAGTACACGGAACTTCAAGTACTGGAAAGACAGAGGCGTCAAACATGACAAGCCGCTACCGCTCTTTGGAAACGCACTGCCAAAGTTCCTCCAGAGAATCGGCCTTTCTGACATGTACTCCGAAGTTTACAAAAGATATCCCGATGAGCGATACGTGGGCTTCTACCTCGCCAATGATCTGAGGCTGATTCTTAGAGACCCTGAACTTATAAAACATGTGCTCGTAACGGATTTTCAACACTTCCACCCAAGAGGTTTGACGCCAACGGAGAATAATCCCGAACCAATGTTAAAGAACCTCTTCTTTGCCGACGGGGATCTTTGGAAACTGCTGAGGCAGCGATTGACCCCAGCGTTCACCTCAGGTAAACTAAAGGCTATGTTCCCGTTGATAGTTGAACGAGCTGAGAAGTTACAAAATATAGCAGCGGTGGCGGCTCAAACGGGCGCTGAAGTGGATGTTAGGGACCTAATGGCGAGATATACTACTGATTTTATAGGGGCTTGCGGTTTTGGAATCGACACTGACAGTTTAAACGATGAAAGCTCCACGTTTCGGCAGCTCGGAAAGCGTTCTTTCACTAGAACAAGACGGGATAACTTTGTAACGACCTTGAAGTTTTTAGCGCCGAAACTCTTTAAGAATCTCCATTTTGTGGCACCCGAAATTGAAGTGTATACTATGTCATTAGTGCGGAATATATTGAAAGACAGGAATTATAAGCCTGCGGGGCGGAATGACTTCATAGATTTGCTGTTAGAGCTGCAACAAAAGGGGACACTTGTGGGAGAGTCGATGGAAAAGAGGAACAGCGACGGCTCTCCACAGAAGGCGGAATTAGTGTTGGACGAGATGTTATTGGCGGCGCAGGTATTGGTTTTCTTCGCGGCGGGGTTCGAGACGTCTTCATCGGCGACCAGCTACACGCTGCACCAGCTCGCCTTCCACCCGGAGGCGCAGCGCCGCTGCCAGCAGGAGGTCGACGAGGTGCTCAGCAGGCACGGTGGCAAGCTGTGCTACGACGCTGTCAAGGAGATGAAATACTTAGAAATGTGCTTCAGGTAAGTAGGTACTTTGTGATGATACCGTTATCTATTTTACTGGTGATACGGTTAGGGATGTTTCCTGGGTAAAAAATTGTAATTGTAATTAGTCCGTCAACGTAGATTATCAAAAAAGATTGAACATGTATTTTTTGCTTTATGAAATCAATCAAAATTGCCAAATATAACGCGCATCAAAGTACGGGTTGACGTCACTTAATGGTAAAAAGTGTACAAAGTCGTGACGTCATGCGGAACTTCAACGCACTATATCTAGGTAATTTTTTGTTTAATTGACAAAAGAAAAAATATGTCTTCATATTTTTTTTAAATGACGGATTGATTAGAATTTTTAAGAAACTAGCCTATTCGATTTAATTTAGTCTGTAGTTATTTTTGATTATTGCGCACGCTAAAATTTTTCGAGGAGTAAAATGCTCATTTTTAAACTATACTATGCTATTGGGAGTTCTAAAAACTAGTTAACCGAAGCGTTTACTGAAGATGCCTAGGTAGGTAGGCTTAAGTGATTTTCCTGATTTTCTCCCTAAGGACAAATAATAAACTACAAATCACATGTTTTAGAGAAGGCATGCGTATGTACCCGTCCCTCGGCTTCCTGATCCGGCGATGCGTGTCGCCATACACGCTCCCCGGGACAGCCGTGACCATCGACAAAGGCGTTGGTGTCGTAATCCCAATCCACGCGATGCAGAACGATGACAAACACTTCGAGGAACCGGAACAGTTCCGACCAGAGAGGTTCAGCGCTGAGCACGCTGGAAGCATTCCTAACCACGTGTACCTGCCATTCGGAGAGGGACCCAGGGCGTGCATAGGTAAAACATTATCGTCTTTCCGTCTAATTCGACGCATATGACATGTAAATTTGTTGCAGCAACGCTAGCTACAATATCGATATCGTTATCGTGCCAAATAGCAGAACTTATCTGCATCTAGATCGCGCTCACGAAGTCTCTCAATTTGGTAATACTTATAGAACTTTCAATCATGTTCCGTTGTACTTCGGACCCAGGTCTACCTGGTATAGACCCGCCTGAAGGGAGATCTCTTATACCTTAGTCTTTGTAGTCTCGTTAAAAAAGTTCAAAAGTGTCATACAATTGGTAAATACGAGAGTGTCTTAGATTTCGAAGGCGGTTATTTATTTATCTGTCAAGCAACATTGCGTATAGAACCACTTTCAGGGATCAATTGTATCAATTGTAAAGGATGCGTATCTGCAGAAGACCTATGCTCGGTTCCAGATTAGATGGTATAGCTGACAGGTGCTATTTTTCCAATTCAAGCATGAAACGTTTCAACGAATCAAGCTATTAAACTTATACTTATAAAATCTCATTAAACTAAAATGGTGAATTTAAAATTATTAATTTCAGTAATCTCAAATGTGCACAGTGTGGAACAGAAAGAAAGAAAGAAAAGAAAAAGCTGACTATTAACCATCGAACAAATGGATCTATAATCTTATCATCAAATCGTACAAAAAATCGATTTCATTTTCTGAAACTTTCATCCTTAATCGTTAAAAATCGATTTCATTTAGCACGGCTACATCACTACATATGTCAAGTGCACGTCAAGTGTCACCTATCAGCGATACCATACCATCCGATCTGGCCCCCAATTCTCGGTACATTCAAGATAATGTCGATTACGAGATTAAATGTCAGATTCATACAGTTGTGTCAATCGACTGTATCCACTGACGTTTAATCTCGATTGCGAGATTATCTCGAATGCATCGAGAATTGGGGGCCTGGAACTGAGCATAGTAGGGAATAACCACAGATTAGAATAACATAGATAAGAGTGCATAAGGGAATAAAAAGGTTCTTGTCCGCAAAGGACCTAGTCGAGTATAACCTCCTAGGTCCTTTGCAGATATGCTATGCACCCTTTACCAATGCTACATCCGCGGATTAGCATGCACTATGCCTGAGGTATTTTTTCCCCTTAGCGTATAAAGGTTACACACGTCTATAGATATGTTTCTTACAAGCCCCAATATGTCGTTGCAGGCGAGCGGCTGGGGCTGATGCAGTCGCTCGCGGGGCTGGCGGCGCTGCTGGGCCGCGTGTCGGTGGCGCCCGCGCGGAGCACCCGCCGCGCGCCCCTCACGGACCCCAGCTCGACCGTCACGCAGATCGTGTGCGGAGGCCTGCCGCTGGCGCTCGTCGCCAGATCCAATAAAATAATTTAATCCATATCCTTATCCTTACTTTTAATAATATAAATTCGAAAATGTGTTCGTTCGGTTGTTCCTCTTTCACGTTGAAGCGCAACGGATTGACATGCAAGAGCGATAGCTGGAGGACCAGAAGGATATAAAGCTACTCTTTAGAGCGCTTTCGCACTACGTCCCATCCGAATCCGATCCGAACCCGTGAAAATGCGGTCCGGAGTAGTCGCAGAACTATTTCCATGGTAGTTTACGCACTAGATCGGGCATCCGTCATCCGATTTCTCTCCATCATCCGTGCAGCAGCAAAGCTTAAGCTAAGTAGGTACATTCATTATAAAAAGTAGTCATTTTTCGTCGTCAATGCTGTACTCCAAAAACATTGAAGCGTATGAGTATTGTGCAATATTACTGTACTGGAAAAATTCGATCATATTGTGCAAAGAAAAAATTGGTTGAGAGCTCAATCATTTTACTTCCTTTCTCGGTCTATTTTCCTGGTAAACACTTTCTACACACGATTCGGACCGATGCTGGGATGGATGCTGTCAGATTGAAACTGACAGACCTGCAGGAGTACCAATCTTTACCAAAACCGTCATCACCAATGAAATAAGTAGCAGGTATATCATATCATTCGTTCCTGAACTAAACGTCCACTCCACTTCAGTGCTGCCATTTCAGCGCTTTGGGTCCTAGATCTAGCGCTTTTTTGGTATGTTTAGTGCTCATTTCAAAGTTTTAGCGCCTAGCGGATAATCAGGCGCTTTTTTCATTTATGTCATGGCAGCACTGTTAGTCTATATTTCTATAGATGGTTTAAAAGGGCAGGATCCCAGAGCGTATACCTGCACTTGACGCGCGCCGAGTGGAGGCGAGTGGCTACGTGAAGTGGGCCCGCTCGGCTCGACTCGTGTTTGCTCGCCTCGCCTCGTCTCCGCTCGCTATAGTTGTCGGTTTTTCGTGCAAGATCAAAGTGACGAGTGAAATTGCGAGCGGCCCGACCTCACGCGCGCGTACATTAGTGTGCCACAGGTTATAAAATACTTCACGTACGATTTTCCTTTAATATAATAAAACAAAATTAAAATGAAATAACCCTCTTAGGAATAGGACATAGGGTACTTTATATCCCAGAAAATTCAAAAATTCCCGAGGGCATAACTATAACCAAATTCCGCTCGGACAATGTCGCAGGCAAATGGTAGTTTTAGATATAATATGAATTTAATGAAACTCTTTTATTTTATTATTTAGGTTCTGATATCATCTAACAAAAGAATAAACACAAAAACATGTTCACGCACGTCCCTCCATTAGGTACTTAATAATGAAATGAATTTTGATACGTATTCATATACAAATATAAATTTCATACGGTAAATATATGTTCTTACACTGTTCTATTTTTGTGTATAGTAAGCTAAGCATCCGCCATCTCCTTTCCCTCCAAGGTTTTGGAATCTTTTTTGTACAATATGTACGTAAAAAAGCATAATGAGCAATCGCGGACAAAGCTGTCGCGGCACGTCCATCGTCTTCTACGTTTCGGCGGCAACGGCAACTGAGCTATGCGAGCGTCAAGTGGGTGCCACTCGCCTCGGCACCACTCGCCGAGTGCCTCGCACGAGCGCCTCGTGCGAGCGTGCAGCTATAAACCCAGTAGAAAAAAATATTCACCGATAGTTTATGGTCTGTGAGCTGTATCCTACTACGCACGCACCGTCACGTCGCGGCGTTCTGTCGGGTCGGAATCGGAGCATTATGTGTGTCTGTCTCGACTAAATCTAGCGCTTTTTGCAATCGTGTAAGCGCTCAATCGGATTTATGGTCTGGCAGCACTGCTCCACTTCAGCGACAGTTTCGCCGCGACCGCTGTATAGGTCTCGCCACGAGAGTTGAGGTCACGCACACCGCGGCATGTCATGGGTCGACAAGACAATTTCGTTCGAATTTTCAAATTTGTGTTTTGTTTTGTATGGCATTTTGTACTTGTTGTGTACCTAATCATTCACCTCAAGTCTCGTGGCGATACCTATACCTGAAGTTTACCTGCGGTGTTAGTAGGTAAGGTCGACAAGGTGATCAATTAACTCCGTCTTATCTCTGTCTCTCGTCAGCACTACTGTGAGAGACACGCACTTAGAAAAAAGACATAAACTTATCCTCTTAAAACCTTGCTAGGGCCGCTGAACGCTGAAAGTCTAAAGCGGAGAGTCGTACACTACGTTTTCTATATATGGTCTTCACACAAGAATACGTGCTAAAGCTGTCGCTTCTGCAGATGTGACTACTCCCACTTCAACGTTTAGTTTACCACAAGGAATAAAATAAATCAAACAATGTTAACACATATTGCTTTTATTAAAACTTTAACAGTTACATACCCTTAGAGCATGGAGGAACAAACCGGAATGTCAAACGTCCAAGGGCACAACGCGCAGCGCCATCTAGTTATAAGATGTGGGAAACTCAGGACACTAATGCCTTAGATTATAGAATAGAGTAAAAGATACGCTGTATATTAATTAAATCCCGCAAACATCAGCGCCCTAATGAAAAACAAAATGTCTGTATTTTATTAGTACATCGATTTCAAATATGGTTCTTCGCCTTACGTCAGCCAGTGACAGTATGACCAAATTAATAAGATTGTAATAATACTGTCACAAATAAACACTAAATTGCCAATATTATTTAGTATCATAACCTTACAGGCCAATCAAATGCGCATGTGTTTTGTATGAATCCGTGTGGCCTGTAGTTGACGTTTTAGGCGGCATGGCTTCACGGTATCAACGTTTACTCTATTATTATTGTATACTCTAAGGGCACAACGAGCAGCGCCATCTAGTTATAAGATGGGGGAAACTCAGGACTCTACTCCGTACGATTTGCCACTAGCTATGCTATTATCTCAACAAGTTTCGTCTCTTATCGACCGACAATCATAACTTGACCCGCGCGATCGTTAGCATTATGCGGAGTTAGGTACCTACGTCCTTGGATGAGCTGCGGCGAAAACGACCAAAGTCGAAGACACGTACGAACATGTAGTTTATACGCAATGATAGGTCAAGTTAGGCTCGCCAGTTAGTTCAAGAACGAAGTCGTATTTAAGATAACACCATATGGCCACAGCAAGGTTGATACGGGGATGAGTTATCTCCATCTTATCGCTCAGTGCATCTCTCATACTAGTATCAAATAAATGCCCTGAGATAAGCGTTTTTTTTTTGGATTTTATGACCTGGTTTCAGAGACCTTTAAGCCATGAAAGATAAGATAGGCATAACCAGTGTTGCCAACTCTTAAATTAAAAAGTTGTTAGATGTACGCTAAAAGATGACCAAAAGTAGCTAAATAGTTTGATTTTACTAGAAAAAGGTGCTTTAAATTTAAATGAAAAATAAATGAGCAAAAAACGAAAGAAAAATGAAGCTTCTTTAATAATTATATTTAAAAAAATACTCAACTGTTATTGTCATCTTACAATTATGAGCCTCCAGCTAATTTTAACGCATATTAGATAATTAGTGTTACCCGTGCGAATCCGGGGCGGGTCGCTAGTACTCTATGCGCGCGATGAACACGCCAGGGAACTTGTAGATTGAGGCGTCCTCTATTCATCTATGGTCAATTTCACAAACGCGACAGTTGCTGACGATCCGACATTTTTAATTGTAATTTTTTCCAACCAAAGGTCGACAAATACACCATTTATCACGTTTGTGAAATAGGCCACTGGATCGACAAACTTCAGTCAAATTTTAATAACCTTATTTTTCAAGCTACTGTACCGTGGCGTTTGACATCCTAGTTTTTGCCTTCCAAGGTTACAATTTAGGTAATAAGTATGTCAGGCACATCGTAAAACCTGGAATGCCCTTATCAAAGCGTTTCGTTCAATATAATTCATTCCTTATTATAATATTATACGATTTTCTCCAAAACCATAGTATAAAGAGGGGGGAAGTAAGTTATGTTCATACAAACGCACTGCGCGCGGCTTGTATGTGTGCGCCAAGGTATCTATGCGTCGCCGCATGCACACTTAAACAAATCTCGACCCGTTTCTCAGTGCGCCAGTCGGGGCTAACACCGCACGAGGTTCGCGCGTCACGGCTTTTCGGCACCGCTGAATGAATGAAAAAAATGTGTGATAATCGCAGGAGAACGTATTGCTGTGTGTTTGGGTCATCTTAATAATTCATCGATTCCAGAATTCTCTCTGTTCAGATTACCTATTGAACAGAGACAACTCTAAGACAGTAGGCAATTATATCGCGGATTGGGCCAGAGATAGCCTACTTCACCTCTTTATACAGTTTATACTATGCCAAAACTGTTGACCTTCCTGAGTGCCAAGAATACCCATCATGTAGTATGATAATAGGGATATATCCTGGGTAACAAAATAATAATTCTAATTATTCCGTCAGGTCGATTATCAAAAAATATTAAACACGTATTATTTGCTTTATGAAATCAATCAAAATTGACAAAGATAACGCGCATCAAAGTTCGGGAGTGGGGGCTAATGATGTCACTTGATGGTGAAAAGTGTACAAAGTCGTGACGTCACGCGTAACTTCAGAGCACTATATCTTCGTCATTTTTTGTTCAATTGTCAAAATAAAAAATATATGTTTAATATGTTTTGATAATGTAAATGACGGACTAATTGGATTTTTTTAGGAAATTTTAAAAACGCCAGGTTGTGCGATGCGCCAAATGACTTGGAAACCTTTTTAAAAACATCCCTGTACATTGTATTTATGAACTTTCAAGCCGAATGTACATTGAGAACCTATAGTTTCATGCAAGTCGATCACAGACCGTACCATATATATATCCAATAGACCGCATAGCCGGGCGACCCCCGCTGTCAGCATTGCAGGCAAAAAGCCACAAGCGGCCGGGCTAAAAGCAGGCGCGGGTAGGGCATAGCCTCGAACGCACCAATCACAGCGCTCTAGCGCAAGTTTGGCAGCCTTATTTGGTTAGAGATTAAACACTTAAATGTCCCTCAACTAGCTGTCATCTAATCCCAAAACGTCACCCAAACGTCACTTTAATTAAAGATCAATTTTGAGTGGCCTTTCTGAATTTGGCCATTGGCCTGTGAACTCGATATAGCCGACTGTGGAAATTTCAAATGACATTAGAAACAAGGGACATTTTGTTGAAATGTCAAAATGTCCCTTACGACATTTGAAATTTCCACAGTCGAATTTACGATGATCGCTAGGATGGAATCTTACACACTTAAGATCGAAATGCATGAAATTAGTTTCCTATTACCCTTTCAAAGTGGTTCATGTAAGATTTTACACCAAAAAATCGATATATCTTTTTTCGGGGATCTGAGAGTAAGGCTTGAAACCGGTACCAAAAATACGGGTATTATACCGGTAAATACTGGCCTTGTCGTTGCTTGAGTACCGGAAAAAAACGGGAACAGTTACTCCTTTTATAGTGAACCGATACTTGAACCTCATAAACCGGTTTTCACTAAGACACGGCAGCCTCGTACACAGGGATACTTTAAAAATGTTCGACTACTTATCTACACTGTACAGTTAAAATAAATTATAGATACATTAATTTATACAAGTTTTATAAACTATTTACAAATAACTTATATTAAAAACGTCTTATTCTGGACATTTATAAATTATGAAAATAATAAATTACGGACCAAGGAGTTGTAAGGTTCTCTAATGATTGGCAAGACAACGTTTCACAAATCTATCATTTTTACAATTTTTCATTTGGCAAACTTCTTATTTGGCCTAACTTTTCAGGATTGTCATAAATTTTGGGGTATAATATATAGTAAGGAACTGCCCAACGATATTTTCGCGATGCCCACCTTTATGGTGTCAAAACCTGAGTTACACGCTCAGTAAATAAATATTACCGACATCGGAGTTCTTATGACATTGTAGGAAGGTCTATTATTGATTGATTCATGCGTTTTGTTTTTGTGGTTGCTCCTAGCGAGCGATGAAAGACTGTGATGAATCAGGCAAAAAAAAGACTCTGTGTAAAGTCATAAGAACTAAGAAGTCGGCAATAGAGTTTTGTAGTTTATAAACTCGTAAATAGATGGCGTTAGCATGACGAATTAAGTTAAGAGGACTGTGAACCAACGGCAAAAATCACCCTTTTCATACAAAAGGCGATAACGATTTCCACTCTTTAAATGTTAACCGATTTTGACTAATTTTTGATAGGTTGTCAGTCAGAACAAAATCTAGGTCTATACGTTTTTTGAATATTGATTAAGAATCAACAAAGTCAAATAATCGCCGAAATTAGTTTTGTATTAGAATACTGAAACAACAATAAAACTGGATTGTTACATTAATAGTGAAAAAAAATATATATATGTATAGACGTGGATTACGTTCTGACTGACAACCTATCAAAAATTGGTGAACATCGGTTAAATCGGTTAATCGTTATCGCCTTTTGTATGAAAAGCCGCAGGTTCACACTCCTCCTAAGATGAGATCGCTGGGTATAATATATCTTGAAAAATAGGTGTTCGCAAATTTTCACTTCCCCTAAAACTTATCGCAGTAGTTTCATTTCCCAAACGAATCTTTAGCACATTAACATTTTGCATTTTATTCATTTGGTCAAATTATCATTTGGCATCACTTTGCTTTGTCATGGGTAGGTTAGGTTAGGGTTAACTTTTGGCTTTTACGTAAGTACTTATTTGTCAAAAAATACTTTTACTAAAATTGCGATAAGCTGTTTTGAGTAATGATTTTTTGCCAAATGATAACTTGAGTAGGTAAAATAGTTTGGGATCTCACACTGTGGGAAAAGTTTTTTGCCCCATTAGTAATCCGGAAAAATGAACACTTTCAGTTGAAAATAAGAAGGTTGCGAAATGAACATTTTTTAAATAATACATTTGGTCGGACGGTTTTACCGTTAGTCCGAGACCGCACCTGCGGTTCTTTGCCGCGGGCGGCTGTCAGTTAGTCGCAAAATCAACCGCGTGTGTGTCCGATTGTATTGATTTCCTTGAGACACAAATACCGCACATTAAACCGCAGGTGCGGTCTGGGCGTTATGCCGGATACAGTCCGCAAATTGATATAACACAGTAAAACCGATTATCAGCGAGGTGCTTACAAAGCAAGATGCGCTACAAGCAGGATGTCTCAAAAGCAAGATGTCTCAGAAGCAAGATGGCTAAGAAGCAAGATGCCTAACAAGCTGGATATCTCAAAACCCAGATGTCTCAGAAGCAAGATAGCCAAAAAGCAGGACCTTGACCCCGTATATTCTTTATTTTATTTGTTACGTTTACCTACAATAAAAACCACTTTAGGTGCTAGGTGCTTTGCAGGCTTTTAATTACCAGGCAATTTGTCTGCAAGACATTCAACTACTTAGACATTTTGCTTGGTAGTCGTTTTAGCAAGTAGGCCATTTGCCCAGACGGCATTCAACCACTTAGACATTTTGCTTTGTAGGCATAATACTTAGGCATCTTACTTTGTTAGGCATCTTGCTTTGTAGGCAACTCGCTCATAACCCAGTAAAACAACAAAGTTAGTATTTTCTGCAGGGGCGTAGCTACCGCCGTATCAGTGATACGGGCCCCCCGGGCTAAAGGCTCTTTTTTGAAAAATCTTAACCTTCACTTTGTCCCCCCAACAAATTTTGATACAGGGCCTGTCTAAGGCAGGCTACGCCACTGTTTTTCTGTGCCCAATGTAAACGACAATTGAAGTTTGAAATTTTGAATTCACTTGTCATCATAAACGTAGGCCAAAACTTGGGAGCGCTTCGTTTGATATTCATCTTCAAATTCAAAGTCACATTGCCAACCTTAGGACATAGATATCAAAATCGTCGCATATCTCAAGAACTCTGTCCACTAAAGTGGATTCATGCATACTTGTCTTAATTGGTAAACAAGTTTCTAACCTCAAAATGCACCTTTTTTGGCTAAAGCTGTTCCCTTGCAAATAAAGGAACCGGAGACAAAATTTTAGACGAAACTTTGCCAATTTTTATCCTAGGATAATATAGCTGTTTATGTATATTCAGGTTAGAAACTTGTTTACCAAATAAGACAAGTATGGATGAATCCACTTTACAACGTATAATACCAACCATCACCGTAAAGGAACACGTTATCGGACGCGTCAATCATCCGCGGCTGACTGCAACTTATGAGTGTGCACGGTTATTCGGACGCCGTTATCGGATTCGTCCACAAGCCGCGGCTAGCTGGCTGGTATGCTCTTTGCTCGGACGCATCCGATATCCGTCCACTGTCCGCGGACGTGGCAGACAGACGAAGCTTAACAAAATCGGACGTCCGAACGCTGAAGGACGACCCAAGCTCATGTCCACTACTTGAGACCGATAGTTTGCACAATATACCTAGTGTATTTGTACTCAGGCGGATACAGGGTTTCGTTGAAGGATGGGGGGGAAATCTGTCAAACTAAGGAACTTCAGTCAGTCGTGAGTTAAGGGGGAGTCAATTGGCCCCCTGATTCCAACAAGCTGTGGCATATAGACGCGTCCGATATTTTGTTCCCTACTTAGATACCCGTATCGGCACGTTCTTTGTATGAAACTGGTCGGTAAAGAAACGGCGGCGTTGCCTGAGACCATCATTTCAGCCGAAAGACGTCCACTGCTGGACGTAGGCCTCTTAAAATGATCGCCACAACGACTCTGCAAGGACTGACGACTTGGTGATTGCGATACGGTTACGGTCACGGTATGATAAGGTCTAGTAGGCAGAGTACTTAAATCGGTTAGTGGAGAAATATACCTAACGTGCAAGGCGTATTGACAAGGCTCAGTTATCTACAGTTGATTCTAATATAAGCTTTTTTCAAAGTTATGACGATAGATAACTTGGTCCAAATTTTTCGGACAAAAAAACCTAAAAAAGAAATGTATACATTTTTCTATAGGTACGTATATTATGTTAAAACTGTTCAGGTGAGCTCCAAACTACTAAATGCACTTTTTATCCAACGAATACATTGATTTTCGACAAACAATTCAATATAAACATATCAGCACTACTTTAAAAAAGTCATAACTCGAAGTAATTTAAGAAACTCAACCTTGACACAACGGTGTTCAGTTTATTTTGCCATGAACAGAATTTGAGACAAATATTTAAAGTAGTGACAATATCCTGATTAAAGCGCATACGTTTAAATTCGCTTGGCCGTCCGTAGTATCTTGTCAAAATAAAGTCATGCGTTGGATCATGTACGAATTAAATTAATCACTATTATGACAAGGTTCTACGGAGGGTCGAGCTTACGGCGGGCGATCTAACTATAATAAAATACTATAACAAAAAATAAAATAGTAACACAGCTCCCCGTACTGATATACAGTCGGCGTAAAAAACATCTTCACATTTTAATGCCATGTCGATCTTCCCAAGTCTGATGATGTATTGTTTTTTGAAAAATAAAACTTAGGCCATAAGAAATTGTCTGTGCTTACGACAAACATAATACAACATAAAACAGTACCGTGACTCACTTATAGACAACGCACAGCCTAAACGGGTGGTCCTAGAGGTTTGAAATTTGGAAGAGACATTCCTCGAGTACCCTGGAGGTGCACTAAGGAGGGATTGTTTGAAATGACATCCCTAAAGGGGCGAAAAGGGGTGATAAAGTTTCCTGGCCTAACTCACAAACGCCGCAAGCATTTGATTAGAGATTAAATAGTTAAATGTCCCTCAACTAGTTGTCAAAATATACATAAACGTCACTTTAATTAAAGATCAATTTGAGTGGCCCTTGTCCATTTGGCCATCCATAGACCATAATGGGATGCCGGTAAGGACGGGCTTAGGGCCCGTAGGAGTTACCCTAAATGGGTAATAAAGGGTATGAGGAGCGACACGGTATTAAAATGTGTACCCAGATATTTTTGAAGCTGACATTACATACGTGCATCTTTTAAATGTATTATTTAAACTTTTTACAGGTAAGTTTTATACAAAACGCGCAGTATCTAGTGTTTAAAAATGTATTAGCTTTTTTGTTCAGTCAAAGATTTAAAAATATATGGACGTCCGATATGAAAAAGTCTGAGCTAGTTTTTCGGCAATTTATTGCTGCAATTCGATCTATCCTCAAAAGTTTACATTCAAACTGTTTGTCCCCATTTATTTATTTATTTATTTATTTATTTAATTATAAAACAAACAAGCTCACAGTCATGGCATCCAAAACACTTGCATGCTAGACAAAACATATTTTACGGTACTAAAACACATACAATCAAAGGTTCTAAGAAATACATAAATTATAGAATTTTTTCTAATCGAAATTGCAGAGAAGTATAACAACACAAAAGAGAAAACATAAAAAGGCTTGTTACAAATACAAAATTAAAGAGGACATTTCCATTAGTGATGTTATATGTAATATTTTAGAGGATAGCCAAATTGGACCAAATTATGTCGAAAAACTAACCCCTAAGGGGTCGTCCACAAATTACGTAACGCATTATTCTCAAATGTTTGACGTAGACAGACAATATATTCAAGATATGCAGAGATTTATTTGGTGGTCCTTTTTTAATCGCATTAAATGGGCACATAATGACACATTACGCATAATGCTTATCACTTTTTCTGCTGAAAATGAAAGATTTTCACGGTATCTTATACAATCGATTCATCCTTACTTGTCTTATGTGGAAAGCAAGTTTCTAACTTAAAATGCTATGTGAGCTAAAAACAGCTACTTATAGCAACCGGAGACAATATCTTAGAATTGCTTTATTTAGGATAAAATAGATGTTTCACACAAAAAAGGTACAGGTAAGGATGAATCAACTGTACTTCTCTTGTGTTAATAAGATGAGGTGAAGCTAGGGACCAATCTATCGGAATTTTCGCGCGCGGAATTACTCGAACTGAATTCCGCCTCGGCACGACATAAAATATGACACGCGGAAATTTCGCTTCGGTTTGTGATGGAAGCGTAACATTTTTATTTGAATAATTTTTACCTTAGTATCGAACATTATAAAAACAAATCAAATCAACCACAAATGACCTCATTCGTTCAGCGCACAACAATCAGCGTAATATCACTTTTCGATAGAAACCCGAAGTCCCGAAATTCGCGTCAACGCGGAAAAACGCACGCGGACGTCGTTTTGTTCGCCCACATATGGCTCTGTTGGAACAAGTCCGCTAGGACGGCGCAAAATTACGCGAGTGAAATTCCGCGCGCGAAAATTCCGCAGATTTTATTTATTTATTTATTTCTCTCTAGCCTTAGGTTGGTTTTATAATTAACCTGAAGTAGTTTCAGCGGGAACCGAATTATGCGAAACGATTCATTATGCCATATTTATAAGCGAATTAGTATGACCCGTTTATTTTTTTATTAAAAATATTATACATCAGATGGAGGATTCATTTGAAAATGTTTGTATGTTTATTCCGTATTTAAAACCGAAACAAATGAAGCCCTCATTCGATTTATCTATCGCCCCGAGCTGCCTATTTTTTACAACTATATATTAAATACTTTATATGTTAGATTAATATTAATAAAATAAAGTATAAGCAAAGAGGTAGACGGGAGCACACAGGCCTTAAGAAGACTGAACCAACGGCAAAAATCACCCTTTTCATACAACAGGCGATAACGATTTCCACCCCTTAAATGTTAACTAATTTTGACCAATTTTTGATAGGTTGTCAGACAGAACAAAATCTATACGTTTTTGAATTTTGATTAAATATCAACGAAATCTAATAATCGCCAAAATTAGTTTTGTATGAGAATAGTGAAACAGCAATAAAACTGAATTTATTAATTATAGTGAAAAAACCAAAACGTATATATACACCTAGATTTTGTTCCGACTGACAACCTATCAAACATTTTTCATAATCGGTTAGCATTTAAGTGGTGGAAATCGTTATCGCCCTTTGTATGAAAAGCCGTAGGTTCACACTCCTATTAAAGTCCGTAGGGTTGTCACGCGCCGATGGCCATGCAAAAAAGAGACAACAGTATACAAACGGAGATAGCGCTATACGCAGTGATCATTCAATCGGCATGTAAGAAATAAATAATATAAAGTTAAACTAAAATCCGACTGCAAAAAAGCATTTTTACTCCTAGTGTGACGCACCCTTAGAATAGATGTTTCCTGGGTAAAAAAAAAAACTAATTAGTCCGTCAGTTAGATTATCAAAAAAATATTGAACACGTATTTTTTGCTTTATCAAATCAATCAACATTTACAAAGATAACGCGCATCAAAGTTCGGGAGTGGGGGCTCATGACGTCACATATTGGTAAAAAGTGTGCAGTCGTGACGTCAGGCGGAACTTCAACGCACTATATCTTCGTCATTTTTGTTTGATTGACAAAAGAAAAAATACGTTTTCAATAGTTTTTGATAATGTAAATGACGGACTAAATAGTTTTTTTCAGGAAAGTAGCCTATTATTATATAGCACACTCTAGCACACGTTCTTCGCAAATAATATGTCACACCATTCATAATGAGCCCTTGAAATTCGTACTCTTAACCTTTTGACCGCCAAGCATGTCTGAGAGTAAAACACTAATTTCAACTTTAAGTCAAGGTTGCGAAGGACTTTTTTACCCTGTATACGCTGACGGCTGCAGCCGACTGGGGCGGTCAAAAGGTTAAACCGCGGGAACACTGTTTGGGGCCGGAGTGCTGTTTCTATACGAAATTTGCAATAATTTCATTTGCCATAAAATTAATTAATCATTCATGCACATTATTTGTTAAAAAAATTGTCCATAAAAAATGTGTCTCTGAAACTGCAATCATTACAGAGCATCTAAACTTTTGAACGCCACAGTCGGCTGTGGCTGATAGCAGATTTCCGTGCCCCTGACGCCACGGCATGCCGTTTTCCATACATTTTATTGGCTACAGCCGTCACTCGGCGTCGGGGGCACAATTTCTCGCCGTGGTTAAATTTAACCCATCGTTTAGGCTAAACGACATTTAATTTATAAATATGTTAAGCAAATACGGTTTAAGTGCAAAATTGCACTATGACAAATAAACAATTATGGCAAATTAAATTATGGAAACATTAGACAACAAGGTATTGTGTTATTTCTAACAGAATTCAACCCACTTTAATGTTACAGTGTTCAAGCAATAATAACCCTTTTCGATAACTGCATAAGAGCCATAAAGCGTAACTAATTTTGTGGTTATGTTATACCGGTATACCTCTTTCCTCATAACATTGACTATGACATAAATTAATATAATTATTTTACACATTGACCGTTTCAAGAAGGGTCGGTCACCATTTTAACCCATTGATACCCATTCGCAACTTTAAATCTTCAATAAGGAAGATTTAAAACTAATTATAGGTTGACCGCTTAAATGAGTCTTCGCCCGCGCGGTACAGGGGCGCGGGGGCAGGACGACAAAGGGGACCGAGAGAGGCGAGGGCGGCGTGAAATGAATGAAAAGAAAAATGCGCCTGCCGCCCGCACCTCTCTCGGTCCCCTTTGCCGCCATGCCTCCGCGCCCCTGTGCCGCGCGGGCGAAGACTCATTTAAGCGGTCAACCTATAAATACATAATAAAACTAATAAAACCAAATATATATAAATTGAAACCGATTTAGCGGTAACGCCAGAGAAGCAGTAATCTGATGCAAGAACACTTTAGTGTACATAAAATAATCACAAGAACACTATTTAATTATTATTATTTGTAAAACCGCTGTATAATAAGCGTTATTAAAACACGAGTTGGGCGTTAATGTAACGAGCCGCAGGCGAGTTCCATAATAGCATCCTACCAATGTTTTAATAACTAATTATGCTCAGTTGCATACAAACTTTATATACAATTGTTTGTTGAGTCGGCTCGAAGCGGCGCGGGCGCAGGGAGCAGACGCTTCACTCGTCACTGAGGTCATGTAGGTTACTACCCCAGGGTTTTGAATATCTACGTTAAAAGGACTTTATGATACATCACTCAACTATCAGCTTTTCTTAAGAGGAGTGTGAACCTACGGCTTTTCATACAAAAGGCGATAACGATTTCCACCCCTTAAATATCAACCGATGTTCACCAATTTTTGTCACGTTGTAAGTCAGAACAGAATCTAGGTTTATACGTTTTGATTTTTTCACTATAATGTTTAAATTCAGTTTTATTGTGGTTACAGTATTCTCATACAAAACGAATTTAGGCATTTTTTGACTTTCTTGATCTTTAATCCTAATTAAAAAAACGTATAAACCTAGATAATGTTCTGACTGACAACCTATCCAAAAATTGGTCAAAATTGATTAACATTTAACGGGTGAAAATAGTTATCACCTTTTGTATGAAAAGGCCGAATTTTGCCTTTGGTTCACAGTTATCTTAAGGAATAATTGTCTGAACGAATTTCATCGCCATTCAGTTCAGAGCTATTTAAAGTTTCAAGTCTCTAGCTCATCGGGAAGTTAGTTTAAAATCAATTGCAAAATTTGTACCGAACAGACAAACAAACAGATAAATAAATACATCACGGGACAATCTTTTCCACAAATCGATCCAGTCCCAAAGTAAGCTCTAAAGGCTTGTGTTATGGGATGGGTACTAGACGACGATATACATACTTGTGTAGATAAATAAATACTTAAATACATAGGAAACATCCAAGAATCTTCGTGCTTATCACATATTTCCCCTCACCGGGGATCGAACCCGGGACGTATGTTTAACCGTCCGAGGTTGATTTAATTATCTGTTAAATTAGTCTATGAAACGGCCTTATATGTAAATTGATGATATATCAACTATATCTTAATTTTAGATCGGTTATTAAAATATTTTTATTTACCTTTTATATAGTTATCTATTCGGAAACCCGAAGCGCAGGCAGCTTGTGGACTCTGCAAAAAAAAACAAATAATTAATTATAATAATTGGCTACTTCACTATAGTAACAAATCTATACATATAAAACAGTACCGTGACTCTAAAAATCCCTCCTTAGTGCACCTCTAGGGTACTCGAGGAATGTCTCCTCCAAATTTCAAACCTCTAGAAGCACCCGTTTAGGCTGTGCGTTGTCTATAAGTGAGTCACGGTACTGTTTTATATGTATTGATAGGTTTATTATAAAAATTATTCTGATGTTATTAAGATATGTACCATGACCTTTCTTCTGATCCAAACTTTGACGGGTTAAAATATTTGCCTTTTATCGTGTACCGTATCCTTCCTATTTTATTATTATTTATTTAATATTTAATATCATCATAATTATTCTAGCCGAAAATCAATAATAATGACAATAAAAAACAAATACAATTCTACTCACTCAGTGGTTCCATTGCAGCCTTCCTTGAGCTCAAAACTGGCACCATTCTTGAAAACCTTCGATATCTCTTCGTCTCCATCGAACCGTTCCACGTTTTCTATACAGGTTGCTAGATCGTTCAACAAATCGTTTATAACCTCTATTTGATTAGCTGAGAATTTACCTAAAAACCTTAGCTCTTTATAATCATCAGTGCCAGCGAACTCTGCGAAGAACTCTAGTATTTTGTCTTTAAGAGTTGCTGTCACCGGATCCGATACGAAAGACTCTTTCTTCGCTATGCTACAGTCTTTTTCGAATTTATTGGTAATGCCTTTTTCTTCATCCTTTTTGATACTCTTCTTAATGCTTTTAAGAAATGGATTCTCATCCTCATCCATATCCATCGCTGAATCATTAGTTTTTTCATCATTCGCTTTGTTTTTAGCGTTGACGATGGTCTGTATGTCATTGAATTTATCTTTGTTCGAATAATTTTCCAGCGTTTCGTTTTCTTTATTTATAGTTTGGGTCGTTGTATGTTGTTTTATATCTTCATCCGATATATCGTCTTTGGGTAGAAAATCGTCCGGTGTTACTAAATATACGTGTTCCGGGGCCTCTTTGTAAATGGTGATTTGACTGAAAAAGAAAACGATTTCATGTTGGAATTAATTTGATTAATTGGGTTAATACAAAGATATTGTTATTAAATTCAAGCGACGCCGCGGTACGTCCTTTTTTTACAAGACGACATCCATAAAGATATGGAATAACATTTCAATTATCATTCGAAACATTCAAATACTCCCGTAATGATAGGTTCGTTCGTCGTTATTCGCTTGAATAGGGAATATGCATGAAAATCAATATGAGGTTTAAATTATATAATAATGAAAGAAAATGTAAATGAATGCATTTAAAAGAAAAAAATAAAGATTATTTTGATAATTTTTATCCTTCATTCTATATTCAATACTAAGTTACTTAATTTGTCCAGACGCGGAGACTATACATCTCCCTTATTAGTTATTTATTGGTATTAATTTGTACCCATTAGGTTTTTATATTGCACAGTTTGTGTTAGTTTCTAGATAAAACTGTATTGCCAAAGTTGAAAAAAGACCTACTGCTGAGTTTCTTGCGGCGTTTCTTCTCAGCAGATGTCACCTTTCGAAGCGCCGGTAGATTCAGACATGTAAAAGAGCCCAGGTGGCCTACTTGCAAAATAAATATTTTCATTTTCATTTTCAGTTTCATTTTCAATACATAACGTCAACCTCAATTGCCTATAAAGTTAAGCGACAGATGGCGCTGCACGTCATCTGAAACGCGCTAACGGTGTGTTCTGTTCTAGTTTATATATATGCTTGTGTAGTCTCCTTGACCCATTCGTTGCTCGAGATACGGATCCGTGCTTCTTCTTACATACACTTTTTGCTTTTTTTTATTACCAATTTTTGTAGGAGTCCTCGCGAATGTCAGCGGGGATCCCGTAATCAATCCAGCCAAAGGCTATTTCAACTGACTAAAATTGATACTGCTACAGTCTGTTCGGCGAGAGTTGATAAATATTATGATATCGTTTCGAAATAGCGACTCTCGCTTAACTATCGCAAACTGTATGACGGACGTCGTTTATCGCCGCGCGCACTGAGTTTCGTGGTACGAGGGACGCTGATGTCGTCAACTGCGGTGTCGCGCCGGGCGGACGGCGGCGAAAAATATATATTTGTTTTGTTCATATACACAATCGCCATATTGCAAATTAATGTCTTATATGTGCGCGTCAAATGTCACTTAAATTCAATAATCTGCACTGGCTTCGGCCAAAGAAACGAAAAAGAAAAAAATATCTATGACATATGTTTAAAACGCGTTGAGTATGGATATGACGTGTCTTGTGTCTTTTTACATATAATATGTCATTGGCTTCGAGTGTGTCGTTGGGGTGTTCTGTTCGCGTGTTGCTTTCTGTTTATACAGTTAGGTTATTCAATAATAATATTCTATGGAAAAAATATAATTTTTCCCTTTAATTTTTTATTATCATCGGTAAAAATAATTAGTGGGCCACTATTTGTAATGAGTTAAGAAGCCCTGACTTTTACCTTTTTTTATCAACTCTCGTCGAACAGACCTTAGCTGTTATTAAGCGTGTTTCATTAGTTTTTACATAGATGAGAAAAGCATTGATTCACTAGGGAGCAAAGGAACAAAAATATTTAAGGCGGCTGTACACACTTGTCGAGACACGGGGGGATGTGTGCGCCAAAGTATATGTGCATCGCCGCACGCACACTTAAACAAAATCTCGACCCGTTTCCCCTTACTAAGCGCGTCGAGATTTGTTTAAGTGTGCGTGCGGCGACGCATAGATACTTTGACGCACACATACAAGCCGCGCGCGGTGCGTTTGTATGAAGATAACTTACTTCCCCCTCTTTATATTATGGTGAGACAGTTCAAATTACGCAACAATGATCTCTTGATGAGTGTGTACAGCCTGCATTATGTTTCGGGATGTATAGCTTGAAACCCTTACTACACTCAGGATTAGGACCAGTGGCGTACCTTGCCTTAACGGGCCATGTATCAAAATTTGGGCATCAGCTGAAAATGTACAAATACGCAAAATGCTAACTGCACGCATAATGTGCAAACAATTAAAATGCACATACGCAAAATCTATTATGGACTAAAATGTACACCGTGACAAATGTACAGTAAGCGAAATGTTATTATATTATAAACCTTCAATCGAACACGTCTGTAATTCGCTGTTATTCATATAGTATCCTTTTATTCCATTTTTGTGTGTCCGTTTGCCAGGTGGCAAAGGCCTCCTCCAATCTTCTCCATTCTGGCCTTTCTATGGCCACTCTACCCCATTTTCCATTCTGGCCTTTCTTTCTATGGCCACTCTACCCCATTTTCCATTCTGGCCTTTCTTTCTATGGCCACTCTACCCCATTCTCCATTCTGGCTTTTCTATGGCCACTCTACCCCATTCTCCATTCTGGCCTTTCTATGGCCACTCTACTCCATTCTCCATTCTGGCCTTTCTATGGCCACTCTACCCCATTCTCCATTCTGGCCTTTCTGTCTATGGCCACTCTACCCCATTCTCCATTCTGGCCTTTCTATGGCCACTCTACCCCATTCTCCATTCTGGCCTTTCTTACTATGGCCACTCTACCCCATGTTATTCCTGCGACTTGTCTAATGTCGTCATCCCACCTTCTTTGTGGTCTGCCTCTCTTTCTTTTTCCATCCCTTGGGTACCATTGTGTGATTCTTTTACTCCATTTATCCTTTCCTCTGATCATATGGCCTACCCATTTCCACTTTTGTCTCTTTATTCTCAAAATTATGTCCTGGACCTTAGTCTTGCTTCTTTCTGATGCTGCTATTCCTTACTTTGTCTTTTCTTTTGATCCCTGTCATACTCCTTTCTATAGCATGTTGGCATGTGGAGAGTTTGTTTTTTGTTAAGGGCCCATGTTTCGCTCCCATATGCCATACGCGAAATGCAGGGCCGGATTGGCCCTGCATCTGGCCCTGCATCTCTGGAGCCCTGGCCCTGGGGCAGCAAAGGAGTGGACGCCCCCAAGAATATAATATGACGTAGATGATATTGACGGTTCCTATGGTGGTGGCCCCTCTTTTGTGGAGGCCTGGGGCAGTGGCCCCGGATGCCCTCCCCTAAATCCGGCCCTGGCGAAATGTACTTACTGTGAAAACAATTAACGCAAAATGTGTAAAAAGATAAAATTGTTTAATTTAAAATGCATGATCCGCAAAATGTTACATAAAAAGCAGACTGTGATTTCTTTGCTGATAGATGGATGATAGTGTACTGTGAGTGTCTGAGGTTCTGCGAGGTGATGGATGTAAGGTTTTCATCTGTGTAAATCTACTTTATTTATGTTACTTCTTGTATTCTTGTATTTTCTATGGCGTATTATCTTTTTTGTAATGTTTATTGTAATGTTTTGTATTTCACAGTGCCTTAGTATTTTACTGTAATACTGTGAAAAAAATGGAATAAGTAAATAAATAAATAAAATAAAACGTACAAAACGTAAAATGTACAAGAAACAAAATGGACAATAATGCTCAGTAGGCAGGGAGGTTTAGGTTCCACTGTATTTGAGTATCCGAGGCTACAAACTAAGTACATTTTGCGTATTGTTATTTTTCCGTAATGTACAATGCGCGTGTTGATCATTCTACACATACATACATACATAGCATCACGCCCACGTGGGCAGAGCCACAAGACTACTTGTGGCCACGTTCGATTAATTAGTCCTAAGATGGTATGATGAACCGTATGGTGACAGGTGATCAGCCCATCGCCCATACAGATAGTCCACCATGTTGGAGAGGACCCGTCCCTTAGTCGACTTTAACGACATGCCAGGATGATAAGCATCTGCACGCATTCGATGCTATTTCTTCACTCCCAGTGCAGCAGAGGAGCATTCTAACCTTACACATTTTGCCACTATCGCATGGAGTACATTTTGCGTATTGTGTAATTATCGTATGTACATTTTAATGGTTAGTACATTTCGCTTACTGTACATTTGTCACGGTGTACATTTTAGTCCATAATAGATTTTGCGTATGTGCATTTTGATTGTTTGCACATTATGCGTGCAGTTAGCATTTTGCTTATTGTACATTTTCGGCTGAAGCTAAAATTTGTTGCGGGGTCAAATTAAGGTTAAAGACTTCACAAAAGAGCCTGTAGCCCCCCTATCGTTGATCCGGTAGCTGCTGCTCGATGCTACGTTAGACGCTCGCTTCGCTCGTGCTTCTAGAGTCCTTCCTTGCTACAATGTGAGTTTGTATGACTGACCGGTCGGGCGCCTCGCCGTGGCTGTGCGTGGCCAGCTCGTACTGGCTGCACTTCTGGATGTCGGAGACCAGCTCGTACTGGCCCACGGAGCTCAGCGCGGCCAGGTCGCCCTCGTGCAGCACGCTGTGCACCAGCGTGTGGATGCTGCAGCGCTCCTGTTTCTTCAGCAACTTGTCGAAAGATAGTTCCATCTGTAGATTGAAAAGAAACGATCTCACCGATAACCCTTTTTAGGGTTCCGTACCTCAAAAGGAAAAAACGGAACCCTTATAGTATCACTCGTGTGACTGTCTGTCTGTCCGTCTGTCACAGCCAACATGCTCCGAAACTACTGAACCGATTGAGTTGAAATTTGGTACACATAATGTAAGTTGGTGGTGTAGTGTAAATAAACGAATTTTAAACATGGGGGTCACTTTTGGAGGGCTAATTACAACAGTAAAAAAAAAGTTTTGGAAACTATAGCGTGTGATATATCAAATGAAATGGCTATGGGGATCTATTTTCATATTTTTAAAATAAATGGTTTTGAAGTTATTTAGGAAAGTAGGCAGCAAAAATTTACCCCCCCCCCCCCACTATCTCCGAAACTATTAACCTAAAATGTTGAAAAAAAAAACAAAAATTGTTCTTTACATATAGATTACAGGAAAACCTATAAGTCTATGGTATTTAAAATAACATAGGACATTTCATATAATCACAAAACCCTTTCCACGCGAGTTTTTTTTAAGGTTTTTTAAATTTTGTATGTAATAAGTAACAGGTCGGTGTGTTCGTCCGCAGCGATTCATTCGTTATTTAAAATGTACATGTATGATGGTATATTTTTAAGAATATAGGTAGTCGACTACCGATGATACAGGTGTGTAGAAAAATTAGTTATACTTTATAGTACATCTCGGTATAATATACAGTTATCCCAGGAACCAGGAAATAGTGTCAAGCGTAGATTCACCCCTATGTATGTCCTACGGTTAGTTGTAGTTATGGGATGTTTTTAAATTCAAATTCCATATGGTGCGATAAGATAGACTTCAGATAGCAATTTGAAAAATGAACAACTGCTGTTTCTGGGTAAGTCTGAATCCCTTTGAGGTACACATTTTCGTGGTACCTACTTTTCGAAGCAAATAAATAGTATAATTTTTGTAGTGGTAGAGCCAAACAGTAATCCTCACTAGATTACTGTTCGAATGGGCCGGCTCGACCGGAGTAGTGCCACACTCACAGAATATCGGCGTAAAGTAATAGCTTGCTATTGCGCTTCGTACGGTGAGTGACGAGATCTGGAGGCCTATTCCCTCATCCCCATCCCATCCCCATTCCCCATCCCCCCTAGACTGGCAACGCATTGGCAGCACCTCTGGTGTTGCAGATGTCCATGGGCGGCGGTGACCACTTTCCATCAGGTCGCCGTCTGCCGCAGGGGGCCGTCTGCCGGTTTGTCAGTCAATTGACATAAAAATAATAAAAACCGGTCAAGTGCGAGACTGACTCGCGCGCTGAGGGTTCCATACTTACAAATGGAAAGAAATAGTACCTTGTAGGTATTGAACCCTAAAAATAAAAAAATGAAAGGTAAATTGCGGTTTACAAATTATGACATATTAAAAAAAATCTACTTACTAGATCTCGTTCAAACCAATTTTCGGTGGTAGTTTACATGGTAATGTACATCATATATTTTATTTAGTTTTATCATTCTCTTATTTTAGAAGTTACAGGGGGGGGGGCACATTTTACCACTTTGGAAGTGTCTCTCGCGCAAACAGTTCAGTTAAATTTATTTTATTAGAAACCTCAATATCATTTTTGAACACATGGTTTGATGAAAAAAAATATTCGAGTTTCAGTTCTAAGTATGGGGAAACCCCAAACTTTATTCTTTTTTTTCTATTTTTAGATTATTTTTTCTATTAGTTTCGGAAAAAAGTGGCTGTGACATACGGACGGACAGACAGACGGACAGACATGGCGAATCCATAAGGGATCCGGTTTTCGCCATTTGGCTACGGAACCCTAAAAACGACTACCCCGGCCATCTACTTGCCTCCGTATCGTCCTGCACAAACTCCAAGATGTGGAGCAGCACGTTCGTCCGGAAGTCGTCCCGCTTGGAGCTCTTCGTCTGCGGCACATCCGGTAGGATCTTGGTCTTGGTGCGCTGGCCGAAGCCAACGGAGCGGGAGGCCTACAAATACACACAAACCTTAAATACACCATACACGAAATGGACATGCATGATTGGAGAAAGTGCTTGAATGGAAAACCGGTCAAGTGCGAGTCGGACTCGCGCGCTGAGGGTCTCGTATTTACACGTTTACACAAATCGATCTAGTCCCAAAGTAAGCTCTAAATGCTTGTGTTATGGGTACTCGACGACGATATACATACTTACATAGATAAATAAATACTTAAATACATAGGAAACATCCAAGACTGAGGAACAAACATTCGTGCTCATCACACAAATATTTGCCCTTACCGGGGATTGAACCCGGGACGCTAGCTTCGGAGGCAGGGTCACTACCAACTAAGCTAACCGCGTCGATAAAATAGCTTCTAATAACCAGGTAACAATTAACGACCTACCTATGAAATCAAAACAAGAAATAACTATCACAAACGACCTTGCCAAGGTTATTGCACTTTATTTTTTTCTTTAAAACCAATAATATTAGGAAGTTAGTTTTATTTTTCCTGTAAAATATACCTAAGTTCCTCTCAGCACAAATAATTTGTGATTATAGTGTTGGCAAATTTCAGAGATAATTTCCGTAATTGTTTGCATATTTTTGTTAATAAATAACTAAAATAAAGCCTTTTCACATGGCATTCCTATTGCTTGACTTGACTTTCAAAATATGAACCATTTAATTTTCAGTAAAGAAATATATATATTTAAACATATAATTCCTGCAATATAATTATGAGGTACGCAAGTTCTATAACTACCTATTCAAATTTTCAAGTTTATAACAATAGCAATTGCTGAGATAAATGGCTGTGACATACAGGCAATGAAGACTCACCAAAAGGGATCCTTTTTTACATTTTAGGTAGCGAACCCTAAAAATTACAGATAGACGCGCGATTCATCCTGGAAAAGCGCACAGTTTTCTAAGGAATAGCAATAAATTAATTATACGTGGACAAAGTCACGGGAAAACCTTAAATCTTTAAATAAATATATTGACCGACGAAGCAAGCGTTGGGCAGCGGATTAGGAGTCGTCCTTTAACCACGTGGGGCTCGAGAGGGAGGGAGGGGGTTCGGAAAAATATCAAAAGAGGGAGAGGGGTTTAGTGAGACACCACGTGTATTTATTTTTTCGTTGATCGCGCTATTTATATAGCAAAAAGCGGCGCGTGACCTTGACCGCGATAATGTTCTATATTTTTTAGATATTATGTACCAAAAAATACACGTGATTTTAGATGGGGGGGGGAGTCGGAAACCTCACCACCTATCACTGGGGAGGGGGGAGGTTAAAAAGTTGCACTTTATAAGCTTACAAACCTAAAATGCAGGGTTTTTTTATGTCAATTGACTGACAAACGAGCAGACGGCCCACCTGATGGAAAGTGGTCACCGCCGCCCATGGACATCTGCAACACCATAGGTGCTGCCAATGCGTTGCCAGTCTAGGGAGGATGGGATGGGGATGAGGGAAGAGGCCTCCGGATCTCGTCACTCACCGTACGAAACGCAGTAGCAAGCTATTACTTTACGCCGATATTCTGTGAGAGTGTGGTACTGTCCCGGTCAAGCCGGCCCATTCAAACAGTAATCATCTAGTGAGGATTACTGTTTGACTCTACCACTACAACTTTACTTTGGGCCATTGTGTGTGACGCTATTTGTGCGATGTTTGTTTAAATTAAAACAGCAGAGTTTTCTAAAAAAAAACATTCCTTTCCGTAATTACTAGGTAACAATTTGAACTAAGCAATATTTTCACAGACTTCAAAAAGAGGAGGTTCTCTATTCAATGTTTTGTTTTTTATGTTTGTTACCTCTCAGAAGTACAAACATTTGTATACCGGTTTAGCTTTTTTTTTTTTTCTCCACTCCAAATTCGCCCCATTGTAGTGTGTTGGGATGAGGTGGCTATGAGAAATCCATGGAACTCCTCAAATATTATAGCGTTCATGGCATTTTTTGTAACAACTAAAGCAATTGCGTTCCAAAAGCAATTTTGGTGAAGTGGAACTGTTGATGAAGACCACAGATGACCACTGGAAATTCTAAATGATAAGTATTTCACATTTTTACTTTTTAAAGGGTTTTCAAAGTCAGTTTTTTATTTGTTAATTATTTTTAAAGACTTACATAAACTGGATCCGGGGTGATAGGCTCCAGGATGCCGTCGCTGGCCTTGCCAAGGGCGCCACCTTGCCACCCCATCTTCTGCATCATGCTGTCGAAATAATGTTACCATTAAACCATACAATTATGGTCTAAAACTAACTGTAGTCAAAAATGTTTCTATGAAAATCAGTAAATTTTTGGCGTTATTCTTGAATAACTGCTCAATCATATATATATGAAACCATACAATTATTGTCTGCCGAACTGCCAGACGCAAAAATGACTTGGTGCCTCGCATCAAATATGAAAAACCAATTTATATACAGAATCTGCAATCTGCGACAGCTTCACTTGCTGTTTTTGTTATACAAACTCTGAAGCTTCATATCACCCCTTTATGACTAAACTAGCTTTTGCCTGCGACTTTGTCAGTGTGGAATTCATTTATTGCAAACAGCGCCATCTACGGCAGAGTAGCAATTCTCATATATTTCCTGTATTTACAAAGATTCCTGAAAATCCTTCCAGGATGTCAGGTTAAAAATTACCCTATGTCAATCTACTACAGGCTACATTTATACAATTTTTTATGGAATTCTGTTAAGAGGTTTGGCTGTGAAATTAGAACATACAAACATGGGTTTTATAGATCCTAAGATTTCCTGAATTAGAGAGTGGCTGATATACCGGATAGTGAGTCAGTATCCGGCTGGATACCAGATAGTAAAAGCTTGCATCAGAAACAGGATAAAACCAATAAAAAACCATCAGAAATAAACAAAATCCATGTCAGTTATCAAATTAAAGCTAAGTTTTTGTAATTTAAATATGAAACTTCAATTAACATCATGTGCATGTTTCAATATTCCCAACTGACGTAATAGAGCGCGTATTGAACCTCAAAGGGCCTCCCCGCGCACTTACAATGCCTAACAAGTTGAAACATGCTCGTCACGCAAAGGCCACGCCAGCTAACATGAGAGGTAGCTAATGTGCAGCCGGATATCTGGCGAATGGTAATGCCAGATAACCGGTATCCGGTATCTGGCCAAACCACTATCCGTTGCATCCATAATATAGATATAGATTTGGTTTACTCACTTTTCGGCCTTACTACTCTTGATCCTCGGCGCATTCGCCAGCTGCTTGTACAGCTCCTGCTTGCTCCGCCACTCCTCCTTGCGCACTTCCTTCTTACTCATGACGACGAGCTTCCCTCCTCCCTTCACCCAGCTCTGCCGGGTCCAGTCGTAACCCCACGGTTGGCAGCTGGCAAGGTATGCAGGTTCTGTAGGACTGTTTGATTGTCTGAAATATGAATAATATGCTGTAGGAATATGAGAGAATAAAGGTATTTTTTCTTGAATTATACACTAATATAAGTAAATAAATTTAAATGTAAGTATATAAAAACAGGGGCCTCATTTTGCCGCCCTGGGCCTCTGATGGGCTTAGTCTGCCACTGGATATTTATAACATCACCTAGTGTTATAAATTAAATACTAGCTTTTGCAAGCAACTTCATCCATATAGCATTTGGTCCCTTGGGAGTGAAACAAATAAGGCTCATATATCTAAATGAACATAAATGACTAAATCACAATGATTTTAAGTAATCTATAGCTGATTGATACATACACATCCTCGTTTTTGCTCCTAAAGAGATCAGGATCTTGATAAAGCTCATTCATGGTTACAAATGGTTTCTCCTTGCTTTCGGACACTGGAGCAATAACCTCCTTTTCCTCAGGTGGATTTCTTCTTTCATCAGGTAGTTTTTCATCTCCTGCAGTTTTATCAGGAGGCTCGGCACTCCGTTCCTGATTTTCGGCACACTGGATTCCTGATTCAGTGGGTATACAATCATCATATCTATACGACGGATACGATATCCTAAAGTTGTCTGTATCATAAAATATGGATCTTTTGAACAAATTATAATGCGGGTAGTAATCTTGGGAACTGTGTGGCGCTTCTTCCCAACAATTTTCCATTCTTGTTTACATAAGAAAATGTTAATTTGTACACAAAAATAACTTGAAGGTAATTCAGGTTAAGGTGTCCTTCGCTGTGAAATAAAAAGGTTTACGGCTAAAACACTATAAATTAAAGTATTAGATGAGCATAAAACTTCCTTTTCGATAAGTTCTGCTCGTATTTATATTTTAAATATTTATTTGAGCTGCGACGACAACAATCGCAGAAAAATGTAAATGTCAGAGTGACGGTGGGCAGTTGGGCACTGTTGGTGTTGGTGTGTTGGTTGTTGCCAATATAAAAAATAAGATATGTAACCAATATATCCAACAGCGGTATTTCGTGGAGCTCAAACAAGATTGATCATTTTGGACTAGAAATACCGCGAACATGTCACGAACTTCTCGAAATTTAATGAAATAAAAATATTGCAAAAATGTTTGCTAGAAGCCGAACTTTATCTTTATCTAGGCGCGCAGTAAGCAAGACATTGTTTTTGAGCTAAGCAGTAGATTGTGTTGTGTGAGTGTGACAGAAGCACAGCATAGAAGTTATGTGGTATGCTTTGGTTGAAGGCAAAACATTGAAGAGTATGAATCTGACGTTTAATCTCGCAATCAATATTATCTCGAATGCACCGAGAATTGGGGGCCAGCTCTTACTCCTTTGAAGGTGCGAAAGAAATATAATTCGACCATCGCGATCGTGGCAAATGTTTCTCGTGTGCGTACCGGGTAGATAGGTTGGGTATAAAAACAGCCGTTACGTATTAAATTAAATCATATTTTAATTTGTGTTTTCACGAACCGACTTAATTCAGGAGATAAATATATATCACACGCTTGGAGAAACTTTTCAATCGGCACATGACCAGATTCATTTTCCATTAATCCGTTGAATTCATATTCTCTTTTTATCTTTTTAGGACTAGGGTCACACGTATCATGTTCAGCCACAGGTTCCGTAAAGACTTCAGTGTCTTCCTCCACTACCTCCACTTTTATTCCAATAGAATTATTATCAAATTGTTCATTTGTATCTTGTTTTATTTCTATCAATGGTTCTGTCTGTGTAGATACAGAATATGATGAAGAGGGCGGTAAGTTTATAGTTGGAATTGCGGTATCTTTCAATTGGTTCTTTCCATACATGTATTCCTCAAAGTGTAAGCCGCACACGTGCATATTACACAATTGGTTAACAGTTTTCATCTTCAATTCTGGCCTTCGACAAGCTTCTATCCAGGATTCACGCCTAAAACATTTCAAAGTTAATATTTAAAATATTTAACTTCCATTTTATTTAACAAAATAATAATTTTCATGTATAAATTGTCATCGAAGAGTCGAAAAGCAATTCTGATGTTTTGATTAAGGTTTCTTTATTTAATTAGAATTTCATAATCACAAACCAAAAACGCAATGAATAAAAATAAAACGTCTAAAAATGGTACAAAAGCCGCCACCTTTGCCAAAATGTACTATCGTCTCTTTTTTTTTCTTTCTCTATGTTGGTGTAGTAAAGATACACCTATATCTTATCTATGCTGTCAAATTTCAGCGAGCTTCAACGTAGTACCTATCTTTTATATTATTAGTCTGTGGATGTTCAAGCGAATGAAAATAAAGCAACGCTAGCCTACATGAACGTACCTTTTAGTATCGCGCGGAAATTTGTGAAACTTTATGTCTTTATGTTTTCGCGACGAAGATGGACATCTGAACACTGCACAATATGCGTGGGCCATGATTACTACGTGATTTCTGCGATAATTATTCAATATTATTGACAAGCAGGCTAATGGCAACCATGTTTCTACAGCGCCTATTGAGCGTAGGAAAAGGGGGCGTGGGGGGCGGGTATCGATCCGGTTGGTGCTGCCAGCTGTATCGAGGTTTAGATATTAGGTTATCCACACTAATCGTTTTTATTATTTTTTCTACAAACAAATATGTCGATGTATGTAACTTTGAAAATGCATTTATATTTTCAAAGTATCAATTAGAATTAACTTGTAAACTGTAAATAATTATTTATAATGGTAATTACTTTTGAAATATTTGCTTTTTAGGGTTCCGTACCTCAAAAGGAAAAAAGGAACCCTTATAGGATCACTTGTTTGTCTGTCTGTCTGTCTTTGAGTGTTTCAAGACCCTTTTCTCAAAAATGCGTGGAAGTATCAAGTTGAAATTAATATCAAATACAATCTGATCTGGTCTGCAATGTCCTGGAGCTGTGAAAAACTCAAACTTCCTTAGAAAGTTCAACGCATTCAAAAGATACGGCCGTTTACGCCACATATTTTGATACTTTCAAGGGAATCCAAAGGGAATCAAAACCTATAGGGTAGATACTTCCCGTTGATTTGGAATCATGAAATTCGGGAAGAAGCCATGTCTTACAGCACAACTAAAGGAAAAAGTCCGAAAACTGTAAATAATTAGTTACATCACAAAAAAAATAGTTTAACGGAATAACCTGTGCAAGGTCGTATCACACTCGACGGTCGCACGGAGATAGGAGCTTGCGAAAGTAGTTTTGTGTTTTATTTCATAGGAAGGTTGTAAATGGTTATCTGATTGTTGAAAGCCATTTTTTTATTTTTAGGGTTTCGTACCTACAAGGTACTGTCTGTTTTTCATAGGAAAGTACGGGACCCTCGGCGCACGAGTCAGAATCGCACTTGACCGGCATATTTCAAACCGTGCGTTCATTGCAGATAAAAATAAAAATAAATAAATAAATAAATCAGGGGAAAATCTTTACACAAATCGATCTAGTCCCAAAGTAAGCTCTAAAGGCTTGTGTTATGAGTTCTAGACGACGATATAAATACTTATATAGAGAAATAAATACTTAAAATACATAGGAAACATCCAAGACTCCGGAACAAACATTCGTGCTCATCACACAAATATTTGCCCGTACCAGGGATCGAACCCGGAACGCTTGTGTCGGAGGCAGGGTCACTACCAACTAGGCTATCCGCGTCGTCGAAGATACTTTATAGGTTCATTAATTAGTACTTAATTAATGACCTATCCCATCTACACTAATATTATAAAGAGGAAAGATTTGTACCTATTTTTGTATGTTTGTAATGAATAGGCTCAAAAAGTACTGGGCCGATTTAAAAAAATCTTTCACCAATAGAATGCTACATTCTTCCAATTTGACATAGGCTACATTTCATTTTGAAAAAAATTAGGGATCCTTGGTAAAATTTGAACAATGTAACCGAAGATGTAGAAAAATGAGTCTTAAAATGTCTTTCGTCGAATGCGCTGCCGAAACTATTAGCGATAGAACAAAATAATGTACAACAATATTGAAGAACATCATAATATCTACAAAAAACTCCGCGGTAGCATATGTCCAACTATTGTAGTTATGTCACTACAACAACTTTTTTCATTTTAAACATTAATGAAAATGCTAACCAAATTCAAACCATGCTATTTATGTGTTTATATTAATCCTTATCCAAATAAATTATTTTATGGTCAAGACCATTTAACTACCTATAAAATAGATTTTAAATTATTTAAATTGGACTTTCCATTCAAAAGATATTACGAATTATCTGTAAATAATGTAAAAGTAAACCTGTAAAATAAAAGATACTAAAAATGTAAATTATTAAGTAATAATAAGAATGAAAATGATTAATGACAAACAAAAAAAAAACACAAAAAAATATAAAAAAACAAAATAATAAGCACAAAACAACAAAACCAAACAAAAACAAAATAATTTTGTAAGGAAAATACTAAATAATGATAGGCAAGTTTCTATCGACACGAACAAAAATTTCTTTGAAATACCTAGATGTATAGGTAGATACATTTTTAGTTAAAAGTTGTCAACGTTTAATTTAGACTGTATATATTTTATTCGACTCTGCTTTTATTCTAATTACTTAAAAAAACCATAGTAAAAATGTATATAATATCCTATGTAAATATTACTTATTTAAGTGCCCGCCACTTAAACCATCAAAGAAATGGCTAATGACAAAAAAGCTGTAAAGGTTGTTTATAAGGACATTCTGTAGTCGGTAGGTATATTTAGTATCAGCATTGCACCCGTGCGAAGCCGGGGCGGGTCGCTAGTTAATAATAATTTGATGAAAGCAATAATTGTAATTTCATTTTCATTTTGTAATTACTGAATCAGGAATATATTTATGCGGTTCATACGTATGTTGTTAACCTGAAAAGCAAAAAAAGCGGCCAAGTGCGAGTCGGACTCGCCCATGAAGGGTTCCGTGATTTATGACGTATTAAAAAAAAACTACTTACTAGATCTCGTTCAAACCAATTTTCGGTGGAAGTTTACATGGTAATGTACATCATATATTTATTTTAGTTTTATCATTCTCTTATTTTAGAAGCTACAGGGGGGGGACACACATTTTACCACTTTGGAAGTCTCTCGCGCAAACTAATCAGTTTAAAAAAAATGATATTAGAAACCTCAATATCATTTTTGAAGACCTATCCATAGATACCCCACACGTATGGGATTGATGAAAAAAATTTAAAAAAAAATATTAGGTAAAGTAAATAGGAAATTGAAGTACCGGGAGCGATCACAAGTTTAGGAGAGGAGTATCGATAAGTCAGCTTATCGATATACGAACTCGCACGGTTGATTTTGCCCCAAAAACCTCGAAATCTGCTTAGATGAATGGAGGTTAAATGGAAAGTACATAATTATTTAAAACAACCTTTTATATTTCAACAATTTATTATTCTACATCACTTGTATACCTAACTTTATGCATAAAGTAATACATTAGAAAAATTGCGCTTAAATATTTCACATGATTTCGGACAAAAAAAGATTGATATAAATTAAAAAAATAACGGCAGCTTTCTTTCTTTCCCAGAGATGATACCTATCTCTATCTAGATAAACTTGGAAAGTAAAACATTTGGGCCAGTGTGTCCGCTAAATCTAAAAGTAGCTAAACTTGAAATAAGAAACGTCAAACTCGATTTTGACAGCTTAGTTCTATACAAAATCAAATTTGACATTTCTTATTTTAAGTTAAGAGAATTTTAAATTTGGAGGAGGAGAATAAGAAACGTCAGACTCGATTTTGACGTTTCTTATTTTAAGTTTAGGCAGGTTTAGGTTTAAGTTTCGAATTGGACTCATTGGGACCAATTCGAACGTGTTTTCGGTAAATTTAGAAGTCGCTAAATTTGAAATAAGAAACGTTTGACTCGATTTTGAACCTTGGAGCTATACAATATCGAGATTGACGTTTCTTATTTTAAGTCTAGGCAATCTTAAATTTAGCGGACACCGTTTCGAATTAGACCCATTATCTAAATACAAACATCCAAATCGTTAGACCCGTTTCCGAGAACCCAATTACAAATATTAAGAAGAATTGCTCGCTTAAGTGATAGGATTAAAAAAGTCCAATGCCTTACTTTATACAATAAACAACTTGTCTACAGTTTGAAAAAAATCATAACTTTCAGTTTGAAAACTGAAAAAATAATATAAATATTGCAGGTTATTTATCTTGCAGGTGTCTGTTCCAAATGGCTAATATTATCTAAGGGACATATTTAATTGAGACCTGGGTTCGTATTATCAGCTCTTAATAAGCCTGCTACTCCTCTGCTGCACTGGGAGTGAAGAAATAGCATAGAATGCGTGCAGATGCTTATCACCCTGGCATGTCGTAAAAGTCGACTAAGGGACGGGTCCTCTCCAACATGGTGGACTATCTGTATGGGCGATGGGCTGATCAGCTGTCACCATACGGTTCATCATACCATCTTAGGACTATTTAATCGATCGAAAGTTGTCTTGTGGCTCTGCCCACCCCATTAGGGATTTCGGGCGTGATGCTATGTATGTATGTATGGATGTAATAGGCCTGATGACTGAAAAATTCTAATTAGTCCGTCATTTACATTATCAAAAAATACTGAACACATTTTTTATTATATCAATTAAACAAAAAATGACGAAAATATAGTGCGTTGAAGTTCCGCGTGACGTCACGCCCATTTACACTTTTTACGATGTGACGTCACGAGCCCCCTCTCCCGAACTTTGATGCGCGTTATCTTTGTCCATTTTGATTGATTTGATGAAGCAAAAAATACATGTTCAATATTTTTTATAATCTAACTGTTAAATTAAAATTATATTTTTTTACCTAGGCATCATCCCCATTCCAGGCGGTTTCCGCCATAAACAGAACTGTCTGGACAAGTCGTATCATGAGCGCGCTGAAGAGACCATCTTTAGAGAGAGACAGATAAAGTGCAGTGTACTGCAATTGTTTGTAATAATACTTATTATTTAGAGATCAAAAAGCTATCTGACATAAGCCGCGCGGAGTCCTTTTGGCAAATAGTAGGTACAGATATAGTGAATAATATGTTCCATCGGTAAAACTCCGATCTCAATCGTAAGACGACGGGACCCGAAGTGTCAATTAATTATCGTATTCAATGAGTGACATGTTTATATTCATTTGACACTAAATAATAAAGTTTCATATTAATGAATATCAACATGTCACTAATTTTATGCAATAATTAATTGACACTTCGGGTCCGGTCGTCTTCCGATTGAGATCCGAGTTTTACCGATGGAAACATATTATGCACTATATCTTGTACTTAATTAACGTTTAACGGACCTTAATTGTTTTGACGTAAGTTAATGAGTCCGTTAACAATTGTTAAAGTAACGTTACCCGAAATTTTAACTTCGTTAATTAACGGATTAACGGTCTTGTGTCTAGCTATGATGATGATCTTGAACACTGCCTAAACTGTCTCTGGAATAGCCCTTTGGAACAGACGCCGCTGGTGCCGCTGCCGTCGGCCGCCTACTCCGTCATCCAGTAGAAGCGGGAGCCCATACGGGCCGGCTTGCGGTCCGCGTCGTCGGGCAGCGCGGGCGTCGCGTCCGGGTACACCGCCTTCGGCTCCTCCAGGGGCTTCGGCCTGCATACAAAGCCAAATGGAGGTTATAGAGTTTATGAGTATGTAAAATCCCCGGCACATAAGTGGAACCAAAATGGCGGGCGTCGGCGCAACTATGGTATCTTTTTCCGCCCGAAAGTGTTCCGCGCATTCAAGGTCCTAGTTGAACTTACGTGCCGCGAATTTATTTAAATTTATACGCACATAAACATGCATCTTGTGTGAATACCTATGCATATAATTTACATATAATTATTTTGTATTGCTTGTATATCTCTAGTGTATTGTGTAGTTACTTGATTATTTTTTATTTTTTACTGACATTTTTCATATGAATTGTTATAATTTTTTTAGTATCCATTTGACATAGTTTAATTAGGTATTATTAGTTTTCAATATTCCTACTTTTTATATGTATACCCTGTGAGCATCTTGGCTTTCCTAGCTGTAAGCTTGTTTGTGGCATTAAATAAAATAAATAAATAAATATAAATTAATTAATTAATTTTCGCAACTTTACTCCGTTCCGACATGCACCAAGTAAGGGTTTATATAGCAAGGCTCTGACTGAAAACCAGCGCTGCAGTGGACCCACTGCAGCATTATGCTGAGTTAAGCCCCTTTTAGCATCACAAAACCTTTATGTACAACGCTAAAATAGTAGTTTATGCAACGGTTGCATAATGATAGGCCTTAAAACACTAGTGCGGTTTTCATGAAACGAGCTTTAGCGAGTTTCATAATAAGATCGCAGGTGTGTTTTAAGGCCAAATTATGCAGAGTTGCATACATAACTTTATCTTCACACATATTATAAATCCTCCATGATGGGGTCAGAACAATATCTTCTGGCAACAAGTTATTTGTTGCAATCGTGGCTGGATATTTCCGATATCCGGCGCATTTTCACATCACACACACTCCGAGAAGACTACTATTCATATTTTCAACTAAAATGTAAATTACAAACAACTTTTTCTATTCAATTCAACAACAATTTTACTTCCGTTCAGCAAAACACCAACATAATGGCAGCAATTCGATCCTCTGTCAAGACAATTTTTTTTTTTAAATCATAGACAAATGAATGAAGTCTCTATTCTCATGTCACTCGAGATCAAATGTTGTGCAGTTTATATTAAAAAAACATACTGAATTGACGTTTCGTATCAATAACTGTTTTAATATCTATGGATACTAGAATAGAGACCCCACTTGAGTTTTGACAGCTTTTCCAAATTTAATCTCATTTCTATACTAAAAACGATACGGGAATAACATTGCAGCACTCATTTTACCTAATTGTCAAAATGGTGGTCATTTCCTACGGTTTTTGATTACACTATGGAGGTTTTATAATATGGGTGTAGATAAATAATAATAGATAATCATAAGTTATAAAATGTACCATATACTTCCGTCATAATATTGTACTGAGTGATTGTGATGTTAAATAAAGTTTTTCTATATGTATGTCCAAGGGCGGCCTTTGGGGTGGCGAGCAGGTCAACCGCCCTGGGGCCTCGCTCTTGCAGGGGCCTCGTGCACTCGCGCAACAACCCACTTAGAACAATATTAGATACTAATAGTACTAATGTTTATTTGAATTGCGCCCTTTACGCCGCGCGAACTATAGAGCACTATAGAGCATTTGTGAATGCTCTGGTGAGGGGGTTTACCTCTTGGTGTTGTGCACACGAGGCTCGCAGAAGTACCCAAAGTCAGGACGTTCAATGTTTAGCTTTTCCAGCATACATTTATCCATCACACCTTGTGTGGTGCGGCAGCTGAAAAAAAAGGTTAAATATCAGGAAAACAAGCTTGGCTGTGGAGATAAAGCAGCTAATTATGGCACAAGAATTTTTTATGTTTTTGATATATTAAAAACAAAATATGTACATAGAATGCATTTTTTTATTGTATACTGACTTACAGACTTGAACCTAGAAATAAGAACTAAGTAGAAATAATTAAGACTAAAACAACAATTTAATATAGCATTTTCAAATACATAACCCAAGAAAGACAGTCAGCGGGCAGCCCTACTGCGTGTTTCCATACTGAGCGGCCGTAGGTAATTATTTTGAGGACACAACTGAGACAAAATACTGCTTACTTGATTATACTGTGCCACAAGCATAGATGTCATGCCCCAAAAACAACCTGCTGATGCTGCAACTGTCATCTATTGTGGCAAATGATGGTTCTACCATATTTAAAATTGTAGATTTACTTATACTTACAATTCAAAGCTAAAGTCGCCAGAGCTCTTGTCAATACAGTTAGCGTACTGGTTGAACTCACTCAGACAGGTCTTCTTTACTTTACGGAAGAATTCCATAGTGCAAGCAGTCACTGCTTTGCCCTCATTTACACATTTGCGAGGGTCCTTCTCCTCATAGCGACAGAGCATAAACTCCTAGAAAAATTGGGAGCATGGAGTTAATTCTAAGTTTGATAGACCAGATAATTACTGAGTAGGTAATAAAGTTGGTTATTGGTTGGTTGAAAAAATGACAGACAGTTTTTATACCTAATAAAATAAAATTAATTACTATGAAACTTTCAATCTGTTTTTCTCTCAAGTTTAGTCATACATTTAATTGCCAGTCAAATTAAATCAGTTTGGCAGAACTGACTTACCTCAAGCAAGCTGTCCCTCTCTGAAAGGTGCATTTATTTATTTATTCATTGCATACTTAGATGCATTTTGCATTATGATGGATGCTCTTTACACAAGTATCCCTGTTATTTAGGTACCTTTAATAATAATACAACATACTCAGGAAAAATGTATTTCCGATTTAAATATGAGTGATAAAATACTGCCTTTACTGTTTACAATACAAATATAATGTAAAAATTTAAGACTGAATTAATCTCTTCTCCCATAGTGAATTTATTTTGTGGTATTTTTTTACATCGTTTTTGGATAGGGACTGCTGGCCCTAGCTTAATAAAGGGTAATACTATACTGATCAGATCAAAACATAACCTAATTAATTTGATTATGCAATCATAAAACCTCCCAAAACAATAATTACGCCATACTATACTAAGGAGTTGATGAGTTTCTCCAATAAGTGAACCCGTTACTTACATTATTAGCTTGTTCACAATATTTTCCGAGATGGAAAGACGCAGCTCTCAAACTAGCACCAGACAAATTAACCTCGGGCACGTTCAATTCAGACTCCTCTGGCAAATGAACATCCGCGGTCAACACCATTTTGTTTTATGCAAGTTCCACTGGTAATTTAGACGGTAAATATCAAAAGTTAAGGGAATTTCTTCCACAAAGTCCGTGGAAGAAATCTAGAGAATATTGTATGGCAAAGTTGATTGAATAAAATAGTACTTGAGGGTTGATGTGAGCGAGGTAAGAGATACGTGTTAAAGGAAGTGTGAAAGAGTGAGGTGGAATTTGCTTTACTTTTTAATTTGTTCGAATTATTTTTTGACATATGTACTGCAGCAAGTGCTACGTTTCATTCTACGCAATATATAAAATAATTGGGGCTTGAAACAGATAAAATAAAAATCAGTAATTTTACATTGCATTTTTATTTATAAGTTCAAATAAAACAATATGTTAGTATAAAGCAAACAAAAGCATTTGAGTTCCAAATCTAAATAATATAGAATATTATGATATTATTGAAATATGTTATTTTTTCATATTTTCCAATTGGTTACTGTAGTAAGCCTCCATCTGTTCTTGACTATTACCCGGTTGACTTTCACCTGAAAATGTTGTAAAAAGTAAAAATGAAATGACGAAAAAATCCGGCTTCGAAGGACCATCTTTGAATAGGCATCGATAGGTATGTACCTAGCTGATTGGCTTAGGTACCTGCTTATTTTGGTATCAAATAGGTTTTGGTTAGATGTGAATTACTGACCTCCATAGAATTCAATGTTTTCCGCAGGTATTTCATACAATTTCGGAATATCGTAACGGTTTTGCTGAAAAAAAAAAACAAAATTGGAAGTTCAAAACATTGTTAGTTTATATCCATGATAACACAGTCAAAACTTGATATTATTTTAATACAACAATTTTGATAGCGACTATATAAAATGTATGGCCGTTAGCGCTCTTTTTACAACCGTCGATGTATAAGCATTTACATAACGTTTACAAAGTTTACTAGTAAAGTTATAAGGTGAATACAGTCATCACCAAAATCTTTTATATATTTTAACACCGTAGAACTTCACACATACAGACATAATACATTAAAAAACTTACCGAATCGTAGTTCCTCCTGCCCATACGCGGTATGTTTTTAGTCGGAATCGTCTTGATAACGTAACCCATCGAGCCCTGGTCAAAGGGCCCATCGGCCTCATTGCTCCTCCCGACCCTCGGAATATTCTTACCCTTTATAAAAGACCCTTGTGTATCAATAAAAAAATAAAACAGGCAGATAACCGCGATTCCAAAACTAAACTTGAAACCCATTTTAAAAAGTTGTACAGTCAAAGTTTGGGGGGAACGTCGCTCGTTGTATGTTTGAAAGCTTCTGATGGTTTGAAGTTTTTCCCCGAGTTTTATACTGAATTTTTTTCGATCTTTCCCGCATGATGAAGATTTTATCTCGCTAGGCGCTATGATAGGAATATTAAATAGATGTATCTTTCAATCAATGTGGGCTTACTGATACGAATCTGATACCTGCATATGATGGTCGCACCTGTCAAGGCTATTCCGAAACAAGAAGCTGAAACTTTGTATCCCACCAAAAACGTTTTCATGTAAAATGTTGCCAAGATGAGACCACATGGCTCACACTGGTAAAAAGTTATCAGATCTCATGAAGAGCCAAGCTTTTAACTCTACACGCCTTAACTCTACAAGCCCTAACTTCACAAACTCTACACCTTAATCAAAATATGTGGCTTGCCCGTATCGCGGCGCGGCTCGGTCCGCGCGTCGTCCTTTACTTGTTTTAACGGAGTTCTGTGAGTTAGTTAACTTGTGTAACCCGTTACTCGAAATGTTAACTTCGTTAATTAACGGTCTTGTGCCCAGCTATGCGTTTCGCGTATGTTGCATCTCCCTCTATCTCACTGTTTCGCTATCATTTCGCGGGACCGGTACGAAAGTGTGCTAACGGCGCTAGGGCACAGTAAAAAGAGATATTACTCTGTGGTTAGGGATCTGCCTGCATCGACTCATTAAATCATGAATCTTTCCGTAACAAAATTGGCCAGACGACTATGCACTAAGGCACCTGCCAGTGTGAACTGGGCCTAACAGTGTGTTATTCCTAATTCAGGAAATGTAAAATATATTTGGTTATTTTCTCTTCGGGAACGCTAAGCGATGTTATAGCGACTCGCGAGCGAGATTTCTCGTCCCACTCTTCCGCACGACGCGTAATGCGTAAGAGCGAGATGCGAGTCTCGCTCGCGGGTCGCTGCAGTATCACTTAGACGTTCCCGTTTAGACGCCCTGCATTGTTTGAGGAAACAACTATGTTCATACTCCGGGGGTAACACAAGTTGAGGGAAGCTTGTAACTTAGGTCTCACTTGCGGCTCGGTCTATTTCATTTTCAAACTCGAATTCCTAATTAAAAAGATGGCGCGCAATTATAGTAAATGTTCTTTATTTCTGGTACTCCTAGAAGTTACGCTATTATGTTTCATGCTGTGTTATCTTACTAAGGAATCTTATTTAATAAAATGCACAAAGCTTTTCTTATACGACGCCATCATCGAACTGTTTATTTTTTAATTCAAGTGGGAAGGCCACAATCATATGCCATTCAGCCTAGTCAAGCCTATAAATCTAAACTGTTTATTTTAATGTGAAATATATATATTCTAATCATATAGAACACATGCCCAAAGAAAAACAACTCTTGGTTATTTACAAAATAGATCATTTATTTTTATTTATTTTATTACACGAGATACGTAATCACACTATCTTCCGTTCCGCTGAACTCCTCGCGGTATGAACACCTGGTACTTGGGGGTATTGCCGCCCTTTTCTAGCACTGCGCGAGCGAGCGAGAAAGGATCAAGCTTCTTTTTTACTACTAAAAATCTGTAACAAAGGAAAAACATGATTAAAGCTTTTGCCGATTGCCGATTATCTATTTATCGAAAGGGTGAAACGGGACCCTATTACCAAGACTCCGCTGTCCGTCCGTCCGTCTGTCTGTCTGTCTGTCTGTCTGTCTGTCTGTCCGTCTGTCACCAGGCTGTATCTCATGTGTTATACAAAATATATGAAATTTGCAATTATTTCCGTAAATAATGTTTTTATGCCAACATTGTAAAATTAAAATGATAGAAATTTGATGAGGATGTCAAAAACTAGTAATTCAGAACTAAAAAACGATATTTATTGTTCACTTATTTTGACTATTTTTGACCCTTTATAAAAGAAAAAGTAACAGTCAAAATGATCTGTTTGTTTCTTTTGCATGCATTTATTTACGTTAAGCTACCTTTTCACAGAAATCATCATATATATATTATTTCTAAAAGGTATTTTTGTGAAGACGCTCTATATCTCCGTTAATTATTTACCAAAATTAATGATTTAAGCGTCTTTTTAAAGCTTATATTCGTCGCTTTGTCTTAAAAATAGATTAAAATTAACGATTTCGTTAAAAAATAAATAAAAAGACCACGCGATTTGCAAGCGCCATCTATTAATAGTCTGTTTAAGTAACATGTCTGTTGGCAATTACATGCAGATTAATGTGAACAGATGGCGCTACTGGAGAGTACTGCGTTAATTATTATCTTGTGAAAATTATCCATTACTATATAGGTATTATAATAATACGTATTAAGAGATTCTATTACAAAACAGCGCGTGGCGAACAACATCCGCGTACGTAAATAAAAATCACTCGAATTGCAAGCGCCATCTATTGACAGTCTGTTTAACTAAAATGTGTCTTGGCTATTTGCAGACCAATGCCAATAGATGACACACCCGCAAGTACCCCGTTTATTATCTTTGTCAAAATTATCTGCTATTGACGAAAAATAGACAAATAGGGTACTAAATAATACTTGCACTTACTTTTTCTCACTTTATTATATTATTATTAGCCGGTGTGTGATCACGATACTGTGCGAAAATTCGCACGGGTCAGCTAGTATATTAATATTTGTTACTTAGTGAAGTAGCCAATTGTATTGATAGGCATATCCTTCTTTTGAGATCCTTGACCCCATTTAAAACCGTACCTGTCCTCGTTGCTGCCGTAGCTCCTGCTGGCCAGCCCCATCTTCTGCGCGATCTGGTGCAGCGTGGCGCGCTCCTCCTTGCCGAAGTCGCGGCTGAACACGAGGTCCACGTCCAGCGCGTCCGACGCGAGGTAGCGCCGCATGAGCGCGCTCGCCGCGCGCCGCAGCCCCTGCGCCCCGGCGGAGCTGCCCAGACCCTGGCGGTTCACCTGGAGACAGGATATAGGAGGTCCCTCAATAATGGCCGTGTCTTATGAAGCTACAAATAAAAAATACCTATTCAACGATACCCCACTTAACATAGTTCCTCGACTTTTATTTTTTTTTATTTTCACAATATGGCGTCTGGTTGTCGCAATATTGGATTTTGATTACTGTCTCTCTCTCTCTGTCTCTAGTGACACTCGCAAGATTAAGACAAATCGATTGACGTAAGAAACATCAAAATAGGCCCACGCGTTTGATCTCTAGAGCGCCACAAAGGAACACACAGACATACATACATCTCCACGGTCAATGCGATGCGTATTCTAATAACATTTCGTGTCTGAGCTGTTGACCGTTGAAGAGTTCCTTTGTCTGGAGCTAACTCTGGATGTCGATTCAGGTCATGGTTATCATAAAAATGCATTGTCATCGGAACTGAACCAACATGTAAAAAATCAGCTCCGTAGGATAAGAGGAAGTGGTTCTAATTTAGCTTGCAAAATTTGACCCGAACATACATAGTTACATACAAACATTGCAAGTTAATAAAAAGCTTGTAAAAGAGCCCACAGCGGTCCTAGCATGCCCGACACGGGGATAAGTTAAACCCGTTTATCTCTCTGACTATCTCTTTCGTCGCCACTAGTGTGAGAGAGACGCAGAGATAAGATAGTTTAACCCTTGTGCCAATGTTAGGGCCGCATGTGGCCTATTTGATGTTTTTTTTAATCGGTATTTCTTTTGTAAGCTCACCATCTGTAGATGCGGCTTGATCGGTTCAGCGATGCCTTGCGCATCGGCGCCTAAGCCGCCTCCTTTCCACCCCATCATTTTCATCATCCTGTAGAAATATTTAATACATAAAATAACGTAAATATATATCCATCCTGAAACCAATTTGGACCTATGGAACACAGTTATGGGGAGCAAGTAATAGCAACATAGAAATACTTCAACGATTTTAGAATAAAACGCTTAGAACAATGATGAATATACCATACTAGCGACCCGCCCCGGCTTTGCACGGGTGCAATGCTGATACTAAATATACCTACCTACTACAGAATGTCCTTATAAACAACGTTTACAGCTTATGTTCCAGAGAGCTCCGATAAACGCGCGTCCGATCGCTTTTAATCATAAAGTGCTATGTCCCTGCATTTTAAATCTGTAATATCTTCGGAAATATTCATTTAAGTTACATGCTGTACAGGGCCATATTGATCTATATTAAATGGACAATGTATTTAAGGTACTTAATTAGATAAGGATTAATGCTGTATTGCTTAAAATCACTTCGTAAATAAGCCATTTTTTCCCGTAAAATGTTAAGGATAAAAAATGGTTATTGTGGGTTATCCTTAAGAGATAGACATATACCATCGCGGACTTTTTTGTTGACCTTTTTAAGGTGTACAATACTGTAGTACATTATTTTGATTTATCTCGTGGGGTACAGCCAGCGTTTGCAATGTAAGCGCAAAAAAAAATAGTTTATTTACGACATCACATTAGAAACCTCAAAAGTTATCAGTGTTTCTCTACAATATTATGCATATTTTATACACATAAACCTTCCTCTTGAATCACTCTATCTATTAAAAAAAACCGCTTCAAAATCCGTTGCGTAGTTTTAAAGATTTAAGCATACATAGGGACAGACAGACAGCGACAGGGACTTTGTTTTATACTATGTAGTGATTACACAAGAGTGGCGAAGCGTGAAATATTTCCTAAGGGAAGCCGGAAGAATTAGAACCGTACGCGAGTCTGACACTTAGAGTAACATGGACTTCACTGACAGCTAGCCGTAGCGTTCTAGCTTGGTAAAGCCGTCGGGAATCGGCGTGTAGGTATGCTGCGCCACTGATATAAAATAACGTAAAGGCTTTTTTCTTCTTTGTTCACATGTACAGAAACTTAATTCTAGGTATATGCGCCCTGTTAGGGCAATGCAATACAGCATTATATTATATTATTACATCAAAAATATTACACTAAGAGATACACAAAATAAGAGATTATTACACTAATGGCCGAATTCACAAACGCCACTTAAGAATTTGATTAGAGATTAAGTAGTGAAATGTCCCTCAAAAACCGCTAAAAACCGGCTAATTGCGAGTCGGACTTGCGCACGAAGGGTTCCGTACCATTATCTATAAAAACGGCAAAAAAAAACACGTTTGTTGTATGGGAGCCCCTCTTAAATATTTGTTTTATATTAATTTAATTATTTATTTTTAAAGTGAATATAAAACTAAATATTCTGTGACTATTTCAAGCGTCTACCTGTTGCCGTTATCTCTAGCAAAAACGAGCAAAAAAATCACGTTTGTTGTATGGGAGCCCCCTTAAATATTTATTTTATTCTGTTTTTTAGTATTTGTTGTTATAGCGGCAACAGAAATACATCATCTGTGAAAATGTCAACTGTCTATCACGGTTCATGAGAGACAGCCTGTCGACAGACAGACGGACGGACAGCGGAGTCTTAGTAATACCCGTTTTACCCTTTGGGTACGGAACCCTAAAAACATCACGTGATTAATGGACGACCCCTAAGGCTTTGAAAGCTTGGTCATTTGCAACGCGTCATGCTCTTGCGCTGCCAAAAGTCCAATTGGCTACGGAAACTGAATAGTAATTTTAATCATTTTGAGTTTTGTCATCGCATTTTGTGAATGTGAACTCCTCTGCTGCACTCGGAGTGAAGAAATAGCATAGAATGCGTGCAGATGCTTATCATACTGGCATGTCGTAAAAGTCGACAAAGGGACGGGTCCTCTCCAACATGGTGGACTATCTGTATGGGCGATGGGCTGATCACCTGTCACCATACGGTTCATCATACCATCTTAGGACTAATTAATCGAATGTGGCCACAAGTAGTCTTGTGGCTCTGCCCACCCCATTAGGGATTTCGGGCGTGATGCTATGTATGTATGTATCTATTTTGTGAACACGAACTTGGTAGCGACGCTGTTCTCGACGGGGGTGCCGAACTCGTCGTCCTTTCGGCCGCGCCCGGTGACCTCGTCGACGGTGATCGTGGAGCCCTGCGCTATCCACGCCTCCTTCACGATCACACTTATCACTTCCAGCTTTAAGGTCTGTGAGACAAATGATTTGTAATTTTTAAATGACCTATCTGACTCATATAAGTCTACTGTTTTTCTTTATGGGACTTGTAGTGTATTGGATAATGAGGGTACTCTCATATAAACCAGTCTGGTCATGTCAGGTGAGTTAGCAGCTTTGCTCTCCCGATTTTCGGTAATTAATATCAATACATATTAGTGGCGACGAGTAAAACGTGTAGGAAAGCGTGTTATATAGTGATATTTAATAGATATTAGTGAAATTGCTGTTAGTGAAACGCAAAATGGGTGTTAAGTTTGGTGAATTTGATATGGCACATGGCTGCTGGAAAAATTACATTACAAGGTTTGATTTTTGCTTACAAGCTAATGATATAGCGGATGAAGACAAGAAAAAGGCCAATTTATTGGCGGTATGTGGCTCCCAATTATTTGATTTAATAGTTTCTTTGTCATCTCCGACAAGTATAAGTATTGTAACCTATAAAGACATTGTTCAAAAGTTGAACAGTCATTTCCACCCCATACCTAATGAAATTCTAGAATCCTTTAAATATCATTCGAGAAACCAAGAAGAGGGGGAGAAAGTCAGAGATTATGTTGCAAATTTGAAGAGATTGAGTATACATTGCAACTTTACAGATTTAGAACGAACGCTACGCGACCGTTTAGTATGTGGTATAAGGAATAAAGAAGTTCAAAGGAAATTATTACAATGTGAAAAATTAACTTTCACTCAAGCCTCAGAGATTGCGTCATTACATGAAACGGCTACATTTGATTCTAGTATGATTTTGTTGCCAGTGCTTTCGAAACCGAGTTTAGAGGCGGATGAGCCAATGGAAGTAAATAAAATTGCAAATAAAAAATTTGAGAAACCGCATAATGATAGTAAATCATGCTTCAGATGTGGTAGGCAACATAAGGGAGAGTGCAAATTTCGGTGGAGTAAATGTAATTTCTATGGAAGGATTGGTCACATCGAGTCCGTTTGCATGATCAAAAATAGACCAGGAGGTAGTGCGCTGAAATCGAACTGTAATGGTTTGCATGTAGCTACTATCAATAATGTGAGGCAGGAGCAGGTTGATTCATATATGATAAAAGTGTCTGTTGAAGGATCAATAATTGAAATGGAGGTGGACTCAGGTTGTGCTTTCACATTAATTTCTGAAGCGACAGCCAGACTCATATGGAATGGGGAATTGCCCTTATTAGATAAAAGTGATGTAACACTGACCACATGGACTGATAACCATTTAAAAATTTTAGGGAAGGTCATGGTTCAAGTGTTATTTAAAGGATTAAAAAATAACCTTATGATTTATATTGCTTCGGGAAATGGACCCAGTCTGATAGGACGTAATTGGTTTGAAGCATTAAAAATACAAGTACAAGGAGTGTACAACTTAAAAATAAATAATAACGAGATTAAAGGAGTGCTGCAAAAGTATACTGATGTTTTCCAAGAAGGTTTAGGGAAGTATAAAGGCCCCGTGGTAAAAATAACACCCAAAGAAGGAGCAGTACCAAAGTTTTTAAAAAGTAGGTCAATACCGTTTGCTTTGAGAGAAAGAGTATTCGGAGAAATAGACAGGTTAGTGGCAGAAGATGTTCTCGAACCGACTACACATTCTGAATGGGCTACTCCAATCGTGCCAGTGTTGAAACCAAATGGCAGTGTCAGGCTGTGTGGTGATTACCGATCTACAGTGAATATGGTAACAGACACTGACACATATTCTCTGCCCACACTTGATGAAGCATTTACGGCAATACAAGGGGGCATTATTTTTAGTAAAATCGACTTGGAACGGGCATACACTCAAGTAAGTGTTGATGAATCTACGTCCCAACTGCTGACTATTAATACACCTAAGGGCCTGTATAAAATGAAACGATTACCATTTGGAGTAAAAGCATGTCCAGGCATATTTCAGCGATTAATGTCTACCTTGCTAGCAGGCATTAAGGGCATAGCTGTGCTGTTAGACGATATTGTGGTGAGTGGTGCTAATGTAGCTGAGCATAATTCCAGATTAGAAATGGTGTTGAAGAAGTTACAAGAGGCTGGCCTAAGAGTAAATAAGGAAAAATGTAATTTTGCAGCAACAAATGTAAAATTTTTAGGGTTTCTCATTGATGAATTTGGTATTCATCCATGTGAAGATAAAATTCATGCAATCGGGAATACTCCAGCTCCAAGTAACGTTAAGGAGCTACAGGCTTTCTTGGGGTTACTAAACTTCTATGACCGTTTCTTACCACATAAAGCTTACATTGCTGAACCACTATATAAGTTATTAAATAAGGACGTACAATGGCAGTGGACTTCTCATCATCAAAAGGCTTTTGAAGAGTTACGCACAATGCTGTCAAGCACGGACACTCTGGTGCATTACGATGTAAATAAAAAGTTAATTTTGTCATGTGACGCGTCGCAATATGGGTTGGGCGCGGTATTGGAGCACGTAATGGACGATGGCACTGTAAGACCAATTGTTTTTGCTTCAAGAACCATGAACGTGCACGAAAGAAACTATGCTCAAATAGACAAAGAGGCAGCGGCAATAATGTTTGGCCTTAAAAAATTCCACCAGTTTATCAGTGGCAGGAAAATCATGATAAGAACTGATCACAAACCATTGTTAGGGTTGTTTGAACCTAAAAAGCCTATACCTAATATTATATCCCCGAGAATGCTTCGTTGGGCATTACTGTTAAACTCTTATGATTATTCCATACAATATGTGGAAGGGAAAAAATTAGGTAACGCTGATGCGTTGAGCAGGTGGCCGACACGTGTTCAGTCGCCAGAAGAAGAATACTCAGGGGTGCTACTGATAGAAGAGACCCCGAGGGACTTGGAATTTTCAGCCGATGAAGTGGCTAAACTGACAACAAAGGATAACACATTGAGTAAAATATTATACTGGATTCGAAACGGATGGCCTAGCAAAATTGATACCGACTATAAATTATTTTGGCAAAAGCGAAATGAGTTATCAGAGTATAAAAATTGTATATTATGGGGAAATAGGGTGGTTATACCGGAGAGAATGAGGCCCTATATTCTAGAGGAACTTCATAATAATCACGATGGAATTGTGATTACTAAGGCCATGGCCAGAAGTTATTTTTGGTGGCCAGCGTTAGACAAAGAGATTGAGAATTTAGTGAGGAATTGTGATACATGCGCTGAGCACAGGAATATGCCTGCACAAGTAAGCCACAAGTGGATAAGACCTGATAAAGCATGGTCCAGATTACATGTTGATTACGCAGGACCATTTCAAGGAAAAACATTTCTCATACTAATTGATTCTTACTCAAAATGGCCAGAGGTCAAAATTGTTCAAGATGTGAGTTCTGTCACTCTTATAAATGCATTGAGAAATATATTTGCTGAACAAGGGTTACCAGAAACTTTAGTAAGTGATAATGGCAGAAGTTTCATTTCAGAGCAGTTTAGAGAATATCTATCAACAAACGGAATTAAACAAGTCTTAGTACCACCCTACCACCCTGCGTCTAATGGTCAGGCAGAGAGAACTGTTCAAACAGATAAGAATAAACTTAAGAAACAGTCCCGACTACCATGGCATATAAAGCTGCCTACTATTTTATATGGCTTACGAACTACACCAAATAGTACAAATGATAAAACACCTGCAGAACTTTTAAATAATAGACGCTTTAGAACCAAGTTTGATTACTTAAACCCTCTCACATACAAAGATCAAAAAGTCAATGATGCAATTGATCAGAATGAGAATACTAGAGTGCGTTCCTACCTAACGGGGCAGACAGTATATTTCCGCAATTACAGCACAGGACCACGTTGGCTGAAAGGAGTGATAGAGAAGCGGCAGGGTATTTGTAGGTATATAGTAAAATGGAACGGTAAACTTTTTAAAAGACACGTAAACCAGATGCAAAGTCATGGAGGAGAGGGAGAAAGGGATCAGATTACAGAAGAATTAAATATGGGAAGGGGGCAAGACGAGCCGGTACAACAAGAAAATATTACTAAGTCACACAGAAATGGTGATTATGATGATAATGAGTATGACGCACAAGTGTGTGCGACTCCCCCAGCTTCGCAGTGGGCAGAGATCATAGGGGTGTCCGGTCCACAAGACATTACTTTTCATCAGAGCCCAGAACACATACCGTCAACCAATAAACGAGTAAGATCACCTTCCTCGCCGAATATTTCAGAGCCCAAGAGATTAGCTCTGGATTGTCAGGAACAGCTGCAAGAGCATGTGGAGACTCTGGATACAGACGATGAGTCAATTTAGTTAGGTATTTAGTTAATCTTGGAATAAGTAGCTTAAGGACTGTTATAATAGATGATAAAAATAGTGATAGTGGACTATGCAGTGATAGTGAAAAAGTTAGTGTAATGGACTATCTCGAGGGGAAGGCATGTAGTGTATTGGATAATGAGGGTACTCTCATATAAACCAGTCTGGTCATGTCAGGTGAGTTAGCAGCTTTGCTCTCCCGATTTTCGGTAATTAATATCAATACATATTAGGACTCTATTTATTTATTTATTTATTAAGGAACACTAACAACGAACATATTTAAAAAAAACGCAAATTCATTTAAATAGAATAAAAACTTATCTGATATGCATGTCAATTACAGGCGTACACAACATTTGCAGCCAACATTATTAAGGAAAGTGATTAATACATATTTAATTTAAACTAAAACTAACACTAACTTAAATTAACACTAAATTTTACTAACGAATTTTAATAATTTGTCCTTGAATTTTGAAGAGAGTCATGAAAAATATCAATTTCAAGTTTTTTGTTAAGCTCATTTGTACTTGGAAAGAACGTTGAATTGTGACCGAGGTTAGTTTTAAAGAAGGGATCATTCAGAATTTTGGTTATAGGGCTTCTTGGGTAGTGATAAGGAACTGATAGTCGGATTCGACTCTAGTGAAATAATGAAGTTATAATCACATGCAGCGCAGGGCCCTGGGGTAGAGCGGGAGCGGTCGCTCTAGGCGCCAAAAACGCCAAAGTCTCACTTCACACTTTACGTATACTCAGCTCTCAGACAGCACCGAGCTGTAAATCGCTGTAGATTCACACTTCTCTTATTTTGTACACAATTGGTTGTAATTATGTAACCGTTTATCAGCTCATGAGGCTTACAGTCACATGTGTACTAGCCTTCAAATAATACGTAACACATTAAATAAAAAAATGTCGCTTCAGTGGGACTTTGATACCATGTAGGAATAATTCAATGTCTAAATATATTATGCTATGTGACAACTATAGGTACTACTAGCTGCTATGTGTTACCAAAAGGGCAAAAATATCTAAGCACTCATATGCCCTTCACAATACAGTCGTATTCACATATTTTTGACTACTTCTGTATGGAAAAATTTGGTGTTGTTGGAGCAAACAACTTTAAACTTACATTCCACGCCAAGACTTCTAAAACAGTCTTTGCTTCGGCCTTAGAGCTTCCCGTTGACTGAGCAACCTGGATGCTATTTATAAGGAGCGACATCACTCCGTTCTCGTATGTGAAGGTAAATGGCACATTGCATACTTGACAGCTAGCTGCAACAAAAGCAGATGTAGAATTAAATTTATATAGAATTTATCGGCACTGTCAGACTAGTGTCATCATAGTTATCGTACATAAAAATTAATTTAATGTTGTTTTTTGAAAGACTGGGCGTGTGTTTGACCCGTCTCACCTGATGGAAAGCGAAGATGGGGTCTAGAATAGCAGATAAAAGTGATTTTCATGTATAATAAGGTATATACAAATTGATCATTGATTAAAGTCTTAGTCAAAGACCAATTTGACAGGCCTTTATGAAATCAATGATTAAAGCCTTTTTTTGGGGGTTAAGTTTTGTATTCAACAATTTAATTAATTCACACCTCTATAATACCTCACATAGAAAATTAACAGAATACAGCCTATCCCATATTACACAGCTTAGAAAAGGGTCTGCTACATTTTAAATCTAACTTACTCTGTATATTCCACCATTTGCCTGCCCATGGCCGAATCAAAAGAACTAACTGTCCAAATCTAGTAAAGAACAAGCTCTCGTCAAAGCTCCTTGGGTCTAAGCACCCTACAAGTGTCATCTCCTTTAAATATTGATTTACGTCCAGTGTTTGTGATGAGTTCTTAACCTCCTCATTGGTTTCACTGCTGTTTTGAACTGCAATTTCGTTGTCAACTGGATTATTTTCCATGGTGCTCTGTCCAGGTTTAACAAACTGTATTCTAGCTGATTTTTGAACGGGTGCCTCTATAACTATGCCACCTTCACGCTTAGTACCCCTCGCTCGGTCTTCAGCTGCGTCAGATGCAGATACAAAGGTCCTCTGAAGTTTTGTTTTCCGGGATTTTCGGTAGTCTTTTGCTACCTATAATGAAAAAAAAAAAATGCATTATACTGTGCTCAAAAAGAGCAATACCTATGTTAATTTGGTAACAAAGATAAAATTGATAACACACATTTTCTATACTCTTCTGAGCCAGTAAAAAAAAACATTTTTCGTTCTGTTGGAGAATGCTATGAGCAGTAAGTCCGTCATTTGTACAATAAAGTTTGTATTAATAATTATTGTAGGTGGTAAATGGGGTTGCATTCAAATTTTGGCGCTAAGTTATAGTTCATAACTTCAAAATTTAGTTAAGTGGTTACCTCTTGAGCGAGTCTTGCAACTTCTTGCATGACTTCCGTGGGGTATCTGCAGCCCATAAACTCCATGTTGGCGAAGACTCTAGCCAAGCAAATCAATCTTTCCTCCGGATAATCCTGTTTCCATCGTTCAATGAACGCTTTTCGTAATTCCCAGTGCTCTTCACACTCATGATCTTCTCTGTATTTCTCGACATCCCAATTGACGTCGAAAGACATTTTATTGATAAATCACTGAACTGTTGTCTTATTATTGTTAGAAATTTGTATAAAATCCTAGAAAAACACAAGCATTAATTATATATTATGTATATCTCATTGTATTGTATGAACATGAAACATTGCTATGTTCCGAAACGCGCTCACAATACAACGCTCACGACGCTTGCACCGTTACAAATTTGTTTTAGTGCAGGCCCCCAATTCTCGTTGCATTCGAGATAATATCGATTATGAGATTAAACGTCAGATTCATACAGTTGTGTCAAACGACTGTATGCACTGACGTTTAATCCCGATTGTGAGATTATCTCGAATGCACCGAGAATTGGGGGCCTGGAACGTAACGCCACCATTTAGCAAATCAAATGCAAGTACCAAGTTTGACAGAGCTTACACTGCTTTAGGATCTTTTCCTCTAAAGCCCCGCGAGATACTTGTCATATTTATCCTGTGCCGCAAGCACAAGACGATGACGAAAATTATGAACGGACGGTAAGCGCTGTGAGTATTGGTGAGTATGCAATTAGCGCGTTTCGGAATGTAGGGCATGTATGAATTAAACTGTCAGCTGCTTGACTAGTGATTTGTGAAATGTTGCCAGAAACGGCATTAAAAAGATTTTCGTTTAGATACTGCGTAAAAATCACAACTGTTTATTTACAAACGTAACATCGAATTTCTCATCTACTTTATCGTTATAAATATTTTATACAATTAAGATTCTTCAAAATGTTCAATGCTTCACTATCGAAATAATTTTTCACTCAAGTTTAAAGGTTTAGAGGCAGTACGTTTAGACGAAGACACTGCTAGACACTGAACAAAACGTAAACTTCCAAAAAATTGAAATATATTCAGCCACCGCTGAGCTGAGTGACGTTTTTTTTTTCTGTGTAGTTGGTTGTTTTGTAAACCGGTCGTGAAATAAACAATAATTTACAGTTCTCATGCAGTTAGTTTTTATATATGCTAAGAAATAATTAGTAATTCACGTATGTGGATTATTGTTTCTAAATATAATGAATTCAGTTGGGTAGTTCATGATTTATTTCGTTCCATCGTTGTATGATAGTGAAACTACTTAATAATCAAATTTCGAAACCGGCTAGCGACTGAATACTGATAATTTAACGGTTTGGTACAACAACAATATCAAATTTGAAATCTGGAAAATTGACAAAGCATAAACCATTCAAATTGGAAAACTAATTGTGTCCTAACGAATGTTGTATTACTTTATATTAATTAATAAAATTGAGCGCTAAAAATATGGCTTCGTCAATAAAAGACTTAGTGGAATTCGAGAAAGCCATAGAGTACATGGATCCAATGCAAGTAACAGACTACCTTCACAAAATCTCAGATTTTTTGAAAAGCAACAACACTGAATTGTATTTTCCAAATATATCATCATACAACCAAGCGTTTTTGGTTAGGTTGGTGACCAATACCCAGAATTTAAAAAGCAAATCACTGAATTTTAACAATAAGAAATTTGCTTCCGAGATTATTGAAGTATTGGAATTAAATAAGGATGTATTTCAATGGACTTATGGTTATGGTTGGACCAATGAAAAAATGACAAAAAAGTAAGTTAAATATTTTCACTTAGTATTATTATTATGTTGTATTTTTATTGTATAGTTACCAATAAGTTTAATACAAGACAAAAAAAGTAAATGTCGCCATTAATGTGTTTCAGTATAATGCTTTACTTACTGTTATATATTTCAATTTTATTTAGTTCAGTACCTTCCTTGCCATTCGAACCCTTCCTATCTAAGCTGGGTCAAGATTATGCATTAATGATATAGTATGATACTACCTTGTAACCATTGCTGCCCTACTTTAAGCCACTGCTGCCCTACCTTAAACCACTGCTGCCTTACCTTAAACCACCGCTGCCCTACCTTAAACCACCGCTTCCCTACCTTAAACTACTGATGCCCTACCTTAAACTACTGCTGCCCTAAATTAACCAACTGCTGCCCTACCTTAAACCACCACTGCCCTACATTAAACCACCTCTGTCCTACCTTAAACCACCGTTACCCTCCCCTAAACCACTGCTGCCCTACCTTAAATTCAACTCTAGCTATGGGCCCGACTCCCTCACATAACTGTCCTCACTTTTTCAAACCATGAAGGTCATCCTTTTGCACATATGCCTTCCACTTCCCACTGTTGGTGACTAGCAAGAATCCTTGTTTTTTATATGTTCAATTTTTGTATTTGTCAGTTCTGCACCAGTGCAAATTACATGTTTAACAACTTTAACATAAGGGAGCGTTCAAGTATTACGTAACGAATTTGGGGGGAGGGGGGGGTCTTGTAAAACGTTACGATGCGTTACAGGGGCGGGAGGGGGATTTGAACTATGCGTTACGTAAAATATTTTTAACCCTTCAGAATGGTCAAGTATTCGTTCAAGCATTTTATTAAGACGTTTTTTTTCTCAAAATTTTAAATGGAATGACCACTTGAACATTTTTTTAGGTAAAAATGGTCACTTGGTGGTTACGTAACGTTTTACTAGGGGGGAGAGGGGGTACATAAGAACGTTACGGCACGTTACATGTGGGGGTGGGGGGGTCAAAAATCTCCAAAAATTGCGTTACGTAATACTTGAACGCTCCCTAATTCCTTTAATAAACCCTGCCCGTACCTCGCTACACCCGTGCGGTTACATATGAGAGTGGCACAACTCACACTGGACATTATTGATATCATATTATATTCATTGTATTGTTTAAATTCTATTTCAGTCTCCTGGTGTACAAGAAGAATTTCACCAACAAAATCAAAATGAAACCGGGGCTGTTTAAGAAGCCTGCCAGGTGAGATTTTTGTTGTTATAATAATAATCCTCCATGCTTGTTTTTCAATTATTAAACTTTGCTTTGTAATACTTTCTTTAATAAAGCCTTATACCTACATATATATATATATATATAACCTACTCATCCTACTTTTATGGTGTACCTACCTAACAAATAATTGATTGTAAAACATTGTATACAGACCATTATCAGGATTAAGGCGTCAAAAAATGGCACTTGGAAAGCCTATTTTTAGGGTTCCATAACTCTATAGGAAAAAACGGACCCCTAGCAATTCGTGTGTCTCTCTGTCAGTCTGTCACAGCCTATTGGCTCCAAAATTACTGGACCGATCGAGTTGAAATTTGATACACATATGTAAGTCAGTGGCTGCAACATGGGCGCATAACGTAAATAAATGAATTCTAAATATGGGGGCCACTTTTCCATTTTGTGTAAATTAGAAAATTAAAAAAAAGTTTTACAAACTATATAGTGTAACACATCAAATGAAAGGGCTCGTTGTGAGAATCGTAAATATATATTTTTTAGTATTTTAAGATAAATATTTTGGAAGTTATTTAGGGAAAAAGGCGAAAACTGTCCATTCACCCCCTTATCTCCGAAACTACTGGTCCTTAAATAAAAAAAAAAAAACAAAATAGTTCTTTATCTATAGATTACAGGAAAACCTATAAGAAGTCAATGGTATTTAAAGTAACATAGGATACTTCAGAAAATCATGTAGGGAATGGAACCCTCTCACTTTTCGGTGTTTTTTTTATAAAGTTTTATCAATCAAATCATGAAAACAATTCATTAATCTGTATTCAAGCTAGAATGGCACAACCTCATGCTTACCAGAAATTATTTATTATGCATAATCAAATATAATTGAAAATTGTTATAAAGAATTATTTAAGTAGCATAGTAGTTAATTTTTTGTAATTTGTAAGTTAAAACCATCCAAACTAAGTTATTTTAATAAAACATGAGCTTACTAGTGACTTATTAAGAAAATGATATATTTTATGTTTTCAAATCATTGCACGAACCCTATCCTTCCAGCATGATATCCCAGCGTTTGGTCCAAGCACAAAGCAACGAACCAACCGAAAACCAGCAAACTGTGATACCCGCTAGCTACAAAATACGACTGCTTAACATGACTCTTCGCTTTATCAAAAATGACACTGAGCAGACCCTGTTCTACCCTGAAATGCCTTTAAACCAAGCGGAGTTCATCTATTCCCTTATAAAGAATCCTAAGAGTAATCTGAATGTTGGTTTTGGATACAAGTCGTTGTACGCTCCTTTATTTGAAGCGATGGATGTGTACGGATTGGATTATGAATTTGAAATGTCGTTCGTAGAAACTAACAACTGTCATACTGCGTGAGTTTCTTTTTTGTTGCTTTGTCTATTTCAATTTATTTATTGCTATCCATGTTGTCTACAAAAGGTCTTAAAGGTAACAGTGGATCAACATGAACCCTGCTAGGGCACAGCACACTTATAGCTAAACATTTTTTTATTACAAAAGGATATTAGATAACAATCAAAATATAAATAATAAAAATTAAAGATTTAAATGTCTCAATCATTAAATTATATGTTAATGTTATTTTTAGGTACACTTGTCAAGTAACAAGTTGCGAAAGATTAAAATATTTGTTACAAATGTTATTTTCAGCCAAGAACTTTGTAGAATAGTAGCATTTGTCTATAAGGATTTTTTTTTGATTCGTTTTTAACTTGTATAAATCATTTTCGCTTTTAAAAGTATCAGGTATTTTATTATATATACTATGCTATATTATAATATTATATATTATAATTTACTATTTTTTTTAAATTTATTAGTCTGTTACTTTTTTTTACTAAAATGTACTTACAGTTTAATTAATAAATATGTCAATATGTTATAAAATAAGATAATCATTTATTGTCAAAACCGTGTACATTGTTATAAGATGTCATAAAGTAATTAGTATCAACAGTTTGCCCTTTTGAGTTTATAATGTAATGTTTGTAATGTGTTGTATTAGTTTATAATTATAAACGAATACATATTTTACTAAGTATTAAATTCTCAAATTCAATATTCAATACTCAATATTTATTGCATCCATAGTGTAATTAATAAAAAATGGTACTTACATAAATTTACTTACAAGTTAAATAGATCATAATGGACCTTAACTTATAAAACTAGTAGGTCTTGTGAGAGGGCTTATTTCTATCAATATTATTATTTACAATTTAATTACATTAAAATATTTCGAACTAACTCATATTCCAATTAACGAAGTAGGTACATACGAGGGGCGGCTGAAAAGTTATCTACCTAGCCTATATGTTATGCGAAAATAATACTGGCCACTATGAGGTCGTGTTCACTGGTTATTCTTTTTTCAAAATCACCAACATTCATTTGTTTCTTGCTTCCCGCTTTTTTTGGGACGGGATTGTTTTCAAAATGTCGCAAGAAAAAAATTATCTGATTAAAATTGAGCAGCGTGCAGTGATAAAATTTCTCACTAAAGAAGGAAATACACCCTCGCAGATGAGACTGCGTATGTTACCTGTTTTTGGTGGTTCGTGCCCTTCTGAATTTACAATAAAGTTCTGATCGAAACAGTTTAAGCTTGGCCGTGAGAGCCTTGAAGATGATCCTCGTAGTGGGCGACCAGTTTCCGCTGTCACCGATGAAAATGTGGCCAAAGTGAGAAATTTTATTTTAGAAGACCGGCGAATTAAGCAGTGGGAGTAAGCCAGGGATGTGGGCATTAGTAAAGAACGGGTCAATGAAATAATTCATGAACATTTGCACATGTCTAAGGTTAGTGCACGCTGGGTCCCTAGAATGTTGACTCCGTTTGACAAGGACAGACGTGTTCAATGTTGCGAGGAATTTTTAGATATGAGCCGTGGAAAAGAGGAGGAAATTATTTCTAGAATAGTAACCTGTGATGAGACTTGGATTCGCCAATGGGATCCCGAAAGTAAACAGGAGTCATTACAATGGAAATTCAAGGATGAAAAGCCTCCTCGGAAATTTAAGGTTCGCCCGTCAGCAGGCAAAGTAATGGCAACATTTTTTTGGGATGCGGAAGGAATTCTGCTTGTAGATTACTTGCCAAAAAAAACTACAATGAATGCTGAATATTACGCAGATTTACTTGACCAGCTCAGAGAAGCCATAAAAGAAAAAAGAAGGGGCAATCTCAGTAAAGGGATTCTGCTTTTGCATGATAACGCACCTGTGCATACTGCTCGCTTAACGAAGCTAGCAATTAATGGAAATGGGTACGAATTAATCAACCACCCTCCATATAGTCCAGATTTGGCCCCATCCGACTACTTCCTGTTCAGACTTTTGAAGAAAGAACTGAGGGGACGAAGATTCGTAACCGATAACGACATGAAGGTTGCTGTTAATGACTTTTTCGATGATAAACCTAAAGTTTTTTTTTAACGGGTTAATGTCTTTAATTGATAAATGTAATAAGTGCATTTCCCTGTCAGGAGACTATATTGAAAAGTAAAAAAAAACTAGCCATTATCGTCTTTTGTTTCATAGTTAGGTAGATAACTTTTCAGCTGCCCCTCGTATAAGTTTTTATTTTATGTATATATATTTTAGTCTTATAATCATTCAGTTCTTAATTGGATGAAATGTAGGGAGAACGATTCAATCCACAATAAAAACTTTGTGGGTGTTACACGTTAAATCGATGGCATGGAACTTACTTATAAAAGTAATTTATTTGGATTGGATCCCCCTCGCCAAGCCCTGTCCATTGTCCAACTATGAGTGGAGTTGTGAAAAGTATTCGTAGATTATATAATTTGCATGATTATAATACCTATTTATTATATTGCTATTCTCAACTATGCACGAGAGATGAGACTGAGATTTATGCCGTGGTCTTTCTCTTTCTCTCAGCAATCAATCCTCCAAATTGTATCAAGATTAGTTTAACCGTGCATGTAATTTAACAGTGAAAAAGTCAGTATCAAAAATATCTACACATTTTACAATGTGTCACTTAATTATCCTTTTGACCGCCAAGCGTGTCTGAGAAGTAACACGAATTTCAACTTTAAGTCAAGGTAATGAAGGACTTTTTTTACCCTGTATCTGCTGACGGCTGCAGTCGACTGTGGCGGGCAATAGGTTAATTAATTAATTAATTTATTATAATATTATTTAATGCTTTGACTTGGAGTGATATGGTACTAAAATTAATGAATTTTTCACGCATCGTCGTAGTATAATAGTTATATAATAATAGATATACTTCCAGATGGCTATTTAACCCACAATTTATTTTTCTGGTAGTCGAACGCCTGAATATTTGAATTATATTTATATATTATGATCAATGAAAAATCTGTCTGATATGAACATTTTATCATTTTATCAATTTATTATTTGTGTGTAGTTTCACGTTTAATTTCGAAGCGTAAGATATCATTACAATAAAAGCTTTATACTGAGAATGGAGTCAAAAAATATTATTTTAATATGTTTTTTTTTAATTTTAGGGCCTTGAAATTTCAAAAGATACCAAGAAAACCAGATAGTTCGAGCAAGGCAGATTCATCAATGTAAGTGTCAATATATTATATTCTGGGCATGCGGAAGCATTCCCCAAGCGATATCGCGTATGGTCTTTTGATGCAGCCGTCTTAGCTGAAAAGTTACAAAGAGTAGCTGGCAACATCGCATTCTTCGCGTTCTTCTCTATTATTTACATGAAATTGAGTGAAATTCTCAAATGTACTCTCAATATGTGAATTCTGCAATATTCGTTACTGTGTAATTAACGCACCTTTTTGCGTTATCGTTTCGGCCTGTTTTTCCAATATTTAATTTTGATTGCAAAACCTGTAGTATGATTTATATTTTAACTTATTTTTGTTTTCTTAATTCTTTCTAAAATCCCAATTTACTTATTTTGCCCCTAAATTCTAAATTTAGGGGCAAAATAAGTAAATTGGGATTTTTTAGGCGGCTTTTTGGGGGAATAAAAGAACTAACTGATAATGCGTGCAAATTTGATTATAAGCTTAAATAAAGTTGGATATTGTACATCTCGCAAAAGCACTGAGGGTTGTCTATTGAAAAAAAAAAACAGGTAGAAATTAGACTAGACTACAGGCCCTTAAGCATGTCTTTTAATAATGCTCAGTATCTTAAAAACAAGTATAATTTTTTGTATAATTCAAAAGTCTTTTAATTAATACTAGAGGACCCGCCACAGCTTCCCCCGCGGTATTTTCCGTACAAACTTTATCACCCCTTTCCACCCCTTTAGGGATGGAATTTCAAAAAAATCCTCCTTAGTGCACCTCTAGGGTACTCGAGGAATGTCCCCTCTAAATTTCAAACCTCTAGGACCACCCGTTTAGGCTGTGCGTTGTCTGTAAGTGAGTCACGGTACTGTTTTATATGTATTGATTGTTTCCAGGAATAGTTCCGCATCATCAACAAAGTTGTCCAAAAAGGATCGCAAGCGTCGCAACAGGAGCAAACTCCTCGAAGTCACACCTCAGTTCATGAGCAAGACTTTAAAGACACTCCTGGTATTCACCAGCGACCCGGGCATGGCCAGCGTGATATTTGACAGTCTGACAGAAGTAGAGATTGGGTTCATTAGAGGTGTTAAAACTTTAGCCGGTGAGTTATTTTACCCGGTCAATGCAGCTGCTGCATCCCACTCCTGGGTCAGGACTACCTAACAGGCGCGGTCCCAGGGGGAAGTGGGGACACATGCTATCGTATATATACCCCCCCAATATCGTAACACGCCAAATTGAAAAATCAAGACTAAAAGTAAAGTCTAATTTGCTCGACATATTTTATTATTAGTGACCCCCTATTGACCTACTCGTCCGCACGCGGGCCTATTGTGGATTGGGGACTTCGCACACGTTAAATTACTTCCCTAATATGTGCAGGTTTCAGGTGATTTTCTTGACCGAAACGCTAGTAGCAAATAGCAAATCGATTTCCGTACATAACGAACCCCGCTGCCAACATTAAAGTCACTAAACTATAATCTGCGGGGCTACGGGCAGGCAAGGGGGGTATGCAGTGAGGGCATAATATTTGTGTGGTTAGCACGAATGTTTGTTCCTGAGTCTTGGATGTTTCCTATGTATTTAAGTATTTATTTATCTATATAAGTATGTATATCGTCGTCTAGTACCCATAACACAAGCTTTTCGAGCTAACTTTGGGACTGGATCGATTTGTGTAAATCTGTCTGTCACCAGGCTGTATCTCATGAACCGTCATAGTTAGACAGTTGTTTTCACAGATGATGTATTTCTGTTGCCGCTATAACAACAAATACTAAAAATAAATAAAATAAATATTTAATGGGGCTCCCTTACAACAACAAACGTGATTTTTTTTGGCCGTTTTTATAGATAGTACGGAACCCTTCGTGCGCGAGTCCGACTCGCAGTTGGCCGGTTTTTATTTATAATATTATGAATATTTTCAGGGTCACCGGATTCTTACAGCATGTTCGAAGCTCCGCTGCGCGCGTCTCTGAAGCAGTTGAACGCCAACATCGCCGAGGTGATGAAGAGCTGCAAGATACGGATAGAGGAGGGGATGACCAAGAAAACTCAGGCCAGGTTAGTGGCAAATAGTATCAAGAAGGTGCAAATAACTTTGTTTAATTAACCTTTAACCTGATTAGTTTAAGAGGAGTGTGAAGCTAAGGCTTTTCATACAAAAGGCGATGTGAGCGTCAAGTTGGCGTACCCGTGGAAGATATCCAGGATCTAATGATTCCCAAAAAAATAGTGCCTAAATAGTACCGAATTAGTACCGAGTTCAAAAAACCGGACAAGTGCGAGTTAAACTCGCGTGGAGAGGGTTCCGTTCCTTACATGATTATCTGAAATTTACTACGTTACTTTAAATACCATAGACTTCTTATAGGTTTTCCTGTAATCTATAGGTAAAGAACTATTTTCAGTATTTTTTATCAAAATTTTAGCCCCGGTAGTTTCGGAAAGAAGGGGGGGGATTGGTAAATTTTCGCCTATTTTCCTAAATAACTTCTAAACTATTTTACTTAAAATTCAAAAGAAAATATACTTAAGATCCTCACAACAAGCCCTTTTATTTGATATGTCACACTACAAAGGACGCAGAACTTTTTTGAAAAAAAATCTAATTTACCGCCCAAAAGTGGCCCTATGTTTAAAATTCATATATTTACGTCATGCGTCCGTGTAGCGGTCACCGACTTACATATGTACACCAAATTTCAACTCAATCCATCCAGTAGTTTCGGAGCAAATTGGCTGTGACAGACGGACAGACAGACAGACAGACAGACAGACAGACAGACAGACAGACAGACAGACACACGAGTGATCCTATAAGGGTTTCGTTTTTTCCTTTTGAGGTACGGAATCCTAAAAATAGCACCTTTGTAATTTCGGAGATATGAGCCCTGTTTAACGGGTACGCTAACGGGAAAATACACATGAGAAGGAACTAAATATCGATATACCTACCATCAAACAATGACTACTATTTTTCCACTACTACTACTTTTTTTCACAAATAAATATAAATAAATATAAATCAGGGGACAATCTTTACACAAATCGATCTAGTCCCAAAGCTCTAAAGGCTTGTGTTATGGGTACTAGACGACGATATACATACTTATATAGAGAAATAAATACTTAAATACATAGGAAACATCCAAGACTCAGGAACAAACATTCGTGCTCATCACACAAATATTTGCCCTTACCGGGGATCGAACCCGGGACGCTTGCGTCGGAGGTAGGGTCACTACCAACTAGGCTATCCGCGTCGTCAAAGATTTGGGATTACCTGCCTTAGTAAAAGTTTTAGAACTTAGAATAAGCTATCCAGTGGCATATCGCTTGTCCTTATTGGTCAGTAGGCCAACCTGCCCATCGTCCTTTAATATTCATTTGCATTTTGGTACAGGTTTATTTTTGTATCATTTAGCACACATTTCGTATTTCAGATTTATAATATTGAAGAAAGTGCCGAGAGATAACTGTCCAGTACCTACATTAAGGTGAGCAATAATTCAATTCGACTTTAGGGGAGCGTTCAAGTATTACGTAACGCAATTTTTGGAGATTTTTGAACCCCCCTACCCCGACATGTAACGCGCCGTAACGTTCTTATGTTCCCCCCCCTTCCCCCTAGTAAAACGTTACGTAACCACCAAGTGACCATTTTTACCTAAAAAAATGTTCAAGTGGTCGTTCCATTTAAAATTTTGAAAAAAAAAAAGTTTAAAAAAATGCGGGAACGAATACGCGACCGTTCTGAAGAGATAAAAAAATGTTACGTAACGCGTAGTTCAAATCCCCCTCCCGCCCTGTAACGCATCGTAACGTTTAACAAGACCCCCCCCCTCCCCCCAAATTCGTTACGTAATACTTGAACGCTCCCTAGTTATAGACCGGCACGGACGCCAACGACGGCATAAGCCGACGCAAATGTATGGAAAACGGCATATCGTGGCGCGAAAATCTGCTGTCGTGTAGCCATATATATATATATTATCAAATTGTTACACAACTTTAATCGCCCGTACACTTCTTAAATGTCTTGTACTTTACTATGTTTTTTTTTTCCATCGCTAGACCAATCAGGAGCCGATCTGCGGCGTCCGCCCGGTCAACAGACAGATCCATTCTTATAGACAGGTTTAACAGCAACAATAGATCCGTTAGTAAAGACAGATCCACCAGGAAAGGCAGATCCACGAGGAAAGACGGGGCGTGCAGCAAGGACGGACTGTAAGCATTCCAACAATAGTACATTGTGCATTAAGCGCCGTAAGAAGGAGATTGCCAATTATATTAGAATCCCCTTAATGCCCGTGATACACAATGTTTTTCATTACTAAAAATGAAATTTAACCTTTTGACCGCCAAGCATGTCTGAGAAGTAGCACGAATTTCAAGTTTATGTCAAGGTATTGAAGGAATTTTTACCCTATATCCGCTGACGGCTGCAGCCGACTGTGGCGGTCAAAAGGATTAATAAAATAATTGCTAATCTGTCTAAAATAATAGTAAAATATCAATATAATGCAGTTAAATGTACCGTATAAATTTTATATACAGTAAAATTGGTTTGTAGCCAAGTTTTGAAGATAGGAAATAGATCTTGGCTGATTTTAAACCCCCTTAGTGTGAAATGACATACGAGTGGGTGATATTTTAAAACTAAACTCTTTACTCCCTCGGGAGTTATAAAAACCCATAACGCCCGCGGGAGTTAATCGGCTATAACTGCTCTATGTCATGTGTGATGAAGTCAAAAGTTTAAACTGATTTTAACAGTCAATGTATGTATGTGACCAAAAATTTGATATTCCGCTTTAGCTCCTGAATTACTGGACCGATTTTAATAAATAGATTATCATATGATTCGTTGAGAACGTACGAGTGTAATAGGCTATATAAGAATTCTAAGGCTGCGTCACACTAGGAGTAAAACTGCTGTTACGTCGCCAGTCGGGTTTTAGTTTATAACTTTTTTAGCTAAACAATGTTATTTACACTTTTTTTTGCAAAGATAATTAAATGCAAAATATATTTATATATTTTATAAGCCTAAAGGAAATGTAAAATATTAAAAAACCCTTAACGCAAAGTAATTTTTTTTCAACGATAATGTGTTTCAGGATCCAATTCGAAAGCGCTGGCGAGTTCGTTCCGTCCATAGACCAGCTAGCCCAGACCACAGATAAACTAAATACCACAGAGCAGCTAGACACCACAGATAACATAGATAAGGAGCGTGGCCGAAGTCCCGACCGGCTGAATAAGAGAAAGACTAAGCTGCTCGAAGACATGTCTGTGCCTTTGGAAAGCGATATTGGAATGAGGTATTTTAACTCCACCAATTATCCAAAAACCGGTTCATACTGGTATAATTTTATCAATTAACTTATTACAGTACTATTACTACAAGCTAACCATTCGGCCATCTTCGGTTATTGCCGGTAGCCCTCGTTTTTCACATAGAGTATATCAAATTAAAGATGTGACCTTTAAATATATTACCCGTTATCTTATTAAACACAATACAACAGAAGGATATGAACAACAAAACCTCCTAGTAGCTCTAAAGTAAATGAAAACAACCAACTAACAATAAAAACCTTTATATTGAAATACAAAAAAGAATTTGTGCCAATTTTTTGTGACATTACAAATATCGTACTGTTACCTTACGTAAAACAGTTACTATTGATTAATAAAGAATCATGAATATTTTTTTTATGTTATAGGTACATTTATATACATCAATAAATAACGCATGTCCATATCGCTTCTGTAAAGTTCTTAGGTCTACTGGTAAGTAATGTCAACATGGCAGGTGATATACATTGCGTTTACGACACTCTAAGTTGAATGCTACCTAAAAGAAATCGCAGCAATGTAACTTGTGGCATTTTCGTCTCTGATAATAGCCGAGAAAAGTCGAATCGTCAACTGATTTTAATAGTACTGTATTAAGGGAATGGTTTAGAATAAAGCGAAATCCAAGCTTGAAAGCCAATTTTTGAGTGCGTATATTTTTGGCGTAGAGTGTGACTATGAGTGAGGCGGTTAGACACTTATGGCCGAATTCAGAAAAGCCACTCAAATTGAGCTTAAATTAAAGTGATGTTTCAGTTACGTTTCTGTATAGGTTGACAACTAGTTGAGCGACATTTAACTACTTAATATCTAGTCAAATGCATAAGTGGCGTTTTTGAATTCGTCAATTAGTCTAGTACCCAACTAGTGTACTCTGTGTAGACAACAATACGACTACTTATTAAATATTAATTAATTAATATATAATACCTTTAAACGAGCAATTCTTGTATATATATATTTATAATCTGAATCTCTTAAACGGCTCCAAAGATTTTCATGAAGTTTTGTATGCACGGGGTTTCGGGGGCGATAAATCGATCGAGCTAGGTTTCATTTTTATAAAATGTCGTTTAAACCGTGTTTTACGCCAATGAAAAACTGCTACAATATCATTAGAATACGAAGGTAAATTTCGTCATCATCTACAAGGTTATAATAGTTCAGATGGGAAATCGGGCGGTCTTGAAACCAGAAGACCCCGGTTCGAGTGCAGATTATTATTATTTTACCTTTTTTTTAAGTTCCTTCTTTCGTGAGAAAACCTTACTTGGAGCCCTTTATCAACGCATAAAATTCTAGGTACTATAGATAAATACGTTAACAGAAACGTTCACGGCTTGACGTAATTTTCGTAGCGGGATACGAATCCGCGTTTTCCGGCACAGTAGGCACTTTTGCGCTATCTAGTCAGCCAAACTTTATTTTGATCCCAAGTTTTGGAAGCGTTTCAGTAGTGTGCATGCGTGTGCGCAGGATGATGCTGCTGATGGGCTGGCGCGGCGGCGCGCTGGGCGCGCGCGGCGACGGGCTGCTCACGCCGCTCGTGCCCGCCATAGAGCTGGTACCGACTCTCACATAATACTCGCCTACGGCTCGGCCTTTTAAACTCACTCTTCAAAAGTTTGCTAACGGGTCCAATTCGAAACAGTGTCGCCTATCTCGACTTTGTATAGCACGAAGCTGTCAAAAATGGAGTTTGACATTTCTAATTTCAAATTTAGATACTTTTAAATCAGGGAATAAACTTTCGTATTGGCCCCAATGTCCTATGACTCAAATGTACCATTTTTGAAGTAATCGATTCACAGTAATTCACTCACAGTACTATTGTTAATTACAAAATGGCATGGAATAAAAGATAACGAAATTTTTAATTAAAAACGAATGGGCAAGTCTTGAATTAGTGTATTTATAGCAAATCATCGTGAGAAAACCATAATTATATCTGCGAAGTAATCCATAGATGTGTGTGTAACCCTCAATCGGAACTGGGCTTGCGTTGGAACTACTGCCAATAATGATGTTGAACTTATAGGCTGAGCCAAAGGCGAGGAATTTCAAATTTCTTACTTCAACTTGCGTTTCTCTATCTATATTTTAATGAATATTTATTTTATTTTATTAGTATATATTTGAATGGTTCAAGTTTAATGTTGGTATGGGCGTCGGCAGCCGGCAGGCGCGGGGCTGGGCCACGTGCCGCCGCCCCGGCGCGAGACTCGGGCGCCGCCCGCCTTCCGCGCCGCGCTGCTGCAGCAGCTCCGGGACCTCGTCGTGCACGAGCAGCCCGACAAGCACATACAGTACAGGGTGAGTGCGCGCCGCGGCATTCGAACTAATTGTACATTGTTTTATCTACAGCCATATCATAAAACCTCCATAATGTATTCAAAACCCGTAGGAAATTACCAGCATTACTACAACCAATTTTACTATAAGCTGTGGTAGGTAAAATCTATACTGTAATGTTGTTACAGTATTAATTTTTGTAACGTTATGAGTTTAAATTTAGAGCTGTCAAAACTCAGGTGGGTCTCTGTTCTAGTATCCATAGATATTAAAACAGTTATCGATACGAAACATCAATTCAGTACGTTTTTTTTAATATAAACCGCACGACATTTGATTTCGAGTGACATGAGAACGGGGACTTCATTCGTTTGTCTATAATTTAAAGGATCGAGTTGCCGCCATTACTGTTGTAATTTGTTTGTTTGTTGGTTTTTTGCTGTTACGAAAGTAGAATTGTAAAAAGTTGTTTTATTTAAGTTGAACATATGAATAGTAGTGACCCCGAAAACGATGTGAAAACTCCACCGGATATCGTTAATGCAGCCACGATTGCAATAAATAACTTGTTGCCAGAAAATATTGTTTCTGAACACATCATGGAGGATTTATAATATGTGTGTAGATAAAGTTTGTACCTATGCAACTGTACATAATTTGACCTTAAAACACTTATGCGATCTTATTATGAAACTCTCTTATCGGCTCGTTGCATAAGCCCACACTCTTATTTTAAGGCCTATCATTATGCAACCGTTGCATAAACTTTTATTAGAAAGGCGCTATGTACGTTCGTTTTCAATAAAGTTTGCTCCCCGACAGTTGATAAATATTATGATATCGTCTCAAAATAGTGACTGTTGTTTACCTATCGCAAACTGTGTGACGGGCGTCGCTTATCGCCGCACGCACTGAATTTGGTACGAGGCACACAGTTGTTGTCAAGCGCGGCGCGCGCACGCGGCGGCCATATTGCCATTCCGTTATGGAATACGCTTCGTGTGTGTCGTTTGGATGTTCGTGTGTTGTTTTAGACGAAGCTATTATACTTCTCATAATAAACGTCACCGACTCTGATTCTTCCTCCGACTCTGAGACTTCGTCATGGTCGTCGTCCAATGATATTCCAGCAATGGCTACAGGCTATTTAATAATAATATTCTAAAAAAATATATAGTTTTTCCCTTTAATTTTTTATTATCATCGGTAAAAATAATTAGCGGGCCGCTATTTGTAATGAGTTAAGAAGCCCTGACTTTTCTTTCTATCAACTGTCGGCGAACAGACCTTAGAGAATATTCATAATACTCCACTTCATTTGATTTTGTTTCCTTGAAATATCTTCTCTAAGATTCTTGCTCGATTTAGGTAAGTATAATTCTATGTTTAATTAAATTGTTATAATGTAATGTAATTTCATTTGTAATTTTATTGTTTAAATGATGAATGTAATTTAATAGATTATATCCTCGTTGACAATGTATACTTAGTACAAATAAATCATCTATCTATCTAAGTATCGGTTGATGTCAAATTTGTCTTCAAATGCCGCTAAAACTTAAAAATATAATAATCTGAAAAATCAAAATCGCGCATTTCAATTTTAAGTCTCAAAGGAGTGAAAAGCGGTGTTTCACTTGGGAATAAAAATATATTCATGGCTGTTTAAATCTCCCGCTACACTCAGGCTTCTACGTAGAAAAAACCCCTCGCTACGCTCGTGGTTCTATTCTCAAATCTTATCCTCGCCCTAAATATGCCACTTTTTTATGTCTATTGACTGACAAACGAGCAGACGGCCCACCTGATGGAAAGCGGTCACCGCCGCCCATGGACATATGCGTTGCCAGTCTAGGGAAGATGGGGAATGGGCAGGGATGCGGATGAGGGAATAGGCCTCCGGATCTCGTCACTCACCGTACGAAACGCAATAGCGAGCTATTACTTTACGCCGAAATTCTGTGAGAGTGTGGTACTACCCCGGTCGAGCCGGCCCATTCGAACAGTAATCATCTAGTGAGGATTACTGTTTGGCTCTACCACTACTTTGCTCCCATGCGACGCAATCTTACTATGTTATACGTGACCAAATCCTATTCTATGACTCTTACAGACATGTAACCAAGTCGTTTGTCTCTCTCTGCCTATTTAGTCGCCACTGAGTAAGAAAGAAAAGAAATTCCTGACCACAGCATTACAGAGCCTGAACAAACGCAAGAACTTGGGGCTGAGTGACAAACTGGAGGCCGATCTAGTGAAACTGCTGCTGTTTGAGATGCAGAACAATCCTGAGTTGGAGCTGAGAGCGGAGATGTCGCCGGATCTTAAGTAAGTCAAAAAGCAAAAGAAATAGACTTGATATGATGTTCAAGTAAGGTTTTTAGTTTAAGTCAATTTATTAGGTGAATGGAGCTTTGCCTGCGTTTATGTAGAGTCAGGAACGAAAAGAAAACTTGTGTCCTGTGCGAGGGCCTCAGGAACTATTTGTAGAGGAGACGTGGAAGACCGACCTTCACCCATCAGATAACTTGATGAGACATATTTTTTAACAAATATAATTTATTAACAAACATGCCTATGATAACTTGCCTATCGAAAAGTGTTCATAGCTATTTTTAATTGAATTCATTTAAATCAATTTTCTTTCATCACCTGCATCTCAATTACGCAGCACAATTGGTATCGGTTTGGCTCGAAATGCAAAGCAATTTAGTCTTCACTCTGTGTAAATAAGGGTACAATTGGTTTACTTTTCGCGAAAGCGATACCAATTGGTGTTACGTAATTGAGCAGCTGATCTTTTCATAACCGAATGAATTTCATCTCAACTGATAGTTTTTTAATTAATACACAGAATATACCTACCTACCTACCTACCTACCTGGGCAGCAGATGTGAACAGGTAAGTCAATATAGGTAACTACAGCGATCTTGTAACCAATCGAAATTGATATCATAAGTAAGATATTTTAATAACAAAACTAATCGTATAGGCTTGACTGCAAAAAATCGTACATGATTACATTTTTGCCAGAAAATTGATTAAAATTAATTCAATTAAAAATTGCTATGAACGCTTTTCGATAGGCAAGTTATCATAGGCATGTTTGTTAATAAATTATATTTGATAAATATATGATGGGTCAAGGTCGGTCTTCCACGTCACTTACACTATATGAATCATACAATCTTGAAATTTGGCAGGTTATTTTAACGGTGTAGATATCGCTAATAAAGTATTTTAAGAGAATCTATACTTAACGGGTCATCCATAAAGTACGTCACTAATTTCGTGATTTTTTTGACCCCTCCGTCCTTGTCACAGTTGGTCACATTTGTGAGACCCCCCTCTCCCTAGTGTGATGTCACATATTTTGCAATTTTACATCTAGAAATTATTAAATTAAGACAGCAGTTCGGAAATTAGTTTTATTTCTATTTTAATTATTTTTTAATATAATCAACATCGAACACTAGTAGAGCGAGCCTCGCCAACAAATCAATACACCTTATGCTAAATACAGATACAGTTTGAAATATTTTTAAGATTTTCGTTAAAAGTTCTTATTTGGCATTTTAATACAACACAATACAATACACAATACAATACTCTTTATGGAACACCACAAAAATAATAGAAAAGCATACAACAAAATAAAGTAAGGGAACAAAAGGCGGTCTTATCGCTAATAGCGATCTCTTCGAGACAACCATAACAGAGAAAATAATGAGCAAAATGGTTAACACACACTTAGACGTATTAGATTTTCAAATGTGACGTCACGAAACTTAGGACCCCTCCCACCCCTTGTCACACATCGTCAACCCCCTCCCCCCCTTAACGTGTGACGTACTGAAAATGATAATATTTATTTTGCAAGTAGGCCTCTTTTACATGTCTGAAGCTACCAGCGCTTTGAAAGGTGACATCTGCTGAGAAGAAACGCCGCAAGAAACTAACTAACTAAAACTATCACATAAAAAGGGCAGCAAACAATCCTAATAGGTAAAAATTAATTAAAATAAATAACTAATAAGGGAGATGTATAGTCTCCGCGTCTGGACTTTATGGATGACCCCCAAAGAAACTCGGCGAGGTATATTTTTTTTCAAAACAGCCATCTACTTTCGCTTTCAGGAAAATAACTCTCATAAAATCCACGAACCCAAATCAGAAACCCCTAAAAAATACTAAACTGAAAAAGGTTGATAAAGCGGCGCCTATAACGATGACTGTATTGAACTCGCGTGCCGAGTACGAGTTTATCACCGATGATGACATCAACACGATCATCAGTGATGTGATGCCGACTATTAAGACCTCGTGTAAGACTCCAGCCGCTGTCAAAGCCAGAGCCGTCAGGATACTGTTTCTGAGCAGATTCGTTGATGCTGTGAAAAGGGGGAAACAGGAAAGGGAGTTCAGGTAAAGTGAGATTTTACTCAAATCTACAAATACATATACGAGTATCACGCCTGTTTCTCAGAGGGAGGGAATTTCAAAATCCCTCCTTAGTGCACCTCTAGGGTACTCGAAGAATGTCTCCTCCAAATTTCAAACCTCTAGGACCACCCGTTTAGGCTGTGCGTTGTCTATAAGTGAGTCACGGTACTGTTTTATATGTATGTATTGATGATAAATAAATAACAACTGTACTAGACAACGTTATGTATAGGGGCCGTCCATTAATCACGTGATGTTTTTAGCAACTTTTTAACCTCCCCCCTTCCCCCCGGTGATATTTGGTGAGGTTTCAGACTTACCCCCCCTCCCCCTCAATCCCTCATCCAAGATCACGTGTATTTTTTTTTGGTACAAAGTATCTTAAGAAAATTCAGAATATTATCGTTAAATACAGGTGTAGGTATATAGGTACTATACCTAATCTAAATTAATTCTGGAAAATTAAGCACCGTGATAAAAATGACCACACAGATATTAAGATTACAAGTTGATTCTGATGGCGCGTTCACGTGATATATCATTACAACAACCCTTCCCCCTAGGGATATATCGTGATTTTTTGAACTCCCTCCCCCCTTTTTGAGCCTCACGTGATTAATGGACGGCCCCAATAGATAAATAAATGCTTAAAAACCTTGATGGTCAGACAGTTGAAATTTTCACAGATGATGTATTTCTGTGGCCGCTATAACAACAAATACTAAAAAACAGAATAAAATAAATATTTAAGGGGGCTGCCATACAACAAACGTAATTTTTTAACGTTTTTGTACATAATGCTACGGAACCGTTCGTGCGCGAGTCCGACGCACTTGGCCGGTTTTTTCGATATGTTATAAATATTTTGTTACATTTTGATTATTTCTAGTTTATTATTATATGATTTTATTTTAAGTGACTTTATTTTTGTGAAAGCATTGTTTTATGACATTTAAATGAATGTTGTTTCAATAGAAATAAATTACTACCTACCTATTCTCATGACTTGGTGGAATAAGAGCAATACTTACCCATTTTTAGTAATAGTAATAGTAATATATCTTTATTGTATCACTGTGTATAAATAGGGTGGTGTATATTTTTGTTTCAAAAGTTACCCATTGCGGGCGTACAATATTTAAAAAAACTTAAAACTAAACACAATAATAATGCACAAAATTAGGGGTCGTCCACAAATTACGTAACGCAATTTGGAGGGAGGGGGGGGTCTAGCCAAGCGTTACGGTCCTGTTACGTTGGGGGAGGGGGGGTTCAAGGTTGGCGTTACGTCACGATTTTATAATATTGTACAATTAATGTAAACTCATGAAATTATAATTATATTATTAAGAAATGAAACCGAAATACGTTCATAGATGATTATACCTCGCCCAATGTAAAAAGAGCGCTGATGGCTATATAAAATGTATGACCGTCAGCGCTCTTTTGAAATGGGCGTACTTTAGAATTCTCAGAATAATTCTTATGGCGTCCTTGAAACTAAACTATCGTATTTTATTTAAAAATATAAATCTTTCTACCCGAATATTAGGCAATAACTTTTACAAAAGACCTGTTACGTAACGGAATAGGGAGGGACAGGGGGAGGGGGGCGGGGGTCCCGGCTAAGCGTTACGGTCCTGTTACATGGGGGGAGGGGGGGTTAAAAATTTGAGAATTTTGCGTTACGTAATTTGTGCACGACCCCTTAGCAGCCATAAAATTCATTCAAATTATAAAATACTTTATCTACACCCATATGATAAAACCTCCATAATGTAATCAAAAACCGTAGAAAATGACCAGCATTATGTCAATCAATTAGGTAAAACCAGTTCTGTAATGTTATTACAGTATCGATTTTAGTATCGTAATGAGATTAAAATTGGAACAGCTGTCAAAACTCAAGTGGGTCTCTATTCTAGTATCCATAGATATTAAAACAGTTATTGCTACAAAACATCAATTCAGTATGTTTTTTTAATATAAACTGCACGACATTTAATCTCGAGTGACATGAGAATAGAGACTTCATTCGTTTGTCTATGATTTTAAAAAAAATGGTCTTGACGGAGGATCGAATAGCCGCCATTATTGCTTTCATCATTCTTGTTGGTTTTTTGCTGAACGAAAGTAGAATTGTAAAAAGTTGTTTGTAATTTACATTTTAGTTGAAAATATGAATAGTAATCTTCTCGGAGTGACTGTGTGATGTGAAAATGCGCCGGATATCGGAAATATGCAGCCACGATTGCAACAAATAACTTGTTGCCAGAAAATATTGTTTCTGAACACATCATGGAGGATTTATAATATGTGTGTAGATAAAGTTACGTATGCAACTCTGTATAATTTGGCCTTAAAACACACGCGATCTTATTATGAAACTCGCTAAAAGCTCGTTTCCATAAAACCGCACTAGTGTTTTAAGGCCTATCATTATGGAACCGTTGCATAAACTACTATTATCCGTAAGCCAATTTTTGAGCCGCCGTTTGAATATCATTTCTTCCAGAGGTTTTATATCCGAAGGAAGATGGTTATACACACGGATAGCCAGTGTAAAAGAGCTCTTCTTATAAAGAGATGTGTTTATTTTAGGAACATTTATGTTGTATTTATACTGCTGTCCAGTGGCGAAGCGTCAAAGATTTCATAAGGGAAGTCGCAAGACTTAGAACAGTACGTGCGGGTCTGACATTTAGTAAGAGTAACATGGACTTCACTGACAGCTAGCCGTAGCTTTCTAGCTTGGTAAAGCCGTCGGGAATAGGCTAGTAGGCAGGCTTCGCCACTGCTGCTGTCGCACATTACATTTTAATGAAGACTTCCATGTAAAATAATCTCGTTGACTTTTTATAAATAAACATAAATCTAAAATATAAATACTTTAGGTTTGAAGGTACACTGCCGAAGAAAATGGCAGCTTTCTTGGAGGACGTCGTAGCCAGTGTTAATAGCAGAGTGAGGAGTGGCTTCGTCACTCCGGAGGAGTCGGAATGGTTTGAGGAGCTGACGGAGTGTGCACAGGGATTCATTTTGTCGATAGACTTCATTTCTACGTCGTGAGTATACTCTTATTTATATAAATAAATAATAATAATAATAATCAGGGGAGAATCTTTACGCAAATCGATGTAGTCCCAAAGTAAGCTCTAAAGGCTTGTGTTATGGGTACTCGACGACGATATACATACTAATACTTAAATACATAGGTAACATCCAAGACGCAGGAAGAAACATTCGTGCTCATCACATAAATATTTGCCCTTACCGGGGATCGAACCCGGGACCGCTAGCTTCGGAGGCAGGGTCACTACCAACTAGGCTAACCGCGTCGTCAAATTGAACTTTATTAATGGCATAGGTTTTATTTTGATATCTCAAAGCGTTTCAAATATGACAAATTGCTGTTTTTATGAAAAATCATGCGAGCAAAGCCGCGGGCATAGTTAGTTTTACATAAAGTGGCATGTATTTACATCAGCTGTAAAATACGGGAACCGATGGTGACAACATCGCGAGGAAACCTTCACATTTAGGGGACTTAATGTGTAGCTCTATAACAAGGGTAACCCGACCTGCCAAATCCGGGATCCCGGGCAAGCGTATCCCGAATTATAAACGGGAAATAGTGCTAGGAGGATGATGATGATGCTAAAATATCGAATTAATTTTATAATACATACATACATACATACATAGCATCACGCCCGAAATCCCTAATGGGGTGGGCAGAGCCACAAGACTACTTGTGGCCACGTTCGATTAATTAGTCCTAAGATGGTATGATGAACCGTATGGTGACAGGTGATCAGCCCATCGCCCATACAGATAGTCCACCATGTTGGAGAGGACCCGTCCCTTAGTCGACTTTTACGACATGCCAGGATGATAAGCATCTGCACGCATTCTATGCTATTTCTTCACTCCCAGTGCAGCAGAGGAGGTTTTATAATAGCCTTTTTTTACTAATTTCAAAAAAAGCTTGTGTGAACCGCTTTCGGGAGATGTAACTTTAGGCGACTAAAAGTATATTTTTGAATTTTTAGAAGATTCGTATTAAAAAAGAAGGAGCGACAAAATATGCAGTATCAAAAGCGCTTCATAAACTCAGCGTGGCCACATCCCCCGCCGGATAACAACAATGATACACAGACAGATAACCATAACCACAGCAAAGCTGAGACATGTGCTATCGAGAAAATAACTGAAAAACCTGTTGAAGTTAGAAAATGTAGTCCTAAACAAGGTATAATTCATAAAGAAGAACGAATCGAGCTTAAGCATAGAAATGTTGAGACTACAGAAGAAATAGAATATCTGTTTATGGGAAAACCAGAGGCAGTGGACATAGTTGATTTGACTAATGAAGAACTTGATGATCATGCACCGGTTTTGATTGAAGACGATAATGAAGATGAACCTCTGCGTGATGAAGTTGAAGACAAAGTCGAAAATGATTGTGATATAGAATGTAAGAATAACGCAGTAGCAAATGTAGTTAAAATAGAATCTATAGAAGTTAAAAAGGCAATAACTGACACTGATTGTGACATATCGATTACCGACGATAATTTATTTGTGTGTGATACTAAAGTAATATCTGAGTTGGATAAGGAAATAACCGATTTAGAATTAGCGTTTGAGGCTGATTTAAACTTTAAAGCGGAAGAAGATCATGATGACGCAAGTCCTGGTAGCAAGCGCTCACGAACTAACTCCATAAACTCGCAAGAAACGGATGCCAAGAAAACTAAAATAACCCGAAAAAAGAACTTAATAGTGATATCTCCGAGCAATCCAGAAGAAGCGATCGATACAGAGACTGTTAGAAAGATTCAAACGCAGATTTCGAATGAAATTGATGAATGCGTAGACTTTTTACCTTTGCTCAAATGCCATGGCGTACAAAAAGAAGGTCTTATATACGGCTGTCATGATGACGCTGATGTAGATTGGCTGAAAGAAATCATTACGTCTGCTGATTTGAATTTAAAAATAACTGACGGTGGTGATGATTTCTGTATAGAAAAGAAGTGTCGTAAGTTGGTGATGAAAATCAATAGCTTTATACCAATGGATTGTAAAAAAGTGTTTAGTAGGATCGAGCTTTATAATGACGGGTTAGATACTTCAAGTTGGCGAGTTCTTGCTGAACAGACAGACAGCTCTTTTGTTCTATTTATAGTGGTAGTAGATGAAAAGTCGTTTAAATATATCTCAGGCGAGGGATTTTCGCTTCACGTCGGTTTAGATAAAGCTACATTTAGTATTATATTTTAAAGTACCTGATCCGTAGTTGAGTATGTTTTGGAATTAACGTTGTATAATTTTGTTGTATCGGTTTAAGAGTTGCAAAAGTTGAAAATACCAAAAATTTAGATAAGTAGATGAGCATGCTGTGAGAAGCTGGGCACCGTTAATCAAATAGTTAACTTCGTTAATCGCTAATCCGTTACTAAAAAATTTAACTTCGTTAAACGTTAAAGCGTTACATTTCGGATGATTTAACGGAAGTTAACGTTAAACGTTAATCGTTAACTCGTGATAGAAATTATATTTTATATGTCGTTGCGTTTGTGATTTACTTATAAATAAATGTTGGTTTGAAACTTTAATAAGGTAGGACATGAAAATTTTATGAAAGAAGGGTGCATATTCCCCTGTATAAACATCAATATATACCTACGGTCCGCGCGGTGCTTCTGGCAAATAGTAGGTACTTAATTAACGATTAACGGACTTTAATTGTTTTAACGGAAGTTAATGAGTCTGTTAACATTTTTGCTAATTAACTTAAAGTTTAATCCGTTACTCGAAATGTTAAGTTCGTTAATTAACGATTAACGGATCTTGTGCCCAGCTATGGCTGTGAGCGCATGCATTTTCAATTAGGAAACATGGTGGATACGTGAAAGGGACTAATGTATGGGCAAAAATCTTTTCCCAAAGTATCAGATCCCAACCTATTTTACTCAAATTATCATTTGAACAAAAATCATTAGTCAAACAGCTTATCGCAATTTTACAGCTAGCAAAAGTATTTTTTGACAAATAAGTACTTACGTAAGGGACACAAGTTAACCCTAACCTAACCTACCCCTGACAAAGCAAAATGATGCCAAATGATAATTAGACAAATAAAATGTTAAATGTAATGTGCTAAAGACTCGTTTGGGAAATGAAACTACTGCGATAAGTTTTATGGGAAGTGAAAATTGGCGAAAAATATTTTACCCAAAGCGCAGTACACCGCGTGAAAGAGAACGCAAGAGTTACAGTAGGAGGAAAGGGGATGGCACTATTCTCTCGGTTTACGCATTCATTAACATGATCGCTGTGAAGTCTAATCTATTGATTGAATACATTGGAAAATACAATTCACTATATCAGGATTGATTTGATGGCGCATTTAGTGTAAGCGGCAAGTTGGCGTACCCGTGGAATATCCAGAATCTGATCATTCCAAAAAATAGTACCTAAATAGTACCGAATTAGTACCGAGTTCAAAAATATAGTAATTTCGGAGATATGAGCCCTTTTTAACGGGCCCCAAATAGTACCCCTGGCTCCCGAAGTCTCAACTTCGTAGCTCTAATAGAAACTAATAGAAAAAATAGTACCGGAAATAGTACCCCTTTTAAGACAAAAACATAAAAGTAAAGCTTTCTGTGTGATCTCAGCCGGGTACGCCAGCTTGACGGTGCAAAATATTTTACCCGTGTTTGTTATGAAATATCTCAGTTTCTATTTGAGCTACGAAGTTGAAACTTCGGGACTATTTGGGCACTATTTTTTTGAGATATACAGCATTTTGGGGAGCAGCACCGTTCTCGAAATCCAAACTTGGGACGCCAGCTTGACGTCAAGTTAGCGTACCCGTTAGACAGGGCTCATATCTCCGAAATTATAAAGGTACTATTTTTTTGAACTCTGTACTAATTCGGTTCATTTAGGTACTATTTTTTGGAATCATCAGATCCTGGATATCTTCCATGGGTACGCCAACTTGACGCTTACGTTGTCATGAGTGTTTTGTATTTAGGTCATTCTAATTTCAAGCGCCTATAAAAACGGCCCATTTCATAACTACTTATAATCTGTAATACAAACGGAAGCCTCTTTTCAACTTCTTTTTAACCGACTTCACAAAAGGAGGAGGTTGTCAATTCGTCGGAATCTTTTTTTTTTTACTAGAAAGAGACTACCGCTTATATTACAAGTTACAATTAGTTATACATGGGACCCAGCGTATTTTAAAGTACATTTTGAGGGTGCCGTGCATTGGCGTAACGATAGCATCTGGGGCCCGTGGCAAATTCTTATGATGGGGCCCTATCAGTAAAAATCGTCACGTTTTTGAGCTCGCGGCCTCTTGGGCCGGGGCCCTCTTGGGTCGGGGGCCTGTGGCATTTTGCCAGCCCTGCCACCCTATTGTTACGCCACTGGTTCCGTGCAAAGGAAAAAACTGAACCCTTATAGGATCACTCGTGTGTCTGTCCGTCTGTGACAGCCAATTTTGCTCCGAAACTACTGAACCGATTGAGTTTAAATTTGCTATACATATGTAAGTTGGTGACCGCAACACAAACGCGTAACGTAAATTAATTTTAAACATGGGGGCCACATTTAGCGTGTAAATTAGAATTAAAAAAAAAGTTATTCAAACTATATCATGTGACATACCAAATGAAATTGTGCTTATTGTGAGAATTAAATATATATTTTTTAGAATTTTAATATAAACAGTTTGGAAGTTATTTAGCAAAATAGGCCAAAATTGACCATTCCCCTTATCTCCGTAACTACTAGGCCTACAATTTTGAAAAAAAAAAAATAGTTCTTTATCTATAGATTACAGGAAAACCTATGAGAAGTCTATGGTATTTTAAGTAACATAGGAAATTTCAGATTAACATCTACGGAACGGAACCCTCTCCACGCGAGTTTAACTCGCACTTGTCCGGTTTTTTTTATAAATCCCTAAAAGGGGTGAAATAGTGTCTGGAAATAGAAGGCGCGGTCGCACCCCAAATTTGGGGGGGGGGGGATCACTACTTAGGCTTGACTTTTTTTAGTTTTGTAAATTTTTAAAAGAAATTTGATTTGACATGTACTATTTGGGGGGGGGGGGGGGGGGGGGTTATGTCTGTCTGTCTGGTCCTGGGACCGCGCCTGGGAAGTATTTTAATATTGTGAAATTGAATAAACTTAATAAGAATAATAAATGGGTGAATCAACTTTTTTGTGTTGTTTACTTTGTCCACGGTTGTCCAAGTGACACTTATATACTGTTTCATAGAAAAATGCTTAGGTTGTCCAAGGGACAAAATTTGTGTAACCATAGCAACGGGTGGCACTAAAAAGTTGATTCGCCCAAATAATAGAGGAAGTTTTTGAAAAACAAAAGAGACTGAAAGTAATCGGGATAGGGGCGGACCTACGACCGAAGCACCTTATTTTGGCCAATTTTAAATTGACAGATCTATACGTTCCTGCCAGTGCATTTATTTTTCGACATTCGATGAAATGAGCTTAGTTTCCCTTGTTTTTTTAATTTTGTATTAGGCTGTAAAGCAAATTTTTACCGCTCAGAATGTTTTTTTTCATCACACTTGCTCGGAAAGGCTGTTATTATACGCAGGCGTACAGAGCAGCTGTAGCCTACTTACCTCCCAAGGGCAGTTATGGATTTTGTATGGGTTATAACTCCCGCTGACGGCGGGGCGAGCCGCAAGCCGGCGGAGCTGCCCCGCGCTGATCGCAACGCACTTACAGTTTATAAACACCCACCTGATGGTAATTCACGATGTAAAATGGAAATAAAATTAATATATATACTTTTTTTTGTCTAATTTTTATTTCATTTCCTCGCGAATGTGATGAAAAACATTGTGTGTATCACGGGCAGTAAGGGGATAACAAACTCGAGTCATAAAAGCCCTCGCCTATCGGCGTCGGGCTTCTAACAGACTCTCGTTAGTTATCCCCTTCTTACGGCCCTAGGTGCACAATGTACTATTGTTCTTGACTTGTTTGATAAATTATTCAAATCGAATAAGAAATAAAACGATTCTCAAATAATGTGTATTTTTTATTTTGTTACATCTTTGTTATTTTAATAGTCTACGCGACATTTTCTTCATGGTACAGTAAAATATAGCAACTGAGAATATAGCATTAATTTGTATCACGTACTTAGGCTAGCCACTGACCTACAATATATCTGTGCAATATCACTGGTTGCATAATTATATTGATCGCCAGTAGATGATATTGACGCTCAATATCGACTACAGACGATCAATATAATTGTGCAACCAGTGATATTGCACAGTTATATTGTAGGTCAGTGGCTAGCCTTACATAATAAATGGTGTAAAGGCCCTGCTAGACGTTTAGAACGATAGCTCTACAGAGGTCGTTTTTATCAGGTCAGGGTAAAAAACTGACCGTATAAATCAGTCGGCTCCGAACGACATTGATCGAGACTACAACCAATGAGCGCTTATAAAATTTTTCATCACACTTGCTCGGAAAGGGTGTTATTATACGCAAGCGTATAGAGCAACTATAGCTGATTTAACTCCTCTATGGGCCCCGCCGTCAGCGGGAGTTATAAACCATACAAAATCCATAACTCCCTAGGGAGTTATGGGTTTTGTATGGTTTCGAACTCCCGCGGGCAGTTAAGTGCGCCAGGTCGGCGGAGCTGCTCGGGAGCCGCAGCCGGCGGCGCGCGCGACCGCAAGCCGGCGGAGCTGCCCCGCGCTGATCGCAACGTACGCTCAGTTTATGAACATCCACCTGATAGTAATTCACGATGTAAAATGGAAATAAAATTAATATATATACTCTTATTTGTCTATTTTTTATTTCATTTCCTCGCAAATGTGATGAAAAACATTGTGTGTATCACGGGCAGTAAGGGGATAACAAACTCGAGTCATAAAAGCCCTCGCCTATCGGCGTCGGGCTTCTAACAGACTCTCGGTAGTTATCCCCTTCTTACGGCCCTAGATGCACAATGTACTATACCGTCGCACTACACGACACGATTATAAGTCAAAGTCAAAGTGTTTTATTGATCATTAAGGCTAAATATACAGGTATTAAGTAATTGATTATAAGCTAGAATCACCTTAATCTACCTACTAGAGGCATACAATAATATTATAACTAAATTGATATGAAATAAATTACTATTACATGCTATTACTAATTAGGTACATTATAAATTTATAGCCAGTGAGTGAACTTAAATAAATTATTCTTAATTGTGATCAATTCACATTCATTATTATTATACATTATATATTATTAGCATTACAACATTATTTATTGGTTCTGTTATGATTATTATTATCTGTACTTTTGAGATTTTCACTCTGTTTATGGTTATTTACCGTTCCCGTCCATGGTAAATCGTGGACGTCGACGGCATGCCGTGCAAACATCGCTTTTATAATTAGCCGCTAAGTAAGACTAGGTACTGACCTACAATATGACTGCAATATCACTGGTTACAATTTTACCAGCAAAAACTGGCAGCACTGTGGGTCAGATGTATGGTATCTGACATCGGAGTTGTCAGTTTTTGCTTGTAAAATTGTAATACGTAACTTCATGAAACGTGAAGCAGCAGCCGTAACGAAAAAGAAATTGGCTTTAAGCTTTCGCGATTTAAATACACATTTCTATGAAAAACGGGATTTAACATCTTGACGTCGAGGTATATTACAATTTATTATCGCGGTCAAGTCACGTTTTTTCTACAAATACGAATAGGGAAAATGGAACATATATTCGATTGATTATTAAAGTTCATAGTAGAGTTCCTATATATTCATTTCATTTATAATAAATATAATTTTATGGGATTTCGTATTTCTAGGACATTTGAATTAATTAATATCCTGGTAACACTTCTTGTAGCCCTCATAGTGCCTTTGGATTCTTTGGCGGGAATTTGAAAAGAATGGGCGTGGAAAAATTTCCAATTTTTTCAAAAAGGCTTTAAATTCTCTTGTTATTGTGATGGAAGAGCTAAAAAACAAATTGTGATAAGGACTACCAATAAAATGGATGGGAACGAGGGGGGCGGGGATAACCCGCCCAACTCGGGCAAACGCTCTTGGGTCGAGGGCGACGGCACTGGACATCGAAACATTCTAACCGTTATATAGATTCATTAAAAATACCGTCCAATAGTGTAAATCAGTGCAAGAAAGTGAAATAGTAAACAAGTCGTGGCTTAAAGTTCCCGCCAAAGAATCCTCATTGCCAGATTAGTGCTCGCAAGTGATCTTAGTGAAGTGTGCGAAAATTACGATGAATTTTCTTCCCGCCCGCCGTCGCTAAAAAAATTACGAAAGGACATCGAAACATTCAAACCGTTATATAAATTCATTAAAAGTACCGTTAAGAGTATTTAACTAAAAGTCAATAGTGCAAATCAGTGCAAGAAAATGAAATAGCAGAGAATTAAGTCGTGGCTTAAAGGTATCGAAACCAGGCCATAAAATCCAAAAAAAAAAAATGTTTGTATGACAACTTTATTGAATTTGACAGATGATAATTTTGTTTACTTTCTTTTAATTTGGTTTATTTAGTAATTAACTGAATGAATCAAGTTTTATTTACACTGAGATATTTTCCAACTCTACAATATGACTACGGACCTTTTAAACATAATAATAAACCCATCTATTATGAAGCAGACCTGCTTTCTATGTTTCAAACAGTACGAAGAACTACAAAACATTTATACTGACATGGTTATCATTGATGGAGATATGGAATTTACTGTTTCCGTGTCGCAGATGATGGATAACTTGCTCCCTTTTCAAGTAAGTAACAACTTTGATCTCATTTGATGAAACTGCCTCATAGTCTTTACATTACGTTCGTATATTTCTTTTAAACTTTGCAATTGCCGGGCGCTGTTTAACCCGAACCCCGTCCCGCTGGACTGGTAACGCATTGTCAACTTCTCTGCTGTTGTTAATGTCTATAAGTGGGTGGTGATTACTTTTCATCAGGTGGGCCGTCTAAAATAAAACAGCTGAATGGCTGCCTCCTGCCAAATTGTTGAGTTTCTAACTTAATGAAATTTTAATATTGCCTTTTTTTTTCCTAATTATAATATGTATTGATCTTGCCATATACACTATATAGTTATTTACTAATGTAGGTATTGATATTTGTTTCAGGAATCATTATTTAAACAAGTCTGTGATAAATGCTCATCTGTGATTTTGAATTTGTACATTCTTATACAGAGACATAATTTCAAAATGCAAAATCTGCTTAAAATCACTCAAAGGCTAGAGAAAGAAGTTTCTTGTGTAAAAGGGTTTGAAGAAAAATGTTTTTTAAGATTGACCGATGATCATGATACATCAAAATTAAATGATACAGGTTCAAATATAATTGACATTGAATTTCAAGAATGCACAAGATGTGATATGAAATTTGAATCCAGAGATCAACTCCGAGAACACAACCGAATCGGCCACAAAAATATCAGCAACGCTGTTGTTTGTCACATTTGTGGAAAAACCTGCAAAACCTCGAATGCTTTAAAAAGTCATTTAAATTGTCACACTGAGAAACAGTGTCCGTATTGCTCAAAGGTGTTAAAAACTCATTCGCATTACAAAATTCATATTCGGAATCACGTATCAGCTGTTAAACGGACACGGAATCCAACATCATACAACTGTCATAATTGTAGCTTTGTAAGTTATAGTAAAGGGAGCCTAGAAGCTCATATAAACAAAGCTCACTTAGGTCTGAGACCGCACATTTGTCCAATATGTTACAAGGGTTTCTTCAAAAAAAGCAACTTAACGGAACATGTTGCAATTCATCAAAAGGTTAAAACCGAAACCTGTGAAATCTGCGGTGAGAGCTTTGTCAGTAAAAAGACTTTAACGGAACATTTGAGGTTACATAAGAACGAGACGCCTTATGAATGCCTGATTTGTTTTAAAAAGTTTGTAACCTCTGGTCGTAGGTCAGATCATGTTAAACGGAAACATATGGAAAAGACGGAGTGTTGTATGTTTTGTAACAAAATGTTTAGTTTGAGGAAGGAGTTGAATATACACGTCAAGAAAGTGCACTGGCAAAGCGATGTTTCTGATTATGTTGGAAATGTAGAAGACTGCGCTAATGTAGAGATTTTGTTGCCAATTAATTGATAATAATAATAAATAACGTCCTCCTACGTCACAATCAACGGCCTTCACTAGTATATCTAGGAACCTCTGTCTTAAATAATTTTAATGTGTATGTTAGTCTGTAAGATATTTATATGGGACACTGATGCCTGAAATAAATGGTTATTATTATTATTCCTCTTTCCCGCGATTATATATTATTAACACTTTCAATTCCAGATATTAAATCAAATAGTATCCTAGGAACCACAGAATTGTCTATAAGACCCGCTAAGTGAGTTCATACAGCTATATAACGAGCAACCAAACGCTACACGCCAAAGAAATCCACTAGGCGGGTTCACGTAACTTTCGTTATGAAGGGCGAGCTCTTCGACGTAGACTGTAGTCGTCTATCGTTGACAGCTGGCAGGAAGAGATTTAACTATTTAAACCTGAATCAAATATTTAAGCAGCGTTAGTGAATTCGACCAAAAAACTTACAATCGTCTAGATACTAAATCAAATAAAATCCATACTTATCTTATAAATGTAATAAAAGGAGAGGCGTAGCTAGGTATTTAATTTACATTCCAAAAATGGGAGAATTTTTGGCTAATTCAATACGAGGTCAGGTTCGGAGGGCCCCCTGGCCTTTGGGGCCCTGGTGCAGTGTACCGTCTGGACCTTCGGTAGCTATGCCACTGTGTGAAAGTAACTCTTGTCTCTGTCTGTCTGTTACGTTTTGCGCGACTAAGCGATTTTGATGAAATTTGGTATAATAATAGTTTGAGCACTGGGGAAGGAAATAGGCCACTTTTTTTTAAAGAAAACCAAACCCAAAAGGGTTGAAAGGGGCTGGAAAATTGATTTACGGGAAGTTCGTATGGTCTAGAGAGCCCGTCGATGTATTTTTATGTATCTGCGCGATTTACAGCTAAACTGCTGAACCAATTTTGATGAAATTTAGTTCGGAGATAGTTTAAACCTTAGGGATGGACTACGCTACTTAAGACAACCAACCCCTAAAAGGATGAAATAGGGGCTGGGAAACTAACGGCAAGTTCGGCCGTGCGCTTTGAAAGCCCGTTATTTGAGGGACAATAATAAAATTAAGAAGTCAGTAAAGATATATTTTCACGTAGACGAGGTTACGGGTAAAAGCTAGTTAAGTATAGATACTGGATTTCTAATGTATGGGCAAAAAACTTTTCCCAAAGCATCAGATCCCAAACTATATTACTCAAATTATCATTTGGCAAAAAGTCATTACTTAGTCAAATCAACTTATCGCAATTTTACAGTTAGCAAAACTATTTTTTGACAAATAAGTACTTACGTAAGGGACACAAGTTAACCCTAACCTAACCTACCCCTGACAAAGCAAAATGATGCCCAATGATAATTTGACCAAATTATAATGCGAAATGGAAATATGCTAAAGATTCGTTTGGGAAATGAAACTACTGAGATAAACTTTTTGGGAAGTGAAAGAACCCTGCACAAAATGTTCCGAAAAAGCCGTTCGGTCGATTTGGCTGAAATTTTGTGGAAATATAGCCTCTAATACTCTGATGAACTGTGAGAAGTTGCAACTTTAATTAATGACCAGTTATTAAAATATAGCTATTTTAAAATACATAGTTATTTACGTAGTATTGACGTATGTAACTACACAGTTGCATATAGTCTCTTATCTATCTATGAAGTAGCAAGACCAATTCAAATGACGAACGGCTTAAAGAACTCTTGGGAAATGTCAGAATTCAAGAACACAATAACGAGTGTGATGAAGATCCCATCTTAGGCTATTATTGCACGTGTAAAAGTGGAGCAAGTACCGTAATGTACATACATACCTACGAGTTTGTTACTTCTCCTCGCTCAAGCTCGAATGGAACTGGACGAAAAGAAACATCGTGAAGGCGTGAAGATAGCTTGAACATTCGAATGATTTTTTTATCCCGATATTGCCACGGAAATAATGATAAGCCAGGTTCCTACCGTGTACGTTAACTTATAACAATAATATGTAAGTAAAAAATACTGAACATAAAAATAATTATATCTTAAAAACTAGTCATTACTTAAAGTTGCTACTTCTCACAGTTCATCAGAGTATTAGAGGCTATATTTCCACAAAATTTCAGCCAAATCGACCGAACGGCTTTTTCCGAACATTTTGTGCGGGGTTCTTTGGCGAAAATTATTTTGCCCAAAGAGCAGTCCACCATAGATACTAAATGGGTTCCTAAATTTACTACGGAACCCTGAAAAATGAAACTATTGTTATTTCTACTATTTGTTATTTTAAGTTGTTTCCAGATTTATGCGTTGATTCTAACAAAGCATTCTATGCTAAAATGTTAATAGTAACAACCATTGCCAATTGGCTACTTACCACAACATGACTTCATTGTAGTTAAGTTTGACGTTGCTGGATTACGTAATAAACATGGCATCATAATGAAAGTTAATAAATGTTTTGTTTATTTTATGCTTTTACTAGTTTCTTCCCGCGACCTCGTTCGCGTCGAATTCGGTTATAGTTATTCCCTAGGGAACTTTAAAATTTTCCGGGATAAAAAGTATCCTATGTTACTTCTAATACCTCCAAGAATATGTGTACAAAGTTTTATGATGATCGGTTCAGTAGTTTTCGCGTGAAAGCGTAACAAACAAGCTTACATTCACATTTATAATATTAGTAAGGATTTTCAATACTGCTCGCGACAGCGGCCCCCAGTGGCAAAGCGTGAAATATTTCCTATGGGAAGCCGGAAGAATTAGAACCGTACCTGCGGGTCTGACATTTAGGAACAGTAACATGGACTTCACTGACAGCTAGCCGTAGCTTTCTTGCTTGGTAAAGCCGTCAGGAATCGGCTTGTAGGCAGGCTCCGCCACTGGCGGCCCCTAGCAAGGTTGCCAGGATAAGTTAAACTGTCTTATCTCTAAGTGCGTCTCTCACACTAGTGCCGACGAAAGAGATAGAGAGATGAGACGAGGTTAAGTTATTCCTGTGTCAACATTGCTAGGACGCTAAGTGATGTTGTTCCGACTCGCGAGCGAGATTTCTCGTCCCACTCTTCCGCACGACGCGTAATACGTAAGAGTGAGATGCGAGTCTCGCTCGCGGGTCGCTGCAGTATCACTTAGACGTTCCCGAATAGACGCCCAGTCTTCCGTTTGGATCGCTCGGTGAAAACACAGAAGCTTCTTAACCTTTCGTACGCCACAGTCGGCTATACACAACAGCAGATTTCCGTGCCCCTGACACCACAATATGCCGTTTTCCATACATTTGCGTCGTATTATGCCGTCGGCCACAAACCATGGGATATGTGGTCAGTGCCGTCGGCGTCCGTGCAGGCCCGTAGCTAGAGTTGAATTTAAGATAGGGCAGCGGCCAGTGGCGTAACTATAGGGTGGCAGGGCTGGCAAATTGCCACGGGCCCCCGACCCAAGAGGGCCCCGGCCCTAGAGGCCGCGAGCTCAAAAATATCTTTTTACATTGTACCTGAATATTTACTGATAGGGCCCCATCAAAAGAATTTGCCACGGGCCCCGGATGGTATAGTTACGCCACTGGCAGCGGCCCTAACATGCATGCCACAAAGATAAATTAGAACCGTTTATCTCTATGACTATCTCTTTCGTCGGCACTAGTGTGAGACAGACGCACTTAGAGATAAACGGTTCTAATTTATCTTTGTGCTATGCATGTTAGGGCCGCTGCGGTGGTTTAAGGTAGGGCAGCGGTGGTTTAAGGTTGGGCAGCGGTGGTTTACGGTAGGGCAGCGGTGGTTTACGGTAGGGCAGCGGTGGTTTAAGGTTGGGCAGCGGTGGTTTAAGGTTGGGCAGCGGTGGTTTACGGTAGGGCAGCGGTGGTTTACAGTAGGGCAGCGGTGGTTTAAGGTTGGGCAGCGGTGGTTTACGGTAGGACGGCGGTGGGTACAAGGTAGTATCATACTATGAACTATTAATTTTCTTAGCATATTATCTTATTAGTTAATGGTATTTTTTTAGCTAGGGCATTAGTATTTTATGATAGGGCATTGTCCCACCCTAGCTACGGCCCTGCGTCTGTGGCCTTTGCCCAGCAGTGGGACACAGTTGGCAAATTGGATAGAAAACCTAAACAGTTTAGTTAGGACCCCAGTTTTTTGCATCAGGGCGTTTCATTACCTAGCTAATCCTCTAGCCGAGGCGTTTTTGAGCCGAGCTAGTAAACGTCACGCCAATTTGTATTCCTGCTTATCTCTAAAAGTGACCGACAAGGGCACTCCTCCCTTGATACTCTGCACGACGTGTCCCGTAGGGTCTGTGACAGGGCTCCGCAGGGTGGAGGCCGAGGGGGCCACGTTGAAACGACTCAGGAGCGCCGCCAGCCCCGCTAGCGACTGCATCAGCCCCAACCGCTCGCCTGTGGATACATCTGAAGCTTAGAATGCTGACACGGAGATTAAACCCGTTTATCTCTGACTATCTCTTTCGTCGGCACTAGTGTAAGAGAGACGCACTTAGAGATATGACAAACCGTCATATCTGACTTATCCTGAGTAAATACACAAAGATTTTCTTATTACAAAAGCGATGCCAATTCCGTTCGTAATAATCTCCCAATCCTGAAATTTCTGATGGTAAAAAAACTTATTGTACACATATTGGATGGAGAAAAGTGAAATCTGTAAATAAACCGGACAAGTGCGTCCATTCCGTACATGATTATCTGAAATTTACTAGCTTACTTTAAATACCATAGACTTCTTATAGGTTTTCCTGTAATCTATAGGTAAAGAACAATTTTCTGTATTTTTTTCAAAATTTTAGCCCCAGTAGTTTCGGAAATAAAGGGGGAAATGGTCAATTTTCGCCTATTTTCCTAAATAACTTCCAAACTATTTTACTTGAAATTCAAAAGAAAATATATTTAAGATCCTCACAATAAGCCCTTTCATTTGATGTGTCACACGATATAGGTTGCATATATATATATTTTTTTATTTTCTAATTTACCCCACAAAAGTGGCCCCCATGTTTAACATTCATATATTTACGTCACGCGTCCGTGTTGCGGTCACCAACTTACATATGTATTCAACTCAATCGGTCCAGTAGTTTCGGAGCAAATTAGCTGTGACAGACGGACAGACAGACAGACACACGAGTGATCCTGTAAGGGTTTCGTTTTTTCCTTTTGAGGTACGGAACCCTAAAAATTGCCGGTAGTGCTTGGCAAACGGTTTCAAAGGTGACCATCGGGACCCCTCATTTAAATTCATCTGTTTTGTAAGATTTAACGTGCTTTTGATGTACTTACAATAAAGAGGTTATATTACATACCTACATAGAGTGCCGATGGCGCGTGACTGGGGCACCTACTTTAGTTTTTAGGGTTCCGTACCTCAAAAGGAAAAAACGGAACCCTTGTAGGATCACTCGTGTGTCTGTCTGTCTGTCCGTCGGTCACAGCCAATTTGCTCCGAAACTACTGGACCGATTGATTTGAAATTTCGTACACATATGTAAGTCGGTGACCGCAACACAAACGCGTAACGTAAATAAATGAATTATAAACATGGGGGCCACTTTTGGGGCGTAAAGTAGAAAAATAAAATAAAAGTTTTGCAAACTATATCAAATGAAAGGACTCGTTGTGAGAATCTAAGATCTAAGATCTAAGTTAATAATAAATAATCTGTTAAGAAGTTATTTAGCAAAATAGGCGAAAATTGACCATTCCCCCCACCCCTTATCTCCGAAATTAATGGGCTAAAATTTTGAAAAAAATACAGAAAATAGTTCTTTACCTATAGATTACAGGAAAACCTATAAGAAGTCTTTGGTATTCAAAGTAACATAGGAAATTTCATTTAATCACGGAACCCTCTCCACGCGAATTTAACTTGCACTTGTCCGGTTTTTTCATAGGTAGGTTTTATGTGGTTACTACATTATTGAAAACTACTTTTTTTTTCTTTAAATTTTTAGCGTTTCTTCTGTTTTTCATAGGTAAGTACTGGACCCTCGGTGCGCGAGTCAGACTCGCACTTGACTGGTTGCTTTTTTGTTGGGTTTTCTCATTCAATATCTCTTTGTATTCACAACTAGTCAGCACCAATCCACTGGAGAAAAATCACCTTCGTTCGAAGTCGTAATTAGTTGAGTGATGCCTCAAGGTTCAGTTCTCGTGGTGATACGTAAATAGAATGATTTATAATTGTGTCTTTTCTACAAACGTCACATTTGTCGCATTTAGCTAGGTCGTCTGCATACTGATGATTTGGCAGGTTTTGGTGATGAATTGGTCACCGATGCTTGGTTTTTTTTATGGCAAACACGTGAGATTTATTAAAAGTTTTGTGCATAGTTACCTATGCACAAAACTTTCAATAAATCTCGGCTCGGCTGGTACCTATGTCTTTGTTTCCATTCGTTTTAGACATGGCACGAATGACTGATGCAAATGAACTAATTCAGTTGGTTTCACTCTTTCAATCTGCAATTCAGTTGCGTTCCGTATGCTTCAATATATATTTTAGTACAACACGTCGTTCGCGTCTTTGCGTCATGTTATCCGTTCTGTTCGACTAGTGTATCTAATTAATAAATTTTTAAAAAGCTTGCCACGAGCGCTCGACGTCGGCTGCAGCCGTCGCAAATGTATGGAAAACGGCATATCGTGGTGTCAGGGCACGGTAAAATGCCGACGGCCACAGCCGACTGTGGCGGTCAAAGGGTTAACTGTCCATTTTACGTAGAACGGCGCGAATCGCTTCGCTTACACATTTTTGTATGTGCATTTATTTTAATAATCAACTATTTTGAGTTTAATAGACTCTTTATTTGTATAGTCTTCATTGAATGAATGACAGAAATGCGAACTGCAGATACAAATGCGTCGATTGAGCTACGGAACTAAACTGAACTACTTAATTGAGTGATACTGTTCACGGTGATTTTAAGTGACAGATTTTGCGCATGTCTAATTCTTTTGTTAAATAGCAATATAGGAGCCCACATTGCATCAATTGCCTATATTGCGAAAAAAAGTGAGTTCAGTTAGAAGGAACTGTTTAATTTAGAAATGATTTTAAAGTAGCACTTCAATATATAGTTCACAAAAACTAAAAAAACACGGTTTTATCAGTTACGCACTACTAAGTACAAAAGACCTTCATCACCAATGTAATGCATTGGACTCGTCAAAACAAACCAAATGAGCCCAAACTCGAGGGGTTTACTAGTACTCATTGAAGAGTTCCACTATCCACCTCCTGGCTCCATGGTCAGAAAAACTCGATCGTACGAAATTATTGTATTGTGCTCAGTATTGCATACACTTCCAAATCGTTACGACAATTAGAAGTAGGTTAAAATTGACTTCTAAGATTTACTTAATTACATTGTTAGTTACAAGTGAAGTTAATAAAAGGGTGTTAAAAAGAGTTTGTGATTTTGAAGGCTATCAAACTGTATATTGTAAATAAACCATTGCGAGCAGGGCCGGATTTAGCACAGGAAAAATGCCGCCCCATTGCTGAAATTTTACTCAAACTTATAGGTTATAATCTTCCAAATTTTGCCGCCCTGGGCACTAAACCCGACTGCCCCTAATATAAATCTACCCACATCCACGTGGCACGGTGGCAAGTTGGTGGTTGGTGGTTGGTGGTGATTTGTCAAGTAAATGAACACAGTATGAGTGATGTATTGGAAAGTCCATTTATTCCATGTACCTATTACCTTATTAACTTGCCACCGACTTCGATATATTTAATTTATGACGTCACTTAACCAATAATGTATCTCCCATTTCTAGGTAAATGACTTACAAAAGCCAATAATTATTTCTTACTTTTCAGTGGGGTTTTGAAGTCGGTTTTTTTATTTGTTAAATTATTATTTTATTTTATACTTTTTAGTGCTTATCGTATAAAACACATTTATTACATCAAGCAACAACAGCATAATGCTAATTGCTCATCACCATTTACAAAATGTTGCTATCCAGGGTGCAAGGGCATCAATCTTTGAGGAGTTCTCCTGGTTCTTCAAACCCAGTTCTATTTTACCACATGCATTTTCATGACCATAAATTGCTTCACAAACTTATAAAGAAATTTAATCGCCAACTGTGAAATACTTATCATTCAGGAGTTCCGGTGATCATCTATGGTCTTCATCAACAGTTCCCCTACACCAAATAATGCTTTTGGAACGTAACTGCTTATTACAGATTATACTAAAATTGCTATATGCGTGCCTATAATATTTGAAGTGTTCCATCGATTCCTCATAGATCCTCTCATCACACCTCGACTTTGACTACAACGGGACCAAACTGGAAGTATACCCTACCGATTAAAAAAAGAATTTTTCAAATCGGTTTATAAATGACGGAGTTCTGAAGTAACAAATATAAAAAAAAAAATACAACCGAATTGAGAACCTTCTCCTCTTTTTTTTTGAAGTCGGTTAATAAGTGAAATTCGCAGTGTAACAAGTAAAAGTGTCATGACGCGATATAGCGTCATGCGCATGTGAGTATTGTTTCGAAATGACGCGATATCGCGTCATGCGCACCGAAAGGGTTAACTTATCTTTGTGTCTTGCACGTTAGGGCCGCTGTAGCCCTTTTTCCTCCTCCTTGCACCTTCTACCAGTTTCCATTAGGTAAACGTATGCACTTGCCTTCCGTATAACCTTGAACTCTCTGACTGCGCTTAAGCCACCCTTGCCTTATGCAGTCATAAACGCACTTATGTTATGTAAATGGAATTAAAAAAAATAGATTTGCTCACCTATACATGCTCTAGGCCCTCCTCCAAACGGTAGGTACACGTAGTTCCTGATGCTGTCCACATTGTCTGGATGAAACCTCTCCGGCTTAAACTTGTCCGGTTCCTTGAAATACTGGGCGTCTGTCTGCAGGCCCTGCACCGGTATGATGACGGCAATACCTTCCTCAATGGTCACATTGGTACCCGGGAATGTGTAGGGTTGAGAAGATTTTCTAATAAGAAAACCTACGGATGGGAATAACCGCATTCCTTCGCTGGAAAAAAAAGTATGTTTCAAAAGAACTTCTTATTGACTCGGATGTGACATTCTGATGTGGACTATCACGAGGACCAGAAAAAAATCGGAATTTTTAAAAGAAGTAGGAAGTACTCACTAGAAACACATTTTCAAATATTTCATTTCGTTGACAGCGTCGTAGCACAGGTCGCCACCGTGCCTGCTGAGCACCTCGTCGATCTCCTGCTGGCAGCGGCGCTGCGCCTCCGGGTGGAAGGCGAGCTGGTGCAGCGTGTAGCTGGTCGCCGAGGAGGACGTCTCGAACCCTGCCGCGAAGAACACGAACACCTGCGCTGCCATCAGCAAGTCATCCAGCTCCAATTCAGCCATATCTGGCGAACCGTCTGCTTTCATACGTTCCAGTGACTCTCCTACAATCTTCCCTTTCGCTTTCAACTCCAGCAGCAGATCTATGAAGTCGTTTCTACCAGATGGTAGATAATTTCTCTCTTCCATAATAGCGCTCACTAAAGACAGCGTTTCCCGTTCAACTTCGGGCGAAATTGTGTTGAAATTCTTAAATAAAACAGGCGCCAGCCACTTCAAGACTATTACACAGATGTCTCTCACAGAAGGGGTGAAGATGCGTTTCCCTAGTTTGCGGAAAGCGGATGATTCGTTGTTGATGGAATTAGTGTCGATGCCGAAGCCGCAGGCGCCGATGAAGTCGGTAGTGTAGCGCGCCATGAGGTCGCGTACGTCTAGCTCGGCGCCGTCGTGCGCGCCCACGCCAGCGAGCTCCTGCAGCCGCGTACAGCGCTCCGCGATCAGGGGAAACATGCCCTTCAGCTTACCGGACGTGAACGCCGGGGTCATCCTCTGCCGTAGCAGCTTCCACAGATCGCCGTCCGCGAAGAACATATTCTTCATCATAGGCTCCGTCACATCCTTGTGGTAGTTGATTCCACGCCGATAGAAACACTGGAAGTCCGTCAGCATGACATTCTTAATCAGTTCCGGATCTCTCAGCACTACAGCTTTCTCTCGAGAAAAGTAATACCCGACTAGCTTCTCTTTTGGATACTTTCTATATAATTCAGTGAAATATTCGGTCATGCTCATCTTCTGTGCGAAGATTCTTCCCGCGTTACCGACGAACGGTCTGGGATTGTCATGGCGCACGCCTTTCTTCTCCCAGTAGTCGTAGCCATGTGTGCCGACCAAATAAAATAACCAAACAACTACAGCTATTCCGACGAACAGAATCATGGCTCAACGCCTAATTCTGATTCTCACAATGCACACCTAACCTGATAACAGTCACGTTCGTATTGCGAGCAATCGCCGACTGCCAAATATATCAACAATCATGTTCTTTAGGTACTAACAAGGCGCTTGAAATTATCTCTTAATCGGAACTTTATCAGTTTAGAGAAGATTGATTGATTACAACCTGTTTTATAGTCGCTTTTTGTGAACGAGTGTTATCTTTTCAATGCACTACTTAGGTAATGGCGGATGCTTATGTGAATGTAACCTTTGCCCGTTAAACGATAGCTGGGTACATGCTGTGATAATAGTACCTACCTATAGTAGGTTATGCTTATGTAGGAATTTATTTGTTGACTAAATAATATATTGCTTCGGAATTGAGATTTGAAGCTTGCAAAGCTAGGACGAATTCAAGCGAGACTCAAAAAATCGGGCAAGTGCGAGATAAACCCGCGTGGGGAGGGTTCCGTTCCGTACATGATTATCTGAAATTTAATAGGTTACTTTAAATACCATAGAGTTCTCCTTTTTTCCTGTAATCTATAGATAAAGAACTATTTCCTGTATTTTTTTCAAAATTTTAGCCCCAGTAGTTTCGCAAATAAGGGGGGGAATGGTCAATTTACGCCTATTTTCTAAATAACTTCTAAACTTTATATATTTGAAGCTGACACAACACAATAAACTAATACAACTAAATAACTTCTAAACTATTTTACTTGAAATTCAAAAGAAAATATATTTAAGATCCTCAGAATAAGCCTTTTCATATGACATGTCACACGATATAGGTTGCATACCTTTTCTTTTAATTTTCTAATTTACCCACCAAAAGTGGCCCCGATGTTTAAAATTCATATATTTATTTACGTCACGCGTCCGTGTTGCGGTCACCAACTTACATATGGATACTTACCAAATTTCAACTCAATCGGTCCAGTATTTTCGAAGCAAATTGGCTGTGACAGACGGACAGACAGACAGACAGACAGACACACGAGTGATCCTATAAGGGTCTCGTTTTTTCCTTTTGAGGTACGGAACCATAAAAATAATCATAATAAACACATTATATACATTATGCTTAACCTTTTCAACGCCATAGTCGGCTTTGGCCGACAGTAGTTTCCGCGCCCCTGGCGCCACGGCATGCTGTTTTCGATAGGAACATTTTGTCGGCTACAGCCGTCACTTGAAGTCCGAGGCACGCTTTCTCGCACTCAGCCGTGGCGTTCAAAAGTAATTTGACTACCTACTTTATAAATGTTTTACGCTGTTTATAAATATTACCCCTTTGTATACAGCAGAATAGATAATTGTTACTCATAAAATGAAAATCGAATTATACCCGAAAAAAGTTACCCACTTGTAGAATAGAGTCGGATCGGATGTCTGACGAGAAATTCCTATGAGTAAAAATCATCTGATTTAGGACAATTTTTAACCCCCAACGCAAAAGACGCGTTATAAGTTTAATGTGTGTATGTATCTGTCTAAGGCATCGTAGCTCTCCAACGGATGAACCGATTTGATTTGTCTTTTTTTGTTAGAATGGTGACTTAATCGAGAGTGTTGCTAGCTAAGATCAAGAAAATCTGTTCGTACATTTAATTCGAAAAATGAAAAGAGAATGTACTTAAAAGGTTTATTACATAAATGAAACAACAACTGGAGACATCACTACTCTGGGTCCTGTGCTAGGACTTTGGAAGTTGATGAAGGGATGTGAGCAACTTCCACAGGACTAATCAATTCGAAATTTGGTATCCTGTTGCTGTTGTATGCTGTTGTTTTTTTGGGTCAGGGGTTTTTAAAATTTTTAATATTTAATCTTGTAGACAAACTTTTCTTCTTCATTTTATATTTACAATTACAGCAATAACAATCGTACTAAAACCAATCACCAATTATGTATTGTAATGGTTTGAAATAAATGTATTATTATTTCCACGTTAAATTAAAAAAAAACGGCCAAGTGCGAGTCTGATTCGCGCACGAAGTGTTCCTTACCATTATCTATAATCAAGCAAAAAAAACACGTTTGTTGTAAGGGAGCTCCCTTAAATATTTATTTTATAGTGTTTTTTAGTATTTGTTGTTATAGCGGCAAATACATCATCATTGTGAAAATTTCAACTGTCACGGTTCATGAGATACAGCCTGGTGACAGACGGACAGCGGAGTCTTAGTCATAGGCTCCCGTTTTACCCTTTGGGCACGGAATCCTAAAAACTACACAGTATCTGCGTACCTATCCGTACTTGTGGTCAGTTAAGTGGATTCTAAGCTAATTTCGGGTAATCCGTCCAGTCACGGCAGGCATTTAAATCCAATGCAATGTGATGTAAAGCGCATTGTTACGAGATCCACTGGACATCGGACGTCTGAAGCTTTTGCTCTTGGAAATATAACAAATTATCTCCTAAGTGCTAAGATGTTTGTTTTGTTAATTTTAAAACAGAGTTCCATGTAAAAAATGTAATAAGTAAGGTTTTTAAATATACTCAATAAATTTAGACTCTACTACTACTACTAGACTTAAAATTCAGAGCGGAAAAAAGTGTCGTCGGAAAAACCAAGTTTAATTAAAACTTTAAAAATGCATCTTTTTAATAGCAAAATGTTAATGAAATACATCGTTAAATAGATAACTCTAACTTAGTTCAAATTCAAACCATAATGAACTAGACACGTATCCAACTTCCTCATTCTGATCAAAACTTAAAAAAATACAATATCGCGATGGAGTCCAACTGGACGTCGTCCGTAGTGGAGCCCCGCGTAGGGCTCCGCTCTCCTAACCTCACAAAAATGAATAGCAGCGTCAATCTTCAGGGGAACTTCGAGATAGATCTAGAAGATACCAACTGGATTCTTACTTCGTCTTTCATCATCTTTACTATGCAAACTGGTAAGTTATATTTTTATTTCATACTGTCTCCCGCGGTTTCACCCGCGCAGATCCATCCGTCCGTCGGTCGGAGGCTTTTAGCCGAGTAACTGTAAGAGCTAGAAGATTGGAGTTTTCACAGAATAAATATGTGTTGTTATGGCATGAATTAGCAAATAATAAAAATATCAAAAAGTTTTAAGCCTGAGAAGCTCCCCTTACATAGATAAGTAGTTGATAACCTAAAGATTTTAGACCAATTTTGTTCCAGCTGTGTTTCCAAAATGGCTTAAGTTTCAGCTATCAAATTTGGCCTGATTTAAGTTTATAGGTACTCTAAACAACAAATATCAATTCAATGGTGTTCTGTTATAGAAATTTGAAATAGTACATTGTGCATCTAGGCCCGTAAGAAGGGGATAACTAACGAGAGTCTGTTAGAAGCCCGACGCTGATAGGCGAGGGCTTTTAATGACTCGAGTTTGTTATCCCCTAACTACCCGTGATACACACAATGTGTTTCATCACATTTGCGAGAAAATGAAATAAAAATTAGACATTTTTTTTTTTTTTTTTATTCCCATTTTACACCGTGAATTACCATCAGGTGGGTAGAATAAACTGTAAGTACGTCGCGATCAGCGCCGCGCGGCTCCTCCGACTGGGGCACGCACTGCCCGTGGGAGTTCTAAACCATACAAAATCCATAACTGCCCTTGGGAGTTAGGGATTTTGTATGGTTTAGAACTCCCTCTGACGGCGGCCTGTATAGAGGAGTTAATTCAGCTGTAGCTGCTCTCCACGCCTGCGTATAATAACACCCTTTCCGAGCAAATGTGATGAAATAGTAGTTTATGCAACGGTTGCATAATGATAGGCCTTAAAACACTAGTGCGGTTTTATGAAACGAGCTTTTAGCGAGTTTCATAATAAGATCGCACGTGTGTTTTAAGGCCAAATTATGCAGAGTTGCATACATAACTTTATCTACACACATATTATAAATCCTCCATGATGGGTTCAGAAACAATATTTTCTGGCAACAAGTTATTTGTTGCAATCGTGGCTGCATATTTCCGATATCCGGCGCATTTTCACATCACACACACTCCGAGAAGACTACTATTTATATTTTCAACTAAAATGTAAATTACAAACAACTTTTTCTATTCAATTCAACAACAATTCTACTTTCGTTCAGCAAAACACCAACATAATGGCGGCAATTCGATCCTCCGTCAAGACCATTTTTTTTTAAAATCATAGACAAACGAATGAAGTCTCTGTTCTCATGTCACTCGAGATCAAAATTTGTGCAGTTTATATTAAAAAAACATACTGAATTGACGTTTCGTATAAATAACTGTTTTAATATCTATGGATACTAGAATAGAGACCCACTTGAGTTTTGACAGCTGTTCCAAATTTAATCTCATTTCTATACTAAAAACGATAAAGGAATAACATTGCAGCACTGGTTTTTCCTAATTGGTTGTCAAAATGGTGGTCATTTCCTACGGTTTTTGATTACACTATGGAGGTTTTATGATATGGGTGTAGATAAAATATATTAAAATCAAACCAGAAAATTACCGCTGCAGCTTAAATGCCAACTTAGTTGCAACTGTCAAAGTTCTTATATCATTAACATAAAGTCTATTAGTGATTGATTGACACCATGCCAAATTGGCGTATTATGAAACCCTCGGTGTGCGAGTCCATATCGCACTGGACGGGTGTTTCTTATAGGTTTTTCCCATGCGAAAATCAATTGTACAAGCATTTAGGTGAAAGAAAAGTATGGTGAAGAAACTTGCATATATCTGAGATGTATTTTAACAATGTGTGTGTAATTCGCACTGCGACCATAGCATGTCAGACACGGAGATAAGTTATACCCGTTTATCTCTCTGACTATCTCTTTCGTCGGCACTAGTGTGAGAGAGACGCACTTAGAGATAAGATGGTTTAACTTATCCATGTGTCAATCTTGCTAGAACCGCAGGAACCCATTGAAATAAGCACACAACATTTCATTCAAATCGGTCAAGCCGTTTAGGAGGAGTTAGGTGACAAACACACGTACAGAAGAATTAAGTATATATATTAACATTAGGTTTATGTGTATTAAAATCTCATTAACTAATCTCATTAATTAAGTTAACCATTTTTTTAGGATTTGGAATGCTGGAGTCTGGTTGCGTCTCTATAAAGAACGAAGCCAACATTATGATGAAGAATTTGGCCGACATCTCGCTTGGCGGTAAGTCAAGCCAATGTGTGGCGTAGCTAGGCGTGGGCAAATGGCCCCTCGCCCACAGCGAGGCCCCCTTGAGTGAGCAAGGTTGACACGAGCATAAGTTACGTTAAGTTAGTGCCGACGAAAGACATCCTAGTCAGAGGGGTAAACGGGTTTCTGTCTTGCATGTTAGTTTACGCTCTTTCTTTCTTTCTTCTTTCTGTTACGTTTTCACGCCTAAACCGCTGAACCAATAAATTTTGATGAGTTTTGCTATAGAGATAGATTGGACCTTGGAAGGACATAGGCTACTTAAATAATTATTCTACGCAGACGAAGTCGCGGGCAGCAGCTAGTCCTTACTAATATTATAAATGTGAATGTAAGTTTGTTTGTTAAGCTTTCACGTAAAAACTACTTAACCGATCATCATGAAACTTTGTACACATATTCTCTAAGGTATTGGGAAGGATAAGAAGAAGGAAATAACTATAACCAAATTCCACGCAGACGAAGTCGCGGGTAGAAGCTAATTATATTATAAAACAAGTTCCCGAGGGAATAACTATATCCCGGACAGACACTACGGGTCGTCCACAAATTCAGTAACGCAAAATTCTCAAATTTTTTAGCTTAGCCGGGACCCCCCCCTCCCTCCCCATTCCGTTACGTAACAGGTCCTTTGTAAAAAGTTATTGCCTAATATTCAGGTAGAAAGATTTATATTTTTAAATAAAATACGAAAATGTAGTTTCAAGGACGACATAAGAATTATTCTGAGAATTCTATAGTACGCCCAATTTCAAAAGAGCACTGACGGCCATACATTTTATATAGCCATCAGCGCTCTTTTTACATTGGGCGAGGTATAATGTATATCTATGAACGTATTTCGGTTCCATTTCTTAATAATATAATTATAATTTCATGAGTTTACATTAATTGTACAAAATTATAAAATCGTGACGTAACGCCGACCTTGAACCCCCCCTTCCCCAACGTAACAGGACCGTAACGCTTGGCCAGACCCCCCCACTCCCTCCAAATTGCGTTACGTAATTTGTGGACGACCCCCTAGTACAGGATATATGGCATCTCTTAACAGGTCTAACCTACTGGATATTCGGCTACGGAATGTCTTTCGGGCAGGGTCCATATTCGAACCCTTTCATCGGGGTCGGAGACTTCCTCGTGGACCCACCTGTGGGAGACGCGCTGATGGGGCCCGTGTTCGCGTCCTTCCTGTTCCAGCTGTCTTTCGCGACCACAGCTACCACGATTGTCAGTGGGGCTATGGCTGAGAGGTGAGGCAAATCTTTATGCCCGAGCGAAGCGAGCGTCAGCATTTTATGTATATTTTTTCAAGGATAATTTTCGAACCCTTGATCCGATCGTTAGGAAATGTGATGGTTTCTAACAAAGGTAGTTCGCGCGTTTGTGTGTGTGCGCCATAGATAAAAGAAACCAGGAAGACTGGTATGGGAGCGCGGTTCGTATTGCCTCGGCTTGAGCAAAACGCTCAAACTGACGTGACACGTCTTTAAACGTAACCCCAGGGTCGCAGCGATCGTCATATTTATACACACGAGCTCCCGTCAAACGTAAAATACGGTAAGTTTCATTTTAAATTAATATATCTATTTCTATAGTTCGTCACCTCACCATGCAAGTTTCTAGATCCGAACGCAATTAATTTAAGCGTCACCTAGTGTTGAAAGGCGACTTCTATCGAGTTTCAACTAGCGTTGTCTAGCGGCGAGTGGTTGAACCAGGATAAAAAAATCTTTTTGATTTTGTTATTTTAAAACCTACTTCATTTTAATTTTGTTAAACGTTACGTCGTTTTCACATTGAGAACCCTATAACCAATAAAAATACGTTTATTTATGTAGTGTATAAAAGAGCGTAAGTGTTAAGAGGGCACCGACCGTCCAGTGGCGCCCTCATCACTATTATTGTGTTTTCTATTAAAGGAAAGTATTTTATTAAAATTGAAGCCGTATAAGTTGTTACGCTACTTAATACACAACGTATATGCTATGTAATATAGCTTTGCAAAGTATAACCATCATCTAATAAATTTAATAGAAAATAGTGGCCGCTTTTTTCTGTTAAATTGATTAGATGATGGTTATACTTTGCAAAGCTATATTACATAGCATATAAGTTGTGTATTAAGTTGCGTAACAACTTATACGGCTTCAATTTTAATAAAATACTTTAATTTAATAGAAAACACAATAACAGTGATGAGGGCGCCACTGGACGGTCGGCGCCCTCTTAAATGCACACATACGTAGGGGCGAGCCCCACGACTGTCTTTTCAAAGTAATAGTACGTAAGTACGATTATCTATTCTGTGGTAATATTTAGTAATCTTTGGCTGTAAGGCTAGCCACTGACCTACAATATAACTGTGCAATATCACTGGTTGCACAGTTATATTGACAACCATCGCCCTGTAAAGATATTTTTGTCCACAGATGCAACTTCAAAGCGTACTGCTTATTCTCATTCCTGAACACAGTGGTGTACTGCGTGCCCGCGGGCTGGGTGTGGGGGTCGCACGGGTTCCTCAACCGGCTGGGCGCCGTCGACATCGCTGGCTCCGGGCCCGTGCATCTTATCGGTAACATAGATACATATATCACGCCTGTTTCCCAAAGGGGTAGGCAGAGACCACGGATTTCCATCTGCTACGATCCTGACACCTTTGGCTTCGTCTACTCTCATTAACTTCTTCATGCACGCTCGCCGGTTTAGGGTACTCTTGACCTGGCCTTTCTTAAGATCATCCTCGATCTAGTTTTGGTACGTTCGCCGAGGTCTTCCCCTTTCCAACCTTGCACACTCGCCTTATAAATCTGCTTCGTTAGTCTTTTCGTTCATCCTCTCCACATGTCCAAACCATCTAAGCATACCTATCTGAATTCTCACGACTACATCTTCTTCCACACCACATCGGTCCCTTATCACGCTATTCCATATCCTGTCACTCTTAGAAACACCACATATACTTCTCAAAGCTCGCATCTCCACTGCATTGATTCTACTTTCATGTTTCTTCTGCTATACCCAACATTTCGGTACTATTTAAAGTCGATTCATCCTCGCCTGTTTTATTTGGTAAACAAGTTTCTAACCTGCAAACGTATTTTGGGTGAAGCAGCAATTTTATCCTAAGTAAAGCAATCCTGGGTAAAAAATCGGCAAAGTGATTTCCAAAATATTATCTCCGGTTGCTTTATTTACGAAGAAATTGCTGTTTTAGCCAATAAAGGTGCATTTTGAGGTTAGAAACTTGTTTACCTAATAAGATAAGTAAGATCGATGTGATAGTAACTCTTATCATATAAGTATTGAAGAAAGGGATGCATTAAAAAACAGGCCCGTATCTAGAGTTACGTAAAGGTAGGGCAGCGGCCTTAACATGCATGACACAACACAAGACTTGAATTTGAATTAAAACCGATTGAATTTGAAATTCTGCTAAGCGTCCTAAGTCCGAGGTGCTCCTTAGGAGACCCTTAGGCATGCTAAGTGTATAAACCCAACATGCGAATCCTGGTGATCCTGTGGGAGTCGTATGAGACTACCAGCTTAGGTCAAACCGAAAAAAAAAAACTTAAACCGTCTTACCTCTAAGTGCGTCTCTCTCACGCTAGTGTCGACAAAAGAGACAGTCATAGAGATAAACGGTTTTAACTTATCTTTGTGTCTTTCATGTTAGGGTCGCAGCGGTGGTTACAAGGTAGTATCATACTTTGAACAAACAATTTTGTTAGCATTTTATCTTAGTTAATGGGATTTTTTAAAGGGTATTTTTATTTTATGGTAAGGAATTGCCCTATACTTCCCCTCCTACCTACGGCCCTGCTGATAAATAAGATGGAGATAACTTACTTGGGTCATCCCTAGCTAGGGTAGGGTCAGAATTTCATATATAGATATTCGCAGCGTATACCAATTAGTACAATGTTCAGAGAGTGCGGCCCTAGCAAAGTGGATACAAGGATAAGTCAAACCGTCTTATCCCTAAGTGCATCCCTCTCACACTAGTGCCGACGAAAGAGATAGAGAGATAAACAGGTTTAACTTATCGTGTCAGACGTTTTAGAGTTTTATTTACTAAATACGCGAATAACATCGTCTCCCAAGGTGGCTCGTCAGCGTTTGCTTCAGCCCTGATGCTGGGCCCACGCCTGGGCCGCTACGCGAAGGGCACGGCGCCCCTGCCGCTGGGGAGCCCCGTCAACGCTGTCATGGGCACTTTCGTGCTGTGGTGGGGCTGGCTGGCGTTTAACTCAGGCAGCACTTATGGAGTGAGTTTTAGTTTTCAATTCCTACTCTCATTTGGCGAGGAGGGGGATCGAAGTTTGTATAGGAGTATCGCGGGATTTTTGTAGGCATTCTTCGCTTAATGGTTTAGGCTTTAATACTGTAAATGCCGTGTCTATATATATTTTAAATAATAAATAAATAAATTGTTTAGTTTATGAACATACTTATATCCGTAAGTTAACGGAAGTGTCGTAAAAAATTCACTTGAAAACTTCAACTTTTTTACGTGAAATGCGACAGCTTTCGAGCTTTAGGGACATATTCATAAACTAAACTATTTTATGAACATAAATCTAAAAAGTTATAAGAATAACATTTGTATCATTCAAAAATATTTGAATACTTAGGTACTCTCGTAATTTGATAGATCTTAAATATAACGTCAACGTCCTAATAACCTTAGGTAGACTGCACTGCAGTGAAGTGCGGCTTTTGAAATAAGTTGATAAAAAATTGTACCTATCATTAATTGGTTAGGTATATTTTTTATCTAATTTCTGAATTAATAATTTCGATACGGAAAAACCAGATGATGCCATCTAGATGAAGACTGCAAAAAGTGTCGAATTGACATCTATCTACTAAGTACCTATTTGTAGAAGAAACAGTAATAATAGATAATATTTAAATACTTCCAAAGTCAAGGTTAACCTTATTTCCATGTAAACAAATTCAATGAAAGACGTAAACGACCACTTAGCCAACCAATTAACTAAATTATACTATTTACGTATAGATCTATGCTGCTCGCCCATTTGCAGTAAACGGTCGCCATTTTGGATCCTAATGAGGCCTATTTTCCCGCGCACGCAAATGTGTTTTTCTGAAATACTTGGGATGTGTAATAAATTTAAAAAAATAAAAGGATTTATCGATTTCAATGTGCGATTCTCATGAAAAGTAGGATACATTTAAAAAGAGCGAGTTAGTTAACTAAAATAATCTATCCAAAATAAGCGCTCCGTGAGTCACAGACGGTGCTGGCTGAAAATCAGCGCTGCAGGTGTCTTACACCTCAGCATTATGCTGAGCCAGTGTCCCATTCACTGCCGCGAGGACACACACACCACCATTTTGTTTTGTATTGTTTTTAATTTATATTTATGTTACTCTGTGTGTCTTCTATGTTAGTGAATAAATGTTTTTCTTCTTCTTCTTCTTCTTCTTCTTCTATACATATAAAACAGAATCGTGACGCACTTATAGACAACGCACAGCCTAAACGGGTGGTCCTAGAGGTTTGAAATTTGGAGGAGACATTTCTCGAGTACCCTAGAGGTGCATTAAGGAGGGATTTTTTGAAATTCCATCCTTAAAGGAGTGAAAAGGGGTGATAAAGTTTGTATGGAAAATACCGCGGACAAAGCTGTGGCGGGTCCACTAGTATTATATATAAAACTTATCATACGGATTTATTGGAATTCAATAACACCATTGATTGATATTCAGTAGCTTGTTTATGAAGATAAATTGCTTTTACATGCTATAACATTGCAAGAGACCCAGTTTGATTTGAAGCTCGTGATTTAATTAAGTTTATGTTTCTCGTATTTCAAAGGTTTTCCTGATTTAAACTTTTTATTTAGGTGAGCGGCGCGAAATGGCAATATGCAGCCAGGGCCGCTGTCATGACAATGATGGGATCCTTTGGCGGCGGGTGCTTCGGCCTACTGTAAGATTCTAACGCTACCACTGCCAAAACGAATGTAGACTTATTGACGCCATTACGCCTTTATTATTGATTGACGCCATTATCGATTTGCATTTGCGATTTTATGTCGGTCTTCTGTTACCTATATTTGTAAAATAGCTAAGCAAGTTCTTTACATTAAATTGAAGTGGATTGCCTACCATGAAGACGTTTTATTGTTTAAAATAAAGCCCGCGGTACAATATCGTTTTTTTTTTTAGGTACACGCTTATAAAGAACAAAGGCAAGGCAGATGTGATGGAGCTGATCAACAGCATTCTTGGCTCACTCGTATCCATCACTGGTAATTGGCTTTATGCTTTTCGGTGTTCATCGTAAAACTATTTTCACCTTTTAAACTTTATTCTTTTCTGTGGAAAGATTACATCAAAAAATCGGCATTCCTTCATTAATTTTTATCTTCATTTTTGCGGTCCTAGCAAGGTTCACACGACGAGAAGTTATCTCTATCTTATATCTCAGTGCATCTCTTTCTTCGATACTATTATTTTATGTCAATTGACTGACAAACCGGCAGACGGCCCACCTGATGGAAAGTGGTCACCGCCGCCCATGGACATCTGCAACACCAGAGGTGCTGCCGATGCGTCGCCAGTCTAGGGAGGATGGGGAATGGGGATGGGATGGGAATAGGATGAGAGGGACGTACTGAGGGATAAGATGAGGATAACTTATCCTCGTTTCATCCTTGCTAGGGCCGCTGTTATATATATTATTACAAGTGGACCCGCCACAGCTTCGCCCGCGATATTTTCCATACAAACTTTATCACCCCTTTAGGGATGGAATTTCAAAAAATCCCTCCTTAGTACACCTCGAGGGTACTCGAGGAATGTCTCCTCCAAATTTCAAACCTCCTAGGACCACCCGTTTAGGCTGTGCGTTCTCTATAAGGCTAGCCACTGACCTACAATATAACTGTGCAATATCACTAGTTGCACAATTATATTGATCGCCAGTAGTTGATATTGAGCGTCAATATCATCTACACTACAGTGCCCGGTGGTAAATATTGCACATCTGCAATCATCGCATTTCCGAATACAAACGAATGCGAATTTCCATGTCCATCTATTTATATGTATTGATGATGATGATGTGTTTCAGCGGGCTGTTTCCTGTACAGAGCGTGGGAGGCGCTCCTGATTGGTCTGATAGGGGCCGCCATAGCAAACGCCACCGCGCCTCTCTTCGATAAGCTGCGAGTTGACGACCCGGTTGGGGCCTCCAGTGTGCACGGTGCCTGTGGACTGTGGGGTCAGTGTGGCCGCGGCTGATACAGTGGGGGCACAGATCATATATCCAAGACTCGAATAGCCGGGCGACCCCCGCTGCCAGTATTAGAGGCCCATAACCAGAGAGCCATAACCTCGAACGCACTAGTCGCAGCGCTGTAAAAATCGATTGTTGAATAATCAACAAATATGAAAAAACTGGACAAGTGCGAGTTAAACTCGCTTGTAGAGGGTTCCGTTCCGTACATGAATATTTAAAATTTCCTATGTTAATTTTAATACCATAGACGTTTTATAGGTTTTCCTGTAATCTATAGATAAAGAACTATTTTCTGTATGGTTTTCTAAATTTTAGGCCTAGTAGTTTGTATGGTAAATTTTCGCCGTTTTTCGTAAATAACTTCCAAACTATTTATTTTAAAATTCAAACGAAATATTATTTAAGATTCTCATAACGAGCCCTTTCATTTGATATGTCAGACGATATACCTAGTTAGCAAAACATCTTTTTTTTTAATTTTATAACTTACCCCCCAAAAGCCCCCCCCCCATGTTTAAGTTTTGTTTTATGCGTCCGTGTTGCGGTCACCGACTTACATTATGTGTACCAAATTTCAACTCAATCGGTCCAGTAGTTTCAGAGAAAAATGTCTGTGACGGACGGACAGACAAACGCACAAGAGTGATTCTATAAGGGTTCCGTTTTCCTTTTGAAGTACGGAACCCGTACTTCAGGGCACCTCGCCCGTCGCGGGCGCTGCTAGTTATTTAATAATTTCAATTTGTTTATCTTTAGGAGTCCTAGCAGTAGGACTTTTCGCAGACAACCCGATACCAATGGATACCACGAACGGAAGGTCTGGACTGTTTAAAGGTAAGCAACTTGTACCACGTTGCTAGAAAACTCCCACTCCGATAGTAATTGGCTACTTAACAAATATTAATATGTATATCTCTGTTGAACGGTAGCTTAACCCTTAGTAGTAGTATTTATGTAAAAAAAACAAGATTATTTAGAATTTAATAACTTAAGAACTACAGTTTTTAGTTCTTAGTCAAGTGACTTTAAACGCCAGTCACGACGTATGACGTTGCGTTCCGAATCATGCTGCCCACCTTAATCGTTGTGACACCGCGAGTGTTATTCGGACTATGTTTATTTTTGATGTGGCTCTAGGCAAAATAAATTCCCATTGACTAACCTAACAGGGAATCCTAGTGTTCAAGATATTATTATTATTATATCATTATATTTAAACTTGGAGATGGCTATAATGATAATAATGGCGCCATGGTCGCGCAACCACCGGTATAACTCTGACAGCAGTCAAACTACTACTTTTTATTTTAAATGTTTATTTTGCTTTAAATTTATTAATTCTATTAATATGCGCCTATATCAGAAAATATCAATTAATTTTGGCAGTGGCTTGTTATAATTTAACATTCAATAGTTGAGTTGCTCAAGTGTTGCCATACAAACGTATTGTGTTGTGTTCTCTGTCACTCGTGCTGTCACCTAGGGGCCACTGAAAATCAGCGCCGAGGCTCGCCACGGCATAACGCTGAGTGGCACCCTCTTTGGCACCGTTCGGCACAGCTTTTTATGTTCATTGTTTATTGTGCTTTTCTTGTTATCTGTCTGTGTCTAATATATATTTAATAAATGTCTTTATTATTATTATATTTATATGTATAGGAAAAAGGGTAGTATGATGACGTTTAAATTCCAGGTGGCGGCTGGTACCTGCTGGGCGTGCAGGCGCTGACGGGCGTGTGCCTGGCGGCGTGGGGCGCGCTGGTCACCGTGCTGCTGCTGTGGCTCATCGACCGCGTGCTGCCCATCCGCATGGATCCCTACGAGGAGCTGCTGGGCGCCGACCTCACCGAGCACAGGATCCGACACGGACAGGTATCAGCCTATACGTCTCGCTGCTGAACACTTGTAATGCGAGAGACCACGCGAGTTCAGTGTGGATTGGAGACTGCTGGGATGGTGGAAGATGCTGCTGCTGTGGTTTAATAACCGCGTGCCCTTCCACATGGACCCGACACGGCCAGATAGGCAGTGGCGTAGGTATACGCGGCCGGATACTAAGCCAGTATCCGGCCGGATACCGCATAGTAAAAGCTTGGATCAGAAATAGGATAAAACAAATAAAAGCCATCAGAAATAAACGATATCTTGACTTTGACTTATGATCCTAGGTCCCCTAGATGGGGCAGAGGGCATCCACAGTGACTCGCCATCCCGTTCGGTCTTGAGCTTCGCGCTTGATTTCACTCCAGGTCCTGCCGATCTTCTTCGCTTCATCTAGCACAGTGCGACGCCAGGTTTGTTTGGGACGGCCCCGCTTTCGCTTTCCTTGGGGTGGGAAGTTAGGGTATGGTATTGGTGGGAAGCGCCGATGTAGTGAGGTCGGCATTACCCGAGAAAAACCAATGAAAACCATCTGCTGTGTTTGTAGTGGAACACTTTGCGCAAAGCAGAGCCCTGGCCAGTCCGTGTCCTCCGCGTTCCCGTCGTCCACCCTGGGAACTGCTGCGACCGCGCACTGCGCGACCACTACCTCAGAGTTGCAGTTGAGCTGAGGAGGCAGGGCAACAGGCGAGTATTCTGCGCCTCAAAACAGAATCCCATCACTCAAGGAGGATACCTGAAATAAAACCGAGCGTGTTCGTACGCTTCAAGGCGGCAGCCCCGCCAGCGGACTAAGGCATAGTGGGTTAATCACTTGCTTGCTCGAAAACCCCTGATTAACGAAACTGAAACAGAGACAAACCGGACCGATCTTTTACCGACGACCTTTGGCATGAAAATACGGACACGAATTGCTTTTTGGAATGTACGTACGCTCAGCGAAGACAGTAGACTTGCCCAAGCAGAGGCAGAAATGCTCCGTTACAACCTGCAAATCCTGGGTGTAAGCGAAGTGCGAAGAAATGGTTTCGGGGAACTGAGAACGTCTAAAGGATTGACTTTGTTAAAATAAAAAAATAAAAAAATAAAGAAAAAACTTAATTTATTTTTATTTAAATATTAAACTTCACGTAACATCACTTCGTGCATGTTCGAGTATTCCGAATTGACGTAATAAAGTGCGTATTTAACGTCTATGGCCTTCCCGCGCACTTACGCGTTTAGAAAAAGCCTGTGTTGCTATTTGCAAAAACTTATAGCCCCTGCACTGCAGATATCAGGCTTATTGGCGACAATAGTCCTGTCCGTGACATAGATCAGTTCCAGTAGATTGTAGTACGGCCATGCTCGAGACGCCGGCGTTGTTATAATTACATTGTTATTATTCCTTCAGGTGGGCGTGTCCCGTGCGGTATCGGCTTTGCGGCCGTATCATCGCTCCAGCAGCATTGAAGAAGTTGGTGGCATCGGCGTTAACACGGGGCACAGTTTCATCGTGGATAAACTATACGAGGTGAACCGTGGACGAGTCTATGGGACATTTGTTTCTTGAAAAACTTGTCGAGAAAGTCCTGTCGTACGGTAGGATAGGATTGGATATCAACATTAACGAAGGAAAAAACTGATTTCTTGACAAGACGTATTACAAACGCTTTATAAAAGCTCCCATCCAGCCCAACGGAAAACATCTAACATTACATCTCGAATTCTACTTTCTTCATCTCTATTGATTCGAGACTTAGGTTCCGATCTCTACTTATGTTTTTTGCAAAGGGTCTTAAAAGTTAACGAAATCTCGATATTATTCATAATAGACGCAGCATATAACCTCTTATCATTTTACTTACAGATACACCTCCAAGATAAGAAAAACAAAGCTAGTGGATTACAGATGTTCAAAAATGGAGCATTCGAGAATCAACAAAGCACACACAAATCTAAAATCAGAAGTAACGGTTTTCTGAACAAGCGTCCTGGCAACCCTGAAAACGAGCTACACAAGGCGCTAGACTCTATGGTCAACGAATTAAATGGCGCCAATTTCAAAAAGCAAAATGTCGCGGATGTTGAAAAAGGAACCGCTAGTGTTTCGCCCGCGCCCGATTTTCAGGGAAAAAATATTAAAGAATTGTCGGTTATTGAGTTAGAAGATTTGGAAGAAATGAGCGCGAGCGAAGACAGATTTAGACATAGGTTTAATAAAGAAGATTATGAAGAAGATCTGAGGAGGGCTAATGTGACTTGGATTAATTGACATATATTAGAAAATTACACACATTTAATTGTTACTTTGTTTTGATATTTATTAAGTGTTATTTAAGTATTTCAAGATTATCGAGTATTCGATGTATAGGATTAAGTGTTTATAACATTTTGAGAGTTAATCAATAATTTAATAAGCAGTGATAATTGTGATAGATAAAACATAGTAGATAATAAAAACAAGAGTTCATTTCACTTTTTTTATTCAAAATAGGCAAAACCCATTCTTAAGTACAATAAATTAAATTATAAGTAAACTTCAGTATCTATTAGGAATAACTTGTGCAAAAATATACATATACTTTCACTTTGATCTGTAATTTCTCACTCCATATGGAACGTCTGGGATATACCCTAAAAAACCAAGTCAATCCGTTGGTCCATTTTGAGGTGAAAGAGAAACAAACATACAGCTTTCAAATTTATAATAGGCTTCATTGGCACGACGCTCCTAATAGCCGTACCGCCCTAGCATTTAATAACTACACATCCAAACTGCCGAACCAATGGCTGATCTCAGTGGGGAGAGCTTTGAACCCTTTCACCGCCTCGCCCAACTCTGGAGCGGCCAGGGTGAACAGCTGGTACTCCTTCTGGACTCTGCTGGCGGTGGTCTCGGCGACGTTGTAGATGGAGTCGGACCCTCGGACCGGCATTATGATCTCCAGCGCTTGGAGGTGCTCGAAGGCTTTCAGGATCACCGGGCGCGGGACGGTTTGGGTTGAGGAGTTGGTGTTGGCGAATTTTGTGTACCTGGAAATGAAATTTAAAAAAAAGTGTGTGTGTGTCAGCTCCGACGCACGACAGGAGTTGACTTCTTACGAACGATTATAAAATAAACCAGTACCCATCATACCATGCTGTCATTTTTAGGGTTCCGTACCTCAAAAGGAAAAAAGGAACCCTTATAGGATCACTCGTGTGTCTGTCTGTCTGTCCGTCTGTCACAGCCAATTTGCTCCGAAACTACTGGACCGATTGAGTTGAAATTTGGTATTCATATGTAAGTTGGTGACCGCAACACGGACGCATGACGTAAATATATGAATTTTAAACATAGGGGCCACTTTTTGGTGGTAAACTAGAAAATTAAAAAAAAAAGTTATGTCACCTATATCGTGTGACATATCAAATGAAAGGGCTTATTATGAGGATCTGAAATATATTTTCTTTTGAATTTTAAGTAAAATAGTTTAGAAGTTATTCAGGAAAATAGGCGAAAAGGAATTGAAGGCTTTTGAGGTATGGAACCCTAATAAAAATAGCTTACCTATGCAACACCATTTCGAAATTCATGGGTTGCCCGTCGAATATCTCCATTCCATGTTTCATAGCTATAACCAGAGACAACTCTAGAATGGAGAGTGACTGCAGGAGTTTAACTTTGTGCTCAGGGGCGACAGTCTTGTCTATGATCGACGTTAGGTCCGCTGCCTCGATGAAGGGTTTCGTTGGTGAGAGGGTGCAGACTAGTTGAAACTGAAAAATAAATACAAATATTGGTCAAGTGCGGGTCAAACTCGCGTGAAGATGGTTCAGTACTATAAAACATCGAATTTAAGGACTTAGGATTTGCGTCAGGTTTTCCCTGTAAACTATAAATGAGACTTTATACTTTTGCTTTTTTAGTTTCGGAGATAAGGGAGGTGGAGGGGTGAATGCTCGATTTTCGTATATTTTATTTAATATCTTTAAAATCGATGCATTTTAAAAATTATAAAAAAAGTGTTTTACTCATAACGAGTCTCTTCATTTGGTATGTCATGTAGCCCTCCAAAATTAACTCTCGATCGGAATTCGTTTATACTATGTCCGCATTTGGGTCACCTAATTCTGTATATGTACCAAATTCCAACTTTTATCGTCCAGTAGATTCGAAAATAGGCTGTGATAGAAGGACATACAGACAATAGTGAACCTATAAGGGTTCCGTTTTTTCATCGGATGTTCGTAACCCTAAAAAGGCATAATAGATATAAATCCTGATATCTAATTCAATAAACTTTATTTTACAATATGCTTTTGCGAGCTTCTACACTTTTCTCTTGGGATAAAATTTAGCCTACCGGCCACACTCCGACCCGCTAACTACTTACATCTGCATCTGTGCAAAAAATCACATTTATCCGTTGCTTAGTTTAAGCGTGAAACAAGAACAAACGAACACACCTTCGCCTTTATAATAACTATACAAATAAATAAAGTGGAAGTGTCTGTTTGTAATGTCAAAATAATAGCTTTTTAACAAATACCTATGAAAATATATACGTTACTTTTTTTTTTTGTGTTGTGTCTCTTCCTGTCTGTTTGTTCCGGATAATCTTTGAAACGGCTGGATAGATTTTGACAGGACTTCACCGGGAGGTAGCTGATGTTATAAGGAGTAACTTAGGCTAATTTTATTTTAGAAACAGAATTAAGATCCGCGCAAAAAATGTAAGCCCATGAAATTGTGAACAAAATTCGATCTACGCGGGTATAATCGCGGAGGACAGCTAGTTTATTAAGTAACTATAGAAAAGTTCCGATTTATTATGAAGGTTGGTATATATCGATACCTAAGACAGTCATTTAAATAATAAAAAAAAAAACAATGACAGCTACCTGTTACTTTCAAAAACAGAAACCACCAATTCACGTCATAATTTATTTGTAAAGAAAACATTCAACATTGTTATTTGGAAATGACACAATCACCGAAGAAATACGTGTCCAACTTCACAAGCTCGACAACCAACCGGGGCGTTGAGGCGAAAGAAATAGAAATAGCCAACACCCAGCTAGACATAACCGAGTCAACCCAATATCAAGAAAGTTGCGCTGACGCGGACTTCCGCTCCCAAGCGTCGGGCGACACTGGCTCTTATTTACAAGTCGTCGTCCAAAAACACAAGAAGAAAGAGCCTGCTACTGCCGCTACGCAGACTTCTCTCCGCATGCCAGTCGCTTCTAGCCCTATCAAGGCTATCAAAAACGGTGGAGACACCCAGTTATACTACTTACAACAGCCAATGTTAGTAGCATATCCTAACGCACAACAAACCGAACAAAAGGTTGAAATCAAGAAGAAACTGTCGCCAGTAAAAGAAGAATCGCCGAAGAAGTCTTTCTGGTCGAAATTTCAGGAGACAACGAACAATTCTTCACCTGACAGAGTAGAAATGTACTACTTTGAAAGAACCACAGGAGATTACTTATCGATCTCAGATGGTACTTTCACGTATACAGAGCAATTCGCTTTGCGTACTTCTAAATTATCAAGCAGAATAGTAGCAGAGTTCTTTTCCATTCCGCAAGTGATAGCGAACATTCCCGTTTCGATATTCCTTCATGTAGAGCGTTCTGTGTTAAGGGTTACGAGAAATTTAGTCGTGGGTAGCGTCCAAATAATGTCAGATTATGTGCTAAAACCTGTGCTGACTTTGAGTTTCAATGCGTTGATACAACCACCTTTAGTTTTCGTGGGGAATGTGGGGAAGGCGTTTAGGGAGGCAGTTAGGCCTATAGCGTATATGATAGGGGACTTTGTAGAACCAATAGTTAAAGTCATAAGTGCTGTTAGGTTGGTCAATGTGGAGAAATGTGGGTGTCATGCCGTGTGAAGGGTTTTAAGGCAATCTTTTTAGAGAGCATATTAACCTTTTGACCGCCAAGCATGTCTGAGAAGTAACACGAATTTCAACTTTAAGTCAAGGTAGTGAAGGACTTTTTCAACCCTGTATCCGCTGACGGCTGCAGCCGACTGGGGCGGTCAAAAGGTTAAGAGGTTGTAGGTTGTTTACGAAATGTTTGGTTATTTAATCAATAGTTTTGTTATTAAGTTGTATCAAGATAATTAAATCAATAAAATAAACGTGACTTTTTCTGTAAACAAATTTGATAGGTAAGAACAAGGTTCTTATGTGAATACTCATTACTGAACATTGCAATAAAACATATTAGAAAAAGACAAAGAAATTAGTTACAAGGTGAAGCCGGCTGGTTAGACAAAAGGCGGTCTTATCGCTAAGTAGCGATCTCTTCCATACAACCTTCGAAAGAAGAGATAGCAAAAGAGACACAAAGGCAGGTGGTGAAAACTATAGTAAACATTTAAATTACACTAAACCGCAAATATATAAAATACTTACATAATCACATACTATACACAGATAAATAAATAATATACATACATAATTATAATCCCACACTAATATAAAGAGGTAAAATTTGTTCGTTTGTTTGTATGTAGGGGATAATCTCAGAATTACTGAACCGATTCTAAAAATTCTTTCACTAATAGAAAGCTACATTATATAACCGAATTCCACGTGGACGAAGTCGCGGGCAAAAAGCTAGTACCTATATAATAAAAAGGAAACCTTCTATGCAACAAGGATAGGATTAATAAAGTAATAAAACGGTCCAGCATCCGCCATAATATTTTTTTTATGCCTAAGACATTCTGAATAAAGATGAAATTCAATGATACATTTTTTGAACTCGGTTCTGTACTTTCGGCTAAAATACAGCCTAAGAACTCTTCATTTATGGTTTCGCTATAGTCACACTCAGCAGCCCAAACTAGGATAAACAGCGAAATAAAAAATAGGTTACTTACCAATATATCCTTAAATATCTGCTCGTTTATAGTATAGTAGCATAATTTCTCCAACGAATCGGCGACTTTCTCGTCACTTTTCAAAGCGATTACATGGTTGTTCCAGTCCTCAGCGAAGCCTGCGTCGAGGGCAGCAAACTGTTGGGCATCTATCTTACATCGTTGAAGGACTTCTATCGGAATGAAGTTTTGATTTTCTGTCTCCATAGGTTCTTCAGCAGCTAGAAATAAATGAATAAATAAATCAGGGGACAATCTTTACACAAATCGATCTAGTCCCAAAGTAAGCTCTAAAGGCTTGTGTTATGGGTACTAGACGACGATATACATACTTATATAGAGAAATAAATACTTAAATACATAGGAAACATCCAAGACTCAGGAACAAACATTCGTGCTTATCACACAAATATTGGCCTTACCGGGGATCGAACCCGGGACGCTAGCTTCGGAGGCAGCGTCACTACCAGCTAGACTAACCGCGTCGTCAATACGAAATAGAAAGCGCTTTTTTATTATAATTGAATTATTTGTTAATAACTTAATTTCTATTCTAATCCTATCCCAAATTGATTAGTCATAATTGATTGTTTGATTTTACTGGAACACAAATTCTTCATACTTAAAAATTATTTTGTACTTTTTAGTTCGGTTTGCTATTATCGCGTGTTTTTTTAGTTTTTTTAACTATATTTTTTTATAAGTAAATCACTAACCCAGCGACGCAAAATGCAATTACTATTTGAGTTAACGATTAACCTAAACCCGTTAAATTTTTCGATATGTAACGCTTTAACGTTTAACAAAGTTAACATTTTTAATAACGGTTTTTTTATGTCAATTGACTGACAAACGAGGTGACGGCCCACCTGATGGATAGTGGTCACCGCCGCCCATGGACATCTGCAACACCAGAGGTGCTGCCAATGCGTTGCCAGTCTAGGGAGGATGGGGAATGGGGATGGGATGGGGATGAGGGAATAGGCTCCGGATCTCGTCACTCACCGTACGAAACGCAATAGCAAGCTATTACTTTACGCCGATATTGTTTGAGAGTGTGGTACTACCCCGGTCGAGCCGGCCCATTCGAACAGTAATCATCTAGTGAGGATTACTGATTGGCTCTACCACTACAAAACGGATTAGCGATTAACGAAGTTAACTATTTGATTAACAATGTCCAGGTGTGCCCCTGCGATAACGCAATTGTTGTCGAATCTGTGTCGTGACGGCTGCGTATTGTTCTAACGAAAGACAGACATTAGTAGCCTAAAAAAAGATCTCTTGCTTTTATAATAATTTACTATTTTTTGCTAAATAATCTTCACTTAACAGCTGCATTGCGTTAAGGATATCAAGTACTAAATAAAATGGAAAATTATCTTCCATCATGACGACGCGGTTAGCCTAGTTGGTAGTGACCCTGCCTCCGGAGCTAGCGTCCCGGGTTCGATCCCCGGGTAGCAAGAATGTTTGTTCCTGAGTCTTGGATGTTTCCTACATATTTTAGTATTTATTTCTCTATATAACTATGTATATCATCGTCTAGTACCCATAACAAAAGCCTTTAGAGCAGGGGTCACCAATTAGTTTCGCTCAGGGTCCGTTTTAAGAAATGAAATGACCATCGCGGTCCGCACAACATTTTATAGAGAAAAATATTTATTAAACAAACGTAATTACGGAAATAACAAAGGTATTTTTTTTACATTTCAATGAGAATATATGACATTTTGTGCTGCGGACTATCTGTCTGAAGTTTGGAGTGAAATTGGTGCAAGCTATTGACATTAAATCCTTGCACGTTGTAGTCCAAGTTGCTGTGTTCTCGCGGTCCGCACAAAATGGGTCGGCGGTTCGGATGCGGCCCGCGGTCCGCGATTTGGTGAACCCTGCTTTAGAGCTTACTTGGGACTAGATCGATTTGTGTAAATATTCTCCACTGATTTATTATTATTGTTATCATGTTTTAATTTGACTGTAGCAGCCAAGACAGTATCAGTCCGGAGATCTTACCGACACTCTTCTTCCTGGACCGTCCCTTTTTCGCTTTCACAACGGGCACCGTGAGCATGTCAACCAGGATATCTGCCCGGATCGCCACAGGGTTAGATTCCTCGTCCGGGAAGATGAATATGTGCCGGTGTGAGAACCGGGACTTGACTCGTTTCTCTAACATCTCCATTACGTCCAGACGGTTCGTTACACCTGGGAAAATTATTTTAATCAAGTAGGAATCCGGGGTTTAATACAGTGCAGGGGTAAGTCGATAATAGTAGATGAACCTCGTTTTAATCAAGTGGTCCGATTATCGTCGTGATGTCGTTTGACACAACTGTATGAATCTGACATTTAATCTCGCAATCGACATTATCTCGTATGAACCGAGAATTGGGGGCCAGTGCCTAGTGCACTGCCCAGTCCTGCTCAATATGGGTGCAGCCTAAGCTCAAGTGGGATCAAGCGCGGTCCCAGGGGGGGCGGGGTCACAGGGGATATTACCCCCCCCCCCCCAATCGTATACGTTAAATTGTAAAGTCAAGTCTAAAAGTAAAGTTTAATTTACTCAACATATTTCATTATTAGTAAACCCCCAACCCCCCCCCCCCCCAAATTTCAAGCTGCCTGAGTGGGACATACAACTCATTGACGGATCAACAAATATGGAACAAAAGAATACTATATGAATAACAAAGAAATAAAGTCGTGTCCGAATGAAGGCTTATAATAATAAATTAACGTTTGTCAGGTAGAGTAGTTTTGTGGCAGTTATCAGTAATAGCTTTAGGGATATTGTATAGATTGTATAACATAGTTTCGAAGTAGAATATCCATATCCATCAAACTGACATACCCAGTACACACATAGGCGCCTGCTTGTTATGCGTAATATCAAACAGGTTATACAACAAAGTCTGCGTCCGCGATGTATGACAGAACATGTCAAACTCCTCCAGTATGAACACCATGCTCTTGCAGTGCCGGTCTGCTCCGCTCTGCAGACAACTCAGGAGGAACGAGAGGTTCTCAGCAAACGTACCGAAGACTCTGTCACCTACTGCATTCTCTAGTTGCATCTAGAAATATGTAACAATTTTAAACACGTAAAGTTGACTTTAGCTAGCTCTGAATAAGTTGGCTACTTGGTTGAATATTTTAAGTATTTTTAACCGACTTCAAAAAAGGAGGAGGTTCTCAATTCATCGGAATATTTTTAATTTTTTAAATGACATTTGAATAAAAACCTGCCAAGTGCGAGTCGGATTCGCGCATGAAGGGTACCATACCATTATCTATAATCAAGCAAAAAAAAACACGTTTGGTGTATGGGAGCCCCCCTTAAATATTTGTTTTATTTTAATTTAATTATTTATTTTGAAAATGAATATATAACTAAATATTCAGAGAATATTTAAAGTGTCTACCTGTTCCCGATATCAATATCGAGTTAAATAATCACGTTTGTTGTATGGGAGCCCCCTTAAATATTTAATTTATTCTGTTTTTTGGTATTTGTTGTTATAGCGGCAACAGAAATACATCATCTGTGAACATTTCTATTGTCTAACTACCACGGTTCATGAGATACAGCCTGGTGACAAATGGACAGCAGAGTCTTAGTAATAGAGTCCCGTTTTACCCTTTTGGTACGGAACCCTAAAAATTACCTAAGTTTTAATTTAGATTTAAAATATGGCTATTTCAGTGTACTGAACTGTACCTAGATATCAGTCAGGCATTCTACATTAAGAAACTACAAATCGAAAAAAAAAACTTGTTTACGGAGCCTGCAATTACATTTGCATAATTAATAAAATAAATACAACAGTACATAAATATACCTGTGCCGTGATAGCTCTGAGTGCCACCTTGTCATCATGGTGCATGTGTCCATTCAGCTTTACGATGATAGCATCACTCGCTACATCAATCTCCTTGGATAGGCTATGAAGCACTGAGTTCACCAACTGAAATGGCAAAATAAATAACTCTTAATTATGTGTATAAAACAGTACTGTGACTTACTTATAGGCAACGCACAGCCTAAATGGGTGGTCCTAGAGGTGTGAAATTTGGAGGAGACATTCCTTGAGTACTCTAGAGGTGCACTAAGGAGGGATTTTTTGACATTCCATCCCTAAAGGGGTGCAAAAGGGGTGATAAGGTTTGTATGGAAAATACCGCGGGTGAAGCTGTGGCGGGTCCACTAGTTAAACATAAAATGACAAAACAGTACATATTCCCAGAAGTTTGCGTGTGACTGTAACAAAGAGGGTCCTACTATGGATTTGTTAGGTTACGTCAGCCTTATGCCTGCATTTGATGCGTGTCCCTTGATATAATGTAACTGAAGTTTGATAATTGAAGCAGATGGATAAGAATAAGAAAAAATTTATTTCCAGAAAGAGTACAATATCTTCAGGTGAATGTCCCACAAACCCCAAACTAGGCATAGAGTGAGGTGTAACAAATTTTGCACTTGTATGTAAACGTAGTTGACTTAAAGGTTATGAGACTGAATATAAAGCAAATAAGAATTTATTTGTTTATCATTAACCTTTTGACCGCCAAGTATGTCAGAGAAGTAACACGAATTTCAACTTTAAGTCATGGTGATGAAGGACTTTTTTACCCTGTATCCGCTGATGGCTGCAGCCGACTGTGGCGGTCAAAAGGTTATGAAGTTCAACAGCGGTATCAGTACATTGTTACAGTGGTAGAATATGACAAATTGAGGGTCAGTTACAGAACTTCCTGAAGATTCATGGCTTAAAACTAGAAACTAAGAATGAAAGTGTATGTGTGTGTAATGGTGTGTGTGTATGCATGGCCAAATGTAGTGCAGTTACCAGTTTATTACTTTTAATTGGACGTAGTTTAGCAAGAAGGATCCAAACCAAAATAATTGCCATTAATAATTAAGTTCTATGCCACCAATATAATGTCTAAAATCCTTACAGGATTTATTGTGGATTGGATCCTTTTCCCTAAATTACATCCAATTATAGTATGTATGTATTACTTACTACCTTCATTAATGATTATTTCTTTTCCCTTATTTTTAAAAACATTTTTGCTGCCAGTGAATGCGTCAATACTACTGTAGCAATTATTATATGTTTTATAGATTCTGCTAAGTACGGAGTTACTGCCGTATTTAGTTTTATGAAATGGTATATGTAGGAGTTGTGTGTGAATATTAAATAATAATCACATTGTGAACTATTCAGATTGCATTTCCACTGAGACCAGTGGCTCTGATGGCTATAAGTAGTGATGCAACGAATACGAATATTCGTATTCGCCGAATAGTAGACATTTACCAAATATTTGTATTCGGCAAATACTAATACGAATATTTAAAAACTGATATTTTTGTACGCAACTCTATTTACTGCAGATTTGAATAACGCGCGTAAAAATTGCGGATTCGCAAACTAAAAACCAGATAGATGCTTATCTAAAGCTCCCAAAATTATCGCCGACTGCTGATCCACTGGCCTTTTGGCGAGAAGATGTCCATTTTCTAAGTCTGAAAAAACTCGCCCAAAAATATTTTTCACTGAAGCCATGTACAGTCGCCTCGGAAAGACTTTTTTCAACGGCTGGGAACATCCAGACTGAAAAAAGAAATCGCCTAAAACCAGAAAATCTACAATTTTTATGTTTTTTAAATAAAAATTTGCCTGTTGTAAATTTTAATTATTAGAAGAGTAAACATTCATCAAATAAATAAGTCTTTTATTACCATGGCGAGATATTCGTATTCGTATTCGCCGAATAGTATGTTTGATATTCGTATTCGTATTCGCCGAATAGTATGTTTGATATTCGTATTCGTATTCGTAATAGAATTCGTTGCATCACTGGCTATAAGCCTTCCGCACATTGATATGCAAGCTGTGAAGGTTTGTTAAGCAATTGTAACTTGTGTGAGGAAGGCTTTAACATTAAGCTATAGAGCTCAATGCAATGAAAACACAACAGTTCCCTTTAATTATTAACATAAGTAGGCGGTATATTAGGATAGATTGTTACTTACGGTGGTTTTTCCACTACCCCGGGGTCCTATTAATAAAGCGGAGTGAGATTCTCCGTGTAGAACTGCTCGTTTCATCAAATCGTAGACATGGTTCCATTCTTGCTCGTGTCCCCGAAATGAAACATTGTTCTCTATTATTCTCAACTTTAAGTACTTTCTTATTAGTTTTATTTGGGACGAAGTAAAACTATCTGAAGTTAACTCACACATTTTTCATTATAAATAAATAAACTACTTCTCTAACCTACAAACTCTTTATGGTGGATTGTTTTATTTCCCGCCGTCGGTCGGCCGGCCGTTTTCGTTTTGACTTTTGACAACCGATTTGACAGATAATGAATGACGTTTGTAAAGATGTAGCCATATTAAAAAAGTGAATGAGATGAACGAATCGTTTGTTGAAGTAAAAGAAAAATCGTAAGTTTGCTCTATAGCATTTATCCACTTTAATAAAAATACAATTAAAAATTAAAACAGCCGTGGTGATTCACATAATTACACAAACAAATCTTAACCCTTCTGCGCATGTCCTGACACCTCTTCCTGCGCAATGCGTGGACTTTACTGGTCAATATGAGAACTGATACGCATGATACTAAGCATCGAAAGATAAATTCTAACACGAGATCGGTATTTTAATATTGAGTCAAATGTATTTTTTAACCACGTTTGTTATAAAAACAATGGATAGCGTTTGTTGTTTGTTCTTTTTTTATTTTATCTCTTTATGTAATTAAATACACATCCGCACACACAAACACACACACACATAACGTACTAACAATACCTCTTAAATATTAAAGCGTCTTGTGATCGAAAATCAGTACAGTTTTTTTACCTGACTGCGGCGAAGCAAGGAGGGTTATGATTGTCGCAAGTATGTATGTATGTACGTTAACACTATTAGTTACTACCTAAAGCCGAACCCACTGACCTGAATTTAATAAATGGGGTTACAAATGATTCGGGTAAAATCTATGGGTGTGAGTATATAGAAGTTTCCTGAAATGTAATTATGGCAGATGCTAGAAGAAATTTTGTGTCTTGATATTTATCCACCCATGCATTATTGTTATTAAATGAAAGACCTTGACGAGGGCATTCCAAAAATATATAACTCTTTGGTATTTAAAAGTACTTTCTACATACAAATATGTGAAATACCTAAATTTAAAAACATGATAATAAATATTACTTACGTATAAAAAACAAAAAAAAAAACCCGACTGCATAACCTCTAAAACGAAGGCAAGAAATTGATTCTACCGGTAGTATGGGAATAGCAGTTGGTGACGAGCAAAAAATTCTTAAACTGACTATCAGTACTAGACTTAACCTTCCCTATAAATAAATAACATGAGGGTAGTTTAATTTTTTACAGAATTTGTGGCTTTAAATGACTATTGGAAAAATCAACGAGATCACGAATTTAATTCAGAGCTTTGGGTTGCTCATGGTGTCCAGCAATAGTGGGACAAGAATATTTTTGTATTTTTAGCGTTCCGTAGCCAAATGGCAAAAAAACGGAACCCTTATGGATTCGTCACGTCTGTCTGTCTGTCTGTCCGTCCGTATATCACAGCCACTTTTTTCCGAAACTATAAGAATTATCCTGTTGAAACTTGGTAAGTAGATGTATTCTGTGAACCGCATTATTGTCATTCCAATAGTATATATATATATAAATGAATTGCTGTTCGTTAGTCTCACTAAAACTCGAGAACAGCTGAACGGATTTATCTTATCTTAGTCTTGAAATGTTCGTGGAGGTCTAGGGAAGGTTTAAAAGTACATAGGTTACTTAAATTATTATTCTTCGAAGACGAAGTCGCGGGCACCAGCTCGTGTCTTATAAAAATAATTTAAGACATCATAGTATCTATAACATAGTCTCACTCGGTCACGCATCGAATGTAATATATAGATACTTGCTTTGATCCTCCATTTTGTGAATAAATAATGTAGTATTTATATGATCCGGGGACTGAAATACCATTTACGTTGCCTTGATTTTCGCATGCTCTCTGTTACTCATCCAACTAACCTACTTTTTGCATCTCTTTCTTGACCTTAAACTCTGGGTGTCCTATTGCTCCACATGAGATAAATGTCAAATCACTGGAATCAATTCATGAAAACTCAATACATTTAGTTTTTTGCTTTGGTTTAGTTTTATTCAATGTTTTTCCAGTCGATACAACCAAACATTTGAGTTTTAGTGTGACATATATCTTGTTGGCGTGTATCGATAGACATGACTTTTATAAAGTGTAATAAATGGGTCATATCTTGGCATTTCTAGTGTGTGGCACAGTTTCGCAGTTCCTTGTCTATCAAGTATTGCAGAATTCGTACATACAGTTTGCCGCTTTCGATCATCGGTGTTTGTTCATTAATTAAATAATGTTCACAGTGCAATTTTTCGAGGAAATGTAGTATATTGTGACTAATAAACAAATGATAATGTGTTTTCGTAAAAACTGCATCAGGTCTTAAGTTCAATTAAATTATTGCAAATCTGCACACCACACCAGCGATAATAATCACAATGTAATTTTGTACATACATTTAAGATAGTGTCGCACCGCTTTCAGTGTAAAAAAAGAAATGGAAAGACGCTAAAATATTGCTTAATAAATGCCTCAAATTGTAAGTTTTTATTAGATATTATTTTAGCTTTAAATAATATTCATTTATTTTGACTATTGTTACCGTTTTAGGTATTTTGTAAAAATATATTTAATTGCAGGTTCTAACCCACTACATCGATTAAATTTCAAACCATGGATATTATAATTTTTTGCTAATTCGGTAACTTAGAGTTAGAATATATGTTTTACTCATTACGCATGTAGTTATATATGTTTAATAACCGTGAGCGTATTAAATTAGTAGCATATTTCGCCTCATACAAATAAATTTGAATAGTTTAATTTGACCTTGACACTAGATATATTTAATATCCTGTGGTCCCACTTCGATCTATTTATAGAAATCCGGAAGGCTTTCTCTTGATATAATCACAAATATATATAAATTAATAGTGAATTTTTAACTTTTTCATCTATACATACATTTCATTCTAAAAACCTGACTTCAGCACCAGTGTGAAGTTTTACATTTTTAACGACATTTTTCACACACCGGAGGTCAAAAATGTACAAAAAAATTATGATCCTTTGAAATTGCCGCTTATTGGTCAAATGAACGAATATTCTTCACTATTCAGACATTGTTCAAAAAATCGATCATTCACTCAAATGCAACCTAATCAAATTAAATGTTATCTAAACATGCATCATTCCGCGTATATAATGCGATCAACATTTTTTAAAGTGAGTGCTCTTCAAATTGCTCGGATAATAAAATTATCGGCTTGCTTTGTCAGTGAGAGTGTTGTGCGCTTCTGCGCGTTTATTTTTGTTTTGGAAATATTGTATTATTTTGTGGTTTAAGACAGGGTTTAACAAGAATTCCCATGAACTTTAAATAAGTAGGGATTTAAATAAATAAATATTAGTGGTTTTTGAATTGTGTAGTGCTCAAATCCTAAGCCAGAATTTAAAAAAGTTGTTATTTTTTTTATCAGTAGCAAGAAGTGGTTATAATTTGGATAGAAATAAATTGAACTGATAAAGTGCGAATTGCGTTCCTCTGATATAAAAATTTAGTGTACCTGAGCTGTTCTGTGCTCCCCTACATTGACTAAATTGGTTAAATGCGCTTGTAACGCCTACTGGAATCGCCGACACATTGTACAGAATGCTACAATGTTTTATTTTTCCTTGATCTATTCGTAATTATGTGTAAATCTTGTGTAAAAATTGAACTATATATGTGTAAATTAGGCACCACAGTAAGTGCTTGTGTTTTTAGCTAAGATTAGTTTTTATAAACGAATGTTGAACTTTGACTTAGCTAAACTGCTTAGCTAATTTGCTTGCTTTAGCTAAACTGTGTTCCTAATTCTATAATTCACTTCTCACTATCAAATAGGTTTCACTATGCTTATAATTGCTGTTTTTCCCTGATATCCTGTAATTTTGTTTTCATTTCCGATGACCTGTAGACTAGTACAACATTCTTCGCTGAGAGGCCTAAATGATTTGGGGATAACTAATCCTGCGTCTCCTGCGGTTTATGTTAAAGTTATCCAACACTGGGCTGGAATCAGACTGAGCCAATAGTGTTCATTTATCTTAACCATTTTGGCCATTAATAAAACATTAACATTTATCTAAGAAATCATTGTCATGTTATTGTGGAGAATTAACTAATGTTGTGTTGCAAATCGCCTTTTAAATTATCTTTAGCTCGTCACATTCAAATCGAGACTTGCATAATACAGTTATAAGGTGTCATTTTTTTTTCACCAATTTTTTTGCTTCTTCTCTAAGGTTTCTAGTGTTCAGATTTTTGGTTCCAAAGGTCAATAAAAGAATAATGTTAATAAGGTACATAAAAATTGTATTTTCAGATGTTGGACACCGGTGCTGTAACTGCACAGCAGTATGGCGGAGGAGCAAGCATGCTTGGTGCGTGCTCGGTCTAGCTCCGAGACCTCCTCGAAGCTCAGTTTTGGTTCCATCGCACACTCCATGGCTTATAAAGAAGAGAGGCTGACTGGTGAGGGATCTAAAATAAATAAATAGATTGCTGCGCTCTTGTAAGTTCTGTATCGTGCAATTTAAAACATGGTTGCTATCAGAAAAAAATCCTTAACTAGTAGTTAATTAGCTCTGATCATGATGGTTGCAATAACTGATACAATGAGAATACAAAAAGTGCCATGGGCACCATGGTACACAATCCTGATAAAAAGAACGGTTTTTCTTTAAAGTACATGCTTTTTAGAAGGTGCCGGTGACCCTGGCACCACGAACATGACCGCTAATCCACCAGAAGCGATGGACAACGAGACTGGAGAGCTCATAGACTACAGCGATGCCGGCATGCTGGAGCAGTTCCATGAGGACGCACTTAGACAGGTCAGGCCAATCTCCTTCTATCGTCATCTATCGGCACCTGTGCCTTTTCATTCTCATCGGAGATCCTAAGGCACATCCGCCATCTCCTATTCTCCTTTTCCCACAGACTACATATATGGATGTTTTTTTTAGGCTGGTTGTGGCGCGGCGCAAGCCCGTATTTATCTGGCGTGCAGTTTGGCGTTAGCTGGGGCTACTCTGGAGTTGTCGGCGATTCCGTTCGTACTGCCCTCTTGCGAAATAGAGCTGTGTATACTGCCGCATGAGAAAAATTGGCTTGGTGAGTAATTTACGAGACATATTCATGTATGTGGATCCTACTAATATTATAAATGTGAAAGTTTGTGAGGATGGATGGATATTTGTTACTTCTATCCTGCTTCAATGGCCGAGTTCGAGTCGAGTCATGCTCCGATCTGATTCGCTCATCTGAATCGCTCGACTATTGTTAAAAAATCCCTACCGGACTAAAATAATAAAATAACCTCCGGTATGGGATGTGTCCATGTTTGTTCCTACTTTTTGGAGATACAATTTTAAAAGTAATCTTTAGCTTGTATGACATAAATATTAATTCTGTTGAACTTGTAATTTTATTATATTTTGTTTATTTTTATTTTTTTAACTATTTTAATTCAATTACTGAATCTCAATTTAGATCCATTTATTTTGACATGTGCAATTTATAATGTATTTTATATTGAGAAATAAATAATCTAATCTAATCTATTACGCGCAAACGGCCTTGTTCGCAAATTATCCCACGGGAACATTAGGGGTCGTCCTCAAATTACGTAACGCAATTTGGTGGGAGGGGGGGGGGGGGGGGGGGGTTCAAGGTTGGTGTTACCTCACGATTTTATAATATTGCACAATTAATGTAAACTCAAGTAATTATAATTATATTAGGTATTAAGAAATGGAACCGAAATACGTTCATAGATGATTATACTTGCCCAATGTAAAAAGAGCGCCGAACTACCTGAATATTAGGCAAAAACTTTTTACAAAGCACCTGTTACGTAACGGAATCAATGACGTTCAAAAAATATCTTAGAACGGAATGGAGAGGGAGGGGGGGGGGAGGTTCCGGCTAAGCGTTACGGTCCTGTTACATGGGGGGAGGGGTGGGGGTCAAATATTTGAGAATTTTGCGTTACGTAATTTGTGGACGACCCCTTATCGGGATAAAAAGTTGCCTATGTTTCATTCCAAGATAAATAGAAGATAAATCACAAAAGTATAGTAAATGCCTTCTCTGTCCTCTAGTGCTTATCAGCCTGGTAGGGAGCTCCCTGGGCGCGGTCGGCTGGGGCGCGCTAGCGGCTCGGCTGGGGCGCCGTCGCGCGCTGCTGTCGGCATTAGCCGTCAACGCGGTTTTCGCCGCTATAGCAGCTTTCATGCCCACTTATGGGACCTTTATGATGGCCAGGTTGGTGTCTCATAGAGCGAAGGTATCACTAACTTAAAACAGTACAACTTAAAACTTTGACTTTGACTGTAATCATTACACTACCGGTTTTATTTTACATATAAATGATATGTTTATGGTGTTTTAAGCAGACATGTCTTCTTCATGATTAGTTTTATCTAAGTAGTTAGTTCTAAATTCATATTAATAGTTATGAACGTCATAGTAATGACTCGTAATGAGCTGTATTAATTGTTTACTTTTGAAATTTTTAGGTACCCTGATTTTGTGATATAACTAATAAGATCTTTATCTTATTAATATTTTAATATTTTGTAAAAGCGAATTAGCCTCCATAAATTACATACTTATAGGTTATACAGTTGATATAATTATCAACGTATTGTATATTTTCTGTTATAGAAATAGATTTTAAAAAATGAGTACAAGGTCGAACCATATCCATATTAACTCACTGATTTTAAATACTGAAATACTGTGCAAATCCAGCTCATGCAGGGGGGGTGTCACGACATCGTATTTCATGAAATGCTACCTACTGCCCCCAGGTTCTGCTCGGCCATCGGGTCGGGCGGCGCGGTGCCCACGTGCTACGCGTACTGCCACGAGGTGACGCCGCGCGCGTGCCGGCGCCGCGCGCTCGCCACGCTCGTGCTGGCGCACGCGGCGGGCGCGCTGCTGGCCGCCGCGCTGGCCGGCGCCGTGCTGCCGCCCACCGGCGCCGACGCCCTCAAGGACGACAAGGAGCACTTCTCTGCTTGGCACCGGTGAGTGACACCTCAGATGTATACTGAACCAGTATCCGATTCACCGCCACCACTGTTCATGTGTTGTTGACTTAATTTTGTACCGGTGCGTGTTATATATTCTGTAGGGAATAAATAATAATCGTCACTTAATGGTAAAAAGTGTGCAAAGTCGTGACGTCACGCGGAACTTCAACGCACTATATCTCCGTCATTTTTTTTTTTAATTGGCCTAAGAAAAAATACGTTTTCGATAGATTTTTATAATGTAAATGACGGACTAAATAGATTTTTTTCAGGAAACTAGCGTATTAGTTATGTCATCTTTCAAGCTTCTAATTGATTTTGCACTCTTTTTCAGTTCGTTTTTATGCCCCTTAATAACCCCCTAAGAATGTTCTTCCCCTAAAAAAACCCCAATCCACTTATTTTGCCCCCAATTTTAGGGGTTAAATCCCATTGTTGGCAACCCTGCGTTGACACTCATTCGTTTTTAGCTTATAGGTTGTAAATTACAACATATATACATACTAGCTGACCCGTGCTAATTTTCGCACAGTATCGTGATCGAACGAATAATAATTAACGCAGTACCCTCCATCGGCCCTAACATGAATGACACAAAGATAGTAGCGCCATCTGTTTATATTAGTCTGCATGTGCAAATAACCAACACACATGTTAGTTAAACAGACTGTCAATACATGGCGCTTGCAAATCGCGTGATTTTTTATTTATTTTTAACGAAAACGTTAATTTTAATTTATTTGTGTATTTTAAGGACAAAGCGACGAACATAAGCTTTAAAATGACGTTTAAATCATTAATTTTGGTAAAGAATTAACGGAGATCTTGAGCGTCTCCAAAAAAATACCTTTTAGAAATAACTTAACTAAATCATATAACATATATGATATTTTGTAGTTTATTATATATTTATCGTTTTTTACTCAATTACAAAAATAAACACAAATAAGTACAATAGTAAATTATGTATTTATTATTATATATCTTATTTTATTTATATAGGCTTTCTTATTTTCGGTTGGTAATTAATTTATTCGTTAAACTCATGAGTGCAATGTTTAATCAAAAGTAATTTTTCATGTTTTAATAAATCATAGTTTGGCCAGGATTTCTTTAGGCACTATATTTTTGCACATAAGTACAAAGTTTGATATAAAATCATTTTCATTCATAAAACAGATGGGTGCAAATCGTCTCTAATTCGGATCTTAGACTATGATACTGCTGTTCAACTTGTTAATAAATAAATAAATAAAAATAATTAATGTAACAGGTCATAGTAATTAAGAAACCCAGAACGGATGACCAGTTATAAATTTTAATTGTAGATACCTCCTGTTGTGCACGCTACCGATTTTGGCGTCACTCGCGAGCCTCATCGGGACGCAGGAGTCGCCGCGGTATTTGCTAGATGTCGGCAGGGAGGTCGACGCCATGCTGGTCTACCAGGTAATTGATCACTACATTACAGTACTATTAAAATAAGTTCACCATTCGGCCATGAAGGAAGACATAGATTTTTACAAATTGATGGCAGGGTAGACAGAGCAATTGAACGTTTCATAATAAACGTCACCGACTCTGATTCTTCCCCCGACTCTGAGACTTCGTTATGGTCGTCGTCCGATGATATGCCAGCAATCGGACAGGCTATTCAATAGTAATATTCTACGAAATAAATGTAGTTTCTCCTTTAAGGATGTGTACCACGTCAAATCCGCAGTACATCTATTTGATTTTTCAAGTTTTTTTTCATTCGCACCAAATAACGGCAATGAGTAATTTTGTACGAATAATGATTTAAAATATACAAATTGTGTGATTATTAATAATTATTTTGTATGTGAAATAAAATCAGAACCTGATTTGACTACTCGAGTCATAATCAATCAAAATGCAGTATTTGAAATGGTCCGGACACATGGAAATTCAATCAAGAATATTTCCGTGGGAACAACGGCAACGACATTTTCTTTTTCATCAAAAAATCGAGGAGACTACAAAGTTGTAGAAAATACATTTTCTGATTATAAAGGTGCTATGGGACAGAAACATTTTTCAGTTTTTCTTGTAATTTAATCAATTTCCGGTACAAATAATACACGCTTGAATGTAATCTTAAATGTGATTTTTCTCCTTTAAAAGAACGATAAAGCAGTTTTTTTTTTAATAACACTTATGCGAAACGACTAACATTACCATACTATTCAATTTCAGCGAAAAATATACAAATCGAAATATTGGGTACACATCCTTAAATTTCTTATTATCATCGGTAAAAATAATTAGCGGGCCCTTGGTATTTGTAATGTGTTAAGAAGCCCTGATCATTAATTTTTATATCAACTCTTGGCGAACAGACTTTATGTGCCTGGGATTATAGTCATAGTGTAAAGAGGGGAAGTAGTTTATCTTCATACAAACGCAAAATCAAAATCTCGACCCTTGTCCCCTTACTAAACGGGTCGAGATTTTGTTTAAGTGTGCGTGCGGCGACGCATAGATACTTTGGCGCACACATACAAGCCGCGCGCGGTGCGTTTGTATGAAGATAACCTACTTCTCGCCTCTTTATACTATGCCTATGCTTTGTCTCTCCTCTGCTGCACTGGGAGTGAAGAAATAGCATAGAATGCGTGCAGATGTTTATCATCCTGGCATGTCGTAAAAGTCGACTAAGGGACGGGTCCTCTCCAACATGGTGGACTATCTGTATGGGCGATGGGCTGATCACCTGTCACCATACGGTTCATCATACCATCTTAGGACTAATTAATCGAACGTGGCCACAAGTGGTCTTGTGGCTCTGCCCACCCCATTAGGGATTTCGGGCGTGATGCTATGTATGTATGTTATACTATGCCTAGGGCCAAGGGGGCTATGGCCCGGGGCGGCAGGCTGCGAGGGGCGGCTTCGCGGCCTTCTCTAGGCGCCTTTTATTGTCAAGCTTACTTAATTAAAATATTTTTTATTACCTAATGGGGCGGCCCGGGGAGGCGCCAAATCTTTAAATACGCCTCTGCACTAACTCTTCTTAATTCCCACTCCCTCATTCTCTCTCACTCATTCCCACATAGTATACTATGTTATAGCATTAGGTGTTTTGTCGCAGAACGTCCACAGCGGTAACCAGATCAGGGTGTGCGGGGGCTCCGGGGGCGTGGCGGACGCGGAGTGCCGCCTGCGCGCGCTGGCGCCCGGCAAGCCCGCGCAGCTGCACCACGTGCGGCACAGCGTCAAGATGGTCAGTAGTCTCCATCTCATCATCATCATCAATTACAATATACATGGTCCCTAAAACCAACGATAAAATTAAAGGAGCCGGTAGGGCGGCTCAATTGCTCGCAAGTAAGGGGTGGATGGAATGGTCGAAAGCAGAAAGGAACTCTGTTTGGACTAGTTTAGGGGGGTGTACCTACACTAGGGGGAGGGGGAGGGGGAGCGCACAAAGGTCCCGGTTTTTGATTTTCTGTTTATATCTCGAAAACGATGCGTCATAGGAATTTTTGTTGTACAACATCATGAAAACTGATAAAATAGGGAAGACGCATTTTTTTATTTCATGTTGTATTGGAAAGTGCTGCGAAATAGAAAACGATCTGTGTACGCAAAACATTATTATGTTGTTTATTTTATGAGTTATAAAGCTTTGGAAAGTCACTGTTCATACCACTCGCAAAAACACTCCATACAAAATGGACGACAACTATGACGTCACAGCATTCGTTGAATGTAACAAAATGTATGGCGTTTAAACGAAATCTGCAATTATTTCCGAAAATACTGTTTTTAGATCAACATCGTAGAAATAAAACATGTCATAAATTTGATGAGCATATCCAAAGAAGTAAAATCAGAACTAAAACACAATATATATTTTTCACTGATTTTGACCCGTAATAAAATAAAAATGAATAGTCAAAATGATTTGCTTTTTCCTGTAATATGCTTTTGTTTACGTTTACTTTCATAATATTGATATATTATGAAAGTAAACCTCATTTTGATTTCTAATCATTTTACCTATTCCCAATCGTTGTCTAGATATGAGCTCCGAAAAAAGTAAATTTTAACGATATGCTAAATAATATCAATACATATAAAACAGTACCGTGACTCACTTATAGACAACGCACAGCCTAAACGGGTAGTCCTAGAGGTTTGAAAGGAGACATTCCTTGAGTACCCTAGAGGAGCACTTAAGGATGTTTTGAAATTCCACCCCTAAAAGGGTGAAAAGGGGTGATAAAGTTTGTATGAAAACTAACGCGGGCGAAGCTGTGGCGGGTCCACTAGTTCAGATATATACTAAGGATCTGTCCAAAGCAATCGCGATGCTTACTTTTGAGGTGTCAGAACGTGAATCTGACACCGTCGCACGTTCAGTCGCATGACAACTACGGTCCTTGACACCCGTTTAAGTGACACTATTATAATTAAGTATCCAGTACAATTCCACAACCTGTGAGACGGCACCACCGACCACACCGTCCATAATGATATGATAGCGTGTGAATCAAGCAATATTACACTTTGTACGTATGTCGTAAGAACTAAGTCGTCAGCAATAGGGTGTGGGTAAAAGAAAATTAATCGAAATGTATGTTTCTTTTTTGTTTTACAGTTCTGGCAGGCATTTTTCCAACTGTTTTCGAGCACATACAGAAATAATACTCTATGTCTCGGCGGGGTCATGCTTTTCTCAATGGCAATACAGGTAAATATTATCTTGGGTATATAATTAAAAAGTGTTTTTATTTTATTTCAGTTATTTTTTTAAGATTACACTTTGAAAAGATTGCCTTCGTCATAATGAGTTAAACCTTTTACCACCAGAGTCATGATAAGTAAAAAGCGCTACGAGCGCCACAGTCATTTTTAACTAATAACATTCTATTACAGATTATTTTTTTCTGGAAATAATCTGGTAACGAAAGTACAAACATGACCATATTTATAATTCGATTTTTATTATTTATTTGTTCAAACTTTATTGCACAATACATGATATTAAAAATGGCGCACTTAATGCCTTAAGGCATTCTCTAACAGTAACCATTGGGCCAAGCAAACAAATTTATTGTCTGTTTGTCTGTCAGTTTGTTCCGGCTAATTTCCGCAACGGCTGGACCGATTTTGACGGGACTTTCACTTGCACATAGCTGATGTTATAAGGAGTAACTTAGAATACTTTTATTTTGGAATTGGAATTAGAGTTCTGCGCAAAAAAAATTAAACCTATGAAATTGTGAACAACATTTAATATAAGTTCTTCTTCACAAAAGTTGGTCATTTTTTAGGGTTCCGTATGCAAAGGGTAAAAACGGGATCCTATTACTAAGGCTCCGCTGTCCGTCTGTCCGTCCGTCCGTCTGTCACCGGGCTGTATCTCATGAACCTTGATAGTTAGACAGTTGAAATTTTTACAGATGATCTGTTTCTGTTGCCGCTATAACAAAAACTAAAAAACAGAATAAAATAAATATTTAAGGGGGCTCCCATACAACAAACGTGATTTTTTTGCTCGTTTTTGCTCAATATTGATAACGGCAACAGGTAGACGCTTGAAATATTCACAGAATATTAAGATATATATTCACTTTAAAAATAAATAATTAAATTTAACTAGAAATATTGAATTACTTTGCTATTCCGCGAAAACAGTAGGGTAAAATCGTGCAAATAGCGGCGCTTGTGTTGAATATTTTTTGTTCATGCAATATTCCCACCCTCCCTCCGCATATAATATAAAATAAAAAACTTGTGAAAAAGAAAAAAAAAAAAATCGACGAATTATGTTAAGTGGGGTGTCATTGATTAGGTATTTGAAAATTAGGTTTCTCTGAACATTTTTCATTTCGAATAACCATTTAGGATCTGTAACGATGTAAAGTTGGTTAGCAACCATTCTCACTTAAATTTTCAATACTTATAATAAAGCTGTGATAATCTGTGTGTGTGTTCTTTTATGATCGCAGAATAGGTCTTAATAACGTGAAAAATAAAACATAACACAACTAAAAAGATGAAAATAAAAATGATTATTTAAAAAAACAAAAAGCCCGACTGCATAACCTCAAAAAGAAAGAAATAAGAAATTTATTCTGCCAGGCTTGTGGGGCCGGTATGGAAATAGCAGTCGGTGACTTCAAATAAGTATTATGGGATTTTAAGGAGAGTCACCGACTGTTCATGAATTTCTTGTTAAATAATAAAAATCTTTTTTCAGTTCTTCCTGTCATCCTACATACCATCAGCGGTGCTCTCGATCGAGAACCAACAGTTCGAGGCGTCGAAGCGCACGATACAAAACGTGACGCTCGAAAACGTGCACTACAACGTGACGCTCGAGAACGAGGAGTACACGAACGTGACGTTCTACAACTGCACGTTCCGCGACCTGATGCTGAGCCACGTGGCGTTCAGGAACTGCTCGTTCTACGACGTCGTGTTCTCTAATATTAAGACGTCGTACGCCTACTTCACTGGGTCGCTGTTCGTCAATAGCACGTGAGTTATGTTTGGAACTAGCCGTTGCCCGCGTGCGTTTTTCCGGGATAGAAGTAGGCGCACTCTCAAGTCAAGTTTAAACTTCAGCAAAAAACCGGACAAGTGCGAGTTAAACTCGCATGAAATTCCGTGCAGTTCTGTTCCGTACATGATTATCTGAAATTACATATGTTACTTTAAATATATCTTATAGGTTTTCATGTAATCTATAGGTAAAGAACTATTTACTGTATTTTTTTCAAAATTTTAGGCCCAGTAGTTTCAGTGATAAGGGTGGTCAATTTTTGCCTGTTTTCCTAAATAACTTCCAAAATATTTATTTTAAAATTCTAAAGAATATATATTTAAGATTCTCATAACAAGCCCTTTCATTTGATATGTCACACGATATAGTTAGCAAAACTTTTTGTTTAAATTTTCCAATTTACCCCCATAAGTGGCCATGTTTAAAATTCATTCATTTACGTCCGTGTTGCGGTCACCGACTTAGATATGTGTACCTAATTTCAACTCAACTACTGGACCGTAGTTTCGGAGCAAATTGGCTGTGACACAGATAGACAGACACACGAGTGATCCTATAAGGGTTCCGTTTTTTCCGTTTGAGGTACGGAACCATAAAACTGCTAAAAACCGGCAAACACTCTATCACATGCGAGATTCAATGTCAGTGCAGACAGTTCTTTGACACAACTGTATGAATCTGACGTTTAATCTAACATGTGACATTATCTCGAATACAAACGAATTGGGGTCCAGTAGCAAGATAGCTTATCTATCTAATATATACACACATTGTGGACAAGTATTTACCGGAAACGAAATTTAACTCCATCTCAAAATATAAAAACGTATTTTTCATTTTCAGTATAATCGACACAGACATAACAGTGGGCCGCGAAATCGACGCGTGGTCCGTACTCAACTCGACCGTGATCCGCGGCATCCGTCTCGCTTGCTCGCGCCACGCTCCTCTCACGTGGCGCTTGAGGGGGCTCCTCACCGAACAGACCCACGCCGGTCTCGCCACGATGTTGGCTGGTCTGTTGGCAGCGGTGTTCGCGCCTACCCTAGCGGTTACCGGGAGATTCGCGCCGCGAGGTGAGGCCATACTGATAATACACACGCCCTCAGTACAAACGGCTGTCCTGACTATACATCCGTCCTCGCGACAAACGGCCATCCTGATAGCATAGGCGTCCTTTCAACGGACGCGGAGGCCATGGGATATTTTGGTTGCTGCCGATTACTTTACTCAATATCTGTTTTGAAACCTTTGCTTTGGGTTATAAAATGTCAAATTATAACCATTAGTACCGCTATCCGCGTTCTGAATGTTGGAACGGGTATTTATGCTTCAATATTTGTTGCAGTGATCCTGTGCGTGATCTGCGTATGCCTGTCTCCGTCGCTGTACGTGGTGCAGAGCGAGACGGCGCTATATGTGACGGAGGCAGTGTTCCGCGTGTTTCTCACACTCGTGTTCTACGTCGCGTGCGTCGGCGTCTGCGACTCGTACCCCGCCAATTTGAGGTGCGTATTTTATCCTTACATATAATCATTATTATCATCTAGAGATGTAACGGATATCCGGTTACTATCCGGTATCCTTTCGGTGACATTCAGTCGTATTGTGTCCTTTTGTTAAGGGGCACAATGTGTTCTGAATTATCATCGAATAAATATTATCTTATCTTATCCATCTTTATCTTATCTTATCCGGCCTATCCGGTCATGATAAAACAAATGAAAGCCATCAGAAATAAACAGAATCAACGTCAGTTATTAGAAAATAGTTATTTACTTATGAATTACAGTAAACAGTAGGTACAGTGCCTGTAAGAAGTCCATGGTACTTAAACAGTAATTGGATGACCGAGCTTTGCTCAGGTTTTTTCGTAAAACGTGTTTTTTGAAATTTTATGCGTTGATAAAGGGCTCCCAATAATAGCTTTTCTCACAAAAGAAGGAACTTGAAAAAGAAAGGAAAAATATAATCATCTGGACTCGAACCGCGGTCTTCTGGTTTCAGCACCGCCCGATTTCCCACCTGAGCTATTATAACCTTGTAGATGGTGGCGAAATTTACCTTAGTATTCTAATGATATTGTAGCAGTTTTTTATTGCCTGAAAAACGGATAAAAAGACTTTTTCTAAAAATGAATCCTAGCCAGATCGATTTATCGCCCCAGAAACCCCCTGCATATGATGTATATACAAGAATTGCTCGTTTAAAGGTATTAGATAGGAAATTTCTGATCATCATTTACGCAACCCTCTCCACGCGAGTTTAACTCGCACTTGTCCGGTGTCTTTGAGCTGTATGTTTGTTTAGGTGTACCGCGCACGGGTTGATAATGTCCGTGGCGTACATGGGAGGCGCCGTCGTGCGCGGAGTCAGCGACGTCAGCCCCGTGCTGAGCGCCGGCGCCTGCCTGCTCATGGCGACCGCCGCCGCCGCGCTCTCCGCGCGCCTGCGATAAAGGTACTTCTTAATACTCAATGACCTCAAAAGAAGGATATGGCGTTCAATACAACTGCGTTGAACAAATGACTTAGTTCGTCGTGGTGACGCCATCTATGTACGAGTTTATAAACTACGAAGCTCTATTGCTGACCTCTTCGCTCTTATGACATTTACACAGAATCTTATTTTGCCTGATTCATCACTGTCTTTCATTGCTCGCTAGGAGCTACGAACCACAAAACCAAAACGCATGAATCAGCCAATAATGGACCTTTCCTCAATGTAATAAGAGCGCCGATGTCGGCATATTTACCGAGTATGCGATGGTGTCATTTGACACCAAAAAAGTGAGCATAGTGAAAATCGCGTTGGGCAGTTCCTTACTATATATTTCTATGTTAATACTGTATATGAAACTGTCAATGCCATTTAATACCAGTGTCAAGGCGAAATCAGTCCCCTGGTAAGCGAAGTCAGTTCCTGGTGAGGACGGAATCATCAGAAAATTTATTAGGGGTCATCCATAAAGTACGTCACACTAATTTCTTGATTTTTTTACCCTTCCCATGTCCTTGCCACAATTGGTCACATTTGAGAGACCCTAGTGTGACGTCACAAATTTTGCAATTTTATATCTAGAAAGTATTAAATTAAGACAGCAATACAGAAATTAGTTTAATTCCATTTAAATATTTTTTAAATATTATCAACATCAAATCAAAGATTAGAAAAAACACGACCAGTGCGTTACGCTAGTAACAAAACAATTTAAACTGGTACAAATAGATTATAAAATATTTTTAAGATTTTCGTTAGTAGTTCAAATTTGAAATGTGACGTCACGAACCTTAGGAACCCTTCCACCCCTTGTCCCACAATGTCACACTTTGTCCCCCCCCCTTAACGTACGTATGGATGACCCCTTATCGAACCACGAAGACATTGGTCATTTAGGCCAAAAAAAAATGGAGGTATTTAAAAACATTTTTTATATTTATTTGCAGAGTCAACATAACCAACATACTGACTAAAGCGGACCTGGAAGTGTAAAAAAACATTCGATATTGTACTAACATTAAAAACCTCTTGGTGTTTAGAATCCGAAGTAGATTAAAAAACGCCCTTTTGATTAGATATTTCTACACTGTTTCATGTATGGAACTCGCTTTGAATTTAGCTCAGGGTAAGAAATAATAAAATAGAACGATGGTGTCACGCCGTGTCGCTGAAACTTCAAATTAGAGGCCATCAAATCATGAATTATTACCAAACAAATACCAATAAGGATTTTGTTGTCGTTGTGTGGTTGAGTGGGTGCGCGAAATTGACGCATTGATAAAAATACTGCCGTCTTGTTCTTTCATTTGGACGTTGATATTTGTGTGAGCAGTATAGCTAGTGGCTTGATTGCCCTTTTAGACATGCTTGGCGGTCAAAAGGTTAAAAGTTTCTTGCAAACTGAGGTACAGGAGCGTGTAACGCCATCCAGTGCCTCAGTTTGCGAGAAACTTTAAACCTTTTGACCGCCAAGCATGTCTGAGAAGTAAAACGAATTCCAACTTTAAGTCAAGGTAATGAAGGACTTTTTTACCCTGTATCCGCTGAGGCTGCAGCTGACTGCGGCGGTCAAAAGGTTAATTTCCAAATTTGTTATTTATATCTTGTTTTTTTTTTAAAATTATTATTCTGATTTTAATTGCAATGCTGATTTTTTAAGTTTCATTTTAATTTTTTATAAATATTTTTTATGGAGTTTGAACCAATTTTTAATTTATTGAATTGAATTTTAATTTTATCTCTTCATTGTATTTTATCCAATGTACCTATGGATGAATTTCTGAAATAAATGACTATTATTATTATAGAGTTAAAGTCGTAGTAGGTTCACCTTAGTTACAGCGCATCTATTATATACATTTCTTAACCTGAAGATAATATTGGTTTTGTGTTTAATGCGTCTATATTCGTAGACGCACATTGCTAGATCTCACTCACACACGCATACTCAAAGCGAGCGTATAGTAAACGGAATGTACGCGAGTCGGCCATTTTGAATTTTCTGTGTTGATAAAATGGTAGATCAAAAGATTATAACCGTTTACATTGATCTCACAAGTTATCGATGAATTATATTCGAGGTTGTTTCTTCACGTTTATGTAAATGGGACTTGTTTCTTTTTGTATCGACAATGTGCAAGTACCAATGTACAAATTACAACGACTCTCTGAATTATTGCATAATGTACCGGTTAGCTGCAGATATAAATAATTAATAAATAAATTAGTGGCTCTGTGGGCTGTAGACCTCGTGACAAACTTAACTTTGCCGTTGGAAAACTGTTATCCCCATACTTCGACATAGGTCGCGGTCAGTTTACCAACATCGCAAATAACTTTGTAATCGCAAAAACATATCACCGCCATTTTGAAAAATTTCGAAAAACTGAATCGTCAAAAAAAATCTATATAATTATCGAACCTGCTCACAAAATTTCACAAGAATCGGTTGAGAAATGCGATCTGTAGACGAGAACAAATAGATATCCGACAGACAGACATACGAAAGCATTTTTGTCCAAGCTGAAACGGAGACGTTTCGCTCGCGCGGTCAGTCAGGGGACAGACAATCTATACACAAATCGATCTAATTCCAAAATAAGCTCTAAAGTCTTGTGTTATGGGTACGACGATATATATACATATGTAGATACATAAATGCTTCAATACATGAGAAACATCCAAGACTCGGGAACAAACATTCGTGCTCATCACACAAATATTTGCCCTTACCGGGGATCGAACCAAGGAACGCTAGCTTCGGATGCAGGGTCACTACCAACTAGGCTAACCGCGTCGTGGTATAAGATTTCATAGATCAATAATACATACATACATACATAGCATCACGCCCGAAATCCCTAATGGGGTGGGCAGAGCCACCAGACTACTTGTTGCCACGTTCGATTAATTAGTCCTCAGATGGTATGATGAACCGTATGGTGACAGGTGATCAGCCCATCGCCCATACAGATAGTCCACCATGTTGGAGAGGACCCGTCCCTTAGTCGACTTTTACGACATGCCAGGATGATAATCTGCACGCATTCTATGCTATTTCTTTACTCCCAGTGCAGCAGAGGCGTATAATAATAGAGTCAATACTACTTTTTGATTTCAATGTACGCAATGTCCTAATTTGGGACCTCTGCCACGACGTTTTATTATTATATCCACATGAGTAAATAAAATAAATTACCTATGATATAATTATGTAATGTTAATTCTGTAAGATGGATACGAAATTTCATCACAATATCACGTAATAGATAATAGTACTATACTTACGTACAGATGAATCACTGACTAAGAAAACCGGTGTTTAGGTACGAAAATATGCCTAATCATGCCTTCTCTCTCAGTCGCATAAAACGTGCTCTTTCGTGTACGCTAGGGTTGTCAGTTTTTATCCGCGTCACCCAACAACACCAAACATGTAGGCTACTTGGTGACGCGCGAATCGGCCAGCGAGCGAGCGGCAACCTACTGCGATTTACAGCCCCCGAGCTGTCCGACGGCCGAGCGTACCTAAAGTACGAAGTGAGCTCCCCTGACAATATTAAGTCTATCTGTTTATAAGTAATTGTAACTTGATACAATATTGGAGACAAATAATTGTCGGTAAAAAAAGAACGTCCCAAATACAAATTCATAGGTAATATTTTATTATAGAGGTAGAAAGGTCATTGTAAGACCGTGGAGCAATATATGGCTTTTGGAACGCCAACGACGGCTATGTACGACAGCTAATTTTCGTGATATTTGTGTCGGCTACTGCCGTCGTTGGGGTTCAAAGGGTTAACGAAATTTCGATACATTAAAAATACTAATACTACGAAATCCCCCTCCCCTATTACTCTCCTTATCCCGGTATTGCAATAGATATTACTGTTAAAACCCGAACTATAAATAAATAAAATAAATATATAAACAATAACCGCTATTAGCTAACCTTGACACTAATAATAATATATAGGTGAAATACTTATCCTTGTCAACGACAATGGGGCCAATGCGAAAGTATGTTCGCTAAATTTTAATAAGCAACGTCAAACTCGGTTTTGACAGCTTGGTGCTACACAAAATCGAGTTTGACGTTTCTTTTTTTAAGTTTAGGGAATATAAAATTTACGCGACACTGTTTCGAATTGGACCCAATGAAGGGCATACAGGGTAAAAAAAGCCCTACTTAACTTGGACTGGTGTAACTTCTTAGAAATTCTTGGTGTGACGCAGACCAAATATCCTAAAGATGCTTTGAACTTTTACTAGCAAATAAAGTTGCCACTTGCGGGGCGCGCGGTTTTTTAGAGCGCTGTGATTGGCTCGTCTATTTATTTGGGATTACTAATGTATGGGCAAAAAACTTTTCCCAAAGTATCACACCCCAAACTATTTTACTTAAATTATCATTTGGCAAAAAAACATTAGTCTAAACAGCTTATCGCAATTTTACAGTTACTAAAGTATTTTTTGAGAAATTATTGTTTAACAAATAAATATTTGGTTATGTTTCATTTTACCAAGTATTAATTATTTCGTCAAAAACCTAAACTTACCTAACCGCCAGCGTGTCGACATCACCCCGCTTCGCGGGGTTCCTATTTCCGCTCTAAGGGACACAAGTTAACCTTAACTTAATCTACCAATAATACAATTGTTACGATTATTAATTTTTTACTGCGGGGGCCTTCGCTCCCCCCCTTCTCCACTCCTGTGGTGGGCTTCCCCAAATCCCATGCCCATCTTTTAATATTTTTTTGTAATATAATATTTGCCAAAACAAAACGTTTGCCTAATAAACGTTTATCTTGATAAAACTTGACAAAGTAAAATAATGCCAAATGATAATTAGACCAAATGAATAAAATGCGAAATGTAAATACCTATGCTAAAGATTCGTTTGGGAAATGAAACTGTTGCGATAAGTTTTTTGGGAAGTGAAATTTGGCGAAAAATATTCTGTTCAAAGGGCAGTACACCGTTTATTTGCTAGCAAAAGTTAGCCTAATCGGTATCCTTAGGATATTTGGTCTATGCTATATATACACCTACAATTTCTTAAGTTTTTCACCTATATTTAACATTAGATTAATTTCGATTTTATTGACTTGCCAACTTGAACGAATACCAAAGTCGTGTGACTGATTGCAATGATACTCAATTTTAATTTATGCTTGGATGGACTTTTACTCTATTTGTTGAAGAGTGTAATTATACGGAGAGCGCTTTGAATGTGGTGGCGTGTCAAACGATCTGATTTAAAAAGAATAATATCCCAGATACTTTAGCAGACTTGTTCCCAGAACGCTACAACTCGGGTCTTTTCAAGGAGAGAGTGAATAGGCATTATCTAGGTGTGCACTCTCCATCGTCGACTTCATCATCATTTTTCATCGGTGGCCCTAACATGAATAACACAAAGATAATATAGACCGTCTTATCTCTAAGTGCGTCTCTCTCACACTAGTGCCGACGAAAGAGATAGTCATAGATTTAAACGGGTTTAATTTATCTTTGTGTCATTCATGTTAGGGCCGCTGGTGAGATAGAGGTCAAATGCACATCTATCTACCATAAAAAATAAAAAATAACTGGCCAAGTGCGAGCTAACTCGCGCACGAAGGGTTCCGTACCATTATCTATAAAAACAGCAACAAAATCACGTTTGTTATATGGGGGCCCCCCTTAAATACATATTTCTTTTATTTATTTACATTATTTAATTTTAAAGTGAATATATAACTAAATATTCTGTGTATATTTCAAACGTCTACCTGTTGCCGTTAACAATATCGAGCAAAAACGAGCAAAAAAAATCACGCTTGTTGTGTGGGAGCCCCCTTAAATATTAATTTGATTCTGTTTTTTAGTATTTGTTGTTATAGCGGCAACAGAAATACATCATCTTTGAAAATTTCAACTGTCTAACTTACACGGTTTATGAGATACAGTCTGGTGGCAGACGGACATACCGACAGACAGACGGACGGACAGCGGAGTCTTAGTAATAGGATCCCGTTTTACCCTTTGGGTACGGAACCCTAGAAAAGATCTGATATTTTGGAGTTGTGGTGTTATCAGGGTATTGGAAATCCAGTATTTTGGGAGTGGGATTTCAAATATCTAGTAAATCAGCTAGCTGGTATTTTCTAAATCTGTTATGTGTGTGAGCGAGGCGATGAAGTGATGCGGTGTTGTGCGGTGTGTGACTACCTTTATAGATCTCAGCTGCTCTGACCGTGCACCCACACATAAAAAGCGATCTCCGCATAATAAACGGAGTGTGCGAACGATGACACTGTAAACTGTTAGCCATAGCTGTCGAATGTTACTTTTTCCCGATATTCATAGATGATTGTAACAATATAAATTGACTAACCATTTATATCTTGCAACGATCTCAAAAGATTGATATGGCGTTCAATACAACTGCGTTGAACAAATTACTTAGTTCGTCACGGTAACGCCATCTATTTACAAGGTTATAAACTACGAAGCTCTATTGCCGACGTCTTAGTTCTTATGACGTTTACACAGGAGTCTTATTTTGCCTGATTCATTGCTCGCTAGGTGCTACGAACCACAAAAACAAAACGCATAAATCAGCCAATAATGGACCTTGCCACAATGTAATAAGAATGCCGATGTCGGCAATATTTACCGAGTATGCGATGGTGTCATTTGACACCAAAAAAGTGAGCATTTCTATGATATCTTGCCATTCCTAAATGTATCTTTTTTCTTGAGACACGTGCGTTAAATTGTTAGATCAGCAAAGATCCAAGGATCAATCAACTTTTTGGTGTTCATGGATTATCGATCGATTAGCATATGAAGTCAGATTGTTAGAATCAGGGCTGTTGCTTTTCGATAAACGGAAATATATTTGTCGATTTAAATCTAATATTAAAGTATTGAAATAATAGGTTACCCAGGAGACAAAAGTTTCTCTCGATTTTTAAAATGAAAAAGTATTTTTTCTCATTAGGACAATGTGGTTCTTTTTAAAAGTAAAAAAAAACACCAAAAAGTTGATACACCACCGAAATAAAAATAAGAATGAGAGATGTGTAAATAAGTTCAAACTAATTTGTATATTATATTCGACAACTAGTTTAGATGGATTGGTATACCTAGTAATAAATATTTTTTATACCAGTTGGACTATGTTTCATCACAATATAAATAATCTTAGGGAACTTGTAGCGTTTAATAATTAAGAACAATATTTTTTCTCAACACAATCGTTGGTACACTGCAATATAACTGAGTAGTTCCATCAATATACTAAGGATAATTAACTTCAGTTTTTTAAATATATAATTCAAGTTTTATTAAAGATTTTCGTGCCTGTTTGTTCCCGCTTTGTTACGTGAACGTTTCTCTAAAATAAAGTAGAAATGAAATTTAAACCTATTTATAATACATATGTGTATAATGGTATATTAAAATATTTTTCAATTAATAATGGTTAATTAGCGTGTATTGTTACTAGAAATGAATGCTAAGGCTGATTATAGCTTAGACTAAAAGGTTGTATTCTATTTGGATATATAATGTTTGGTATAAATTCATTTGAGATAATTTTTTAGCAAATGTTATTATAACATAACCTAACCTGTCGTTACCTACTCGATGGGTATGTATGATGAAACGTTAAACGGTTCCAGAGAAATTAACAATAGGGATGTTGCCTGGATAAAAAATAATAAAACTTATTAGTCCGTCAGTTAGATTATCAAAAACGATTGAACTCTTATTTTTTGCTTTATCAAATCAATCAAAATTGACAAAGATAACGCGCATCAAAGTTCGGGAGTGGGGGCTCATGACATCACTTAACGGTAAAAAGTGTACAAAGTCGTGACGTCACACGGAACTTCAACGCACTATATCTTCGTCATTTTTTGTTTAATTGACATAAGAAAAAATATGTCTTCAAGTTTTTTTGATAATGTAAATACCACTAACTACTACTGGGACTAATTAGAATTTTTCAGTCATCAGGCCTATTATGTCAAATGAAACTTTATTGCAAATTAACGATTATGTCCTATGAAATAATGTCAAACTAAGTGCTCCCATTATGTTTATATTTATGTTGGGGTATTCTAAATTAATTTAATTTGTTATCTGATGATATATATGACAGCTTACACTAATTAATTTATTTACTGTTTTTATTAAATTGTAGGAGATTACAAGGTTTATTCATAAAGAAACGGGTCACCGTACGTTCGAATTCCCATACGAAATTGTCCGATTTATTTGTCTTAGAAGCCTTTGTATTTCAGCGTATTGATTTCAGTTGCCATATCATTTAGTGATATATACAGACTGCTATTCTTAGTTTGTAAAAGACATGTATTGTACCTATAGATATGTTCTAGTTTTTTTAAGTTGTAACAGGTGAAAAAGACAATTTTCTAGATTTTTTTGTCAATTATAATTCTTCGGTCCGAGAAAGAAACGCTGAATAAGTAATTAAAAAAATGTGAAGTATAACAAAATATTGAATGTTATCTTAGAAGTAAATATCAAAATTCGTTTTCATTATTGTCAAATACGCTCCACTGCTTGTTGACAAGTTTATATATTTATAAAGACAACGCTTAGCCTAACTTTTACTAGGAAATAAAGCTACCGAACATGCGGGGCGCGGGAGGTTTTCCCTGCCTGCATGTAGCCTACTTGGTTCATATTTCTAGTTTCAAAAGTGACTGTAAGTCAGTATGGAGTAAAATATCAAAAACATCAAAAACTCTCGTGCCATAATTTACGTGAATAATTTTGCGGAAGCGTCTCGCACTATCAACGTCCTTAGCCGACCGCGGCGCGCTCGCGACTGTTGTGTACCGAAGTTTACTGAGATTTCGAAGCGCGTCGTTTCGGCTGTTTGTATGAAGATGGAATACTGTATACTTGATTATACTGTGCTTACGTGGCGCGAATTGTACTAACGTAATCTCCTTATGTCCGGTTTATTAGTAGGTACTATTTGTGTATATATATGCATTCCTTTATATGATTTGGAGAACGTATGTAGCCATACGCCTAGTCAATACCAATTGCCCCTTTTAGAATTATAGCAGTGTATTTTAATTTTTTGCAATATTTTGACGGTGTAGTGTAATGTTGTGTTTAGTTTTAAGTTTTAATGTATTTATTCCATACAGAAGAAGAGTATAGAACAGACTTTTTTTTAACCATCAGTGATCAGTGAGTATTATAAAGAACCGTTAAATCAAAGGTAGGACAGGAATGTCAAATTTTTTAGTGATTTACTCATGTAGATTGATTGGAGTCCAACAGGGGCAGCCTTAAGCCATTGCGAGTGGGTGGGTAGATCTTTGCGACGCCCTTGTTTTTATGGAATAGGCTAGTTTCATAAAAAAAACTTATTAGTCCGTCATTTACATTATAAAAAAATATTGAACACATATTTTTTCTTTTGGCAATTAAACAAAAAATGACGAAGATATAGTGCGTTGAAGTTCCGCGTGACGTCACGACTTTGTACACTTTTTACCATTAAGTGACGACATTAGCTCCCGAACTTTGATGCGCGTTATCTTTGCCAATTTCGATTGAATTGATAAAGCAAACAATACGTGTTCAATATTTTTTGATAGTCTAACTGACGGACTAATTCGATTTCTTTTTCCAGGAAACATTCCTATTTAAGTCATACTGACTTCAATAGTGTTAATAGTGTCTGTTCTATACCATTAATTCTATTAAAAAAGCTCATTTATTTGTGGTATATTTGCAACGAATTCGATTTTTTTTGCAACAATTTTAGTCATAGTTTTGTATATCACTCTGTACCTTTAATTCCCTTATACATATCCCTATTATATTAGACTGAAATGTATTTGTTATTAGTTAATAAAAAAATGGCGCCAATTCGAAACTGTGTCGCCTAAATTTTAATTAAGAAACGTCAAACTCGAATTTGTTTAGCAGGAAGCTGTCAAAATCGACTTTGACGTTAAATCAAGTTTAGCAAGTTTTAAATTTAGCGAACAAACTTTCGAATTGGCCCCAGTGGTTAAATTGAGCTTATTGACTGTTAAAAAATAATGATAGAATCTAAAGAAGAAATTTATTTTACTCCACCTTCAAAATAAATAAGAATTCTTGACAGCTCTGACAACTTTCAACTTATGGTCGTTCCCAATATTGTGTCCGCAGATAGATTTAGTAACTACAGCGGCCCTAACATGCATGACACAAAGATAAGATAGACCGTCTTATCTCTAAGTGCCTCTCTCTCACACTAGTGCCGACGAAAGAGATAGTCATAGAGATAAACGGGTTAAATTTATCTTTGCATGCATGTTAGGGCCGCAGGTTAGAATTTCAAATAGGTTGCATTCCGGCTAATATCAAGTTTTAATCCGTAATAAACAGTGGTGTGTTTTTATACAAGCGCAGTAAAGAATTCCCTTTTTTCTGTCAATAAGCTAGATTTACATTATACTGAATACAATATCATATTAAAGGCAATAATTTATTTTGTAGTTTGATTTAAAAATGTTTAGTGGCGAGTGATTATGTTCTTGTGAGTTAGTAAAATTGAACGAACGGTCAAGCTGAGGTTTGAATAACAATACTTATATTGAGACTTGGTTGTATTAAATGCAAAAAATATAAGTCAGTATATTAGACTACAGCGACATTAGGTCGAATTCGAAAGTGTTTTCTAAATTTAAAAGTCGCTAAATTTGAAACGTCAAACTCGATTTTGACAGCTTGGTGCTGAACATAGAATTTGACGTTTCGAATGTGTGTGTGTGAACCGAGAGAAGTGTCATCTTTTCTATTTAGTTATTTTACTAATTGCAAATGAGCGACTTCGCTCGTTTCATGAGTCTACTGATATAAATCTTAAATGATTATCTAACTGGGGATGGGTACTAAGTGGAACGTAAAAAGCGAATTAAGACTTATTTTATAGATTATAGAGTCGAATGCGCAGTGATTCCGCTTCCTCCCTAAATACAGCTAAAGCGGTTGCGGAGTAGAAAGAATTTAGTACAATGACCCCAAGCCCGCATCGTATGTGCGAGCTTGTCGGTATTATTATTTGTATGCGAGCGGCAGAGACAAGTGAGGGTCATTGTCCGACGATTTTCCTACTACGCGGCGGCTCTTTAGATGGGTACAATTTTTTTCGATAAATGATGTAACTTGTATGCATTAAGGATGAATATCGTATAAATATTGCTGTTTAAGAACCAAGGAAGAATTGTTGGCATAATACGGACTGAATAGTTTGGGACAATGGTATTTGTAAATATTATGTAAGTTTAAATAAAGTTGTCATTTGCAATATCATGATGCAGTTTAATTTTTATCATAATATATACCTACGTGAAAGAGGAACAAACAAACACAAATTCGACTTTTCATTTTAGTAAAGAATAGAAATAGTCTAATTCGTACTGGGCCCGGTAGGGCTACTGCCCAGCCCTTATTAATATGATAGGAATATTTTTTTATAATTATAAAATGCATTGTTTAACGGATATTCAATAAAAATACGGAAATCGAACATAAAGGTTCAAAACCTTTGTTAGTAAGTATTTAAAAATAACGCCCTCATGTGAAACTATACTAAAACGTTTTAATCAGCTCATAAGTACAGGCTGGTGTTAGTGCCGCTACTCATCGCTAGATGGCGTATATTGTCCCGTTGGAAGCGTTGGATATTGGCGCTATCGCACCAAAGATGGTGAAATAATCAACAAATAATAATATAAGTAATAATATATATACATCATAGTTTAATATATTTATTGTTTTTTTGAATGTACAGTATTTTCTATATAGGGGGTCACGCAACTAACAGAAAAACCTTACGGGCTCAAAATTTTCTAATCGGTCCCCCGAATCTAAAATTTTGGGACTTGAACTCGCTTTTTTTTTTATGCCAGTTGACTGAAAAACGAGCTGACGGCCCACCTGATGGAAAGTGGTCACCGCCGCCCATGGACATCTGCAACACCAGAGGTGCTGCCAATGCGGGTTCCGCTTGGAGAGGGTTCCATGATTATATGAAATTTCCTAAGTTACTTTAAATACCTACCATAGACATCTTATAGGGCTTCCTGTAATTTATAGGCAAAGAACTATATTCTGTATTTTTGCAAATTTTTGGCCCAGTCGTTACGGGGAATGGCCAATTTTCGCCTATTTTCCTTAATAACTTCAAAACCATTTATCTTACAATTATAAAAAATATTTATTTAAGACTAGCTGGTGCCCGCGACTTCGTCTGCGAAGAATAATAATTTAAGTAACCTATGTACTTTTAAACCTTCCCTAGACCTCCACGAACATTTCAAGACTAAGATAAGATAAATCCGTTCAGCCGTTCTCGAGTTTTAGTGAGACTAACGAACAGCAATTCATTTTTATATATATAGATTCTCACAATAAGCCTTTTCATTTGATATATCACGCGCCATAATTTGCAAAACTTTTTTTTATTTTCTAATTTAACCCCACAAGTGGCCCCCACGTTTAAAATTAATTTATTTACGTTATACGTCGGTGTTGCGGTCACCGACGTACGTATGTGTATCAAATTTCAACTCGATCGGTCCTGTAGTTTCCGAGCAAATTGGTTGAGACGGACGGACAGACACACCAGTGATCCTATAAGGGTTCCGTTTTTTCCTTTAACCCTGGATACCCTTAAAACAAATCATGCCGCTTCATTCAAAGTCAAAGTCAAAGTCAAAGTCAAACTATGTTTATTCAATTTAGGCTTTTACAAGCTCTTATGAAGGTCCAGGAATGAATCTTCCACCGGTTCGGAAAAAATCCTCTACTGAGAGCCGGCAAGAAAGTCGGTGAGGTATCGTTTTTCAAATTAGTACACATATAAGTCAACAATGATGTCTACAGTTTTATACAAATCTAAGTATATACCACAGCAGGTACGCTCATCGAGACCCAGGGATCGCCGGTGCAGGTCAGGATTCAAGCTAAATGTCCATGTCCATGACGTAGTATTTTATCACGGAATGCCTACTATTATAAACAAGGTTCCTGTACCCACGGTTATTGTTTGTGTTAAAGATCAAATGGCGGTAATCAGGCGCCGGCTTAGTATCAAATCACAATCATTACAACATTTGGGTCACTCGTTTGAAGCGACATAACTGCTTTATATCTGTCGGTGTCGGTGGCAATAGTAAAATGCCGGCCAAGTGCAAGTCGGACTCGCGCACCTAGGGTACCGTACTACGCTAATTTGGCATGGTCGCGACCAATTAATAAATAGACTTTATTTTATGATATAAAAACTTTGACAGTTGCAACTAAGTTGGCGGATTGTTAAGTTGCAGCGGTAATTTTCTGGTTCGATTACAATATATTTTATCTACACCCATATCATAAAACCTCCATTGGTTAATCAAAAACCTTAGGAAATGACCACCATTTTGAAAAACCAATTAGGAAAAACCAGTGCTGCGATAAAGAAATAACTTCTTTATCGTTTTTAGTAAAGAAAAGAGATTAAATTTGGAACAGCTGTCAAAACTCAAGTGGTCTCTATTCTAGTATCCATAGATATTAAAACAGTTATTGATACGAAACGTCTATTCAGTATGTTTTTTAATATAAACTGCACAATATTTGATCTCGAGTGACGTGAGAATAGAGACTTCATCCGTTTGTCTATGATTTAAAAAAAAATGGTGTTGACGGAGGATCGCCATGTTGGCGTTTTGCTGAATGAAAGTAGAATTGTTTTTGAATAGAATAGAAAAAGTTGTTTGTAATTTACATTTTAGTTGAAAATATGAATAGTAAGTAGTCTTCTCGGAGTGTGTGTGATGTGAAAATGCGCCGGATATCGGAAATATGCAGCCACGATTGCAACAAATAACTTGTTGCCAGAAAATATTGTTTCTGAACCCATCATGGAGGATTTATAATATGTGTGTAGATAAAGTTATGTATGCAACTCTGCATAATTTGGCCTTAAAACACACGTGCGATCTTATTATGAAACTCGCTTAAAAGCTCGTTTCATAAAACCGCACTAGTGTTTTAAGGCCTATCATTATGCAACCGTTGCATAAACTACTATTTCACATTTCTATGACAGAACACCCCGTTGCATAAACTACTATTTCACATTTCTATGACAGAACACCATTACCAAAATTAAAATTAAAAATTCCTTTATTTGATACACATTATGCTCCACACTAGGCTTCGCCTGTATCGCGGGCAACCAGTTAAAATAAGATATCAGACTTAATTTACCTTATAAACTAAAGCGCAAAAATGTAGAAAGAGAAAATTAAACATAATACCTACTACAAACTTAAACTACCTTATCTAAAATAGCTTCTGTCTCGGCATAATTTAACGAATGGAGGAAGTTAAAAATGAGATTTTTTGCTTCATTTGTAGTGCGACCCTTTAAGTTACAGTGTTTGAGAATGGAATTGTAAGTAGATGCCCTGATATAACCTCCAAAATGTTTACTGGAGGCGGAGAGGACTTGGGACTGGTAACCTAAATTGATTTGTTCTTCGACTATGGAGTATAAACTAAAATCAGGCCTTTGACAGGTGAAACCTAAGCCTTAAGAAAATTGGTCTAAAATCAGTAAATATTTAGGGCATCAATGCATGGGAAGCTTCTCAGACACAGAATATGTGTTGTTATGGGATGAATCAAAGTTGTAAAATTTTGATTTATGCCATAACAACATATATTCTGTGCAAATTCCAACCTTCTAGCTCTTACCGTTGCTGAGCTAGCCTCTGACAGACGGACGGAAGGACGTCGTAGGCTCAGTAATAGTCCCGTTGATCCCATCGCGTACGGAACCCTAAAAAAACTAAGCGACCTAATGGTTGTTATTAATAAGTCGAAACTTGATTCGGCGTCCGTTATCTCAGTTTCGGCGATGGTTGTGAAAAAAAAGTACACGGCGCGGTGTCGTCAACCACTGACCACCGGGACTCAACTCCGATAAGTCCGGTGTTTTAATTTGGCGGAGTATAATGACGTTTGAAATGAAAATAATGATACCAGCTCCAGCAACATACGCCTGACCTTCGATACTGGTCATTTGAATCGTAAACTAATCTCACTTAGTTTATGAACGTATTATATTATAGAAATCGTTAACTCGTACTCGATAGAAATTCCATTTTACTTATATGTCGTTGCGTTAGTAATCTATATATATATAAAATGAATTGCTGTTCGTTAGTCTCACTAAAATTCGAGAACGGCTGAACGGATTTATCTTATCTTAGTCTTGAAATGTTCGTGGAGGTCTAGGGAAGGTTTAAAAGTAGGTACTATGTACATAGGTTACTTAAATTATTATTCTTCGCAGACGAAGTCGCGGGCACCAGCTAGTTTACTTATAAAAATGTTTGTGGGTGAATCAACTTTTTTGTGTTGTTTAGTTTATCCCCGGTTGTCCAAGTGACACTTATATGTATACTTTTTCATAGAAAAATGCTTAGATTGTCCAAGGGACAAAATTTGTGTAAATGGGAGCAACGGGTGGCACTAAAAAGTTGATTATCAACGTAAAATTATCGATCAATACCGATTTTGGTACCACTTCTAACGCTCTGTGGGTACAACCCTATTTAAATAACTAGCTTCCGCCCGCGACTTCTTCCGCGTGTAATTTAGTTATAATTATTCCCTCGGGAACTTTTGACTTATCCGGTAGAAAAACCCTATTTACTTTTTTTTTTTTATGTTAATTGACTGACAAACGAGCTGACGGCCCACCTGATGGAAAGTGGTCACCGCCACCCATGGACATCTGCAACACCAGAGGTGCTGCCAATGCGTTGCCAGTCTAGGGAGGATGGGGAATGGGGATGGGATGGGGATGAGGGAATAGGCCTCCGGATCTCGTCACTCACCGTACGAAACGCAATAGCAAGCTATTACTTTACGCCGATATTCTGTGAGAGTGTGTTTCCTGTTCCAGGAGAGGAGCTAAGGTCTAACGATAAACGTTTCATGAAGATCCGTTCAGATATGGAGCTGAATGGTAACAAACATGCATGGATTAGGTATATAGTAGAACTAATCGACCGGCCACAGCTTCGCCCGCGGTATTTGTACCGACTGCAGCGCCATCTGCCGGGCTGATTTGTGAATCTAAACCATCCAGGGCGCCACCCAAACACGTACAAAAAAAAAACATTCAAATCGGTCCAGCCGTTTAGGAGGAGTTCAGTGACATACACACGTATACAGTAGAATTATATATATAAAGATTAGTAGGACTTTGGATTGTCAAGAGTATGTGTACCAACCAAGTCACAGACCAAGTTTTAAGTAAATATCAGCATGGAATCAGTTCTTCCCATACAAACTTTCAATACATTAAGGCATCTTATTCTAAGGCCAAGGGGAGATTGCATTTATTTCTTGAACAGTTAGTTATTGTTTGTTTTATGGTGCATTAATATAAAGTTTCAGTTGATAAACAAATGGTGGGTCCTTCATATTAGAATTGATGATAAAATAAAATGTTAGATTTCACGATCTTTTTTATTTCTAAGATCAAATGTTTATTGAGAGATTTTATCCTGAACAATATCCCGTCGATTAGTAGAATGAAATAGCAAGTGTTTATTTTTTGAATTTTTAGCTAGTTCGATCGCCGGGTGAGACGAGCGAATTTTAGAAAATCTTCGAATGCAGATTTGTTTCTTTTTCTAATTAAAATAATGTTTTCTTAAAGTAAAATGATCTTATTTAAGGTTATTTAACCTTACTGCCCTTTGGGCAAAACATTTTTCGCCAAATTTCGCTTCCCAAAAAACTTATCGCAGTAGTTTCATTTCCCAAACGAATCTTTAGCATACATATTTCCATTTTGCATTTTATCATTTGGTGAAATTATCATTTGACATCATTTTGCTTTGTCATGGCTAGGTTAGGTTAGGGTTGACTTGTGTCCTTTACGTAAGTACTTATTTGTCAAAAAATACTTTTGCCAACTGTAAAATTGCGATAAGCTGATTTAACTAATGATTTATTGCCAAATGATAATTTGAGTAAAATAATTTCGGATCTGATACTTTGGGGAACGTTTTTTGCCCATACATTAGTAATCCAATTTAAGGATTTTAGGCAATTCCCCTCCCGGTTCATAATTTTTAGAGAAGAGAAATAACGGTCGCAAATTTTTGTGTAGATTATTAGTAGAAAAAATAACTGAGCACTATTCTACTACTCCTTTTTGAGGTATATTGCTAGTCATAAAGTCTATAATAGAACACTAAGCCCGTGCTTATAGCTTGGCCGCAGCCAGCCGTATTGAACGGGTCATTATTGGCCGGAATGAGTTTAAACTTCCATATAAACGCACAACGCAAAACAACTCTTAAAACCTTGACATAAAAGCAAAAACGGTATCTCCAAAATTGGTTAAACCGTAACCTTAAGCAACTGCAAGCAATGAACAGACTTGCACTGTCGAATTAAGGTTGGAATTCGTTTGGATTGTTTAAGAGTAGTTAACTCCCCCTAAAGTTAAGGCGTGGCTACACACACTTCGTCCGTGTCGGCACACAAACGCCAGTCGAGTTCCAACTCTCGTAGTCAAGTCGCGAAGTGAGTGAGTGCTCTCAGTGCCATGGAATCCGAAATAAGCAAGATGCCAACCAAGATCCCGCCGAAGAACTTCTCCATCGAATCGATTGTTGGCCTCTCCGAGCGTAGATCGCCCGAAATCGATATAGAGAACTCGTTATCGCAGGATTACGCGGGGAATTCTGAAGACGAGGATGCGAAGATACGTGATGCGAAGATGGGGTACTATTTCCAGCAGAATCGGGTGCCGAATTTCCCGTTCTTTATGTCGTACAATAAGAGAGTTTTGGGGGGGTATGCTGAGGGGCAGGCGGAGGAGCTGAAGAGAGCCAGTCCGGGGAGCGCCAGGAGCGAAGTTGATAGCGATGGCGTGGACGAGAGACCCCATGGTGAGTAAACTATGACATTTATATAACGTCACTAATTTGATAAAGTCGTATCTAAGTCTTGCAATTCACCAAGTTTGACTTTTCATGGACCAATTATAATAATAGTTTTTTATAAATTAATGTTAGTTTAGAGTGGCGCGTAACACTCTCATTCTGTTGCTGTTTTACCTACAGTAAAACGGAGCCCTATTAAGAGTTATTAAATAAGTATTCGAATCATAATTCTTAATTAAAATATAAGTATGTATAAAGAGTGACTCTAAAGTATGTATGATTATGTATTATCATATATAGACTTTATCAGGAGTTATTAATTTTTTTCAAGAACTTCGCATTGCTTAAAATAAAACAAAATAACTCTACATTTTACCTCATTTTCTTTATTTACCTATAGGCGTTTAAAAAAAATGTTGTTTTATATAGGATTTATGTATTTCAGGATTTCTAATTGGTATTGCTTAGTGATTTACTGTGATAATAGTCACAAATACCTACCTACGTACAAAACAACGACACATTCGCGGTTTTGCCATTTCAGTGACAACAGTAAATCATTAAGCAGTACCGTTACGGCAATTTCTACGTACCTAGGCATTGTAAAAAAAATATTTTTACTGTGACATCCTATTGCCGACGGGCACCCTACCGCCGTCGGCAAATACTAAGTACCTATTATCTAGGTATAGGTACATGACATGGGCCGACGGATTGTTGTATAATTAATTTTACAACCTAAACTGTTACTATTTATTATTAAATCGACAGGCAAAATACAAAATTGGAAGTTAATCTTTGTATACATAATACGCGACGACGACGCGGTTAGCCTAGTTGGTAGTGACCCTGCCTCCGAAGCTAGCGTCCCGGGTTCGATCCCCAGTAAGGGCCAATATTTGTGTGATGAACACGAATGTTTGTTCCTGAGTCTTGGCTGATTCCTATGTTTTTAAGTATCTAAATGTATATCGTCGTCTAGTACCCGTAACACAAGCCGAGCTTACTTTGGGACTAGATCGATTTGCGTAAAGATTGTCCCCTGATTATTATTATTATAATAGCTTTTCTCCGCGACTTAGTACGCGTTTCTCGTGGGAATTTCGGGGAATTTTCTTAGGCGGCGCCTACATTGGCCCGGGCCTGGTCACAACACCACAGCACGTTGCCGCACCTTGAAATTGCACGGCGCGGCGCCGTGTCAGTCTACGGCGGCGCTACATAAACACGGTACGGCATCGTGCCGTGAAAAATTCCGTTGCACGTCGCCCTTATTTCCATACCCATAAAGGTGATTATGTAGCAGTTATGTAGCGGTATACTGTGGTTATGTAGCGGTGCCGTGGAACGCCGCGGCGCTGTAACATTTGAGACTTCCACACGGAAAGAAAAACTTGGCAATGGTTACTAAATTTTAGCATTGTTTGTTAAAAAAATTACAAACTATAGGGACACGGAAAGATTTTGCTGCTATCGCAAAGCATTTTCAAGATCAGCTTAGCGGTCTAGTTGTTATAGGAAATGCTTTGCTCTGTTTGCTAAGATATTATACGCAACGGATAAGAAAATTTCAGCAAAATGAGTTTAGCAACTATTTATAAATATTTTTTTCCGTGTAGTTGAAGTTAGTTTTTGGTTTAGTTAGTATGTGAGTCGGTCAGTCAACTTATTTTAGTTTGCGTTTTGGTACAACAAACACTCACTATCATGATGGCCGCAATAAATTACAAAGCTGTCTGTAAATGCGAAATCAATGATAAAGCATATCTTCTAGACTAGAACTTACATAATTACAAGTACTTGCCTCCTCTGCTGCACTGGGAGTGAAGAAATAGCATAGAACGCGTGCAGATGCTTATCATCCTGGCATGTCGTAAAAGTCGACTAAGGGACGGGTCCTCTCCAACATGGTGGACTATCTGTATGGGCGATGGGCTGATCACCTGTCACCATACGGTTCATCATACCATCTGAGGACAAATTAATCGAACGTGGCCACAAGTAGTCTTGTGGCTCTGAACACCCCATTAGGGATTTCGGGCGTGATGCTATATACCTATGTATGTTACCTAATCAATAAAAAACAAAAAGTACGTAAATAAAAAATCGACCGTTGTTACAAATATTAACTGTCGGCATTTGTTTTTGTTAATGGACAAATTATTTCTTTGTCCACTTTATAAGTAAGATCTCCTAAATGGATAATGACTGTTGTAAAACTGTTTGCACCGCCAAAGGAATAGAAGGACAGACGGACCGACAGTATAGTTTACCGCTAGAGGTTTGAAGCGACTTCAATTGGCAAAAACTACATTTGAAATTGCTACAAAACGTAAATATAATCTTTGTAAAAGTATCACTTCATTCTACTTTCTTGGGTTTATTTCATCTTTTAAAATAATAATATCTTGCATACTGACACAAGTTGAGTAGGTCCAATATTAATATATTTATAAATACTAAACATTCATGACTGGGATACAAACATTCGTGCCCATCACACTACATAAATAAAAATTCTATGCTTCAAAGTAACACCAGATTAAAAACTCAGTATCTTGCCATGACACTTCGGAAAAATCCATTTATATTTGAGTAATTATGTTTACTAAAGTGGACGCCTCAACTTGATTTTTTGTAAAGCCTGTTGAGGCCAAATGGCACAAACGCCTATAAGAAAACGATCACCGCCGGACGCGGCGCGCATGCCCGCTCCGTCATCAAGTGCTCGCTGTCATTTGTTTGAGATGTCTGTTCTAGCATTACGCCCGAAATCCCTAATGGGGTGGGCAGAGCCACAACTATATTCGTGGCCACGTTCGATTAATTAGTCCTAAGATGGTATGATGAACCGTATGGTGACAGGTGATCAGCCCATCGCCCATACAGATAGTCCACGGTGTTGGAGAGGGCCCGTCCCTTAGTCGACTTTTACGAGATGCTTTCTATGCTATTTCTTCACTCCCAGTGCAGCAGAGGAGTTAATGAACTAATGGGCCATAAACACCAGGGGTAACTTTTTCTTTAGGTTCAACCTAGACCGGACTTTGATTGCTTTGCCGAGTGCTTAGATGACATATCCTAGTGAACGAACTTAGGATAATCTGTGGCGCTGTCCACACCGCGTGCTCAGCGACACGCTACGTGATTACCTATATTAAGTAATGTTGCCTCTGCGTGCCACGTTCGGTGTAGCTTAAGCCTTACAATTCGCTACTCTTAAATCCATAAAGTGACCTTATGAAACAACCTCTTCATGAATGTATGGATAATATCTCGTCAATAATAGATAAAACAGATTATAATAAGGGATTACCATAACAAAACTATTACACTCCTGATTTCAAACTGCCCGTTTTGAAGGATTAAACACCAGGGTCCTAATCCGATGTTTATAAACCAATTGAGTATTACACTGTTTACAAAACAAGGCCGTAAAAAATGGGGTGCCTACTTAGGGGACAAAATTGGCCCCGGTGCAGGGGAGTTTGAATGACTTGATGACTGCTAAAATATCAGGGCACTTATTTGGCTTTTGTTTTGACATTAATATACTATGTGTAATCAATTTTGGGTAAGAGTAGATTTAATTCTTTATGTATAAAAATTACGTGTCACGCTCACGTTGTTTGTCCGCGATGGACTCCTAAACTACTGAACCGATTTTAAATTTGATTTGCACACCGTGTGCAATTTGATCCAACTTGAAAGATAGGATAGCTTACATCTCAATTTATAGTCGCAATATTATTTTATTGTAAATTATTTGTCTATTATTTGACAGTCACAATTATCTGTTAGCTCCAAGCTATTCTAACAGATGGCGATATCTGTTGACTGGATTGAGTAAGTATTCAATAGATGGCGCTATGTTAAATTAATCAATCGTCAATCTATACATATAAAACAGTACCGTGACTCACTTATAGACAACGCACAGCATAAACGTGTGGTCCTAGAGGTTTGAAATTAGGAGGCGATATTCCTCGAGTACCCTAGAGGTGCACTAAGGAGGGATTTTTTAAATTCAATTCAATTTCCGTTCAATTGAAATTTGTATGGAAAATACCGCGGGCGAAGCTGTGGCGGGTCCACTAGTAAGTACATATATATATATAGGTATATCGAAATTAATTCTGTGAGCGATAAATGTGACAATTTAAAATTTTGTTGTGTATTTTTTAAACTGTGTTTTTAAATAGAGAGGCGCTAGTCTTGTTTGCTTTTATGAAGGCGTCATTTTCCGCGATAATTTGATTATAAACATGTTGTTCACCATTGTATGGGTTGGGTACCTGCGTAAAACCTTTTTTTTTGGAGTAGCTACATATCTAAAACAATGCTTTGCCATGAATTGAAGAGTTTTCTTACTATTTTATCAGTTATTTCTTGCTAGTTAAGACCCACAATTTCCCTATCACTCAGTACGTTAGCAAGAAAATGAGATCCTCATTTTAAAAGGCCTAAGTATAAATATTATAGTTGGTATTTGCTAGAATTGTAATTGTTATGATGTAATTTACCACAAAAAACACAGAATATCGTTCACGGTTTGATAAAGTCAAATTATCAAAACAGTAGCATATTCTTTGCGCTCCTGTATTCACCCCATTGTCCGCCATCTTGTCAGCGTGACGTCTGTCAACTTTACCGCCAAAACAATTTAAAAAGAAAGGACAGCATAGACAATAGTTTTAATTCTTTTGCCTGTTGTTGGTCCACAACTTTTGTTTTGCTCAATTATGGAGTATTTTCTGTGGCCGCGTCGTAAATGTTGGAAATTTCTCTTTTATTATATCTTATGGTTGTACCTCTGTTGTTTGGTCGCTATTTGGTTTTACTGCTTCCACATTTTTGGTGAATGCGGTATTCTGCGAACTGAAATTGCTAATGGTTTGTGATTTGGATATTTTCTTAGTAGGTAATAAGTACTTACCTGGAATTTAGCATAATTAACCCGTTTATTTAGATTTTGTTCTAATTTTTAACACTAAATGTATTTATTTGTCAAGATAAAAAATTTAAAAATAATACCTATACTAAAATTAATTAAATCTAAGTAAAAACTAAATTAAATCTAAAAGAGGTCCCCGTGGCATTGTGCCGAAGATGCTGGCAGCGTTTCCTCGCTGTATCGCAATGCTGATGCGTTGTGCGTTGTTCTAATTGAATTCTCAGTTTATTTTAATTTTGCGAGTTGCGACCGTTTTTAAACGATCATTTCAACTTTTGCTTCTCACATAATGATAAAGCTGTACATATCTATGTATATTAGGGATGCAACGATTCGGACATTACGATAATGATAACGATTTCGATACTAATCTATATTTATAACGTTAACTGATGCATTACGATTATTCAAAAAGCCGGACAAGTGCGAGTTAAACTCGCGTAGAGAGGGTTCCGTGATTAAATGAAATTGCGGGAGTTTTTTTTTATAGTTCCTTAGTTTGCACTATAATCTGTTATTGGGCCTGGTATTAACAAGTGCGTCCCGACCGACGCAGTTTGATTTTTTAAATTTGAATATCTTCAACATTGGTACCTAAATCGCATCGTATTCATTCATAATTATTATCTATAACGACTTAACTAATATAATATGTTGATATCTATATTCCGAACGAATTGAGCAGTTTTCAGTCAACCTGAACTAAAGGAAAAAGAGCTAAATTTTAATAGCAGTTATATGTAAAATTTAACGCGAAGCAAAATAACTTAGTTTCCAGCATTAACAACAAGTAATAAAGCCATGAGCACCATGATGCACTGGAAAATTAAACGAGATAATTAAATAGTTAGGACATAAGTATACCAGGAGCTTTAAGCTTTTCCATTCAACATAGACACAAATTTCTTTTTAAGTTACTTAAATAATATAGCATTTTAAATTCAAGCGAGGGATTAAGAATGATAGATCAAAAATTTAATTTAGCTTTTAAGGATATGGACCAGCAGCTCAATTACATAGCACAATTGGTATCGGTTTGGCTCGAAATGCAAACCAATTTAGCCTTCACTCTGTGTAAATAAGGGTACAGTTACATTCTAATATACATAAAGTATTATTATTATTGTTGGTTAACTTGGTCATATATATGTGTCGCTTCGACTATTGCTGATCTACTACATTTCATACCGCTGGGTGATTAGGGTGTCCACGCGAATGAAGTCGCGGGCTGAAGCTAGTATATCTATACAAATCAAGCGCAGGCCTAGAAACATGCTTACAAGATATATACAAATTACGAGTTCTTCCTGTTCAAACCCGTCACAATTCTTTGGTGTAATTCAAACATGTTCATAAAGACACATACGGTAACTTCATATTTAAATTAATAAATATCAACTTAACCAAGCTTAGCCATTCTAATCCCAGTGTAACCCTCGCCTAATACGAGCTTAAAGCACGCGCGAAAGAGACAGCCGACCACGCCCCGCCCTGATTGGAGGGGATAACTGGCCACGTTATTGGCCAGAACGTTATGGATTTTTAGTACACCCACTTGCTACAGTCGGTTGAACGCTCCGTTACCATAGACAATCTTAAGCCCAAGTTTAGAAACAATTTGACGTTTAGTATTCTATTTCTTACCGGCCAATAACACTTTGTTTATTTTTTTATTAGCGGCCAGTATCAGGCATTAGTTTTTCTTTTAATAAAAGGAGGATTGAAGTGTGTTCGTAATGAAAGCTTTTAAAGGTTACTCGATGGACCATAACTTGTCATTATCTGTTAATTTGATGACGAACCATTATGACGTAACGCCGCCATCTTCGCCGAAAAGCAAAGGTATTTATTACGATTACATTATGTTATTATTAGAGGTTCACCTCCGTTTGACGTTTGTCTTAACTTTCATTTGGACTAATTTTATTTCCCTGAATCTTAATTGCTGCATATTTTTATTTTATTTTTGGTATTATCGTAGGTATATCAATCATAACCTAACCTAAATGCTATAAAAGTATATCCCAGAAATTGTAATTGTTTCAATACAATTGTAATTTAGATTAAACGTCGGTAAACACGGATTCCCATTATTTCATTGAATTCGTTTTATTAATTTCAATTTAATCCCAAATATAATTTGAACAATTTGCACGTATTAATTCTTTGTTTATTGATTAGTAACTACTATTCCATATTGTTAAGTTGTCCTGCTGTTATCATATTTCTATTACTCCATCATGTTTCTAGGAATGCGTATCCGATTTATAGAATAGTGTAATATCGGCTTAAATAGGTATATGTCTGACCAATAGTGAACGTTCAGCCGCTGGAGCATCTGCGGTCTGTCTGACTAATTGTCTATGGTCGTAGCGTCTGGCTGCGTGTGCGCTTTCATAAGAGCATTATTATCTAATGAAAGGTTCTTAGTATTAGTGTATTGATCAAATGATCAATGCTAGTCACACATGGCTTTGAGTCGTTAGCAATATAGACTAGCTCATAAACTACGTATCTACTCTAAAGTGTGGCAAGTTCTGGCTATCAAACGGCGATATTAAAAACGCGCGATAATTTAAAAATCTTGAGCTGAAACCTCTTGGTTTACAATGAATTATGGTTTTCATTTAATAACATATCCTCATATACATGTAGGCCTAATAGGTGATGCCGAAATGAGTTTTTTTTTTAAATCGCCGCGCGCTTTTTGGTATCACCTTTCGTGAGATACTCTATCATATTATCATGTACAGCGGCTCTAACATGCATGACACAAAGATAAATTAGAACCGTTTATCTCTATGACTATCTCTTTCGTCGGCACTAGGGTGAGAGAGACGCAGTTAGAGATAAACGGTTCTAATTTATCTTTGTGGCATGCATGTTAGGGCCGCAGTGGGTCCAAAAATCAAGTCTGTCGTTTCTTATTTTAAGTTTAGCGACTTTTAAAGTTAGCGAACACACTTTCGAATTGGCCCCAGTGTTAACCTGTATATGATTAAAAAATTATCTTTGTTAATTGAGGGACAATAACAATGGTTGTTTCCGTCCGTCCATCTGTCACAAGGTTGTATCTCATGAACCGAAATTTTCACAGATGATGAACCTATTTCTATTGCCGCTATAACAACAAAATACTAAAAAACAGAATAAAATAAATATTTAAGGGGGCTCCCATACAAAAAATGTGTTTTTTTTTGCCGTTTTTATAGATAATGGTACGGAACCCTTCGTGCGCGAGTCCGACTCGCACTTGGCCGGTTTTTATAGCTACTTATTAACTTCACTCTTATTGCGGTGTCCGTGTGATTATTTTATATATTTTAAAAAGTACCGTTCATTAGGCAACAACTTGAAGCCAAGTTTTTGAAAAACAAACCTCAATACTGACCAGGTAGCTAAAACAACGTAATGCCGTTCTAATATCTCACTTATACCCAACTTGAACTCCAAGCCATTAGCATAAGGTGTAACAATTTGAGCTAAACGATTTTCGATTGTAAAGTTATCTTTGCCAAAACTTTAAAGTAATTATGACCTTTTTACAACCTCTTTGAGTTGCCGCCTCTTTGTCAGAATATTTAAAATCTTCGGTACCGTAAGTTCTTTACAATCATTTGGAGTTTAATATTTTTATTGGGGTTTTATTGCTACACCGTTAGGTTTAGGTTATCAGATAAAAGACACAATACGGTTTAAATAGTTTAATGGTCTTTAAAAACGCCGCTTCGCGTCGCTTTAAATCTGCGTTTTGTCTGTGGTTTTTAAGGAAGAAAAAAGCAAGGTAATTTCATTCCAATCCTATGCATTAAATATGGGGCCAATTCGAAAGTGTGTTCGCTAAATTTAAGTCTCTAAATTTGAAATAAGAAATGTCAAACTCAATTTTTGACAGCTTCGTAGGTACTGTACAAAATTGTGTTTGACGTTTCTTATTTTAAGTTAAGGGAATTTTAAATTGAGGCGACAGTGTTCCGAATTGGACCCATTAAGTAATTAAAAATGCGTTTTATAATTGTGATTACAGTACAGACATCGGTACTTTATAAGATGCATTTCGGTGAGTGTGCGCTGGAACTGCATTATTTAATTCCGCCATCTTCTTTCCATTGCCATTGGACTAGGCACAGCTTGGAATAACATTCCTTACGTTGTAAGCATACTTCTGGTTCGCACAAAGCACTTTGCCTCTACTTTATAATACGCACAGCTAGGGAGTGGAACTCTCCGAAATCACACCACACGTGGGCCACCCGTATTTGAATCGGTATCGCCATATACCGGGTAGATCCTCTTCGAAACACGCTGACTGAGTTTCTTGCGGCTTCTTCTCAGATAACGTAAATTGAAACCAATTGAAATTCTGCTTAGCGTCCTAAGTCCGAGGTGCTCTTTAGGAGACCTTTAGGCATCCTAAGTGTATAACTACCTTGCTGTGGGCCCATCCGGCCCTCGCATTGAATCCTGGTGATGCTGGAGAGGTCGTCTGAGACTACCAGCGTAGGTAAAAGAGAAAAAAAAGGGACTGGAACTCTCTTTCCGCTGACATTTCTCGCGAACAGTATAACTTGAACTTTTTCAAGTCGAGAGTGATTAGACCTATCTAGGTAAGCATGTTCCATCTTCGGTCTCGTCGGTCCCATTATGGGTGTGATTCTCTAAAATAACACTTCACTCATGAACTCGCCTGCGACTCGCTTCGACTGCGTATAAACGACATATTCGTGCATGTATTCGACCGTGGTCGTACTGTGCGATTACAATGAGTTTACGTAAACTGTTTTCGCTATCGGAAATACTGCTTGTTGCCGATACAAGTAAAAGGGACCGAGCGATAGTTTTCGATAACGAGAACGGTTTGCGTAAACTCATGATAATGATACTGATCGTATTTTGACGTAGCTGGCCACGGACATAGGTCTAGCTTTCGTATAATGCCTACGACCGATGAAATGCGCGACAAGATAGGTATGTTAGAGAATAAAAAAGCACTATTAAATTTTTATTAAAACAGGCCTTTTATTCTAACATAATAATAATAATAAAGCCTTTATTTACTCAAAAATCTAAAAAAAATTAAATTTACATGCATTAATCAACATGTTCTTAAAAATAAAAATTCAAATTATGTTAAACGTGCTTAGAACCAGCTAAGTAACAATTTAAATTAGTTAACAATAAAATTAAAATAAAGAAACGATAAATGCATGAATTATATTTAAAAAAAATGAATTACATTAAAACATTAAATAAAAATAATTCATAAAAAAATCATTAGTAGTAATAAGTACATTAATTTAAATTCAGTGCATTCAAATGTGAAAATTAAAATTAAAAAAGTTTATTAAACCAAACCAACATGGCTGTAAGTAATACAGAGCTGTATTATTAACGAAATGTCGCTTTGTTTGTCTCTTTCCTTCTTATGTAAACTTAGTAAGATGAAGACGAAGCGAAGCTATATGATACCATATAATCACTCAGCCGAAGTCGAATTGACACCCAATTTGACACCATTAAAACGACGATCCTGATTACCACACGGCCAGAAATTAAAGTATCAATAACTAACCGGCTCAATTAAGCACAAATGAATCCCCAAATGTGACCACAGCTGCCAAATAAAACCAACATTGACAAAATTGAAAAGCTGAGCGCGTGAATCAATCCATTGTCTATGCTTTAGAAAAAGTTAAATGCGCGGGTGGATTCCCGCCACGAATTGACAAGTGGCCATTTTTAATTGCTCACAGCGACACAAACTTATATCGGTAAGCTACAGTGTCGCTTGCATCTAAGCGTAAGCGTGAAATTAGTAGTTAGTTTATTTAGTTCCACTGTTTGCCGCCGGTAAAGATAAAATGGCCGGGCAGCAGGGGTCGACAATGTAATATGTCTTGTCAATTGGGCTTAAACTGATTTTGTTTTTATTGCACCGTGCTCCCTACTGAGATATTTATCTTCATTAGATCGTTGCCGACTAGTAGATACGAATTTTATTATGAAAATTGTGTAGGGGAGCATGCCGAGGGACGATGGCCGATTGGGTCCGTATTGGATAATTGTTCGCAAATGCTGTAAATTGTTTGTGCTCCTTAGGGAGTTGAATTCACTTAGACTTTGTATCACTATTTACATATTAATGTTTTAATTAATTTTTTCTCTGTAGATGTGTGATAGGTAGATTTAGAGTCCATTATTGTTTTAATTAATAAAACTAAACAAGTACAGATAATATTAATATTTTCATACATTTGGTCTGTTTAGTGAAATAAGTAGCAAAATTATTTTTATATTTTCCGGTTTATCTCAGGCTAAAATAAATCACTTACCTATCTACGTAGCTGATCGATTTATAATACAAGCGACCCACAGCGTTCTAATTTCAAATCAGCGTAACGATTTGGCCAGTTACACGGCCGGAGACAATCGTATTAAAGGGACAACACGTTACAATAGCCGACGCGTGCCGGGGTGGCACAGGCAATCTCGATAATGCCAATGGTTAATGTACGATCGGTTACAAGGGCTATTTGGCGCTCAAATTGATCGCAGCCACTATTAATTAAGCGTTTAGCAGTAATTGGTTGGGGCGTTTTTCGTCGGCATTTATTGCTTGGTTTATTGAGCCAATTAGATCAGATTACTGTTAGTTTTGATTGACTTTTAACATCTTAAATGTTTATGGCAAATTCTTTACGCGTTTCTACACTTTGAAAGCAATTTGCATATTTGAAGGCGGCGTAAGGGTTTGGGTAAGAAGGTTTGCTTCGCGTAAGATTTTTATAAGATAAACCCAGTGATTTTAGAATGGATTATAACGGTTTAATGATGTTAGGTATTTAGTAAGAAACGAATGAATCCTCGAAACGTGGTTATACGGACGTTAATTAAAAAATGAGCTCAATAAGCCCTCTACAGATATGCCCCTTTTAAATGACTACAAATGTCAGATTGCATAATCAAATTATGACGCCAAATGCGTAGGCCGCGCTAACTGGTGCCATAGACAATGGCAGTACCTATTAGTCATTACGCGAATGATTTCGGGCGAAGTGTGAAAAGGCTGGTTTCATAACGTCTCAATAATATGCTCGTTTGTTGGTTTCTGAACTTATCGGTTACAAGCACGTTGGGCATAGAGCATGTTCTTTTTTTTTCGGAAATAAACTTCGAAATAAATAACATTGTTTTTTTATGACAATGGTGATTAGTTCTTTTATTTGTTCGAGTGCGTTAGATCAATACTATCCATTGAAGTTTATTACCTACTTTGAACTTGACAAATAACAATTTAGGAAACTTTGTTTTAAGCGATATATCCTAAATTCCTGTATATATTTGAAATGGATTTCTTACTGTTTTAAATAGTATGATAAGTTCAATCTCGCTTGAATGGAATTCTTTCTGAAAAACAAGTATAGTTCGCGTCACGTAAAAAGAAAAGCGCTCTTTTTAAGCGACGCAACCTGTAACAAGCTAAAGAATATCACGCGCTTGACTCGACCATAAACACTAATTGCCAAGCATCGAACTTTAAAAAAAATGTTTTTATGCCACAGACTGCAGCACAGTTGTCACAGCCAATTAGCGGTGTTGAAACAAAGACGGTGAAACGTTTCGAAATGATTCGTCGTAAATGACACGACGTCATTACCGATGTTGCCCCATTCACACTCTAATGGGCTGTCTATAACGGAATTTGTAGTGATCTCAGTTTGGTTCTTGTATTATGATAAGAAAGCGCGAAAAAGACAGGCAATTTAGTGCTAGTTAAACAATAGAGGCATACAAATCTAAATCTGTTTATCAATATTCTGTAATTGATATCATTTAATTCAGTCATATTAAGGCATATCAGAAAAATATCCTAGTTGGATGACAGTCTTAAAACCTACTTTTAATTATTTAAATCAGCCAATTTCAGATTTAAACCAACATAATTTAAATCATCAACATATCATCATTTCGGCCGAAACGCGCTCACTATATAATTTAAATAATTCTTTAAACAACAAAATTACTTTAGAGTTTTATTGAGTCTGTGATAAAACTAAATTATCTTCCGTTTTAATAAGAAAAACGAGCGGAAGCCGCCAAACGGAAGCTTTTTAAAAACATGTATCGTTTCCTTGTTCTTTTTTCAAAAATGCCAGACACACGCCATAATAGCGCAGCTGGTGACCATAGAGTCACAGAAAAGGTTAGATTTGTAAAAAGTTTGTTTGACAACAAACCTATTGAATGGAAGGAAGCTCGGCTAGACTGTTGCAAATTGATCGAAGTGTTCTGTCGCCACCCAGCATGGGAACGAGTCAAGTGGTTGAGACGCCACAGACACAACTAAAAAAAATAACATCATGTGTTTATTTATTTATTTATTTATTTATTTAGGATCACCAACAGATAATACATCTTACATTTTCACTTTTCTATGTTACATTCCAGACAGATGCTTACCTAATTATAAGTAACCACAGCTTTTACTTGTGTCTTCAAATCTACAGTACATACAAAATAAATATTCACCTATGTCTAATTTCTAATACAGTGCAGTTTTATTAATTAATTGATTAAGTTTGCAGAAGAATAAAGAACTACCCCACGAGATCCAACCAGCTAAAATAGTCCAAGACTTTTCTTTTGAATCCTCTTAAATTGTCATGGAATATATCAGCGTCTGTGGTTCTCGGAAGATGGTTATATAATTTAACCATTCTTGCGATGGCAGAGTTACGACCCACATTTGTTCTTTTAAACGGATCCTTAAACAGCTTGTAGGTACCTGGGCGAGGCAATCTTGTGGGCACAGTTATTTTTATCCGATTAAGTAGCTCAGGACAGTCCAGACCTTTATAATTAATTAATTTAAAAAGAAACATAAGGTCCAATGTTTTTCTTCTACTGTTGAGTGACACGAATCGAAAGAACTTCAGCCGTTTTTGATATGATTGAGGTTTATATCCCTTTCGAGATGTAAACCCCATGTGGAACAGAAATCGTTTTTGGACCTTTTCGATACGATTTTTGTGAACTTCGTAATAGGGGGACCAGACCTGAGAGCAGTACTCAAGATTGCTTCTTACCAATGTGTTATATAATAATATTTTAGTTCGGAAGTGTTCAAAGCGTCCGGTATTTCTTATCAAAAAACCCATCATTCTGGATGCCTTTTTTATAATATTGTCAAAATGTGCATGAAAATCAAGCTTGCTATCCACTATCACACCCAAATCTCTAATGGTGTCCACTTGCTCCAGTTTTTTACCATTTATTACATAGTTTGTAGGTATTATATTCTTCTTGTTACGAGTAAAGCATATATGGTAACATTTACTTGTATTCAATTTCATTTTATTTAGTGAGCACCAATCAGTCAATCTATTTATATCACTTTGAAGCCGTAAGCGGTCCAAATCACTCTTAATAGGTCTAACAATTTTAAGATCATCAGCAAAAAGGTATGGATAAGAGTTTTCAAAGCATTCTACTATATTGTTAATAAAAATAAGAAACAGCAATGGTCCCAGATGCGAGCCTTGTGGTACTCCAGACGAAGCTATAAACGTTCTAGATTGCTCACCGTTTACCGCAACATACAGTCTACGATTCGACAGGTATGACTTGAACCAGAGCAACAAAGACCCATGAACCCCACCCTGTGATAACTTCCAGAGCAATATACTATGGTCCACTTTGTCGAACGCCTTGCTGAAGTCAGTGTACACAGCATCAACTTGTACGCGATTATCCATGTAGTCGGTTAGCGTCTCGACAAAGGCGACCATGTTAGAGTTGGTTGATCTAGACTGTATAAAACCGTGTTGTCTATCTGTAAACTGCTGACCAAAATGTGTATATAAATATGGGTACACTAGTGATTCTAATATTTTAGGGATTATAGATAATATTGAAATAGGTCTATAATTTTTAATATCAGATTTTGAACCTTCTTTAAATATTGGAACTATTTTTGTTTCTTTCCAAGTAGATGGAAAAATTCCTGTTTCAAGAGACTTATTAAATATAAACGTTAGTGGCTGTAAAAGTTGTTTAGCACATCTATGTATGAAAATTGGTGGTAGATTATCTGAACCAGGTCCTTTAGATAATTCAAGGGCTTTGATTTTACTTAAGATCATATCCTCTGTAATTGATATTTTATTCAGTGAGTTAAACAAAACAGTTTCTTTATTATCTTTGCTTAGATTATGATCCGAATTGTGACTACTATTATTATACTCGTAAATTGATGAAAAGTTTTTTGCAAATAGTTCGCAGATGCCTGCGCAATCCTGAGCTTGATCTTTATCTAAATTCATATTTGCTGGAATCGTAGATTTGTTTTTACGCTTTTGTTTTATAAATGTCCAAAAATATTTTGAATTATGAACTATGTTATTTTCTAAGTGTTGACAGTAGTCCTTATAACATTTTTGAATTTGATCATCGCACCGCTTTTTAATTATATCAAAACTGAGCATATCTAAAGGATTACGATATTTTTTGTATCGTTGTCGAATTTTAAACTTTTCTTTAATCATTTTAATAAGACTTTTTGAAAACCAAACTGGATATTTCATTCCTTTCGGTTTTACTACTGGAACAAACCGCTCAATAGCAACATGCAAAGTTTCGTAAAGTTTACGCACCATTTCTTCAACACCTCTGCATCTCTCCAGAATCGACAGCCAATCAACGTTATTTAGGTATTCAATAATTTCATCATAATTAGCTTTATAAAAGTTACGTCTAGGTAGTACACTTGGCAAAAGTGTGATTTCCGTCTTTAAATTGATGGATATTTCAAGAGGTGGGTGAAAGGGGTCAATATTACTTAGGCCATCACTGCTCTGCTCAAGTACAACAGAGTTAGTTGAAAAAACTAGGTCAAGTATTCTATCGCTACTGTTTTTAACATAATTGTACTGTCTGAGATCATTCAAAGCCATAAACTCAGTGAGAATATGAATAAGGGAGCAGGCACCATTTGGATAAAAGGAGGTGTCCGTTTCATTGATTGTCCACTCAACAGAGGACAAATTAAAGTCTCCCACAAGGAATGCGTTGGTGTAATCAGCCATATTGATAGAAGCCCTGTCTACAAACTGTTCAAGGTCAGCTAACTTCACTGGTGGAGGAAGGTATACACAACAAAGACAAATCCTTGAATTTTCATTTTTCGTTCTATCTTCGATAACAATCCACAGATCTTCCGATTCAGTCTCATATTCGTACTTTCTATAGGATAAGAACTTCTTTTTTACTGCTATCATAACACCTCCACCAGTTTTTTTTGAACCAGGAGAATTAAGATTTCGAGGACGCCTGTAAACGTCATACCTTTCATCGAACAATTCAGAGTCACTAATGTTATCTTGTAACCAAGTTTCGGTGACACATACAATATCGTACTGATTAACAGATACATTATGATAGAAATCTATTATTTTGGTATTCAATCCCCTAGTGTTTTGATAGTAACAACTTAAATTATTGAATTTTATAATTGAAATCTTATAATCTTTCACTCTTATATTTAAATTTGGAATATCTATAGTTTATTCACTGACCCCAAATCTTTTATGACAATAGCCTGTGCATTTTCATCTCATTTATAATATTCAAAGTGGTGATAAATTTTCAATAACGATGTCTTAATACGGTCGCATTTTTGAATATGCATAATCGTGTGTAAGCTACTTCAATAAAATATGACGAAACAATAATGATAACTTTTGTGAGGCCATCTTTTAGTTGAAGCAACCAACATCAATTCGATGCCGACATCATCATAGGAACAAGTTTCAAATTTAGAAGCGTCTTAATTCACCATTTACCATAGACAATGGAGTTGAAAGCGTTTTAACGGCCAGTGTCAATACCGCGCCGCGTTTAAATTTAGAACCACTTCAACGACTAATCAGATCGGTAAAGTCGGCGTTTCGGTGGCACTTTTTCTTAATTGAGCGGCGATCGAGTGAGCGCTGCGGTTTCTTTGTGGCCAGAGCCATAATGGCGGGAGAAAATACACATGGGAAAATATTTAATTAGACAATAGCTTATTTGTGTTTGCTTTGTGTTAATGTATTCCTTTTGAAACGCTGGGTGCGTACAATTAGCACCTCCGCTACCGGTTTCGAAGCTCTCCGCCTTTTTTTTTTTTGATAACTCAATTCCATAGACTAATTATCTTTTTAATGTAACGCGGCTCGCTTTGAGTTTTTAAACACGAGCAGTCTAGGGTCGTAATAAAGATAATATGGTGCCTGAAGTGCGTACTTGTACAACCCTTTATGGAAAGCGGTTCGTCTTTAAACAAATAGATAAGTCATAATCGGTCCTCCGTAATTAAGAAGTACTAATTTTGGGATGTTATTTTTAAATTGTGTTTGAACTTGGAACGTTCTTTGTCCACAGAATCGTTGAGCCCGCAGTCGGAACAGATGAGCAACTCCAACTCGGTGCCATCTGATCCTAACATAAGGTAAGAAGTTTCTATCATTAAGAGTTCATAAAATAAACCTTTTGGTCTTTTTGCCAATAACTCTAGAAAAAATATTACGACATATTTTGAAATCGGATAGCTCGTATGTTAAACAATGCCATTTTTTACACGACATGCACTTGCATAACATGAATTTTCTACTAAATGATAGTAGCATAGCTGGTCGCCGTTAATCAAATAGTTAACTTCATTAATCGCTAATCCGTTTAAAAAAGTTAACTTCGTTAAACGAAAGCGTTACATTACGGAAGATTTAACGTAAGTTAACGTTAATCGTTAACTCGTGATAGAAATTGCATTTTATATGACTTGTATTAGTGATTTATTTATAAAAAAATGTTGGTATGGTCAGGCAGGACATGAAAAATTTATAAAAGAAGGGTGTAACATTAGATTTTATAATAATACCATATATACATATACGGTCCGCGCGGTGTCCTTTCGGGAATAGTAGGTACTTTATTAACGGATTAACGGTCTTGTGCCCAGTTATGGATACTAGACATGTTTACAAGAACATCTTGATCAATCCACGAGCTCAACAGATTTTTCTCCACAGGCGGTATCGGACGGCATTCACCCGCGAGCAGCTAGCCCGACTGGAGAAGGAATTCTTCAAGGAGAATTACGTGTCGCGGCCACGACGCTGCGAGCTGGCTGCTCAGCTCAACCTGCCAGAATCCACCATTAAGGTAGGCTATTATAACATAGTAATAAGACATTTATTAAACACACATTTGACACAAACAGATAACAATGAAAGCAAAGTAAACAATAAACATAAGAAGCTGTGCCGAACGGTGCCAAAGCTGATTTTTGGTGGCCCCTATGTGATGACACGAGCGACAGAGAACAATACGTTGTGTATGGCAACACTTGAGCAACCCGAAAGAAAAGTAGGTCTTGTAGAGAGCGGTTCTGCGGCCGTGGTTCCTTCTAGAAAATTTCTTCCCTGAAGAGCTAGGCCCGTTTCCGAAACAGAAAACTGCGGCTCTATGAGCTTCCGAAAAACCGATATTTATCCGGCATCAGGCTCTTTGTCTAAAAAGTTTGCTGCACTAGGCACTCGGAGGTTTTTTTAACAACTGATGAATGCCATGAAGTCTGATGTTCTATGCTATCTAGTCAAAGAGTTCCCGGTAAAAAAATGGTTCAAAGAACCTGCATGCACCTTTAGCCCTGCCATTATAAGGTACATATCGATCTTCTTAAAAGCGACGTTATACCTAACTCGATTGAGACCAACTTCGCATGAATCTCAGCGGCATATTACAATCTTTTGCGCAGTATTTCATTCAAAGCCTCCCACACTCTGACCTAAATGAAAACGGCCTTTTAACAATTATTGTTACAGTGACAAAGGTTTCGTAACGAAGCTGTCATGATTTCACGAGTTACACGTTTTGAAACAATTATACAGCCACTTTATCAAAGACGGTGGCTAAGACTAGAACTCTGTTTTCACACACTATGATAGCGCTGATGCTAACGGCAAGGATAAATTTGCCGCAATATTTGCATTGTGTACGGGGCAGCTTGTTTATGGTGGCTGTATGATGCTTCAATTAGATACACAATAATTTCCATCACGAACACTTTATGGCCGCTCGATAATTCGCAGAAATCACGTAACGGACGTGTGAACAAAGCGAACGTTCCAAATTCAAACATGACGAGCGCTAACTTACTTCATAAATACGCAAGGCACCCAAATCGAATCTGAACCTCGCGGCCAGTCATAATCTCAATTATCACTTCCAAGTTAAAAAAAAGAAAGCAACGGTCCGAAATAAAAACATGTGTTTTTATTGCTCCATTCGAATTTTACATTCACGCTAATTTGTCGACGTGCATTAATAAAAGATACCGACCGAATTATTCAGTAGCTCGAACGCTAATGAACATTAATGCCAAAAAGAACGGAACCCTCTGAGCGCCATAAACTGGCTATTAGTATGTATATGAAAAGACTTCATCGGTTGTCTATGGTCGAGCATCTGTTTTATGGTGCGACTATACCAATTAAAAACTATTAAATTAAACCGTGGCTACTACATGATGCGTCGTAAAAATCGAGATTTTTTCTGGTTGTTTGTTTATTGTGATGGACCTTTATGGGCTCTATAAATGCCTTCTGAAGCGTTTCTCTTTCACGACACACGCAGGATTTAATTTCGTTCGCACTTCATTTAAATTTTATTATCAATACAATTAACAGCTTTTAGAAAGATCAAAGTCTTGATGAAACGCGATGATCGTGTCTATGGTTTCGAAATGATATTTCGTTTGCAAGAATTCCCGCCAATTAGCGCTTCGGCCGCCATTTTGTGGACAAAAGAGGTTTTAAGTTTTACGCGCGAAGGGTTTTGTTTGCTTACTTTGTATTGCAAAGGGCCATTATTCTGCGTTGATGATTTTAGATGGGCTTAAACGTTCGCTGCGCAAATATGGCGGTTTTATTGGTGTTTTAGTGCTGGCCGAAAAGCAAACATCTGGCGGTTTCACTTCAGAGTTTGATGTTTGAATGATGAAAGGGATATTGTATTCCGTTCAGTGTTTGTTACGTAATTCGTAATTTGGAAGAAACTCTTTAAATTTGTAGTAGAGTCGTTACTAAAAGGCTAAAAAAATTAATACTTTTCTGCCAATCATTTGACTTAAGAGGGCGCCGACCGTCCAGTGGCGCCCTCATCACTGTTATTCTGTTTTCTATTAAAGGAAAGTATTTTATTAAAATTGAAGCCGTATAAGTTGTTACGCAACTTAATACACAACGTATATGCTATGTAATATAGCTTTGCAAAGTATAACCATCATTTAATCAATTTATTCGCTATTTTCTGTTAAAATGATGACGTACCGTTTATACTTTGTAAAGCTATATTACATAGCATATAAATTGTGTATTAAACGGCGCAACAACTTATATGGGTTCGATTTTGATAAAATACTTTAGTTTAATAGAAAACACAATAACAGTGATGAGGGCGCCACTGGACGGTCGGCGCCCTCTTAAGAGGACTATCATATGAACCAAAGGCAAAGGCAAAGGCAAAGGCAAAAGGAAAAATCACCCTTTTCATACAAAAGGCGATAACTACCGACCGACTTCCACCCGTTAAATGTTAACCGATTTTGATCACTTTTTGATAGGTTGCCAGTCAGAACAAAATCTAGGTCATTAAAGATCAACAAAATCAAATAATCGCCTAAATTAGCTTTGTATGAGGTTACTGAAACAGCAAAATGAATTTATTAATTATAGTGAAAAAACCAAAACGTATAGACCTAGATTTTGTTTTGACTGACGACCTATCAAAAATTGGTCAAAATTGGTTAACATTTAAGGGGTGGAAATCATTATCGCCTTTTGTATGAAAAGCCGTAGGTTCACACTCCTCTTAATTCGTATTACATTGAAATTATTAACTAATTAAAAAAAATGGAATTATTTATACTCTAAAATATGTGTTTAAAATAAAGAGTTTTTAATGCACTAATATACTATACATTCATTTGAAATTGGAGTACTATACAATGAGTGAAACATCTAACAAGTCTGCACCTCTTTGTTCCCTGACATTACAAAGGAAGCCACCGGTCGGCACAAAAGGACCATAAACAAATTACTCTCTTTTTTAGCGCGTTCGACCAAAGAAGCTTAATGTGACTCATAAAATTGGGAATTTCATTTTTTGCAGTTACATACTTTCATCGATATGTAAAAGTATCTCATAATTAGTTTTAAAATATAAGATTAAGCAGTTTATTTTCTGTTAGTAGGTATCAAAGAGGGTTTTATATATGCATTAGTAGCTTTCCTGGAACTTTTGAATATTCCGGGAAAAAAATACTCTTATGTTCTATTCTAGGACCTAATAGCAAGTTTCATGAAACTCCGTTTAGCCGTTACGGAGCTGTGTAACAACATACATACAGACACACAAAAACTTTCGCGTTTATAGTATTTGTAGGATTTTTAGCAGATTAGTTTTGTAGCAACTGTCAACAACTCGGCAAAGCACCTTCAAAATTCAATTCCTATGATCAATAGCTACGAAGCTCTACGCCGTAGCCCTCTACGAAGCTACGATTTATTTTTAATGTAATTTTTTTCTTTGCCGCAGGTATGGTTCCAAAACCGACGGATGAAAGATAAGCGACAAAGGATAGCCGTGGCGTGGCCTTACGCGGCTGTATACAGCGACCCGGCCTTCGCAGCCTCCATACTGCAAGCAGCGGCGTCGTCCGTGGGCCTTCCCTACGGCTACCCCTCCCCCGCGCTGTTACCCCCCTTTCACAACCCACAGCTCATACCCGGCTCTTACCCCTACCCCCCTTACCCCCGCTACCCGTACATCCCGCCCACCCCACCATCACCTGTCAACCCAGAAGCGACGCTACGACCGCAGTATTCCAATTTCAATTTGAACGTAGACAAATAAGTTTTTTTTTAAAGTTATTTATTGAGTGAATGGTGGCAATGCCGCAGCTTTTTAAAATGATATGTGAAACGTTTATTTTTTTAAATCAAGCATGGCTGAAAATGTGACCATAGATTTTCCCGCCTCTGGGCACCCATTTTTTTACATCTGACATAAAAAAAAAATAACAATTTCATCAATTTCAAACTTTTCATTTTCTTTCCATAGAGTTGTCTCTAAATAAAAAAAATTGTTGGGTGACCACACTTTTGTACACTTAAATAATAGTAATATTTCTCTATGTAACGTGCTCATTGTTAAATAACGTTAATTTGCTTCAAAAATACTCATCCATGATGTTTGTTTGTATAAACTTAAACAACTAAAGATCTGTTCAAATAAGTTCTTATGTTATAATATATAAATTTTATGGATAAAAATTGTAAAAACCAAAGCGAACGAGAAACATCTCATTTAGTGCAATACAGAATGAGGAGGTGTTTTTCGACATGTAAATAGTTTTATTATCTACATAATTGTCGTCAGCTTTGATTGGCTGATATTATACTGAACCTCCAATGCTTACTTTTGATTGGTCAATTCGTTTCGGCGTCGTATTTTTAATCGAAGTAAGCATTGAACCATAGTATAAAGAAAGGGAAGTGAGTTATCTTCATACAAACGAACCGCGCGCGGCTTGTATGGGTGCGCCAAAGTATTTATGCGTCGCCGCACGCACACTTAAATAAATCTCGACCCGCTTAGTAAAGGGAAACATGTCGAGATTTTGTTTAAGTGTGCGTGCGGCGATGCACAGATACTTTGGCGCACACATACAAGCCGCGCGCGGTGCGTTTGTATGAAGATAACCTACTTCCCTTCTCTTTATACTGTGATTGAGTATTCTTTGTATAAAATATGTATAGTTATTATTGATTAGTGTTCATAGTAGGTATTAGAATAAAATGTTTTATTTGTAGCGAATAAGATAATTGTAAATAGTTACATTTTAAATATAAAAGAAGTTATTTATAAATTTATGTTGTGTTTTAATTTTAAACTAGCGAACGTGCTTGACGTTGTCCTGTCCAAATTTCAATATGTAGTAGCAAAAGTCGCATAGAAAAAAGCACTTTCAGTTTTTCCAATTTATTTCCCTACAAACCTTTTGCCGATTAGGTCCAGCCGTTCTCAAGTGAAAAAACCGGACAAGTGCGAGTTAAACTCGTGTGGAGAGGGTTCCGTTCCGTACATGATTATCTGAAATTTACTAGGTTACCTTAAATACCATAGAGTTTTTATAGGTTTTCCTGTAATCTATAGGCAAAGATCTATTTTCTGCATTTTTTTCAAAATTTTAGCCCCAGTAGTTTCGGAAATAAGGGGGGGGAATGGTCATTTTTCACCTATTTTCCTGAATAACTTCTAAACTATTTTACTTGAAATTCAAAAGAAAATATATTTGAGATCCTCACAATAAGCCCTTTCATTTGATATGTCACACGATATAGGTGACATAACTTTTTTTTTAATTTTCTAGTTTACCCCCAAAAAGTGGCCCCTATGTTTAAAATTCATATATTTACGTCACGCTTTCGTGTTACGGTCACCAACTTACATATGAATACCAAATTTCAACTCAATCGGTCCAGTAGTTTCGGAGCAAATTGGCTGTGACAGACGGACAGACAGACAGACAGACAGACAGACACACGAGTGATCCTATAAGGGTTCCTTTTTTCCTTTTGAGGTACGGAACCCTAAAAACAGTATTTTGTTTTTATTTACCTATAAGGACTGGCACAACCAGACCCAAATAGCTAGGCACAAATTAATGAATTAACGTTACGAGTAAAATGTCGTTAATTAAGTACCAAAAGGCCAAAAGGATACCGCGCGGCTAATGTCAGATAGCTTTTGAATTGTATTTGATCTCTAAATACCTAATTAGGTATTATTACAAACTCAAATATCAAGTATATTCTTCTTTTATGTATTTTTCATGTCCTGCCTAAACTTCCATAGCTCATAACAATATTTTTTTATGGGTAAATCACAAACGCAACGACATGTATGTAAAATGCAACTTCTATCACGAGTTAACGATTAACGTTAACCTCCGTTAAGTCTTCCGAAATGTAACGGTTCAAATTTTAACGAAATTAACTTTTTTAGTAACGGATTAGCGATTAACGAAGTTAACTATTTTATTAACGGTATCCAGCTATGCAGACCCCACAACAAAGGTTTAAAGTTAACACATTCGCGACCAAGCGCAAAATCGAGTCAACACTGTAGGCCCAATAATTTCATCCTAATACGAATAAGACACGGTAGCCGTGTCCTCGGCTTGTTGGGAATATCATAGAAGACACAGGAGCCGTGTTCTTGGTCGCGAAAGGTTCCTTGACCAATTTATAGTAAAACCAACGCGTCAATCAAAGGAATCAAAGTCAGTTATCACAATATACCAAGAACGCAAAACGCAAAGTAACGAATTACAGACATAATATAATATAGTTATTTTTAATGTTTCATGAAACAAATACTTAGTTGTATGAAAAATAGGACATAAATAAGGTTAAGTGCCGGTTAAGTTCCTTTCTTACCCGACTGCAGCGAAGCAAAATGGAGGGTTATGCTTTTCGCGAGTATGTATGTAGGAGTATCTATGTAATCACATCATTCTAAAAGTTACCCGTAGAGCGAAATTACTGAACCGATTTTAACAAATTGGATGTCAAACGATTCAGGCTAAATGCCCGGGTGACACAAGGTATATATGACGTTACTTGAAATCTTATATGGCGGATGCTAGAACACATTTTGTTTGTTGATATTTTTCCACACATGCATTATTGATATCAAATAAAAGGGCTTGACGAGAGCATTGCGAAAATATACAATCTGTTGGTTTTATGAGTTATTTCTACTGGCAAATATGTGATATACATAAATTTGAAAACATTTCTCGCTACCTGAACTGCCCATATAAAGCATAACACTAAAAAGATGAAAATAAAAGTCGGTGACTTCGAACAGCTATTATAGGATTTCATTGAGAGTGACGACTGCTATTTCCATATAGACTCCACGACCACGGAAACATCAATTTCTTGTTTCTTTCTTTTAATTGGCTATGCAGTCGGGTTTTAGGGTTTCGCACCCGAAGGGATCAACGGGACCCTAATACTGAGCCTACAACGTCAGTCCGTCAGTCCGTCTGTCAGAGCTAGCTCAGCAACGATAAGAGCTAGAAGTAGGAATTTTCACAGAAGCTCACCATACATTGATACCCTAAAATTGGCTGATTTTAGACCAATTTTGTTCCAGCTGTATTTCCATAACGGCTTAAGTTTCAGCTATCAAATTTGGCCTGATTTTAGTTTATACTCCATAGTCTAACAACAAATTCCAATTCAATGGTGTTCTGTTATAGAAATGTGAAAAATATATTGAAATCAAACCAGAAAATTGCCGCTGCAGCTTAACAATCTGCCAACTTAGTTGCAACTGTCAAAGTTCTCTTATTGATTGGTTGAGACAATGCCAAATTGGCGTAGTACGGAACCCACGGTGCGCGAGTCCGACTCGCACATGACCAGTTTTAGGGTTCCGTACCTCAAAAGAAAAAACTGAACCCTTCTAGGATCACTCGTGTGTCTTAGTGTATGTCCGTCTGTCCGTCTGTCACAGCTAATTTGCTCCGAAAATACTTGACCGATTGAGTTGAAATTTGTAATACATATGTATGTTGGTGACCGCAACACGGACGCGTAACGTAAATAAATGAATTTTAAACATGGGGGCCACTTTTGGGGTAAATTAAAATATATTTAAAAAAAAGTTATGCAAACTATATTGTGTGACACACCAAATGAAAGGGCTTACTGTGGAAATTTTAAATAATATTTTTTTCGGAATTTTAAGATTAAGTCAATTTTAATTTACTTCATTAAATACAATACAATAATAACCTAAGATAAATAGTTTGCAAGTTATTTAGGAAAATAGGCGAAAATTGACCATTCCCCCCTCCTTATCACCGAAACTACTGGGCCTACAATTTTGAAAAAAATAAAAATAATAGATAGAATAGTTCTTTACCTATAGATTACAGGAAAATGTATAAGAAGTTTATGGTATTTAACGTAACCTAGGAAATTTCAGATAACATGTACCAGGAACCCTCTCCACGCGAGTTTAACTCGCACTTGTCCGGTTATTTCAATTAACTAGCGGACTCGACAGACGTTGTCCTGCATGATATTTCAATACCGACTGCAGCGCCATCTGCCGGGCTGATTTGTGAATCTAAACCATCCAGGGCGCCACACAAACGCACAAAAAATCCATTAAAATCGGTCCAGCCGTTTAGGAGGAGTTCAGTGACATACACACGTACAGTAGAATTATATATATAAATAAAAGATAAATAAAACATACATTGTGTTTTTGTGAATTAAGGAAGACGTGGCGTGACAGCGTACGCAATAGGGAAGATGCATTTTTTTATTTCATGTTGTATTGAAAAGTGCTGCGAAATAGAAAACGATCTGTGTACGCAAAACATTATTATGTTGTTTATTTTATGAGTTATAAAGCTTTGGAAAGTCACTGTTCATACCACTCGCAAAAACACTCCATACAAAATGGACGACAACTATGACGTCACAGCATTCGTTGAATGTAAGAAAATGTATGGAGTTTAAGCGAAATCTGCAATTATTTCCGAAAATACTGTTTTTAGATCAACATCGTAGAAATAAAACATGCCATAAATTTGATGAGGATGTCCAAAAAACTAAAATCAGAACTAAAAACCAATATATATTTTTCACTAATTTTGACCCGTAATAAAATAAAAAAGAATAGTCAAAATGATTTTCTTTTTTCTGTAATATGCTTTTGTTTACGTTTACTTTCATGATATAGATATATTATGAAAGTAAACCTCATTTTGATTTTCATGCATCTTCTCCATTTGGGCGTTCCTATATAGTACAGTGTAATAAACTCTATCGTGTAAGATACCTTACTGACCTCGCCGTCAATATCGCCGCTCCGATAATGCACATGTTATTAAGCGACGCAGTAAAGCGCAGCTTTATTGGCCTCTTTATTCACCCCTGACAGGTAATTGCGTTAGATAAATTAATTACCTCACTGTGCTGTAATAGTTATTGAACTTTGACGCAATAGACTATACTGGTGGTAGCTCAGGGCTTCAAATTTAATACAATTTCCCTTATTAGTTATTTATTAGAATTAATTTGTACCCTTTACGTTTCTTGCACTTTTAAGGGTTCCGTACCTCAAAAGGAAAAAACGAAAGGATCCCTTATAGGATCACTCGTGTGTCTGTCTGTCTGTCTGTCCGTCTGTCACAGCCAATTTGCTCCGAAACTATACTCAATACTCAATTCTTTACATCGACTTCTTTACAATTACTGGACCGATTGCTTTGAAATTTGGTATACATATGTAATTCGGTGACTGCAACACGGACGCGTGACGTAAATATATGAATTTTAAACATGGGGGCCACTTTTGGGGGGTAAATTAGAAAATTAAAAAAAAAGTTATGCAACCTATATCGTGTGACATATCAAATGAAAATATTGTGAGGATCTTAAATATATTTTCTTTTAAATTTCAAGTAAAATAGTTTAGAAGTTATTTAGGAAAATAGTCGAAAATTGACCATTCCCCCCCCTTATTTCCGAAACGACTGGGGCTAAAATTTTGAAAAAAATACATAAAATAGTTCTTTACCTATAGATTACAGGAAAACTTATAGGAAGTCTATGATATTTAAAATAATATAGGAAATTTCAGATAATCATGTACGGAACGGAACCCTCTGCATGCGAATTCAACTCGCACTTGTCCGGTTTTTGTGTTAGTTTTTAGATAAAACTCTAATGTCAAAGTTGAAAAAAGACTTACTGCTGAGTTTCTTGCGGCGTTTCTTCTCAGCAGATGTCACCTTTCGAAGCGCTGATAGCTTCAGACATGTGAAAGAGCCGATTTGGCCTACTTGCAATATAAATATTTAAATTTTCATTTTCAATAAAAATATATAAACCGGTCAAGAGCATATCGGACCATGCTCAGTGTAGGGTTCCGTAGCCGTACCGTAGACTTCTTATAGGTATTCCTGTAATCTTGAGATAAAGAACTATTTTCAGTATTTTTTTGAAATTTTAGGCCGAGTACTGTTGGAAATAAGAGGGGAATGGTCAATGTTCGTCTATTTTCCTAAATAACTCCAAAACCATCTTAAAATTATAATTAAATAAATAAATTTAAGATCCTCAAAAGGAGTCCTTTCATTTGACATGTCACATGCCAAGGTTTGCTTAACTTTTTTTTTATTTATTAATTTACACACCGAAAGTGGCCCCCATGTTAAAATTCATTGATTTACGTTACAAGTCCGTGTTGTGGTCACCGACTTACATATGTGTATCTTTCAACTCAATTGGTCTTTAAGTTTCAGAGCAAATTGGCTGTGACAGACGGACAGACATTTACTAAATTACTTTAAATACTATAGACTTCTTATAGGTTTTCCTGTAATCTCCTATAGATTACAGGAAAACCTATTACATGAAAGAAAGATCTATTTCCTGTATTTTTTTTCAAAACTTTTAAACTATTTTACTTGAAATTCATAAGAAAATATATTTAACATCCTCATAATAAGCCCTTTCATTTGATATGTCACACGATATAGGATGCATAACTTTTTTTAATTTTCTAATTTACCCTCCAAAAGTGACATGTTTAAAATTCATATAGGTACTTATTTACGTCACGCGTCCGTGTTGCGGTCACCGACTTACATATGTATACCAAATTTCAACTCAATCGGTCCAGTAGTTTCGGAGCAAATTGGCTGTGACAGACGGACAGACAGACAGACACACGAGTGATCCTATAAGGATTCCCTTCTTTCCTTTTGAGGTACGGAACCTTAAAAACTAACTTATTTCACCAATTTAATACTCACAAATACTCTCCATAATACGATATCACACAATTTATTTACTCATAAGTATATAAACTTTATTTTCTCGCCAAATTACCATTTAAATAGAGGATTATTATCTGGACGGTAATAAAACTCTATTACTCGGAACATATTACGCTCGTCCTATTATTCTCTATCTGATATGGGAGACATGAATGATAACGCATCTACGAGAAAAACGACTTTGCCAGTAGCGTGGCCACTGTGCTTACTTTTGATGGGATAGTCCTGGGAAACTTTGGATTTGGTTTTTGTTTTTATGTTTGTATTAAAAAAATTGATTTTTATTTCTTCTTTATTTCAAAAATGTTCATTATTGTGTGTGTTGTTATTATTTTATTTTTCTCTCCTTGTTGTGAATTGTATTTATGTTACCACCATAATAGATAAATAAAACGGTGGTAGATTCATTCCTTGACCTTCATAAGAGCTTGTAAAAGCCTAAATTGAATAAAGATAGTTTGACTTTGACTTTGAATGAATATCTCAAAAAATTAATATTGTTGGTTTTGTTTGGAGTAGCAGTATCACTTTCTATTGGGAATTTCAATTTCAATATTTTGATTTTGGTACTTTCTTTCGAAAACCTCTTTTGTTAGCAAATGATGTATCCTACAGAGCCTTAAGTCCTCATTCGTATACCATTTTAGTCCGATGTAACAGCATCCAACATCAAACATGTTTCTGGATACATTTTAGTTTAGTACAATTATACCTACAATCAATTAAAGGTAAGTACTTTATTAAAAGAAGTTTGAATCTTCTGCGTTATATAACTGTAGATCTTTTAAGATCTATAGAGAATATTAGATTTACCTATTCAATTCAGGAAACGAGGCCCATAATATAAATACCTAAACACTAACATACATAATTGTAAACAAAATAACAAAACTATCACATTAATTCCGCGATGTGTGACGCAATTTCACGGTGTCATATTCGGCGAAATATGACACTCTTCGGCCAAAACTCTTGATCATGAAGGCCGATAGATATTGCGTCGGTACTCTCACCACAACGCAGGAACGAAGGAATAATATAACATATCATAAAATAAATATAATATTCATAACCAATAATTGATCTGTAAATAGCCCAATATCCGTAACGTCCAATGATTAAACAAGATGTTACGACACATTAAGAACAGATAGTTCAATAAATCAGCAAAATTATTAATGTTTACATCAAGAAACATATATCGTTGCAAGATAGTCGTGAAACTATTTATTGTACATACATACATACATAGCATCACGCCCGAAATCCCTAATGGGGTGGGCAGAGCCACAAGACTACTTGTGGCCACGTTCGATTAATTAGTCCTAAGATGGTATGATGAACCGTATGGTGACAGGTGATCAGCCCATCGCCCATACAGATAGTCCACCATGTTGGAGAGGACCCGTCCCTTAGTCGACTTTTACGACATGCCAGGATGATAAGCATCTGCACGCATTCTATGCCATTTCTTCACTCCCAGTGCAGTAGAGGAGTGACTATTTATTGTAATCGATAAAAAATTATAGGTCGCTCATTTCGTCTCAGATTTTGCCCGATACTCATAAATAGCTTGGCCCACCCCAGAACCCTTCTGGCCCACCGCAGAATTTAAATGGGTCACTTGATTATAACTAGGTACATCTACTTTTTATACGGGTTTTTTGCTTGGCCGACCCCAAAAAAACGCCAACGGATAATGCTACAAGGGATGGTAGCATTTTCCGTTGGCATCCATTGGCCAATAGTAGGGAATCCTTAGGGTTATAAATAAATAAATAATAATAAATCATGGGACAATCTTTACACAAATCGATCTAGTCCCAAAGTAAGCTCTAAAGGCTTGTGTTATGGGTACTAGACGACGATATACATACTTATACAGAGAAATAAATACTTAAATACATAGGAAACATCCAAGACTCGGGAACAAGCATTCGTGCTCATCATACAAATATTTGCCTTTACCGTGAATCAAACCAGGCACTAGCTTTAGAGGCAGGGTCACAATCAACTAGGCTAACCGCGTCGTCAATAATAGTAGTTTGCCCACATAAAACTAACATTGGATCAATATAATAAAATGATTATCATTACGCGCAACCAATTACCAACGTTAGGCCATTGAGAATACCGCTACCGTTGTTTAAAAACGGTTGGCATTTCTGCATTGTATACAAAAGGCCCTATTAGATATTAAGTAGCGTTGTTCCAATGCAGTAAAATATTATCATTACGCCCATACTTACCAACGTTGGGCCAATGCGACTTGCTGCTAGACTTCTGGTTTAAAACTGTTGGCATTTCTGCATTATATTGTTTCAGTTGGAAATTCTACAATGGCCCTTGGTTGTAGGCCTTACCTCAAAACGACGGCCAAATCTAACCGTTGTCCAACCAACGAGACCCATGTCGCCCAACCAAATGCCAACACTAAATGCTATTAGGGATTGCTACGTTCTTGAATAGTTACCCCCTGCTAGGCAAAGGCCTTTTCAGACATCCAACCATCTCTGTCTTTTCTCAGGTTCTATTTTATTACGCCAATGTTTTTAATAAATTAAAGGGCATATTACTCAGTTATACTCCTCTGCTGCACTGGGAGTGAAGAAATAGCATAGAATGCGTGCAGATGCTTATCATCCTGGCATGTCGTAAAAGTCGACTAAGGGACGGGTCCTCTCCAACATGGTGGACTATCTGTATGGGCGATGGGCTGATCACCTGTCACCATACGGTTCATCATACCATCTTAGGACTAATTAATTGAACGTGGCCACAAGTAGTCTTGTGGCTCTGCCCACCCCATTAGGGATTTCGGGCGTGATAATATGTATGTATGTATGTATATGTATGTATGTATTACTCAGTTAAAGACTACGTCATGGGTAGGGACGTTTGGCTTAAAGCGTGACCTGCGCCGGCGATCCCTGGGTCTCGATGGGCGTACCTACTGTGGTATATACTTAGATTTGTATAAAACTGTAGACATCATTGTTGACTTATATGTGTACTGATTTGAAAAAATGATACCTCACCGAGTTTTTTGCCGGCTCTTCTCAGTAGAGGATTTTTCCGAACCGGTGGTAGATTAATTCCTTGACCTTCATAAGAGCTTGTAAAAGCCTAAATTGAATAAAGATAGTTTGACTTGACTTGAATATAATATCATATTTTTCTTTTTTTATAAGAACAATATCTAGCAAAGTCCAACGATAAGCAAAACTTTATAAACATAGTTGTAATAATAACATGTCGGATATACGATCACGTATATGTAACGCGGCGTCAGGCGAGATAACGAATACGAAATCAGCGTATGATACGTATTGCTGTAGGGTGACCATTTTTAAAATGTAAAAGGACAGTCTCTTTTTTTAAGGTAAATATAAAAAGGATATTGAATAGCTTTTGTGATGTAAAATGTTCAAGAGTTCGTACAAGATAACCAGGTGTATAATTAAAATTAGTTTTAATAAATCGAATTTTAACCAGATTAAAAAAAAAAACAACAATACTAAGTAAATTTTAACAGAGGGAGAAAATTTAAATCGATTATTTTGATAAAAAATACTATTTACGAAATTTCGCTTTATTAGTGTTCTTTGAATAAGGAAGTTTACTGAAAACAGACAAACAGACAGACATGACGAATCTATAAGGGTTCCTTTTTTGCCATTTGGCTACGGAACCCTAAAAGTCTAATTAGTCCGTCAGTTAGATTATCAAAAAATATTGAAAATGTATTTTTTGCTTTATCAAATCAATCAAAATTGACAAAGATAATGCGCATCAAAGTTCGGGTGTGATTTATGACGTCATAAGTCCCCACTTATCGTATAAAGTGTGCAAAATCGTGACGTCACGCGAAACTTCAACGCACTATAATTTCGTAATTTTTTGTTAAATCGACAAAAGATAAAATATGTGTTCAATATTTTTTTACGATCTAACTGACGAACTAATTAGAATTTTTCAGAAAACTCCTTTATTGTTTCTGCATAATAGTACAAATTTTCTCAGGAAAAGTTGATTATGAAAATTCACGTGCACTCGGGACCGCTTTCGGATGAGAACTATTTGCGGCTTTGGGAATTTCGCTAACTTCAAGAGTGTATTCCGATGCGGTCACTGTCTTATGTAACGATTTAAAACAATGGCTTTTTGTGAATTCCTTCACACTATGTTCTATAAATGCGATGTCGGGATATTGATTCTATAGTTGCGTTATTGTGGGTGAAATAAGTCTACGGCATAAAACCGAATGGCCGGCAATCACAGCCTCGGCTAATGGAAAATAAACATGAATATCAAGCTGCTAAGCGCAGATGGACGCCGAAAAATACCCCCCATTTATATTAGCGCCACGGGAATGGAGAGAGGGGAGAAGAGCTTTCTTCAAAATAATACTGTTTAGGGTACCCTTTTTCCGTACCCGAAGGGACAGCAACGGTAAGAGCTACGAGGTTGGAATTTTCACAGAATATGTGTTGCTATGGCATGATTACTAGCAAATAATAACAATATCAAAAACCCTAGCAGTGGCGAAGCCGGAAGAATTAGAACCGTACGTGCGAGTCTGACATTTAGTTAGAGTAACATGGACTTCACTGACAGCTAGCCGTAGCTTTCTAGCTTGGTAAAGCCGTCAGGCTGCGCAACTGAACCATAGTCACATTGATACCCTAAAAATTGGCTGATTTTAGACCAATTTTGTTCCAGCTGTATTTCCAAAACGTCTTAAGTTTCTGCTATACAATTTGGCGTATTTTTTGTTTATACTCCATAGTTAAACAACAAATATCAATTCAATGATGTTCTGTTTTAGAAATGTGAAAAATATATTGAAATCAAACCAGAAAATTACCGCTGCAGCTTAACATTCTGCCAACTTAGTAGCAACTATCAAAGTTTTTATCTCATTAGAGAGCGATAATAACAAATTATTATAATTAAAAAAAAAAAACGAAACATTAAGAGGAGTGTGAACCTACGGTTGTTCAAACAAAAGGCGATAACGATTTCCACCCCTTAAATGTTAACCGAATTTGACCAATATTTGATAGATTGTCAGTCAGAACAAAATCTAGGTCTATACGTTTTTTGAATATTGATTAAAGATTAACAAAGTCAAATAATAGCCGAAATTAGTTTTGTATTAGAATTCTGAAAGAGCAATAAAACTGAATTTATTGATTATAGTGATAAAACCAAAATATTCAGACTAAGATTTTGTTCAGACTGACAACCTATTAAAAATTTGTCAAATTCGGTTAACATTTAAAGGGGGAAAATCGTTATCGCCTTTTGTATGAAAAACCGTAGGTTCACACTCTTAATGTTTCGTTTTTTGAAATCATAATAATTCCTAAGATTCGTAGGAGTTTCTTTCGTCACAAACAATTATGTTTTTTGTTGAATTTTGCCTTACTTTTGGTACAAGTCGGTTACCAGCTACCACTAAAGCATAAAGATCCTATAATTAGACACGGTATCAATTAACATTTCACCAGAAGCATTGAGTATTTACTAAACTCAACAAAGAGGTCGTATTTCAACTTGCTTCCCCATAGACAAAGCTGTTTGTACTCTGTGACACCATAGACAATAACATGTTTTCTGTCTGTGAAGTCCGGTAGCAATCATTGGACAGTGGTATTGTTTAATTTTTAATTCTAAAGCTTTTACGGTAGCGTATTTCTGAGTAGGTTTTGTGTTGAATTCAAATGAAGGGTCTACCGCGTTCAATTTGTTGATGGATTTTTAATAACCGTTTACTATAAGATAATATATATTATTGAAGCCTTTTCAAGGAAACCCATTTCATTGTCAATCATACTATCATAGCTGGGCACCGTTAATAAAAAAGTAAAGCGTTACATTTCGAAAGAGTTAACGGAAGTTAACATTAATCGTTAACTCGTGATAGAAATGGCATTTTATATGACGTAGGGTTAGTAATTTACTTATAAAAAAATGTTGGTATATGTTATGGAAGTTTAGGCAGGACATAAAATTAAGGGTTTAACATTGGAGTTTGTAATAATACCTATTTATTTACCAATTTGAATTTAAATCAAAAGCTATCTAAGATAAGCCGCGCGGGGACCTTTTGACAAATAGTAGGGGCTTAATGAACGTTTAGCGGACTTCATTGTTTTAACGGAAGATAATGAGTCTGTTAACAGTTTTTTAAGTTAACTTAAATGTTAATTGGCTACTCGAAATGTTAACTTCGTTAATTAACGATTACCGGATTAACGGTCTTGCGCCCAACTATTCATACTATCCATATTATGAAACCTTTATTTTCAAATAATGAATGATCAATCATCAACTACACAAATAGAAACAGGTTTTTTCAAATCGCACCACATATTCATTACGTTCCACATGTATGTTCCGTACGGACTCCAAAAACAGCTGGAGCGATTTTGATAAAATTTTCACGCAATCTTTAGATTAGCCCAGCACTCTGTGCAGTTCGGTAGCATCTGGTTATAGATAATTATTGCTACCCGTGCAAAGTCGGGGCGGGTCGCTAGTGTTCTTTAGAATTCTAATATCACTTAATAAAGTCCGTAACATCAGATCATAAAATAATAAATATTGTAACTTTAGCTTTTCAATCAATTTGATAGTTTATTGCCACATAGAAATACAGATTGGTTTTCTTACGAGGTTTGCTAACAGGAATTAATATTGATCGATTTAACAAACAAATACCTAGTCATGTAATAGGCACATAGGTGGGCACAAGACCGTTAACCTGTTAATTGTTAATTAACGAAGTTAACATTTCGAGTTATGGATTAACTTTTAAGTTAATTTTAAAAATTGTTTACGAAGTCATTAACTTCCGTTAAAATAAGTAAAGACCGTTAAACGTTAATTAGGTACTTTTTCATGTCCTGGCTGTCCATACCAATATTTTTTTATTTATAAGTAAATCACTAAGGCAATGACACAAAATGCAAATTCTATCACGAGTTAACGATTAACGTTAACTCACGTTAAATCTTCCAAATGTAACGCTTTAACGATTAACGAAGTTAACTTTTTTAGTAACGGATTACCGATTAACGAAGTTAACTATTTGATTAACGGTGCCCAACTATGAAGGCACCACCAAAAGTCCTTTCCGCCAATTTCAATCCTCTGTTGAAAGAAAATCCTATATAATTGTCTTAATACTGCAATTTCTTTCCGATTTCAAACTATTTTGTATGAGTCACTTTCCACAATACCCAAAGGGCGTAACTACATGCAATTAGAAACTTACTTATGTCGTTTACGCAAACTAAAGTAAGGCACTTATGCTATTCTCCGCAAATTCAAATAAAGAACACAGCGCGAGCAATTTGTTTTGGCCAATCACAAGCTGCGTAGTTTTTTCGAAACAGCCAATAGCGGAACAGAGATAAAGGCCCGTTTCGCTCCAGGATTCTGGTCCGAAGTTCCTGACCACTTTTGCGTATACGCGCTGAGGAAAAGCGTTCATTGCATTTCGGTCGCTATTGTATTGTATAATCAGCCATCATGGCAGGCGAGGGCGATTCATGAACGAGTTTAGGAAGCAAAAAAGCTTATCTCGCTTGGTTTTCCTTTTCGAGAGGGAAAGAGATGGTACTAAGGGGAGCTGTAAGAGGGAGAGGGACGGACTGCGAGGGAGCTTACGCCCTTTTTCTGCGTGATCCGGGTAAAGTAATTTTCCGGCATTTATTCAGCGCAGCGACTACAATGTAACGGATTTGGGGAAGCGTTTTTATTTTGAGGTTGGTATTTTGAAATTTGTTTTTCATTGCATTATGGTTTGCTTCGATTTCTGTATAAAAAGAGCTTATTATTTTGTATTTTTTATTACTAAGGAAGTAAGAGTTTTCTTTCAGCATCTTAGCTTATTTTTTAATAATTATAATTTAAGGGCTGCTGATCAAACCATTGTGAATATTTATGACTAGTTAGATACTAAAAATGATCTTAGCAAATATAACAACTAAATAACACAAAGATTTCATGTGATGTCACAGTACGAATTTTCTGCTGCGGAGCTTTAACAAATAACAGTCCAACGCTCTAGATAAACTGTAAACCTAATAGATTTAACAATTATTTATGCTCTCATATACCTACTAAACAATAAGTTCTTGCTCAATATTTCATTTTATTCTTTGATATCATTCTCTCATCATCTACATCAATCAGTCTATAGATCGCAGTTCACTGCCGGACACACCACAATTTCTTTTTCTTTGACAATCGGGTAAGTAAAGTTTTTTAAGTTTTCCTTTACTACCTATGTATTCTGTGGTTATGTGTTTGCGACACGTTTGACAACAAAAAGCTGTCAACTTAACCACAGAATACATAATAGAGGAACGGGCACTTTCTTCTTTTTTTAGCTTAAGGCAAAGAAATAAAGTTTTTTAAAACAATGTCCATAAGAAACGATATAAAATAAAAAGTAAATTACCTTTAGAAACTTGGTCCCTGAGATGTCCACTATCATAAAAAAATATAATATGATGCCTCTCTTCAAAACACTTTACCTACGCAATTGAAAAATATTGATGCATGGTCATCGCGCTAGAACTGGGTAAAAATCCACATGCATAATTTGCCCTCGAATCCCGGATATACAAAAAAAAACTCGTAATATAAAATATTTAGCACAAAATATAAAATAATATATCCCGGCTACATTGTAAGCCGCTGTTTACATTTTAATGGCGCACCATAAAACAATCCGCCATTCCCGTTTCCACAGACAATGATAGCAGTTTATCCGCGCGGCGTCTGCGCGAACAATTCTAAATGACGTTAATTTTGGCGCGAAACGACCGCCCTGCATTCAAATTGGCGCGTAATTTGTTTCCTTGACGGATCTTGCTGTTGTTTACAGTCGGATTTATTTTCAAGCTTAGTTGTAAATTTTTGAACTTGTTGCTGTTTAGAAATGAACTTTTCAATTAAGAAAGAAGGACTGAAAACGCAGTATAAATAAACCCCAGTTTTGTGTCACTAGAAGCTACTTTTGCGGGTATAGTTTATAAACACTAAAATTATAATTGTTTTTAATTGCGTTGAATAAGCTCAACACTGATGATTACTTAAAAAACTCAGATATATTTACAGCTCAATAAATAATTGTAACAATTTCTCCTAAACATTTTTTCGGTACTTTACAGCCTGGCATAATGAATTATAAACAAAGCCAGAAAAGAAGAAAGAAACAATAAATGCGCGGGAAACATTTTGACGTTTCGTGAAATGGTTTATGGTTGCGTTCGGGATTCGGTCTGCAATTGTTCAAAAAGGTTTTTATGTTAATAATGGAGGATTCCCGCTGGGGTTATGGTGTTTATTTGCCATTCGGTAGCAAATGATTAGTTTCGGTTGCAGTTTCAAAGTGTAAATAATCTTGTCTCGGTCTGTATGGCTTGTTTAGGGTGTAGGTGACGATGACTAAACTCTTTAGTTATGCTCCGCCATTTAACATTTCTTCGAAGTGGATTTTTGAGACTATGCATGTGTCTTTTTTACTTTACAATTTGATCTGAGTTAACATGAACATGAGTGGCTGTTATAAAGTAACCTACTAAGTATTTAAAGGTATTTATATCACATTTCACATCGCAAAATATAATCGCCTGACCAGTAAATGTTGCCTTTTTCATCAGAAAACACTTTTTCGTCCTACAAATAATACGAATATATTTCATAGCAATACTTAAATCGATAGTACCTACATAAGTTATTTAAAGAATATGTATCTAACCATTAATTAATTTTTTATTTCTTTTAACTTTATTGCACAATATACGAGTGTACAAATGGCGGACTTAATGCCAAAAGGCATTCTCTACCAGTCAACCACTAGGCCAAACAGAAACAGTATTTATTCGGCATATTTCTAATTAAACTACCTAGGTACGTTACGTAAAAGTGAAAAAAAAAAAAACGAACAAACTTGCGACATTCAAAACCACGCAACGTATTTCAACCCTTTCCAAATAAAACATATATTAGGGACGTTCCCGAGGGAACACTGCTACATTTTCCCGGGAAAAAATAGTGTAGATAGTAGGATGATTGCCCTGGAATATCCGTGATGCCCGCCCCGGGTATTTACGACCGGCCCGGATTAAAAAATAACCGGGTTGGGTTATAGGCGTAAGGGATGTGACAGGTTTGTTGCTTAGGAAGGTACCTGTCCACTATGAAGTTTAAATAAAGCCAACTCTTTTGTGTTTTTGCATTATAACACTGGAACTAATAAAGGCCCGGGCACACCAAAGGCGGTTGCGGCGCGTTTGCGGCGCGAACGCGGGCACGCGAAGTTGTATTTAATACCGCCGCCATGTCCAGAGGCACACCGAATGCGTCGTGAAAGCGGCGCGGGGCGTACGCGAAGCGACGGCGGCGCGGGGCGTGCGCAACGCGGGGGCGGCGCGGGGCGTGCGCGAAGCGGCGGCGGCGCGGAGCGTGCGCGAAGCGGCGGCGGCGCGGGGCGTGCGCGAGCACGCGAAGTTGTATTACGCGGCGCGAGGCGGGGCGAACGCGGCGCGAAAGCGGTGCGAAAGCGGCGCGGGGCGTGAGCAACGCGGGCCCGCGTTCGAAACGCGTTGACGCCGCCGCCCGCGTTCGCGCCGCAAACGCGCCGCAACCGCGTTTGGTTTGCCCGGGCCTTAAGGAACAAATGAGGTCTAGCAATGCTTTAGCATATCTGAAGGTTCTTATAAATGAACTTTTCACAGCAATTTATGGCCGAATTTATAGCTGTCTTATTTTAACTTTGTACATTAGAGTAAGACGCCTATAGTTGCCGGCTATAAATTGCTATGAAAATGATGCTCGTTTACAAGCGCCTTAATAGTTCATCGGATGAATACCATTTTTTTAATAAAATACATTTACCTACATTATAAAAAAATATTGACCACATATTTTTTATTTTGTCATTTAAACATAAAATTACGAAGATATAGGGCGTTGAAGTTCCGTGTGACGTCACGACTTTGTACACTTTTCACCATTGTCACTTAATGGTGACACACCTCCCCAACTTTGATGCGCATTATCTTTGTCAATTTTGATTGATTTGGTAAAGCAAAAAATATGTTTCAATATTTTTTGATAATCTAACTGACGGACTAATTGGAATTGCAATTTTTTTACCCAGGCAACATCCCTATACATAAATTTAATCAATGTAATGTGTCTTTTTTGTTGTAGATTTAGGTTTAGATTTAAATTTAGGTAATCATAATCACATTCTTAGCTTCAGTTGATTTACCCTGAAGTTAAATGTTACATGTATTCTGTGAATGTTGTACACACCTGTCATAGGCATGCATATCAGAACGTTACTTTATACAATGGTCTTGTGGTTATTTCAATATGTATAATGTTGATACTTTAAATAAATAAATATACTGGGTATAAACGTGGATAATGAGAAGTCAAGGCAAGGCAATAGAAAATATTTATTAATAAAGCTAAGAAATACATTAGAGTCGTTTAATTATTATATATAATTAAAATGAATTGTTTCCTAAATTCCAAAAGCCAGGGCGGAAATAAAGGTTTTCTTTCATCTTCAACTTCTAAGCCACAAGTCTCTTTTCGTATTTTTTAACGCATAATGAATCATTAATTACGCATAATTGTCATTACGCATCATTGTTTTGTTCCATAAGTTTTTTAGAATAATAATTCATCGTGTAAGTGTAAGGTAAAGTGAGTTATAAGTTACGTTTGTTTTATATCATCTCAAAAGTAAATAGTTTCAGCGGAAATCGAATTATGGGATTAACTTCAAGATATTATAGCACCACCGAGTTATCAGTAGAGTGAGAAAATGAAAATACTTTTTATACTAAAGATCTCAGAAGAAGGATATGCCTATCAGTACAATTTCGTGTAACAAGTCTCATAGAAGGTTGTCAAACGCCAGCGCCGTGGCATAACCACGCAGTCTATTGTTAATGTTTTAGATCTTACGACATAAATACAAAAGTCTGATATTGCTTGATTCACACGCTATCTAGCGAAAGAAACCGGGATGCTGGTCTCAGATTTTTGTTCTCTCCTCGGTGCTGGATCAAATTATACTACAGATGTAGTGGATATTTAGTTTCCATTGTGTTTCATCGGAAAAGTTCGTATTTATCGTGCTCTCTCAATTAGCTTCAGTACCCATAATACCATGCTGTCATGAATATAAACATGTGAATCATTTAATACAATAATAACTTGACATCCCCGTCGTCTTCCGATTGAGATCCGAGTTTTACCGATGGAAACATATTATTCACTACTAGCTGTGCCCGCGACTTCGTCCGCGTGGAATAGTGTCTTTGGGTAGCATTTCGGTGCTTGGCAAGTTTCTTACTCGCCTTAACTTCAGTTTCACATTTTGTAATGACTCCGTAAATGTTACATCAGAATAGGTCTAATATTTTCTCTTGTCGCAAACTTATAAAACATTCACACAAACCTTACCTACATATTTCCATACAAACTTTCATCCCCTAATTCCTATTGTTATTTTACACCCAACTTTTACAAACTTGGAATGTCATATTTATTTATATCGAATCAACAGCCTAAAAAATAAGTTTCAAGCTTCTAGCTCTAAATATGACGATACTTCCATACAACTTTTCATCCCCTGCTTTCAACCGCTAAAAACCCTTTTTTCGCATTAAAAAGTAGCCTATGTCCTTTCTCAGGCTCTAGAATATCTGTGTACCAATTTCATTTAAATCGGTTCAATAGTTTTGGCGTGAAAGCGCAACAAACAGACAGACAGACAGACAGAGTTAATTTTGCATTTATAATATTAGTAGTCTGTACTTCGTGTTATGCAGAAGCATAATGGAATGGTATAGATTAAAATTAAATGTCGTTTAAAATACATACTATTTTCTTTGCTGTTTTGTTTCATTTTAACTTGTATTCCAATTGAGACTTATAAATTATTCACTTCTTCATTAACTCTTTAATGCCAAATCCAAACAAAACTTATCTAATTACGCAACCCCTTAATAAACACCCCAAAAACAATAACGTAACATTATCCCTCGCTTATTCGTACACCTAATATAATAACAACATTTTCAGTTCATTTATTATTTAAATTTTCGTCACGGGCAACCCTCCGTCCCTCGGCAGTCATGAAAATAAAATCATGGCGTCCGACCCGCCTAGATTGAATTCAAAATTGGAATCAAAAGACAATCCTTTTCTTTTTTTATTGCGACAAATGGCCATCGCGCGACGTGACGGCTGCCAAAGGTAAATTTTATATGGATTGTGAAAGGTTGGGACGAATCGGTAATGGAAATAAACGTAGGGTTTTCCAGGTATATGTTGTAGCCAAAACTGATTAAAAAAAGGAAGGTCGAATAAATAACGGTCGGATAACAGATGAATTTAATAACTCTACGACAGCAATTGAAATGTTATCGATATGCCGATAATTATGTTCTATTAATTCGTGTCAATGAAAAATACCGACATAAAAGACATCACATTCTTTAAATTTTATTTGTTTATAACGTACCTAATTACAATAATTTTTAGGGTTCCGTACCGCAAAAGGAAAATCGGAACCCATATAGGATCTCTCGCGTGTCTGTCTGTCTGACCGTTTGTCACAGCCAATTTGCTCCGAAACTATTTGACCGATTGAGTTGAAAAATACACATATGTAAGTCAGTAACCGCATAATTCATAATCATTTATTGCTTGAAGTAATGTGGTACAGGATGTTAATATTGAAAAAAAAACAGTATATTATTTCACCGTAAAGGCATGTAATTTAGGAAACATTGGCTGTTATTATTATTCATAAATAATTTAATATAATTACGGATATGGATACGGATATTTAGTTTTTATTTAGATTTAATGAATTTTATGTGATATTGTATAAGTTGATTATGTTGTTGTTTCAATACATAATACATACTGAATAATAATAATAATAGAATTGAAATTGTGCAATACTTGAAGAGGGATGGGCATGGTTCTTAAACTTATAGCAATTCGATATATTATTTGCTTTTTGTATACCGCCACGAAAGACATATAGTTCACGAGTTCCATATATAATGTAGGAAACTGGCCGCATTTCTAACTTAGTCTTCTACACAATCCTTAATGTGATGATTTCTGATTTATTCCTTTGTGTACGTCCAATAACCTACCTCCGTACCAAGTTTTAACCCTTTGTTCCTAGGTCATCTGGAAGTAGTCTAAAACTTTTGATCTATATGTCAGTCAGTGATAAAAATAGTGATTTTCGGACATCATTATCTCGGGAATGATATGGGGTTTTTAATTGAAATTTGGGATTTAGTAATTTAGAAGAGGATTTTATTAGACACAAGACATTACAAGTGTGTCGGACAATTAGATTTGAAGTTATGGGTGGGTCGAAAATGGCCCGCAATGGTTCGTGTAATATAACTTACGGCCGGTGCGTCGCCTTTTGCTTTGCGAACTTGGTTGCCGTGTCTAGATAAGCGGTCCTAGCATGCCAGACACAAGAATAAGTTAAGCCGTCTTATATCTAAGTGCGTCTCTCTCACACTCGTGCCGACGAAAGAGATATTCAGACAGATAAACGGGTTTAACTTATCCCCATGTCTGACATGCTAGAGCCGCAGACAGTGTTTGACCCGGAGATGTCATGATTTGTTGCGGTTGTACGAAAACTTGCATTGCATAAGAACTACCTAAACCTTTGAAGGTTGCTAGAGAAACTATCGTAAAATATTTGTAAATAACTATTGAAACTCTTAGAGAAAACCCGTTTTTTCACTTCCCTTGAGTAAAATGTTCCTTACTGCGAAACAAATAGAAAGAGCTTAGAAATTGATTGTACCTATTAACCACAAACGGTCTCAATTATGAAATACGACGTCAAACGCCATCAAAACACCGACAAACCTTCAAAACAATAGAAAACTCCATTTTATTGCCCACAGAATTGCGGTAGTCCCATAATTAAGATACGGTCGCAATATACCAATAAATACTACTGTAAAATAATAAAATTGGAAAGGACAACCTTGGGGCTAAATGGTCGCGGCTCTAGCGAAACGTCACGCATTTTAAAAGCAAACAAAAGCATGGACAAAATATTTTCTCGGTCTTTCAATGCGCTAGGGGCTGTTTAGAAATCGGCGCGGCAAAGTTGTTTTTTCTCTCTAATTAGTTGCTTAAGAAAGTGGTTGCTTTTTTAAATGGTCTGTGGTCAGGATTTGGTTTTTGCGCGGGACACGTAGGTACATTTTTATGTGACATAATAATGACGTGATCATATCTCAATAATTCATGGGCATTTTACTTATTGCAGTTTTAATTTCGAGGGGGATAGTTGTTGCCATCGCAGGTAATGTTACCAAAGTTAAGTGGTTTTTTAATGCTTCGCATGGTACCTAAATTGATTACAGACCCCTGCGGCCCTAACATGCAAGACACAAAGATAAGTTAAACCCGTTTATCTCTCTGACTATCTCTTTCGTCGGCACTAGTGTAAGAGAGACGCACTTCGAGATAAGACGTGTTAACTTATCCGTGTGTCTTGCATGTTAGGGCCGCAGGCCCCAAATAATCATTAAACTGAGCATAATCAGAGCTAATTAACCGTAAAAAAAAGGTTCCTGAAAGTGAAAGTCTGAGTCCTACAGCATTTTTTAAGGGTAGAAGCACAAACAAGAAGTAGCAAAATTCTGGTGATATCAAAGAAATATACATGAAAATATAACTGCAAGTTTATTCAGTGTGTTGATTATAATTTATAATACGTAGGTTAGGTACCTACCTAGTCGCTAATTACATTAACAATCTCATAAACAAATAAATTACGTGACATCGACACCTCTAAACCACTCCGAGCCGGATAAATCCGCCCTAATCCAGTTAAAGCCGGTTAAATCTGGATTAATAGTCTGTCAGATTGCCGAGAGGGGCGCCACCTGCGACCTGCACAGCTGTTTGGAGTTTTTTTGGGGAAATGTTAGGTAAATATATTAGTGAAGGATGACAGTTTAATTTGGGAGTGAATAAGATACTTATTGTGAAGATAATACCGTTAAAGACACTTTCAAACACATAGAGCGATGCAGGCCCATCTTTCCCACTGGGCACTCTGGGCAAGTGCCCAGGGCCCCGCGATTGATAGGGCCCCTCTAGTTCCTGCGAGATCACCAAACGATAAGTCATAGGGGCCCCATAATGTCAATGTGCCCTAAGGTGCCCAGGGCCTCCAATAGGTTAACGACGGCCCTGGAGCGATGTTGATGCTATCTTGCTACAACCTAAAGCTGAAGCAGGGAATAAGTACTTACGACAGTTTTTAGCGTTCCGTGCCCAAAGGGTAAAACCGGACCCTATTACTAAGACTCCACTATCCGTCTGTCCGTCTGTCCGTCTGTCCGTTTGACCGACTGTCCGTCTGTCACCAGGCTGAATCTCATGAACCGTGATAGTTAGACAGTTGAAATTTTCACGGATGATGTATTTCTGTTGCCGCTATAACAAAAAATACTAAAAAACAGAATAAAATAAATATTTAAGGGGGCTCCCATACAACAAACGTGTTTTTTTTCTCGTTTTTGCTCGATATTGATAACGGCAACAGGTAGACACTTGAAATATTCACAGAAAATTAAGTTATATGTTCCCTTTAAAAATAAATAATTAAAATAAAATAAAACAAAAAATTTAAGGCGGGCTCCCATACAACAAACGTGTTTTTTTTGCTTGATTATAGATAATGGGACGGAACCCTTCATGCGCGAGTCCGATTCGCACTGGCCGGTTTTTTTTCCATTTTATTTGCGATGATAGAGGTACTGAAGGTATAAGAAATTGATTTTCAGAAATGGTCAAATAATTTCAGTTTGGTTGTATTTTATTTTTCGATTTCAGGCGGGTATTATCTTTGTTTCATATCCAACAGTTCTCGAATCCCTTCATTTCAATACAAAGTTCAAGAAAAAAATCTCTCCCCTTTTCTTGGCACTCAAATCACTCCCTACACTTAACAAAGATAAAAAAAGTTAAACACTCCTAATACGTCACAGTTAAAAGTTTCAGCCAATAAAGCCACAATTAGCGTTCGAAATTCAAAACGAACGCAAATATAGCAATACAAACTTGTTTAACCTCGTGGTCAAAATCTAAACTAACGCTAACACATACTTAGTCCACTGTAATGTATGGCAACAGCGTTTCTATTACCCGCAGAGATAAGTTGGTAATTATATGAAATGGGGGAACATAATGCGATATCCTTGTCGTTTAAAAAGTTAAAGTAGTCTATGGTATGTTTATTAGTTTTTTTTTCATGGTTAATTTTAATGTCGTATTCATTTTAAGGAGCTTTTGATGTTGAGTTATAATAACTTGTTGAGGATATAATAAAAGGGCATGACTTGATAGGTAACAGAACAACAATGTCATAACTCCTAATTTTCATTATACAAAAATCATTTTCTTTTTTCAAAATAAAAAAAAACAATTCTCTAATGAATTTGATTGTTATTCCTTGATGCAGCATCGATCGATCAGTAAGTATTATTTATTATTTATTTATTTATTTATTTATTTATTTATTTATTTATTTATTTATTTATTTATTTATTTATTAAGTATATGATATTGACCGTCAATATCATCTATTAACGGTCAATATAATCGTGATACCCGTAACGTCACGGCCCGGCACGTCAGTACCTAACCTTAGTTTGTGGTCTTAATCTGATCCCACTTTTTTTAGGGTTCCGTACGCTCACAGACAATTTGCTCCGAAACTACTGGACCGATTAATTGAAATCTATATATATAAAAATGAATCCCTATTTCCCTTGGTCACGGCATCACGCCTGAACGGCTGGACCGATTTCGCTAATTCTTTTTTTGTTCTGTTCGTTATTATCAGGAGAAGGTTCTTATGAAAGAAAAAAATAAGGAAATTGCGCGGAAAATTAGAAAATTTAAAATTACTTAACCACCATATAAAATTATTAATTCAGACAATTAACTTAATAAAATCAAAAATCTGCTCTATTATGGCTTCTAAGGCGGAACAAAGTTCGCTGGGTCAGCTAGTTTGGTATACATATGAAAGTCAGTGGCCGCAACTTGGACGTATATCGTAAATAAATGAATTTTAAATATGAGGCTTAAAACTTATAGTCTTTGTCTCTTTTTCTATTTTTTTTTTTTACATTTTAAGTTTAATGCTGCTTTAACAAGTAATTTATTAGTAATTATTTTGACATTATTACACATAATCACAATATTAAGTATGTATGACCCATCCATCTAAGTAGTAGTAAATAAGTGATTATTAGCATGTAGTGTATTTGTATAGCGCTCCGTGAGTCACAGACGGTGCTGGCTGAACATCAGCGCTGCAGGTGTCTTACACCTCAGCATTATGCTGAGCCAGTGTCCCATTCACTGCCGCGAGGACACACACACCACCATTTTGTTTTGTATTGTTTTAATTTATATTTATGTTACCCTGTTTGTCTTCTGTGTTAGTGAATAAATGTTTCTTTCTATCTTTCTTTTGAAAACTACATTGGGTGACATATCAAATAAAAGGGCTCGTTGTGAGAATCTTAATATTTTTTTTAATTTTAATATAAATAGTTTGGAAAATTGCCATCCCCCCCCCCTTATCCACTGGGCCTAAAATTTCGAAAAAAAAATACAGAAAAATGTTCTTTGTCTACAAGAAAACCTATAAGAAGTCTATGGTATTTTAAGTAACATAGGAAGTTTCATATAATCATGGAATCCTCTCCACGCGAGTTCAACTCGCACTTGTCCGGTATTTTTTTTTGTTCAATATTACCCCATACATATTAAACTACATGCCTTCACGGTGGGTATCTGGAACGAAGTTATAGACTCTTTAAACCTTGCTTTTACGTTTATATTCCCTGAAAATCCCGTATATTTCACAATTCCCCGGCGCGCGGGAGTTGAGCGGCTGAGCGCTGAACGCGGAATTATCGGCGGAATTATGTGCCGTAGGGCTGGGACACGAGATGCGAGAAGTCCCGGTTCGTGGGATAAATATTAAATATATGTTTTCCGAGCTTAAAATGCCAGAGACATTGCTCGTAGAACAGATGGCCGATGGGGTCGCAGAGTTCTTAAGTGGCGAACACGTACCGGAAGGCGCAGTGTGGGCAGACCATACCCACCCGGTGGACTGACGATCTCGTGAAAATTGCGGGTCTCCGCTGGATGTGAGCTGCACAGAATCGGCCGTTTTGGAGATCATTGGGGGAGGCCTATGTCCAGCAGTGGACGTCTTTCGTCTGAAATGATGATGAATATCATGAAAAAGCCAGAAATAGTCAGATAGGATATGGACACAGGTATGCGGGGTAGGATCTTTTGAATACAGTTTCGTTTTACGTGGATAGTAAAATACTTGCATAGTATTGAATACGCATTTTTTGGTTTATCAAATCAATCACAATTGACAAAGATAACGCGCATCAAAATTCGGGAGTGGGGGCTCAAGATGTCACTTAATGGTAAAAAGTGTGCAGTTGTGACGTCACGCGGAACTTCAACGTACTATATCTTCGTAATTTTTTGTTTAATTGACAAAAGAGAAATACGTTTTTAATAGTTTTTGATAATGAAAATAACGGACCAAATAGATTTTTTTCAGGAAACTAGCCTACTGCAGTTTGCAGACGCAATTTAAGAAATTCACCAATATATGGATGGTCCTCTTGCTTTAGTCGTACTTTGTCTAGATTGTTGTTATTCTTTATTTTTGCACATTTCAAAATCCCGGAGTTACTGCTCATCCCTAACCACCCGAGGGGGGCAGTTAGGGGGGAGGGTGGAGGCTAGATTATATTTTAATGCAATATTTCTACGTGATCATGCAGCGTTTACGATCCGTCGAGCTGCTTGAGTGATGTACAAACGCAGGACAGGTCTGAAGATAATGGCTAGAATTGTATACATTAAAATTACAGTTTAACACAGCGACCACCGTGACAACAGCGTTGTATCTCTAAGTTCGTCTTTCTTACACTAGTGATACAAAGAGACTAGCTGATCCGTGTGAATTTTCGCACTGGCAGTATCGTGAATCGTGATCAAAGACCGGATAATAATAATGTAATAAATTGACTATAAGTAAATGCAAGTATTATTAGTACTCTATTTGTCTATTTTTCGTCAATAGCAGGTAATTTTTACAAAGATTATAATTAACGGAGTACTTGCGGGTGTGCCATCTATTGACATTGGTCTGCAAATAGCCAGGACACATTTTAGTTAAACAGACTGTCAATAGATGGCGCTTGCAATTCGGGTGATTTTTATTTATTTTATTTGTGTATTTTGATGACAAAGCGACGAACATAAGCTTTAAAATGATGTTTATCTACACCCATATCATAAAACCTCCAAAGTGTAATCAAAAACCGTAGGAAATGACCACCATTTTGACAACCAATTAGGTAAAACGAGTGCTGCAATGTTATTCCCGTATCGTTTTTAGTATAGAAATGAGATTAAATTTAGAACAGCTGTCAAAACTCAACTGGGTCTCTATTCTAGTATCCATAGATATTAAAACAGTTATTGATACAAAACGTCAATTCAGTAAGTTTTTTTAATATAAACTGCACAACATTTGATCTCGAGTGACATGAGAATAGAGACTTAATTCGTTTGTCTATGATTTAAAAAAAAATGGTCTTGACGGAGGATCGAATTGCCGCCATTATGTTGGTGTTTTGCTGAACGAAAGTAGAATTGTTGTTGAATTGAATAGAAAAAGTTGTTTGTCATTTACATTTTAGTTGAAAATATGAATAGTAGTCTTCTCGGAGTGTGTGTGATGTGAAAATGCGCCGGATATCGGAAATATGCAGCCACGATTGCAACAAATAACTTGTTGCCAGAAAATATTGTTTCTGAACCCATCATGGAGGATTTATAATATGTGTGTAGATAAAGTTATGTATGCAACTCTGCATAATTTGGCCTTAAAACACACGTGCGATCTTATTATGAAACTCGCTAAAGCTCGTTTCATGAAAACCGCACTAGTGTTTTAAGGCCTATCATTATGCAACCGTTGCAAAAAACTACTATTAAATCATTACATTTGGTAAAGAATTAACGGAGATATAGAGCGTATTCACAAAAACACCTTTTAGAAATAATATATACCTATGTATATATGATAGTCAGAGAGATAAGACGGGGTTAAGTTATCCCAGTGTCAACTTCGCTAGGGATGCAGATGTATGTATTGCGTTAGTAATTTACTTATAAAAACATTTACTATGTGCTATGGAAGTTTAGGCACGATATGCAGCATTAATAAAAATGGCGCATTATAGTTTGTAATAATACCTATTATTTAGAGATCAAATTCAAATCAAAAGCTATCTGACATAAGCCGCGCGGTGTCCTTTTGGCAAATAGGTACTTAATTAACGTTTACATACATACATAGCATCACGCCCGAAATCCCTAATGGGGTGGGCAGTGCCACAAGACTACTTGTGGCCACGTTCGATTAATTAGTCCTAAGATGGTATGATGAACCGTATGGTGACAGGTGATCAGCCCATCGCCCATACAGATAGTCCACCATGTTAGAGAGGACCCGTCCCTTAGTCGACTTTTACGACATGCCAGGATGATAAGCATCTGCACGCATTCTATGCTATTTCTTCACTCCCAGTGCAGCAGAGGAGAGGAGGACAAATTAACAGACTTTAATTGTTTTAACGGAAGTTAATGAGTACGTTAACACTTTTTGAAGTTAACTTAAAAGTTAATCCGTTGAAATGATAAATTGGTTAATTAACGGATTAACGGTCTTGTGCCCAGCTATTCCTGCGAGCAAGCAATCGCAACGGGCGGTTATATGTTCAAATACGGATAAAAACCAGTTAAAACTGTCTTGAGACTAGTTTATCCGGTGTCGGGCCTTGTGTATTGCGAGCCTTCATCGTTGCAGATTAAATTTGCCCAAATTTCGGACGGAGTTCATACCTTTGTACACCGGGCCACTCAAGTTACGATTATTAAAGTAGGTAACCCCCGATTTCAGTGAAACAACTACTCAAGATATTACTAGGTTCTGCCTGCGGCTTCGTCCGCGTGTAATTCAGTTATAATAATAATAATAACTAATAACCCTTTATCTCAGGCATCAGTTACCCATACTGATATACCTGACAGTTTCGGAAACTTGTATTTTTCGAGATAAAAATTGTACCATATGTCCTATCCACACTAAAAAAAATACACGGAAAAAAATTATTTACTCGTAGAAATAGTTGCTAAACCCATTTGGGTGAAATTTTCGTATCCATTGCGTATAATATAATAAATAATAAATAAATAAATCAGGGGACAATCTTTACACAAATCGATCTAGTCCCAAAGTAAGCTCTAAAGGCTGTGTAGATAATAGAGAAATAAATACTTAAATACATAGGAAACATCCAAGACTCAGGAACAAACATTCATGCTCATCACACAAATATTTGCCCTTACCGGGATCGAACCCGGGACGCTAGCTTCGGAGGCAGGGTCACTCCCAACTAGGCTAACGGCGTCGTCTAATATCTAATATCTTAGCAACCTGAGCAAAGCATTGCCTATACCAACTCGGCCACTTAGCTGATCTTGAAAATACTTTGCAATGATAGCTAAATCTTTACGTGTCTCTATACTTTGTAATTTTTTTAGCAAACAACGCTAAAATTTAGTAACCATTGCCAAGTTTTTCTTACCGTGTATTTAACCAAACTACTTCGGTTATTTCAGCATTAACCATAATTTGGTAAGGCATTATTAAAGTTGATTAGATTTACATACACATACATAGCATCACGCCCGAAATCCCTAATGGGGTGGGCAGAGCCACAAGACTACTTGTGGCCACGTTCGATTTATTAGTCCTAAGATGGTATGATGAACCGTATGGTGACAGGTGATCAGCCCATCGCCCATACAGATAGTCCACCATGTTGGAGAGGACCCGTCCCTTAGTCGACTTTTACGACATGCCAGGATGATAAGCATCTGCACGCATTCTATGCTATTTCTTCACTCCCAGTGCAGCAGAGGAGCAACAAACTGATTTAACAAACTGGTTTATCTATAAAGAACAAAATCGAACGTGAGGTAGCCTTAGTTATGTACCTGGTCACTTTTTTAAGTTACAGATAGACGAAAGTTCGGTTTACAGGACCTAAGGTGTAAACCAAGTTTTAGGGTAAGTAACAAACTTACAGACAGACAGACACACACATAAACACACACGCACACACACACAAACTTTTATAATACTTATTAGTTGGATTGGATTTAGATTATCGATCCGGATTTGCCTGGCTTATTTTCAACTCCAATATGCTCAAGCCGAAGAAGAAGGCAAGTGCCGTTTTCACATCCAAATCCTGAATACTGCTTACAATTACGAGTATGTATCCAAAATAGATAAGTTACTGAGACGTTTGCCTTTTTTAGGGTTCCGTACCTCAAAAGGAAAAAACGAAACCCTTATAGGATCACTCGTGTGTCTGTCTCTGTCTGTCCGTCTGTCACAGCCAATTTGCTCCGAAACTACTGAACCGATTGAGTTGAAATTTGGTATACATATGTAAGTCGGTGACCGCAACACGGACGGGTGACGTAAATATATGAATTTTAAACATGGGTGTCACTTTTGGGGGGTAAATAAGAAAATTTTAAAAAAAGTTACGCAACCTACATCGTGTGACATATCAAATGAAAGGGCTTATTGTGACGATCTTAAATATATTTTCTTTTCAATTTTAAGTAAAATAGTTTAGAAGTACTATTTAGGAATATAGGCGAAAATTGACCATCCCCCCCCCCCCTTATTTCCGAAACTATTGGGGCTAAAATTAAAAAAAAAAATACGAAAAATAGTTCTTTACCTATAGATTACAGGAAAATCTATAAGAAGTCTATGGTATTTAAAGTAACGTAGTAAATTTGAGATAATCATGTAAGGAACATGACTGACAAACGAGCTGACGGCCCACCTGATGGAAAGTGGTCACCGCCACCCGGACACCTGCAACACCAGAGGTGCTGCCAATGCGTTGCCAGTCTAGGGAGTATGGGAAATGGGGATGAGGGAATAGTCCTCCGGATCTCATCACTCACCGTACGAAACGCAATAGCAAGCTATTACTTTACGCCGATATTCTGTGAGAGTGTGGTACTACCCCGGTCGAGCCGGCCCATTCGAACAGTAATCATCTAGTGAGGATTACTGTTTGGCTCTACCACTACAACTAGTCTACCACTGTCTAGATTATCACATCCTCTAAATTGAAGTAAGGTAAGACAAATTTAATAATAAAAAAAAAGATTCTCACAACAAGCCCTTTCATTTGGTACCTATATCGCACAATATAGTTCGCGAAACACTTTTTAAATCTAATTCACCCCCCAAAAGATTCCCTGGCGTTTAAAATTCATTGATTTACGTCACGCGTCCGTGTTGCGGTCACCGACTTACATATGCATACCGAATTTCAACTCAATCGGTCCAGTAGTTACAGAGCAAATTGGCTGTGACTTACAGACAGACAGACACACGAGTGCTCCTATAATGGTTCAGTTTACTAGGGTAGCCAACTATTTATGGGACAAATATAGTATTTTCCAGTCAGAGGTATATAAATAAAATGGTACACTGAACGAAAATATAGTACCTACTTTGAATAAAAACCTTTTAAAAAAGTGTAAGGTATGTTTGATTAAATATAATGCACAAAATTCGTCTTGCTAACATTCTGATTGTGCTGCATCTGTCGCTATCCGAGCTTCAAAAATGTCAATTTTTCTTCAATCTCAATCCATATATGTTCCGAAACACGCACAACGAAGTGACGTAAGGTTGCGTTGCGTCCACAAAATTCACCAAGATGTTGTAGTTTATTAAAATTTAATACTAACATTGTAGAACTGGCCAACTCAAAGCCCATTTGTAAGGACTGACCAAAATATAGTATTTTTGCGTACTACATATTTCTTCAACAGTATTATAGTACACAGAGCCAAAATATAGTACAATAGTACGGTTGGCAACCCTATACGGAACCCTAACAACGTTGTATTTTATTGCAGCAACCTGCGCCGCCCGCCGTACTGTGCTATAGAATAATACTCAATTATTAAATAATAATGTGCAAAACGCGTCTTCGGAGAGTTGGCGTTACTCAGGGAACCGCACCAGCCATGCGATTCGAACAGTGGCTGATCAGCATCGGTGGGCACAAGACCGTTAATCCGTTAATCGTTAATTAACGAAGTTCACATTTCGAGTAACGGAGACTTATAAGTTAATTTCAAAAATTGTTAACGGACTCAGTAACTTCCGTTACTACAATTAAAGTCCGTTAAACGTTAATTAAGTACCTGCTATTTGCCAAAAGGATAGCTCGGCTTATGTTAGATAGATTTTGATTTGAATTTGATCGCTAAATAATAGGTATTATAAACTCTAATGCAATACCCTATTTTAAGGGTTCCGTACCCAAGTGTAAAAACGGGACCCTATTACTAAGGCTCCGCTGTCCGTCTGTCCGACCGTCCGTCTGTCACCAGGTATCTCATGAACCAAGATAGTTAGACAGTTGAAATTTTCACAGATGATGTATTTCTGTTGCCGCTATAACAACAAATACTACTTATTACTCCTACTACTGTGCGTTTTTTAAGACACTTCCTGCCACGTACGGTGAAATTGTGGAACCAACTTCCATCAGCGGTGTTCCCGGACTGTTTTGACATTGGGGCCTTCAAGAGAAGAGTTTATTTTTCCCTAAAAGGTCGGCAACGGCTCAATGACTCCTTCGGGGTTAGTGATGTTTATGGGCGGCGATGATCACTTACCATCAGGTGACTCGCAAGCTCGTTTGCCTTCCCTTATATATAAAAAAACTAAAAAATTGAATAAAATCATTATTTAAGGGGCTCCCATACAACAAACGTATTTTTCCGTTTTTATAGATAATGGTATGGAACCCTTCGTGCGCGAGTCCGACTCGCACTTGGCCGGTTTTCTTACCAATGTTTTGTCCTGCTTTTTCCATAGCACATATATTTTTTACAAGTTAATTACTAGCGTAACTTCATATAATATGCAATTTCTATCACGAGTTAACGATTAACCTTAATATCCGTTAAATCTACCGAAATGTAACGCTTTAACGTGTAACGAAATTAACTTTTTTAGTAACGGTTTTGCGATTAACGAAGTTAACTATTTGATTCGACGACGAGTCTAAAAATACTGTTTTGGAAGTTAATTGTTTATATTTAAAAAAATTCGTTCGAAATTCAGAAATCGGTCCCTTGGCGAGTTTGAGACGGCGAGTGAAGCACGCTCATTCACAAGGCTTTCGGCGAACCTAACTTGACCCATCAGTACGTATAAACCAGTCATCGTTGCTTGCAAAAGGTAGTCTCGACTAATTCGTTTTTTTATGGACTGAGTTACCTAGGCTACTTTTATCCTGGAAAAATGCAAGTAACCAGGAAACAGCGATAACTGAATATAAGTCTTCGTGACATCTCTTTGCGAGTAGCAGTACTATTCATATAGCAGTATCAAGTGATTTTAGTTAGGCTATTGCACGACAGATGTCACTTTCAAACGTAACAGCGAACACAGCCGTAGTAGCAGTTCGAATTAATTTCAATTGATGGCGCTTAAAAAAGTATTCAAGTTGCAATTATATTAATTTAATTCATTGTGACAATTGTTTAAAATTACGATTAATAATTTCAAAAAGCAGTTTGATTATAATTATGTTCATCATAATTTTAAATTACAGCAAGATTGCAGCGTACTTGAAGCAAAGCTTAAGCGATAAAGAAAACGTCACATGTCTGTCAAACTTTTCAATGTCAAGTCAAATCGAAATGCGGCACGTTGAGCAATAAATACCTACGGTTTGTTGATCGATTTGTTTTGGTTATAAACTAACACAAAATTACCGTGAGATCTCAAAACTTATCGTTTACGATGATTCTCTGAAGTCTCCAAATCAACTCGGTCCACAATGGAGCAGGTATACGCTCTTGGTGTGACAATAATCGAATTTATACAATATTGGTAAGTATGGTTTGATTAAGTTAATAATTAATTATAGGTTTAAATTAATAACTTCGATTTCTCAGTAAATTACATGATAGGGAGCTGAACGTTACGTAATTAGTCGCGGTTGAATAGTAACATGCGGTTCTAACTGTACTTTGCGAAGTTTATGTTATTTTGTAGTCAGGATCACGGTGTATGTAATTTTTTTATTTGAGTCCAAGAAATGATGTGTTTCTATATTTTTATTCCGCCATTCAAAATAGACTTGGGTGACTGGCACAATTTCATTGAAGGCCTAGGCTAAATGCCAATTTTTCAATGATACTACGAAATTGCTTGACTAACGATGTCCATAAGGTCGCAAATCCAGTTCCACTATCAAAATTCTTTATGAGACATTATGCACTTAGTTATGCAGTTTTATAGTAACACTAGTGGACCCGCCATAGCTTTGCCCGCGGTATTTTTCATACAAACTTTATCCCCACTGTTCACCCCTTTAGGGTTGGAATTTCAATAAATCCCTCCTTAGTGCACCTCTAGGGTACTCGAGGAATATCTCCTCCAAATTTCAACCCTCTAGGACCACCCATTTAGGCTGTGCGTTGTCTATAAGTGAGTCACGGTACTGTTTTATATGTATAGATTAACCAAATTACTAGGGACTAAAACTCAGTAAAAATACTTATACCAGTTTGATATAGGTAATTCTAATATTAAGTTACCCCAGTTGAGTAATGCAAGGCACAAAAAACTCGAAATAGTACCAATAATTTAACTGAAATGATGTAGCGTGATATTGTTAATTTTTAGAGGTTTTATAATACATTTTTCCATTTTTAGGTTCCAGGACTGGGACCACTACTTAGAGAAAGTTAATGATTTTTCCAACCCCCACTTCTTGCTTGAAGTCCTGTTCCCGCTCATCTCCATTGTGGACTCTGTGTTTGCCGCACAGCTGCTGCTGGTGCTCGGCTTTGGGGGATGGCTGAATGCAGTTATGAAATGGTATGTGTTATGGAGAATAGTGTATTATAATTTGTGTAAAAATTCAGTTGAATATGAATACTTAATGTTATGCAGAATATACCGAATACTAAAAAATTACAGTGCTTAGCGCATCTCTAAACAAAGGGGTAATCACATTGTAGTTGGACATGCAAGCACCTCAGTCTTCTTAGCCAAGATAAGCGTACGGAATCATATTTTTTAGCTGTCCGACCTATAGTACATCTCTATACGACATTCTCTCAAAGGGTATTCCACGCCCTATCAACTTTCAGTCTCTTTTATGTTTTTTGCAACCTTCCGTTGCTGTCAGCCTAATGAAGTACATCCAAATTCATAATATAAAACGTTAATCTAATTTTATAACTAATTATTTAATCTTTATCACTTGACCATCCTTCTTCCCTTTATCATCATTCCTCCACTTACTAATAATAACTAATAATAATTCGTGTTCTGTATTCGTCTTGTATTGTCTGTCTGTCTGTGTCGTCCTTAACATGAATTTTGTTTGTTTTAGGTACTCCATCCGAACCTCCCTCAAATTAAAAGTATTATAATTTAGTTACTGAACATTCTCGCGTCGTGTCTAAACTCAACTTTGATATTGGTGAAATAGATTTCGTCTACAAAACGGAGATGTGAACGCCACTTTAAAAAAAAAAGTTGTAGTTGTTATTACATGAGCAGTGCAATAAGGTACAGAATTGATGCAACGTCAGAGCATATCAACGGGTCTCTGATTCAACCTCGTATATGAAAATTTATGAAATTGGAATGTCTACTTTAGGACGTGTACCTAAAGTGGATATTCGGGTTTTGTAAAATTTTAGATATCCGTCGATATTTGTTGTTATTACATGAGCAGCACAATAAGGTACATAATTGATGCAACGTCAGAGCATATTAGTTGTCTGGCATAGCTTGTAAAAGAGCAACTCGACAATCTCGAAGGAGATAAGTAAGTTTTTATGATTTTGTAGGAGTTCCCAATCTTTAAAAAATAGTAAAAATATGTTACTTGTCACAAAGTCACATAATTCGAACTGTATTTAGTTTGCGAGGATAGTTTTGTGATTTCCTTAACGGTTAGTAATGGATCTGTGACTCAGAATGGTGTCTATGGGCAACAATGATCACATACCATCAGGCAAACTGCAAGGTGGTTTGCCTTTATTAAAAAAAAACTCTTTTAAGGGCGCTTGGTAATGAGACTTTATTTAGCGATAATGCCGCGACATGTTACCGCTTGTCGTATACTCGCGACTGTAGCGATGCAGTCGTGCTGTTCCGATTTAGCATCGCTACTGTATCGATACAAACAAGCGCCCGTATCGTGGGCTACACGGTGACAGTATCGCCTTAGAAGCACGGCCGTTTTGCGACTGTATCGCTACGAAAAGTCGCTTGAATACTCTAGGTGGCTGCTAGAAGACCGCCCGTACTGGTGGGTAGAAGAGACTTCGTTCTACACGACGCGGCGGCCGCGGCTGCTGCAGACGCGCCAGACCTGCGAGCCGGGGCCCGGCTCCCCGTCGGGCCACAGCGCCGCCGGCGCCGCCGTCTTACTCCTCATCATCATGTGGACCTCACACGTCATGAGGGATCGGTCAGTGCTAGAACTAAAGTTGACGATTTAGTACTTAGAAAAAATTACCGACCAATAGTCCCCGACTAATATCCCCGGAAAATAATCATCGACTAATTTTACCGACAAATAGTCACCGACTAATATTCCCAACAAATAGTCACCAGTGGCGGCGCGTGAGGGTAAGCCGGTGCATATTTTCTTACATCAAACATAATATTATTAATTACTTCTTTTATTAACATAACAATTGCATATTACATAATTTTTGTAAGTATGTAAATAAAATATTTAATGAGTAATAATATAATGTTTAAAAATAGAAATGATACACCACTTCACCCTCACGCTTCGCCTCTGATAGTCACCAACTAATTTTCCCGATAAATAGCCACCGACTAATATTCCCGATAAATAGTCACCGACTAATATTCCCGATAAATAGTCAAGTCATCGACTAATATTCCCGATAAATAGTCACCGACTAATATTCCTGATAAATAGTCAAGTCATCGACTAATATTCCCGATAAAAAGTTATCGACCAGTGGCGAAGCGTGAAATATTTCATAAGGGAAACCGGGAATTAGAACTGTACGTGAAAGTCTGACATTGAGAGTTCCGTTAGAGAGCCGTGGCTATCTAGCTTGGTCAAGCCGTCAGGAATCGGCATGTAGGCAGGCTCCGTCACTGTTACCGACTAATATTCCCGACAAATAGTCACCGACTAATATTACCAATTAATAGTAGTAAAAGTACCCAACCAAAAGTCAATAAATTAACAAAAAATACTGCGCATTTTATTGAATATTGATTGATTGGTAGCACAAATACAATACAAACCAAGTATAATTAATCGTAACTAACCCGTTTTTAAAAATTCAGTTTTTTTTAAATACCTATCTAAAAACTTTTTTTTTACTCGTACATTACCGAACACAAATGGACAAGGAAAAATAAATAAATGCATACAGTCAATTATTTGCTGCCGCTGACTATTAACTCATTCCAGTAAATGCTACATCTCCTGGTGGAAGTATGTGATGTACCCTGCCTGCGGAGCCATGCTGGCTTCCATCATGTTGGCGCGGTTGTATGTGGCGGCTCATTTCCCGCACCAGTGCCTCCTGGGGGCTCTCATCGGTAAGTTCCTCATATAGTACGAGAAATTAGCTGGACCCTATGTTCACCTGATTTAAACCCAATAGATTTTTTTGTTTGGGGTAAAGTAGAAAAGCTTTCAAGAAATATTCAAGAAGCCGAATTTACTGTGAAAAAGATTCAGCGAATTTTTTGAAAAGAATTCACCGACGGTGAAGATTGAAAATTCAAAAAAATATTGTAATTAAATATTCAATCATGTTTCTGCGACGATTCCTTTAGACTATTACAATGCAATTTGAGGGGTTGATTTTTCATAAAATAGGGTATATAAATGACTCGAGTTGGACTAATCAGGTTCTGATTTTATTTCACATACTAAATAATTATTAATAATAACACAATTTGTGTATTTTAAATCATTATTCGTACAAAATTACTCATTGCCGTTATTTGGTGCAAATGAAGAAAAAAACTTGAAAAATCAAATAGATGTAAGTACTGCGGATTTGACGTAGTACACATCCTTAAAAAGTTTTTTAACGAAAGCTATTATATTTAGCAAGCGAAATAATATATGTTCACTTGAAATACACACGGCTTTACTCACGAATTATTGTCAGAAATGGTCCAACATGTTACGAACTCGTAGGGAGGCCCGGCTGCGGCTGGTCGTCGATGGTGAGTGGCGGCAGACATTCCGAGCTCGCGGCGTCCGCAAGAGTGGAGAGTGGGGAGTGGAGTTCGAAACATGTCGGACTAAATATTACTGATAATAATTCGTGACTAAAGCCGTGTGTATTTCAAGTGAACATATATTATTTCGGGATTACTGATGTATGACCAAAAAACTTCGCCGAAAGTATCACATCCCAACTATTATACTCAAATTATCATTTGGCAAAAAATCATAAGTCAAAACAGCTTATCGCAATTTTACAGTTAGCAAAGTATTCTTTGGCAAACTATTGTTTAACAAATAAGTACTTGGTCGTGTTTTATTGTACCAAGTATTATTTAGTCAAAAACCTAACCTAACCTAACCGCCAACGTGGCGACGTCTACGACGCCTATTTCTGCTCTAAGGGACACAAGTTAAACCCTAACCTAACCTACCAATAATAATTATTATAATAATAATATAGTCAGGAGGTTCCTCACCCTGGAGCTCTAACCACCGGTAGCCTGGGCCCGCGCTTCACAACCGGTTGACAGCTGTTTTTTTTATTTAAGAATTTATTTTTGGCATATCTTTTTTATATTTTAAAAGGTAATCAATTATCTATCTTTTATATTGTAAAATGTAATTTTTTATAAATATTTTCTAAAATTGAAATAATACTTAATAATGATGGAATAATAATAATATAGTTATTTATTCAGGTAATAATCCCAATAATACAATTATTCTAATTATCAGGTTATTCACTGAGGGGTTTTCGCCCCCCCCCTGTGGGGGGCCTCGCCTCCTCCCCCTTTTACATTTTTTTGGAATATAATATTAGCCAAAAGAAAACGTTTGCCTAATAAACGTTTGTCTTAATAAAACTTGACATAGTAAAATTATACCAAATGATAATTTGACCAAATTAATAATATGCGAAATGTAAATGTGCTAAATATTCGTTTGAGAAATGAAACTACTGCGATAAGTTTTTTGGGAAGTGAAATAAGGCAAAAATGTTTTTCCCGAAGAGCAAATAGCTTTTGTTAAAAAACTGTTTAAGTAAAGCCGATTTAAGTCTCGCCAGCGCCTTAAGGTGTGACGTAATTTATGTATATACCATATTTTTGTATGAATCAAAATTGGTCATTCGTTGCAGGTGCGTTCCTAGCCCCCGCGCTGTGTATCTACGTGTCGGACCCCTTCATCTGGAGATACGGCATCCACGCGACGCTGGAGCCGCGCGGCGCGGTGGCGTGGCACGCCATCAGCGTGGGCGTCATGGCGGCCATCGGCGCGCTCACCTACTACAGCCTCACGCTGTGCGGGCTGGACCCGCGGTGGTCCGAGCAGCTGGTGAGTACTAGCTCTAAAAACCCCTGTATCTGGAGTACCTGTACGGCTCAGCCACGCGGGATTTTAACAGTACTGTACGTACAACATTTAATTAAATAAATCAGGTGACAATCTTTACACAAATCGATCTAGTCCCAAAGTAAGCTCTAATGGCTTGCGTTATGAGTACTAGATGACAATATAAATACTTAAATAGAGAAATAAATACTTAAATACATAGGAAACATCCAAGACTCAAGAACGAACATTCGTGCTCATCACACAAATGTTTGCCCTTACCGGGGATCGAATCCGGGTCGCTTGTTTCGGAGGCCGGGTCACTACCAACTAGGCTATCCGCGTCGTCTAATCATCTATCACTTTTGAAGTTTGTGTTGTCAGGGTGCGTTCTTACCAGCTTACAAAGAACTAAAGGACTTATTTGCTTAATCATCGATGCAGTGGCTTATATGAATGGCATAATCGTGGACATATGTCGGCAGGCGTACCGGCGGTGCGCGCGGCCGGAGGTGATCCAGGCGTCGACGACGCCGCTGTTCGCGCTGGCGCAGAGCACCGCGGGGCTGCTGGGCTGGGCGCTCAGCGTCACGCCGGCGCTGGCGCAGTCAGTACATTGTTATACAGGGTGCCCCAGGAAATAGTAGCAAGTGGAGCTCCAGAGGTAGAGCTCCAGAAGAAGAGTGGTATCAGAATCACCCAAAACTCTCAAGCGTATTTCATCTTCTCGCACTATATGAAATTAGAATTGGAATTAAATCCCATAACTCCTGCACTACAAAAAAACCGGCCAAGTGCGAGTCGGACTCGCGCATGTAGGGTTCCGTACCCTTATCTATAATCAAGCAAAAAAAAAATGGGAGGTAAATTGCGGTTTACGATTTATGACGTATTAAAAAAAAACTACTTACTAGATCTCGTTCAAACCAATTTTCGGTGGAACATCATATATTCTTTTTAGTTTTTTAGAAGTTACAGTGGGGGGGACACATTTTACCACTTTGGAAGCCTCTCTCGCGCAAACTATTCAGTTTTTGAAGACCTATCCATAGAAACCCCACACGTATGGGTTTGATGAAAAAAAAATGAGTTTCAGCACGGCTAGCACGACCTGCCCGCGAGTCGTTTGTCGCTCAGTGCATCCCTTTCATATTTGACTAGTTTGACAGAGACGCACTGAGCGACAAACGACTCGCGGGCATGTCGTGATAGCCCCCCTGTTCTAAGTATGGGGAACCCCCAAAATATGTTGTTTTTTTTTTTCTATTTTTGATTGAAAATCTTAATGCGGTTCACAGAATGCATCTACTTACCAAGTTTCAACAGCATAGTTCTTATAGTTTAGGAAAAAAGTGTCTGTGACATACGGACGGACAGACAGACATGACGAATCCATAAGGTTCCGTTCCGTTCCGTAGGGTTCCGTTTTTTGCCATTCGGCTACGGAACCCTAAGAATTGTGAAACGTTCATGGGGGTGAATCTGATACCCCTTGAGAACCGCTTGATACTATTTCCTGGGATACGTTATATTTATTTATTTACTAGCTTCTGCCTGCGACTTCATCCCCGTTCAATTCAGTTATATTTATTTTTTGCATCACACTTAAATATAAATTTAAATAAATTTGAAAATGTCATTCCATTTCACTTTGAAAATGCGACTTTTTAAGCTCAGCTTTGTAAACCTCGTGCTCCACATATATTTGTGTCGGCAAATGCCGTCGTTCGCGGCTTTTGCACGCTTTTTCTGATTAAGCTGTGAAGTTGAAACAAAATAATTATGAGGAGTGTGAATCTACGGCGTTTCAAAGAAAAGGCGATAACGATTTCCACCCCTTAAATGTTAACCGATGTTGACCAATTTTTGTCAGTCAGAATAAAATCTAGGTCTATACGTTTTGGTTTTTTCACTAAAATCAATAAGTTCATTTCAGTATTCTCATACAAAACGAAATTCGGCGATTATTTGACTTTGTTGATCTTTAAGCAATATTAAAAAAATTTGTTCTGACCGATCTATCAAATATTGGTCAAAATTGGTTAACATTTTAGAGATGGAAAACGTTATCGCCTTTTGTATGAAAGGTGTGATTTATGCCGTTGGTTCACAGTCCTCTTAAAAGAAAAACTTTTCCCCAGGTACCGCCACTACACGAAAAACCGTTCACTGGTAATAGCCTCGTTTTCAACTGGTGTTATAGTATACATCCTCCAGCAGTTCTCAGCGAGCGTGGATAAAACCAACATGTTCCAATATTACTTGATACACGCCATCCTGTGTGCTGTGAAGCCCCCGCTGATGCTGAGGTTAACCCCAGCGCTGGCCATGTGGCCGTATGCTGGGAAAAACAAAGTAGACTAAGTACCTTAGGAATGATGTGTTCCTGATTCGTCATATTCCTAATTCGACACTTTCCTAACTGGTCATATTCCTAACTCGTCATATTCCTGATTCGTCATATTCCTAATTCCATACTTACCTAACTGGTCATATTCCTAACTCGTCATATTCCTGATTCGTCATATTCCAAATTCCATACTTACCTAACTGGTCATATTCCTAACTCGTCATATTCCTAACTCGTCATTGTTCCTAAATCGCGAACACATGCTTACAGGATTAATAACTGTACTAAGTAGTTTTTCTTTACTTTGTGGGCGAATCAACTTTTTAGTGCCACTCGTTGCTATGGTTACACAAATTTTGTTCCTTGGACAACCTAAGCATTTTTCTATGAAACAGTATGTAAGTGTCATTTGGACAACCGGGGACAAAATAACAACACAAAAAAGTGGATTGACCCTTGTACTACAGTTATTAGACAATAATTGACTTATGGGCGGAGTCCAAAATAAATGGCAAAGAATGTAAAATAATTTGTATGACTTGACACACAACCAGGCAAATTTTACATGGTATGACGAGTAAGGAATATGACGAGTTAAGAATATGACCAGTTAGGAAAGTGTCGTATTAGGATTATGACCAAGGAATATAACGAATCAGGAACAAATCGTAGGAAAATACCCTATTTAATTTGGAGCTTTTCAATGACAGCTCTCTATACTCTGTTCGTTTAGGTACTTAATTAAATGTAAACAAAACCATGTGACTCTTTTGCTATACGGAAATTTAGTTATATTTTTGACCACGTGCATAAATTACGTCACACGTTAAAGGGGGGGGGGTCAACAAAGTGTGACATCTTGTGACAAGGGGAGGACGAGTCATAAGCTTCGTGAAGTCACGTGTATAAAATCGAAACTTCACACTTATCGAAAACGTTTAAATATTGAAAAATATGTGACGTCACACCAGGGGTCACACAGATGTGATTTCTTATTTATGTAAAATATATAAAAAAAAAGTAAAATAAAAAACTCATTTCTTAGCATTTGTACGGCAGGCGTTCTGATGCCGAATTAATGGGATTTTTGGATTAAAATACAAGTTTCGTTCAAATTTATGTATATTCATGTATGTCTCTCTTCGTATGTGCACAGTATGGTTTAAGTACATATAAGTATTTGTCATACCGAATGATTTTGGAGACGTAATCAGAAATAATAAGACATAGTAAGAATTAAAATGAAATATAATAAAGTTGGTATGAAAGTGACTAGCTTGAATATTATGTTTTATTTTTCTAATTTTAACATGAGTAAATAACTCATTATTTACTCTTCCTGTGGTCACGTTACTGAAGTATCATAAAAACAATCTCAATATGACATCAAGGAGGTATTAATTGTATTGTATTACTCTAGAATTGAGAGTTTTATCATGATTTAACAAAAATAGGTATTTTTCATTTAAAAGATAAAAAATGTTTTTTATTTTCCGTTATCGTCGTCATCAGCCGTAGAACTTCCACTACATAGGCCTCCCCCAAAATTGGGGGGGATTTGCTATAGTCGTTATGCTTGGCAGGCGGGTTGGCGACCGCAGTTGGTCACCTTCCGGTACATTAGGAACTAAACGCAGAATACCCTATTACTAACTACGACCTAATTTCAAACAGACTTTTTCTCATAAAGAAAGAAACCCGAATTGACTTATTACCAAAAAGACCAGGCCCCCAATTCTCAGTACTTTCGAGATAATGTCGATTGCGAAATTAAACGTCAAATTCATACAGTTGTGTCAAACGACTATATGCACTGACGTTTAATCTCGATTGTGAGATTATCTCGAATGCACCGAGAATTGGGGGCCTGTTCTCGATATATACTGTTCTCAATAAGACTCTATTTCAAATGGACTGAATCTCAGAAAAAACTGATTCACAAAACGTCACAAAAATTAGGTCGTATTTAGTATAGGCTATTTTTGAGTTTAATTTCGAATGCACCGGAAGGGGTCAACATAGGTCCTTCGGGTGGTCCCTCTGTCTCCTTTTACACCGACGGGTGGACATGGAGTGCTGCTATTCTTATGGCCGAATTCAGAAAGGCCACTCAAACTGAGCTTTAATAGGGAAGATGCATTATTATTTTTTCATCTTGTATTGGAAAGTGCTGAGTAATAGAAACCGATCTGTGTACGCAACTCATTATTATCTTGTTTATATTATGAGTTATGAAGGTTTGAAAAGTCATTGCTCATACCACTCGCAAAAACACTCCATACAAAAGGACGACAACTATGACGTCACAGCATTCATTAGACTGTACATAATGTATGGCGCTTACACGAAATTTACAATTATATCCGAAAATACTGTTTTTAGACCAACATCGTAGAAATAAAACATGACATAAATTTGATGAGGATGTCCAAAAAACGAAAATCAGAACTATAAACCAATAAATATTTTTTACTAATTTTGACCCTTAATGAAATAAGAATGAATAGTCAAAATGATCTGTTTTTATCTGTAATATGCTTTTGTTTATATTTACTTTCATAATATATAATTTAAACTTCGTTCTAATTTTCATGCATCTTCCCCATTAAAGAGACGTTTCAGTGACGTTTCTGTGTAGGTTGACAACTAGTTGAGGGACATTTAACTCCTTAATATCTAGTCAAATGCTTATGTGGCGTTTTTGAATTCGGCCATTAGCTGGCAATACACGGACAATTTTTGGGTTGGTTGGGACGTTTGTTTTCCGTATAATCACGTAAAAAAACTATTGTAATAAATATTTCTGATCAAGTCTCCAATAGCACCCTGTATTATGCTAATGCTACACAGATACCTGTAATGCTTATCGTCCACTTACTCTCTCAAACTCGTATATCACTTCAGCATCATTTTAACTTCATATTGTGAGGAGCAATATTGCTTCTACCATAGTGTAAAGACGGGGGAAGTAAGTTATCTTCATACAAACGCACCGCGCCCGGCTCATATGTGTGCGCCAAAGTATCTATGCGTCGCCGCACGCACACTTAAACAAAATCTCGACCCGTTTCTCAGTGTGCCAGTGGGGGCTAACACCGCACGAGGTTCGCGCGTCACGGCTTTTCGGCACCGCTAAATGAATGAAAAATGTGTGATAATCGCAGGAGAACGTATCGCTGTGTTTGGGTGTCTTAATAATTCATCGATTCCAGAATTGTCTCTGTTCAGATTACCTATTGAACAGAGACAACCCTGAGACAGTATGCAGTTATATTGCGGATTGGGCCGGAGATAGCCTACTTCCCCTCTTTATACTATGCTTCTCCAAGTAATATATACGTTTGAGAAAGTACATGCCGATATTGTCATCTATTTTGACTGTTTTTGCATGTAGTCTAAGATGAGCTATTCAGACGCGATCCACATAATTTCAAGGTGTTTAACCTTTCGCCCCAGTCGACTGTAGCCGACCGCAGATTTCCGTGCCCCTGACGCCACGATATGCCGTTTTCCATACATTTGCGTCGGCTACAGCCGTCGCCGAGCGCTCGTGGCACACTTTCGCCGTTAGCCGTCGCGTTCAAAACGTTCAACTTTTGAACGCCACAGTAAACTGGCCGACAGCAGATTTCCGTGCCCCTGACGAACGGCATGTCGTTTTCCATACATTTTGTCGGCTTCAGCCGTCACTCGGCGTCTGGGGCACCCTTTTTCGCATTAGCCGTGGCGTTCAAAGCCCTTCTTTCTTGACCGAAATAGGCGCAGTAATAAAACCATTGCCTTAGAATAATAACGCAATAGAAACCAAATCCGCGCGCACAATTTGAAGCAACAAAATCGGAGCCATTTATGGCTCCAAATTCGTATACAAACGCTGGGACGCTCCGTAGTGTCAAATGTCAAAGCGCACCGGATTATTGCTTCACTTTTGTCAGGGCGATGGTTTTCAAATTCTATGACCATTGCCAGTCCATACCATAATAGTAGTATGTAGTATCCAACTATTTTAATATGAACAGTCATTATATGCTAATTCTGTGATATATTTGATTTAGCGAATTTTATATAATGCACCCTTTGGGAAATAAAAATGTAATACAATACTTTGGCAGTTTTATTAATATTACCCACCAAGTAGGTACTAGCAGGGTCGGATTTAGAGGTCTGGAGGCCCTGGGGCATCAAAGGAGTGGAGGCCCCCTAGAATATAATATGACGTAGTTACGTCACGTAGATGATATTGGCGGTTCCTATTGTGGGGGCCCCTCTTTTCTGGAGGCCCGGGGCAGTGGCCCCAGGGACCCAGGGCCAGATTTAGGGCCCTGGGTGCTAGTGGCTCCGTGGACTGTAGACCTCGCGACAAACTTAACTTTGCCGGTAGAAAACTGATATCCCCATACATCGATATAGATCGGGTCAATTTACCAATACCGAAAATAAGTTTGTAACACCCCATATCTCCGCCATTTTGAGAAATTTCGAAAAACTGAATCTACATAAACAGTCTAGGTATTATCAAACCTGCTCACAAAATTTCAAGAGAATCGGTTGAGACCTGCGAGCTATAGACGAGAACATATGGACAGACGCCGGACAGCCGACGGACATCCGCTGGACATACGAAAGCATTTTTGCCCAAGCTGAAACGGAGACGCTTCACTCGCTTCACTCGCTCGGTCGAATAAACCATTTCTACATTATCCCCAATAACAACTTAACAAGGCAAGGTGATAGTAGTAAATGCATTTGGGTTTCATAGTTCAAAAGGAAAAACGGAGTGGATAATGTCTATCCGAATGAATATAATAATTCTTTTGTTATGTTAAGCGTTACCCACGAGCGAAAACATCGCTGGATATCCATTGCAATTTTAGTTGCAACGATATCGGCGTCTTGCCCCGTCCTGTTAACCTTTTGACCGCCAAGCATGTCTAAGAAGTAACACGAATTTCAACTTTAAGTCAAGGTAATGAAGGAGTTTTTTACCCTGTATCCGCTGACGGCTGCAGCCAACTGTGGCGGTCAAAAGGTTAAACAGTTCTGAAGGCACCACCTCCGCGATATCATCGTATATCATTTTATCATAGTATGAAGTCCTCGCGATACATTCGCTCTTGGGTGGCGCCTTACACTGGCTATCTATCTAGTAAAAAAGTTCGGTTTTACAAATTACATAACAAATAATATAATAAAATATGTATTCCATTTATTTCAGGTCATGGTCTTTAACCTCTCAGAATACATTAAATAGGGATCCATCCGCTTCATTAATTTTCACGAAGAATCATTGATAAGAACTAATGAACACACACTCGAGTTTTATCAATATTAATATGCGCATAACCTTAATATCAATATGGCTATCAAATAAAAAACAAAAAAAGGGTTCCATAAAATTTCTACCAAATTTACAAGTGCAATCAATAGTGAACATACTATATGAGAGTGAATATTCGAAAACTAGCAACGAATGCTTGAAAATGAGCCTGGCTGCTGTGAGTTGAGAGCCAAACTCTCTGATGGCTTGTTGCTTTATGCATCTCAAGTGAGCTATAACCTTTTCAACGCCATAGTCGGCTGTAGCCGACAGCAAATTACCGTGCCCCTGACGCCACGGCTTGCCGTTTTCCCTACATTTTGTCGGCCACAGCCGTCACTCGGCGTCTGGAGCACAATGTCTCGCATTGAGCCGTGGCGTTCAAAATGTGAACTCGTTTTAACGAGTTCGAATTAGATTTAACTTAGAATCAATATTGACGTTTTTGTGGGTGCGACAAATTCGATTTTAAATATTTGAACTAATAGTATTTCGTCGAACATATTATTATTTCGATTATTCCATCAAAATAGAATTCTCACCTAGATAGGAAACGGAAACATGGTGGCACATCATCATGATTATCATCAGCCGTAAAAAGTCCACTAAGGGACATAACCCTCCTCCAAAAATGGGATATGCCATAGTCGCCACTCGGCAGGCGGGTTGGCGCCCGCAGTTGGTCATGATAGTACTCGAAGGACGCTGCTGCCCATCCTCCGGTTGGTCCCTCTGTCGCCTGTTACGACACCCACGGGAGGAGATGGGGTGATGCGACAAATTTTAATATATTAGTTATAATCAAAGATCACAAAAGAAGGATATATCAGTACAATTTCGTGTAACAACGTCTCATAGAAGGTTATCAAACTCCAGCGCCATGGCTTACCCGCACCCTATTGCTGATGTCTTAGTTCTTACGACATACACACAAAAGTCTAATATTGCTTGATTCACGCGCTATCATATCATTGTGGGCGGTGTGGTCGGTGGTGCTGCGGTCTCACGCCGCAATTTCAATGGTTATAATAGTTTTTTGTTGGACATATTTTGATTATTCAATTAAAATATAATACACACTTATGAAAAGGAAACTCAACTATAGTGGCACTGCGGACTGAGAATGTTCTAGTGGCATAACGATTTTAGCTGTGGCCTTAGTGTACGGGGATAACTTAACCCCGTCTAATCTCTCTATCTCTTTCGTCGGCACTAGTGTGAGAGATGCACTAAGAGATAAAACGGTTTCAATTATCTTCGTCTCATCCTTGCTAGGGGCGCTGGTGGGTTTATTAGACCTGAAAACTTTTATAATAGTATAAAGAGGGGGGAAGTAAGTTATCTTCATACAAACGCACCGCGCGCGGCTTGTGTGTGCGCGCCAAAGTATCTATGCGTCGCCGCACGCACACTTAAACAAAATCTCGAGCCGTTTCTCAGTGCCCCAGTCGGGGCTAACACCGCACGAGGTTCGCGCGTCACGGCTTTTCGGCACAGCTAAATGAATGTAAAATGTGTGATAATCGCAGGAGAACGTATCGCTGTGTGTTTGGGTGTCTTAATAATTCATCGATTCCAGAATTGTCTCTGTTCAGATTATCTATTGAACAGGAACAACCCTGAGACAGTAGGCAGTTATATCGCGGATTGGGCCGGAGATAGCCTACTTCCCCTCTTTATACTGTGCTTTTATAGTATTTATTTGTATTGTATTGTAAACGTTCTTCGGTTCCAAATGAAAATTGACACGGATCCCTATTATGGTGAAATAGCGGTAGTTTTCACAAAATTAATATATTTAATCATTCTCTCTATGAGTTCCCCTGACAGTAGACAAAGCTATCAAATCTACGACAAGGAAATTGTTTACGAATTTGCGAAAAATTATCAAAGTAAGCTGAATAGAACTTTAGTACAAATATGGTTGGACAAATCAACAACTTTACGCATACAGACTTGTTAGAATACGTAAGTTTTTGATACTTATACATATGAATTACTTACTAGCTGTGCCTGTGACTTTGTTTGCGTAAGATAAAAAAAATGCGCGGTATGTATCCTTAATCTTCTGCTATTTCTAAAATAATAAAAAGTAGCCAAGTTACTCCTTATAGCATCAGTTATCTGCCAGTGAAAGTCCCGTCAAAATCGGTTCAGCCGTGTCGGAGATTAACCGGAACAAACAAGCAGACAGCAGACAAAAATATTTAAACATTGTTTTTGCTATAAATACTGTATAAACTTTCATATACATTTCGCAAAACGCTGTTATTTTGACATTATAAACAGACAATTCAATTTTACTTATTTGTATGTATAGACTACTAGCTAAATTTTACACAAAACTTCGTTATTTTAAAAAAAATCGTGTAGGTCAGACATAATACTTTGTTTAAAAAACTACTATAGGTAGAGTCTCTGATCAGAGAGTCCAGTAACCACCAGCCTTCGGAAGGGAATTACTCTTGGCTAAAGGCCAGACACAAACAGCATGACTTCTCTAAGGACCTGGAGTCATTCAAGCCTATGATTATGAAGGTACGTTTGTCATAATAATAATATCTTGGTAACTAACATACATTGGTACTTACACAGACCAAACTATATCGTAAAGACATCGCTTAGCCTAACTTTAACTAGCAAAAAAAGCTGCCAAACGAGCGCGGGTTTTATAAAGTAATAAGTCATAATAGTTTCCTGATGCAGGCAATGTTAAAGACTCGTACAACCGCTGACACGTATGACATATCGCCTAATATTTTATTATGTATATGGCCAATAATGGCAGACGTTTTAGTTGTCTTATTAAATATTATTTTTGAAACCGGTGTGTATCCGGACGTACTAAAGAGTACCAGGGTGTGTCCTGTCTTCAAGGGGAAGGGTAACAAATGTGACGTCAACAATTATAGACCTATAACAATAGTACCTACCATTTCTAAAATTGTGGAGTCTATATTGTCAACCCACATAATGAGACACCTTGAGGATAACGACTTGCTGACGGATCAGCAATTCGCATATCGGCGGAAGATGTCAACAACCACCGCGGCACATAAAATCTTTGACTGCATTGTTTCCGGTCTGGATGAAAAACACAAGATGGCAGGTATATTTTGTGACTTGTCCAAAGCCTTTGACGTAATCAATCATGAATTACTGTTGGACAAGTTACATCATTACGGAATACGAGGAAATGGCCATCAACTACTCACGTCATTTTTATCCGACCGGAAACAAGTAGTAAAATTGACAGCGGATGGTAAGAGACTGCAGTCTGACAGTGGTAGTGTGGAATTAGGGATACCCCAAGGATCAGCATTAGGAAACACGCTATTTTTAACGTACATAAATGATCTTCCCACTGCCATTACTGCTGGCCTCTCTGTGCTGTTCGCGGATGACACTACAGTGATAGTCAGTGCGCGCACGTATGAGCAGCTCGGAGAGAAAATTCATGACGGTTGTGAGCAGCTGCAGAAGTGGTTTTCGACGAATGGCTTGCTGTTGAATAAGATGAAATCCAATGTCATGTTTTTCTCGGGCCGAAGCCTCACTGTTCCTCCGTGCGTCCCAAACATCCCGATGCCGATATGCGACGAATGTAGGTTCCTTGGCTTCACCCTGGACTCGAACTTAAACTGGAAGTGCCATGTTGACAAATTATGTGATAGATTGAGTAGTGCTGTCTTTGCGTTGCGAAAGCTAAAATCTCTCATTTCTGATGATGCATTGAGACAAGTCTATTTTGCACATTTTCACTCGTTGATGTCGTACGGTTCACTCATATGGGGTAACTCCACGGATGCCAGTAGAGTGATGATAATGCAAAAACGTGCCGTACGCACATTGCTTGGGGTGAAACCTAGACACTCGTGCAGAGATCTCTTTGCAACACAGCGCATTATGACGCACTACTCACTTTATATCTTCGAAATTATTATGTTTGTTCGAAAAAATCTGTCTTCTTTCGCGATCGTCAATATTCCTGGCAAGCAGCTCCGCCGTACCGGGCGTTTGAGAACAGTCCCCCGTCGCATGGCACTTGCAGGGAAGAACCCGCGCGTCATCGGACCTACTTACTATGAGCGTCTGCCCGTTGATCTTAAACTTGAACCATCTGACGAAACATTTAAACGCCGGCTGAAAAATCTTTTGTTGGAGAATCCATTATACTCGGTAAATGAGCTTATGGACATTAAAATTTAGATTTTAAGCTACTTGACTTTAAAATCCGATTATATTGTGTATTTTGGTTTTGACATAGTATGTAACTAAATTATAATTTTTCCCGTGTATTGTTATTGTTATTTAATAAGGACGATCCTTTATGGAGATACAATTTTTAAACTAATCTGTAACTTGTATGACATAAGTATTAATTCTGTTGAACTTGTAATTTTATTCTATTTTCATTGTATTTTAATTAAATTACTGACAATCTCAATTTAGATCCATGTATTTTGACATGTGCAATTTATAATGTATTTTATCTTGAGGAATAAATAATCTAATCTAATCTAATCTGAAAAAATCTATTTAGTCCGTCGTTTACATTATTAAAAACGATTGAAAATGTATTTTTCCTTTTGTCAATTAAACAATAGTACATTGTGCATCTAGGGCCGTAAGAAGGGGATAACTAACAAGAGTCTGTTAGAAGCCCGACGCCGATAGGAGAGGGCTTTTATGACTCGAGTGATACACACAATGTTTTTCATCACATTTGCGAGGAAATGAAATAAAAATTAGACAAAAAGAAGTATATATATTAATTTTATTCCCACTTTACATCGTGAATTACCATCAGGTGGGTGTTCATAAACTCTAAGTAGGTACGTTGCGATCAGCGCGGGGCAGCTCCGCCGGCTGCGGCTCCCGAGCAGCTCCGCCGACCTGGCGCACTTAATTGCCCGCGGGAGTTCGAAACCATACAAAATCTATAACTAGGTAGTTATGGATTTTGTATGGTTTATAACTCCCGCTGACGGCGGGGCCCGTAGAGGAGTTAAATCGACTATAGCTGCTCTATACGCCTGCGTATAATAACACCCTTTCCGAGCAAGTGTGATGAAAAAAAATTACGAAGATATTGTGCGTCACGAGGAACTTCATTCCGCGTGACGTCACAACTTTGCATACTTTTTACCATTAAGTCACGAGCCCCCACTCCTGAAATTTGATGCGCGTTATCTTTGTCAATTTTGATTGATTTGATAAAGCAAAAAGTACATGTTCAATATTTTTTGATAATCTAACTGACGGAATAAGTAGAATTATAATTTTTTTACCCAGGAAACATCCCTAGGTATCAACTAGCAACACCAAACAGGTCTAGCAGGTGTTGTACGAGGCAGTTATCTTGTACATTGTTTTTTTTACCAGATGACGTCAGAAAGCTGTGCTTCAATAGCTGTCAAGCTAGACAACCTAACCGAAGGAAACGTTACCACAACTGTCATTTTAGCCAACTTCAAGCGGCTTCTGTTAGAGGAGCACAGCATGCAGCTTATAGACGAGAATATTAAACGTGCGAGGGAGACGAAGAATGTTCGGAAAACGAATCGGGTGCATCCGGAGTTAGGAGCGGGGCGGCAGGCTGTTGTGTCTTTTATCTTACACTAGTAAAATCATAATAGAAAATAAAACCACACTTGTTTAAGAAATAAGCGAAGATATTTATCTTAGTAGCTTGTAATTCGTGTTAATGCAGGAAAACGAGTCTTAAATTTTACATACGACCCTAGGCCGGTAAACATCTGTTTACAATGAAACAGCACGTCGCATCGTCAATGTCGTCACCTATCCTCGCAGAAAAAATGGAGTAAAGCAAAGTTTACACGAAGCCAACACTGGCTGCCAATAAGACTGGCAGCAGCGCTGGCTTGATATTTGCCTTGTGTAAACAGTTTTTCAAGCCAAGCCAGCGCTGGCTGCCAACGCTGGCGAGAATAGAGCGCCCGTCTATTTTTCTAGCCAGTGACTGGCGCCAGCATTACTGGCTTCGTATAAACTCTGCTTAATAGTATATTGTGTATTAAGGGCTGTATAGAATAAAGCGAGGGCTTAATGGCACGACGTTCATAACGCCCGTGTTACACGCAATGATGTTCATCACAGTTGCGTGGAAAACAAAAAAAACCCGGTCAAGTGCGAGTCGGACTCGCGCACGAAGAGTTCCATACCATAATCTATAATCAAGCAAAAAAAAAAAAGGTTTGTTGTATGGGAGCCCACCTTAAATATTTATTTTACTTTAATTTAATTATTCATTTTTAAAGTGAATAGGTATATATCTAAATATTCTGTGAATATTTCAAGCGTCTACCTATTGCCGTTATCAATATCAAGCAAAAACGAGCAAAAAAATCACATTTGTTGTATAGAGCCCCCTTAAATATTTATTTTATTCTGTTTTATAGTACCGTAAAACGTGGCAACTTTGCCCGCTTTTTTCTCTTTTTTTTAAGTTCGTTCAAATTTTTTTTTAATTATTAATATATTGAACAGTGTGTTTCCACTACAAAAATGTAAATTTAAGATTAATTCGCATGACTAAAGAACAAGTGCGAAAAAAGAAGATTTATTTGACATAAATAATTACTATAGAGTGTGGGCCAAAAACTATGACCTATTGGCGAAATTGCCCATTTATCAGTTTAGTTCTGAAACTCTGCTTTTGTCGATCTTATGCATTGGACATAAGAACTATAATATTAAACTGGGCAATGACACCCAAAATTGGAATATAACACTTCAATGTTTTTATAAAAAGGATCAAAGATTGAGTGGGCAAAGTCGTCGAGCTGCTCTTGGCAATTTTTCATACAAATTAATTAACGAACTAGGGATGTCGCTCTTTACATGATTTGTTAGTGCCACATATTAATATAACTAGCCTGCGGCTCCGCCTGCGTTAATTTCGATCCCTCGGAAACAGAACCCTATGTCATTCTCGATACTCCAGACAATGTGTATGCAAAATTTCATGATGAATGGATCAGTAGATTCGCCGTGAAGAAGTAGCAAACAAACAAACTCACTTTCGCATTTATAATATTAGTTATAGCTAGGATTAATAAAACATTTTTATAGAAAATAACAGATTTTATTGCTATACTAGCAAAGACAATAATGAGTAAGAAAGCCAGAAAAATATCGATAAAAGAAAAAAAAAAATTGTCACGTCATTTCTTTTACAACCAACTTATAACAAATATCTATTCATAACCAAGACATTAAGACTTCTTCTAATCTGATACTATATCGATCATAAAGTAACAAATTAATTATACAAATCACGACATTGCGAACAAAAGCCTGCCTCAGAGACTATTCAGGTAAAGAAAAACTCGCCTTTGCCTGAATTCAAAAAACTATATCGGAGACTCGGTCATACTTTCCAAAATAGATTAGTATATTCGGGCACTATCTTTTTCGTTACTTACTGAAATAGAACCGAGTATAGCCTTGGTATTGTAGAGTGGTGGAATGTAAAGCCATGGTTTGAGAAAGTGATGGTGTGTTAGATGTACCGTACTATCTATCTACCAAACCCATCGCTCTACCAAACGATGGCTCTCCATTCCATCACTGTACCTAATCAAGTGTCAAATCAATCTTTAAATTCAATCTTTAGTAAAAAAAAAGTGATAGTGCCGAATTTAACAACCCATATTTAGGAAAGTGGTAACTCTGGCAAGTCTAACACTTTCTATAGCCCGAATAGTCCTAGTAGCAAACGTTTACAGTCAAAGCTTTTCTAGAAACTTTTACGAATAAAACCAACCAAAAAAATGAAACAAAACTAACCATACTTTGGTTATAATCCAACATAACTAAATCATATATTCTGTACGTAATTTCTTATTTCTTTTTACAAGCATTGGTTTTGGTGCTCTGGTTTCTTTAAGATAATCTAACAAAGCCATATCTATTCCATATTCTTCATTATCATCAAAATACTCAGGTATTCTCTTCAAAACATTACGTGCATTCACAGGATAGATACCTGCAGCTTTGAAGCCGCTTTTTATGTTGTTGCTATCTTTAAGTTTAATTTGCTCTACTAGTTGTTTCAATAGCTTTGGAAAATCTTTTTTGTTTAAGGAAGTTTGGTCTGGATTCTGTATTTTATATTCTAGCAGGATCTTTCTCCATTCTTTTTTCAGTGGGCCAAAATAGGCCACATCGAGTGGCTGGGTAAGGTGAGTAGAGTTAGGCGGCAAAAACACAAGTTTCATGTTGTGCTTTTCACACATCTCTACAACTTCGATATTTATATGACTTGATAAATTGTCACCAATGATAATTTTTGGTCCGGGGCCAACTTTCTTTGCCCACTCAACAACTATAGTTCGGAAATAATCCTCGAACGAAGCGGAATCAAACCATCCACTTTTGGTACAGTTATATCTAGTGTGATCCGGACCTCCTTCCACCCATTCAGAGTAGAGATTTGTAGCTTTGTATACCACATATGTCGGGAGACAATATCCAGATGCACAGGCAGTAAACATGATAGAAACACAACTCTTTGAACTATTAAGAATCCTCTCGGGATATTTAATACCCCTTCTAAAAATACATTTAGATGTACCTGGATTGTCCGATAAGTTAGTCTCGTCATAGTTCAATATATGACTAGGTGGCACATCCTTGAGCGTCTCATTGAGATTCTCAAAGAAATATTCCATTTCCTTTAATCCCTTTTCTGCCCGAACTTGCTTAATATTTTGGGTTGTCCTAACTGACAATTTTGAGGAATGTCTTTGCAAAAAATGGTTAACCCATGCATCTCCCGGCATTTTCCCATTAAAAATGTCAAGGGAATTTTTCTGCAAATATTTAAAAACAAGCATTTTCAAATCTAACTTGGTAATCGGGCTTCCAAAATCCGCAGCAGCTATTAAAACTTTTACCAGCTTGTCTTCAACTTCATCTGTTAGTTTTTTTTGTCCCCCAGCGGGTTTTGTATGCAATTTTTTGTACTTATTTAGTATTGTCCGACGTGGAATTCCAAATTGTTTTTCAGCGTCCCTACTAGAGATCAATTTTTTTTCGATCATTTCTACAGCCGTCTCCAACATCTCGACCGAATAATTTTTATAACTTCTTGATCCAAGTCTTCGTCTGTTTCTTTTCTTATTAGTTGGTTGACTTTTACCACCCATACTGAAAAAATACACACAAACCAATATTAATCACTAATTGACCGAGCAAGCACGTAGCGCAAGCGAAGCTTTTATTAAGCCAGCTTCAGCAAAAATGTTTTCGTAAGTCTAACTTTTCTTTACCGATTCTGGTGAAGTTTTGTGAGTAGGTTTAATAAAAATTTGATAACAAACATCCAATACAAACACATAAAATCAAAGCTTTCACAATAATGTAAAAAAATATTTCTTAAAGTGTATTTATTTATTCCTATACAACGCAAATAAAGAAAAGGATTTTAAAAAAAATACGTTATAAATTGATTTAGTGACAACCCTAACGGTAATATTTAGATGGGCAAAGTCGCCAAGTAGTGCTTCACACGTGCGTTGGTGACATTGCCCACCATCATAACTCCGAATCTGGGAGCGATTTCTCGTTATATTTGCGATCAATATTGCTTACCTTTCACTAACTAATGATGGTTAAAAAATCACTTACCTGCTCCGACGATAACAACGAGTTTTGAACAAAGTTTTTCACAATAGATTTGGCCCGCAAAAAACACAACTGATTTTGACGCTGTCTGTCAAGCAACTGACGCGCCGTAGTTATTGGTCCGTTACTTAATGTTGCCAGATATATAATCTTTTTTCTACCATTAAATAGAAGAAAAACAAATATGAAATATTTCCGATGTTTTTCGAATACAAAACAAAAACACTTGACTGGGCAAAGTCAAATCCAATGGGCAAAGGCGCCACGTTTTACGGTACCTATTCGTTGTTATAGCGGCAACAGAAATACATCATCTGTGAAAATTTCGACTGTCTAACTATCACCGTTGGCTCGTGGCAGACGGACGGACAGACGGACAGACGGACAGCGGAGGCGTAGTAATAGGGTCCCGTTTTTACCCTTTGGGTACGGAACCCTAAATAAGGTGGTGCTTACTATTTTAACTGAAAAGTTTCTAAATTGCGGGGGCCTCGTCGGGGCGGCGTGCACATGGGAACGTATTTTAGCCATACGTAAGTCAATAAAACAATATGGTTGACACGAGAATAAGTTAAACCGTCTTATCTCTAAGTGCGTCTTTCACACTAGTGCCGACGAAAGAGATAGTCATAGAGATAACTTATCTTTGTGTCTTGCATGTTAGGGCCGCTGCGGCAGTCCGGCGTCTGTCCCTTTGTTCTCGTCTCACAGTCACAGGTCGCATTTCTCAACCGATTCTCGTGAAAATTTGTGAGCAGCGCCTCTATTCGGGAACGCTAAGTGTTCTGTAGCGATTCGTAAGCGAGATTTCTCATCCCACTCTTCCGCACGACGCGTAATGCGTAAGAGCGAGATGAGAAATCTCGCTCGTGAATCGCTACAGAATAACATAGCGTTCCCGAATGGAGGCGCTGGTTCGATAATTATACATTTTTTGTCGATTCAGTTTTTCGAAATATTTAAGTAAAATGGAGCGTATACTTGTATGTCTAATGATTGTGCCAAACGAGAAGGAACCAAGCACAAATTAATTTATGCGTCGTCGGTTCTAATAATAGGGATAAGTTATACGGCAAAATAAAACTCGGTCCTGAATTTGTTTATATTTTTCTTTATACCTAAGGGGGCGTCCATTAATTAGGTGAGGTGCTAAGGGGCGGAGGGAATTGAGATGAATCTTAATAAATCTCACTTGTGTGTGGATGATAATTATTGAAAAATATTTATTTCATGATTATATACAGTACTAGTGGACCCGCCACAGCTTCGCCCGCGGTATTTGTACTGACTGCAGCGCCATCTGCCGGGCTGATTTGTGAATCTAAACCATCCAGGACGCCACCCAAACACATACAAAAAAAAAACAAATCGGTCCAGCCGTTTAGGAGGAGTTCAGTGACATATACACACGTACAGTAGTATTATATTTATATATATAAAGATAGTCAAGTATTTATCGATTCACAATGTATATAGTAGTTGCTAAATAAATGTTTTTTTTCTTTCTTTCTTTCATATACTTTATCACTTAGCCAATGTCGAATAGAGGTTCCAGCATTTAAGTAGTAAGTATGAAATTATCGGAAGTGTCAGGCAAGGCAAGCAAGAAATATACTCACTTCGATTCTGCACTAAATTCGCAAAATGTATAGTTTTTTAGGCACACTTCAAAACTCTTCTCAAAACACTCAGTACCTTTTAATTTAATATTTGATCCAGCACATGGTCTACAATAACACAATGATAACAAAACTTTTTTTTAATTTGATCGCAGCGCTAACTGTCGGGACAGACTAAAATTAAAATTCGAATATTATTTAAAATTTGACACTGCGATGGTAGCGCCGTGTAAAACATTCCAAAATCAACAACTACTAATAAATTAAAAAATAATTAAAAAAACATTGTCCAGCGGACAAAATTGTGAATCTAAACCATTCCCAGAACCCCTTGAACAGACACAAAAAATTTCATCAAAATCGGTCCAGCCGTTTAGGAGGAGTTCAGTGACATACACACTCACAGAAGAATTATATATATAAAGATATCGCACGATGTAAGCTTGTCATATCTGTCTCGGCCAAGGCCGGACCCACCCGATGCGCAATTCGGAGCGCAAAAACAACATGGCGGAATGCCTGACATTTTCCCACCAAAAACAACAACTTTAAAAACAACATTTAAAAAAAGTCATTCGACCGTATTTCAAGGAAGTAAAGTACCTTTTGGTTTATTTATGGGTTCATTGATGGTAAATTATATTGTCAATTAAGGTGTCAATTTTATCGATCTTGGGAGTGTGATTTATTGGATACTGTTTTTGTTTTCTTAAATTATGTGCGCTTTTGTGGCAGTAAGGAGGTGAAGTTGATGATAATGTGCAAATGTGAGAATAACTTTTTTGTAGTGGTAAAGCCAAACATTAATCCTCACTACATGATACTGTTCGAATGGGCCGGCTCGACCGGGGCAGTACCACACTCTCACAGAATATCGGCGTAAAGTAATAACTTGTTATTGCGTTTCGTACGGTGAGTGACGAGATCCTATTCCCTCATCCCCATCCCATCCCCATTCCCTATCCTTCCTAGACTGGCGACGCATTGACAGCACCTCTGGTGTTGCAGATGTCCATAGGCGGCGGTGACCACTTTCCATCAGGTGGGCCGTCTGCCTGTTCGTCAGCCTACTCCTTTCTCTAAGGGCCGGCAACGCATCCGTGATTCCCCTGGTGTTGCGGGTGTCCATGGGCGGCGGTGATTGCTTACCATCAGGTAACCCGCCTGCTCGTTTGCCCCCCTCTTTCCAAACTAAAAAAAAACCGGTAACATAAAAAAATATTAAAAGGGTTGTAATCGCGTTTTGGGCTCTTTTGTTGAATATTCCGTTTTAACAATTTAATGTCGTACTTTGAATACTATTTTCAGGTTGAAAATGACCTAAAACTTTATGATAAATGAAACCTGAAAAAAAGCATTTTGCGGTCAATCTATATTTCTAAGTTCACTTTTATTTTGCCATTATCTGAACTTAAGAGCAAAACATGTTGCCAGTATATTCGTCTATACTGTATATATAATAATATTATAAATACGAAAGTAACTCTATGTGTCTGTTACGCTTTCACGGCCGAACCGCTGAAGCAATAGGAATAACAATAAAGGAATTCTACGCAGACGAAGTTTCGGACAAAAACCAAAAGTAACCATTCGCGTATTTTCCTCAATAACTTCATAACCATTTTCTTAAAATATATAACAAAAATATTTAATATCCCCTTTAATAGCCCTTTCATTTGATATTTCACACGCCGTAGTAGCTGCTAAAGTTTTTTTTTTTAATTTTCTAATTTACCCCCCAAAAGTGGCCCCTTTGTTTAAAATTTATTTATTTACGTTACGTTACGGACGGACGAACGGACAGACGGACGGACGGAAAGACAGACAGACAGACAGACACACGAGTGATCCTAAGTATAAGGATTTAGTTTTTCCTTTTTGAGGTACGGAACCCTAAAAAGACTGGTTTTTCGGAATATGCCTAGGTACTTGCAAAAACTTAAATCCATGCAGGCAACGTCTCCAGATTGGCCGGTCGTACTTGTTTTTTTCCACCAATTTGACCGAATCGTGGAACGCAGGGCCAGGGTCACAGACAAGAGGCTACGCGAACTTCTTGAAGTTAATAATTAAATAGTTCAGTCCACGAGCATTTTTTAATGCACAGGTCTAAGGTTTCTGTTTTATGGGGATCGCCATTACGCCTTTGCAAGTTTTAATGTACCTACCTAACTCATTGAAATAAATAGTAAGTAATTGCTCAAAGCAATTCTCGCGATGCTTACTATTGAGGTGTCAGGACGCGAATCTGACACCATCGCACGTTCAGTCGCATGGCAACCACGGTCCTTGACAGCCGTGTAAGTGACACTAAATATTATAATTAAGTATCCAGTATAATTCCACAACCTGTGAGACCGCACCACCGAACCCACCGCCCACAATGATATGATAGCGTGTGAATCAAGCAATATTAGACTTTTGTATGTATGTCGTAAGAACTAAGACATCAGCAATAGGGTGTGGTTAAGCCATGGCGCTGGCGTTTGACAACCTTATATGAGACTTGTTACACGAAATTGTACTGATAGGCATATCCTTCTTTTGAGATCTTTGCCCAAACTAGATAGGTATGAGGAGCGAAGTTATAGAAGTAGCCGGTAGGTATCTATTTCTTTTTAGGGTTCCGTACCTCAAAAGGAAAAAAGGAACCCTTATAGGATCACTCGTGTGTCTGTCTGTCCGTCTGTCACAGCCAATTTGCTCCGAAACTACTGGACCGATTGAGTTGAAATTTCGTATTCATATGTAAGTTGGTGACCGCAACACGGACGCGTGACGTAAATATATGAATTTTAAACATAGCGGCCACTTTTTGGGGGTAAACTAGAAAATCTTAAATATATTTCTTTTTGAATTTTAAGTAAAATAGTTTAGAAGTTATTCAGGAAAATAGGCGAAAAATGACCCCCCCCCCCCCTTATTTCCGAAACTACTGGGGCTAAAATTTTGAGAAAGATACAGAAAATAGATCTTTGCCTATAGATTACAGTAAAACCTATAAGAAGTCTATGGTATTTAATGTAACCTAGTAAATTTCAGATAATCATGTACGGAACGGAACCCTCTCCACGCGAGTTTAACTCGCACTTGTCCGGTTTTTTTAAATTACAGAATGCTTATTTGCATATTATTTATTATTATTCTGTGGCAGTATACTTGACGTACAACCAATTTAAATAATTCGATGATCATAACGAGAATCATAAGAAGTCCAAACCACTTAAATATTGAACCCTTCTTTGCCAAATATGGTGAATTATTGCGTTTTTAACATTTACAATGCCTCGGCTAATTATGTTTTAATCTTTGCAAGTTAAATATCAGTTCAGCGGCCAAATATGGTGGCTTTATGGTTATGGTTTATACAAGTTTATTTTACGGCTTTGTTTGAGCATATGTATGTGATGTATCTGTTATAACAAGTGAAAATTTTACCGATATCGTTGCAGTCTCAGATTGAGGAATATCTATATAATACCTACCTACCTAGATGCAATGTAATTTAGCTGAACCTCAACTGCAGGTAATGCTACACTGTTCACACAAACAAATGAAAAAATAAGACTACAGTATGTGACCGTCAAGTTGGCGTACCCGTCGAAGATATCCAAGGACTCATGATTCCAAAGAATAGTACCCAAATAGTACCGAAATTAGTACCGAGTTCGCAAAAATAGTACCTTTGTAATTTCGAAGATATGAGCCCTGTTTCACGGGTACGCTAACTTGACGTCAAGCTGGCGTACCAAGTTTGGATCTCGAGAACGGTGATGTTCCCATAAATGCTGTATATCCCAAAAAATAGTACCCAAATAGTACCGCTCGCTCACGAAGTTGAGACTTCGTAGCTCTAATAGAAACTGAGATATTTCATACCAAACACGGATACAATATTGTGCACCGTCAAGCTGGCGTACCCGGCCGAGATCACACAGAAAGCCATTAAACTCCTAAGTCAGCTATATACCAAAAAATAGTACCGGAAATAGTACCCCTTTTACGACAAAAGCATAACAGAAAAGCGAAGTGGAACATTGGAAAAAAATATAGTTTTCAATATTTTTTATAATGTAAAATGACGACTAATTCGATTTTTTCAGGAAAAACGCCTATTATATGAGTAACTTGTAGCCTTGAAATGTATTTATAGGAGGTATGTAGGTTATAAAAATAAATAGAGTAAAGATTTTAATATTGATTTATTTTGGATAAACGCATTATCCGTCCGCTTCCCACTTGCGTCAACAGTAATTTGTTTTTTTGAATAAATATTACTCAAAGTTCATTGAAGTTGTTAATGTTGTAAATAAATAAGTAAGTATATACAACAGAGCAGATATGCCTACAAACATAGGTACTCTTGCTACTGATAATACACGGAGTTATATTTACAACATTTTAAACGTCGCCGCGCTTCCAAAAATGGTCTCTTTATGATTATAGTTTATTAATTTAAAATTATATTTCCTTTAAGAGTTGACACTGAGTATTTGCTTAATCTTGTATGCAGGTAGCAGGTAGCTCAATGCATTTTTTGTAAATTCGGTAATTGGTACTTGAAATTAATATCCCTAATAGCAATCAGCATCCAGGGACTGGCCGTAGACGGCTAAACATCGCGAACACTGGAAGGAGAGGGGGGAGGCCTTTGCCCAGCAGTGGGACACAACAGACTCATAATAATAATAATAAAAATAATAATAGCATTTAGTGTTGGCATTTGGTCGGGCCACGCTTTTTTACTAAAATTGAATTATTTGTTAATAACTTAATTTTTATTCTAATATTATCCCAAATTGATAAGTCATAATTGATTGTTGGAATTTCTATTACTGTAACACAACCTCTTCATACTTACTTAAAAAATATTTTCTACTTTTTAGTTCGGCTTGCTATTAAAGCGTGTTTTTTTTAGTTTTTTAAACTATAATTTTTATATTATATGCCGCATCCGGTTGCCATGTGACAGGTGTGTCAGTAACTTTAAAGCCTACAGGGCCTTAAATTACGGAAACAGGAGCACAAGTACCTACAATTAAAAATACATGAGAGATGCCTGCACTCGTTATGTTGTCATCTAATCTAACATCTAATCATTAGATAATATCACTAATTAGCGTTCTAAAGATCAATAACTTCTTAATGGTTTCTACGTGAAAGGTGACCGATACGCAATCGCTGAATCTTATCAGAGTTTTCTGCTTTGATTGACTCGTTATCGATAAAGTTTAGTATAAATATTTCATAAGCTAATGTATTCATCAGAATCATGTCTCGCCTCCTGATAGTTGTGTGTGCTCTGGCCATATTCCAAGATGGCCAGGTAAGAAGTGCCTCAGTTCGCATAGTTAATCAAGAATTGTTGGCCGAGTGTAGGGCTACCAATAATGAGACATTAAGCAACGACTTCTTGGTCGGTGAGTGGTTCGAAGTCACGAAGTTCATTACATTCGGCAGCCCCATGCCATCCTCAAGTTGTGCCTCCAACGTAATTACCAAGGCAACTGCGGAAGACCTGAACGTGTACGAAGCGGTGTACGACAACCCTGCCCCTTCTATGGACGACAACCCAGTTCTTATCGATCGGCATAACGGTTGGTCAAAATTCCTGGTTACCGGTCACACTCAAGCCAAGGAATATTACGGAGAGCCGCGACCATCCGTTCTTTCGCACACTGTCAATAACTACAAGAGGATTAACGAGGACTTTATGTTGGTGTGGGACTGTCAGCTGCGTGGGACAACTATCTGGCTACATTCCCGTAAAAGAGACACCACGGCTGATGAAATTAATGCAGTCGTTGCAGACGTACCAGAAGTACAGCGTATGATAATGCAGAGATACTGCGCTTAATTTTTACGTAATGCTTTCATGTTAAGTAATTTATATTTTACATTAAACTGGTTCATTAAAGATGTTTTTCGTTCATAATTTACCTATGCACATTGAAATATAACCATAGTAAGGAACTGCTCAAAGCAATTTTTGCGATGCTTACTTTTGAGGTGCCAGAACGCGAATCTGACACCATCGCGGGTTCAGTCGCATGTCAACCACCATCCTTGACACCCATTTAAGTGACACTGTTTTAATTAAAAAAATGCCCTCCCGCATCGTGCGGTGTGAGACCGCAGCACCACCGACCACACCATCCACAATTATATGATAACGTGTGAATCAAGCAATATTAGACTTTTGCATGTATGTCCTAAGAACTAAGACATCGCCAATAGGGTGTGGTTAAGCCATGGCGCTGGCGTTTGACAACCTTCTATGAGGCTTGTTATACGAAATTGTAGGTACTGATAGACATATCCTTCTTTTGAGATCTTTGGTCAACAAAAACATTTATTTAGAGCACTTCAGTATGGATACAGTATACTTAAAAGAAAATAAAACTTTTCTACTCATATAACTTTTAATAAAAATAAACAGTTCCTGATCCTCCGTTTCGATGACATTTATGAAAAACATTTCAATAAGAACGACCCCACGTAATCAGATAAAGCTGTCTAGTAAATCTTTCAAAACGGCCAACTAAAATTAGCACAATGAATACTACAACACTTTAAAATAATGGCGGGAAAAAGCTGCTGACACAAAATGGAGAAAAATGGCGGTAATAAATCTTTACACAATATTATAATTGTCGGCGGCAAAAAATTTCACTATCCTCGCCGCGTGAAGGTTCACATGTAAATCCTAGGACGGTGGCGACACCGTTAACGGCAAAAGTAATTTGGTCGCGTTGTTACTTTTTAATAACCGATCTGTCAGCGTGACAGCGAGGGAATGCGATGCGTTCAGAATCCGACCTTGCTTTGCCAAAATTGCATTTAAATTATAATAAAACAATGAGGCGTTTCAATTATTATAGGTGGGCGTTCGATGAGGAAATTGCTAGAATGCGAGTTGCATGCTTAAGTGTAGTTTGTTGTCTGATTGACTGTAGTGTCCTAGTTACAGTAATGCAGACATTCAAGATCAGTCGTTGAGCGTGATTTGTTTATTGTGTAAACCAGAGCATAGCTGATCCCAGCGCGAATTGCGTTTTAGAATGTCGGCAAGGATACGAAAATTGAATTATATTAAATTTCCATGCTATCCAGCGCTTCGCTCGATAACGAGCTTCCCGCTACTCGTTGAGCGGCCTGAAACCCAAATGGGTAGGTAAAGTTTTTTGAAGACAGGCATATTTTATTTTTGATAGTGGTCGTCTCAGGTACCAAGAATCTAAAGAAGAAAGTGACAGTTCTTCTTTACTGTCACTTTCTTTTTCTTTATTTAACTTAAGGCAAAGATTTAATCAAACGGGGAAATGACACCGCAGTCATTTCAAAAAATCTCCTGGCTATGAAATAAAAATTAATTATCTTTAGATTCTTGTTCCTTGAGACGTTCACTATGAATAAAAATTACAATATGCCCATCTTCAAAACATTTTACATACCCAATTCTCGGTTCATGTGTGATGAAATTGTAATTATTGTGAGATTAATGTCAGATTCATGGAGTTGTCAAAGCACTGTAGTACACACCGGGCCCTATTCGAATCGGTGCCGTCTAAATTTACTAACTAAACTATCTAAACTTAAAATAAGAAACGTCAAATTAGATTTAGTATGGCACCAAGCTGTCAAAATCAAGCTAAATGTTTCTTATTTCAAATTTGCTCCTCTGCTGCCCTGGGAGTGAAGAAATAGCATAGAAGGCGTGCAGATGCTTATCATCCTGGCATGTCGTAAAAGTCGACTAAGGGACGGGTACTCTTCAACATGGTGGACTATCTGTATGGGCCATGGGCTGATCACCTGTCACCATACGGTTCATCATACCATCTTAGGACTAATTAATCGAACGTGGCAAGTAGTCTTGTGGCTCTGCCCACCCCATTAGGGATTTCGGGCGTGATGCTATGTATGTATGTATATATTTCAAATTTACGCAGTTTTAAATTTAGCGAACACACTTTCGAATCGGCCCCACTGACATTAATTCTCATGCGTAAACTAATCTCGTATGTACCGACTCAGTGAATCACTTGATTTCTACGCAACCTTTGTAATTGAAAATTACAATAATTAGACTAGCAATTAGAATTGCCACACTGTCATCAACAAAGTCAATTTACACATAAGTTGGTGTTTCTGTATGAACATGTCCTACTGTAGATATTTTAACTGTGGCATAGCGTGTCTCAGGAATGGCTGTGGTAGTTGTAACACGACAACCAGATTTTGTGGTTGTCGATCCAGTTTTGTATAACAAAGGATGGTATATATTTTATTCCAACATTGCTCTGTAAGCAGATTAGTAATTTTAGTCTAGTAAATCTCGCGGTTTAGATATTGAGATGTTTAATCTAAATAAAAACCGAGCAAGTGCGAGTTAAACTCGTGTGAAGAGGGTTCCGTTCCGTACATGATTATCTGAAATTTACTACGTTAATTGAAATACCATAGACTTATAGGTTTTCCTGTAATCTATAGGTAAAGAACTATTTTCCTAAATATCTTCTAAACTATTTTACTTGAAATTCAAAAGAAAATATATTTAAGACCCTCACAATAAGCCATTTCATTTGATATGTCTATGTTTTTTTTTAATTTTCTAATTAACCTCCTAAAAATAGGCGCCATGTTGCACCGACCGACCAACTTGCGGCCTTCACAAAGCAGGAATTCTGGCCGAGGGGTGTCGTATTCTGTCGTTTTCGTGGACGGTTATTGGACACCGAGAAACCGTGTCACACGTCGCAGACCAAACGTGTCACCTAGTTATTTAAGAGTTTTATTGTTACTTATGTATGTTAGTCTTTAAGGTATTTATGTTATGGGCCTTGTTGCCTGAAATAAATGGTATTATTATTATTATTATTATTAAAATTCATATATTTGGGCGAATCAACTTTTTAGTGCCACCCGTTGCTATGGTTACACAAATTTTGTCCATTGGACAACCTAAGCATTTTTCTATGAAACAGTATGTAAGTGTCACTTGGACAACCGGGGACAAAATAACAACACAAAAAAGTTGATCGACCCATTTACGTCACGCGTCCGTGTTGCGGTCACCGACTTACATATGTATATACCAAATTTCAACTCAATCGGTCCAGTAGTTCCGGAGCAAATTGGCTGTGACAGACGCACAGACAGACAGACACACGACACGAGTGATCCTATAAGGGTTTCGTTTTCTCGTTTTGAGGTACGGAACCCTAAAAGGTACACATTGCATGTAATGAGAACGATTGGGGTTTTAAAACAAACCAGAAATAACAAACTAACTTTTTATTTACATTTTTTACATATTTTATACAAAATCTAGCAATTGCTTGCTTTTTTAAATCAAAATATGGCAGTGTATCTTTCAGTACGAATTTAACGAACATTACGAACCAATACCCGAACTAGCTGTTTACGTACAAATTAAAATCTTGAGCTGTTAAATTAAAAAAACTTGAGATCGTTCAGAAATGTTTGATAATCTTCAATATGTTGTCTATGGTCCGGTTTTGGCGCCAAAGGTCACAGTAGAATCACCAGCAGTATGGGTAATTGGGGCAGAGAGCGGGGTTGAAATCAGCGGGGTAGCGAGCTGCGGCAATTCTGCAAAAAAGGTCGTCAGTTACCTTTTCGGACAGATAAATATGCGTAATGATGGCATTAACTTATAACTGGCTTAAAACGGTCTATGATATTTTCATCACACTTGCTCGGAAATGGTGTTATTATACGCAGGCGTATAGAGCAGCTATAGCCCATATAACTCCCACGGGAGTTATGGATTATGTATGGTTTATAACTGTGTGCGCCAGGTCCGACAAGGGCGCGCGCCGGGCCGGTGGGGATCGTTTTCTTATAGAAGTAGAGCGCAGCCCACGCGACATACAGTTTATTCTACCTACCAGGCCCCCAATTCTGGATGCATTCGAGATAATCTCACAACACTCGTTTGACACAACTGTATGAATCTGACGTTTGACCTCGTAATCGACATTATCTCGAATGCAGCGAGAATTGGGGCCCTGATGGTCATTCACGGTGTACAATGAGTTTTTTTTGTCTAATTTTTATTTCATTTCCTCACAGATGTGATGAAAAACATTGTGTTTATTACGCGCAGGAAGGGGATAACAAACGAGTCAATAAAGGCCCTCGCCTTCGGCATCGGGCTTCTAACAGGCTCTTTAGTTATCCCCTTATTACAGCCCTAGCACAATGTAGTAGGTATTATGCTGTTGGTTCGACAATGAATATCTCAAATTATGGAATGTTGAATTGAAACAGGTTAGTTAGTAAAAGATATAAATAGGTTTGAATTAAAATTAGAACAGGCTCTTTAGGTAAACTAGCTACTTACCCAGCAGCTGGAGGGGCGGGGGCAGCGGCGTAGGGGAAGCTCCACTGAGGGATGGGCATGCCAGCGGGCGTAAAACGCGCTAGGGTGTCGCTGTCACAGTAGGGGTAGTTGGGGCACACTGCGGGGTGGAGGCCGGCCGGGTACTCGCGGGCAAGCGCTACCGCGGCGACGACACAGATGATAAACTATAAGGGAAAATATGTTAATTATTACCACAATTAAGCGTCTATAACGCGCACAGATTCAAATGCTAACCAATTTGTCAGCATAGGATTAAAATGCAATTGGCCTAAATCCTAACCAATTATCGATTCGAAACGATTATCATATTGCAACGGTGCCAAATGGTGCGTGCATTGTAATGCCATTTGCAAACGCGCTTGACGGATGTGTGTCAATCTATGCTCGATAGCTGTCAAATTTCGCGCGCTTTTTGATACACTACTGCTGACTTTCTTTACTGTGTAGTTAGTTTCGGAGCAAATTGGCTGTGACACACGGACAGACAGACAGACACACGAGTGATCCTATAAGGGTTCCGTTTTTTCCTTTTGAGGTACGAAACACTAAAAAGCATTGGATAAAAGTTACAAATCTCGTCTCTCATTTCATCCGACAATCATAAATTGACCCGCGCAGTCGTAGGCATTATGCGGAGTTAGGTACCTTACGAACGTGGTCGGCTGTGTCGAAGTACGACTAAGGTCGAAGACACGCACGAACATGTAGTTTATACCTACGCACTCACGGGTCAAGTTACGCTCGCCGATGAGTTCATGAGAGAAGTGTTATTTAAAAAAATCACCCGATGCATCCAATGCCGAATAGTCCAGTTAAACTACTGCGTTATGTTTATTACCGGAGTCTGTGACATTGTTCTTTATTGTAAATGAAAACTTCTTAAGGCGCGTTTGGGCTCTTTCTGAAGGGTAAACAAGACTGAACCGTCACGCTCAAATCGGTTACGCTGAATCGGGTATACTCGGCTCCATTCGCCATGAATCGGCTCTAGTCGTCATTGTGCTCTTTCTGAAGGCTATGGCTATGAGTATGAGTGTGAGTAAGTGAGTGAGTGAGTGAGTGAGTGAGTGATTGAGTGCGTGCTTTGTTTTTGTGGGTTTTCACTTCTATCGTTTGGTTTTATGCACACACATTTTTCATGATTATAGTAATAATAATCCACAATTATATGTCGAATACTTAACTCTATCCATCCGTTATACAATTAATCTCAAGTAGTTAGAGTTATTGGATACGTATTTCCTTTTCCATACATAATCAAGCATTGGTAATTTTCAAAAGAATGTATGTGAAAGGAAGGTTTTATTATATATTTCTTTTTATAATTATTATAAAAGGACAGACAACTAACATCAAACATTGTAACCCTTTAAATGTAAACTTATTTGATAATTTTATCAAAGGTCAAAATCTAGGTTTACAGGTATTACATTGAATAGGTATAAATAAGGAGATTATGGCAAAAATAAGTTATGCATGAAATCACTAAAACAGTCTTTGAAAAATAAAAACAAAGTATTGAATCCAGAGCGCAACGAAGGAATCTAGAATAGAATCACAAGCGTACCGAGGTTCTTACGTAAAATCCCGAGCGTAGCGAGGGATTCCAGCTATACAGCCTGAGGCATAAATATATTTGCTCTCTAGTGAAATACTGCTATTCACCCTTCAACACGCAACATTAATATTTATTTTAATACCATAAAACTTACATATATATGTACATACATATGTAAAACATTCTGGGGTAGAATGTTTAAAAGGTGTCATACTGGGTCCAATTCCAAATGGTATGCCATATTTTAAATTTCCTGAACTTAATCAAGAAACGTCAAACTCGATTTTGACAGGCTGTCAAAATAAAGTATTACGTTTCTTATTTTAAGTTTTGTGACTTTTTTAGCGAATACGCTTTCGAAATGGCCCCCACAGTTTAATTTTCATCGGATGGAAAAGATAATTATAGGAATATCTATGCATTATCAATTAATATGTGACGTGGGTGCAAGGTAATATGATTAACGGAGGTGTATAGAATATATAATTTGTAATATTAAATCTCAAGGCCCTCCGGCCCTAACAAGGTTGATAGAAGGATAAGTAAACACCGCCTTTAAGTGCGTTTCTCACACTACTGCCGACGAATGAGCTAAAAGTCAAAAGTCAAACTATCTTTATTCAATTTAGGCTTTTACAGGCTCTTATAAAGGTCAAGAAATGAATCTACCACCGGTTCGGAAAAACCCTACGGAGAAGACCCGGCAAGAAACTCTGTGAGGTATAATTTTTTCAAAACAGTACACATAAGTTAACAATGATGTCTACAGTTTGTCTACATAGATAGACGGGGTTAAGTTATCCCCAAGTCTGCCATGCTAGGGCCACCGTATCGAGACTTGCACGCCATACCCTGATTCCCGAGAGAGGTGTGTTGGATAGTGCTGGACACCGTTACTCAAATAGTTAACTTCGTTAATCGCTAATCCGTTACAAAAAAAGTTAACTTCGTTAAATTTTAAAGCGTTACATTTCGGAAGATTTAACGAAATTAAATTTAATCGTTAATCGGTAACTCGTGATAGAAATTGTATTTTATGTCGTTGCGTTAGTAATTTAAATGTTGGTATCGAAAGGACATGAAAAATTAATAAAAGAAGGGTGTAACTTTAGATTTTTTAAATAATACCTAATTATTTAGAGATCAGATTCAAAAAGGTGCATATTCCCCTTTATAAACATCAATATATACGGTCCACGCGGTGTCGTTTTGGCAAATAGTAGGTACTTAATTAAAGATTAACGGACTTTAATTGTTTTAACGGAAGCTAATGAGACCATTAACAATTTTTAAACTTAACTTAGAATTTAATCCGTTACTCGAAATGTTAACTTCGTTAATTAACGATTAACGGTTTCACGATCTTGTGCCCAGCTATGGTGATGGATTATATAATTTCTGTGCATGCAAGAAAGGGATAGCGCGCGCAGGCATTGTGGACTCTTTCGACGTAAGCGCCAAATCAATTAAATGTCGGTAAAGGAAGAAATACTAGAAGTGGCCTACCAGAACATTTTAATGATGATTATTATTTTGCAAAACTATAATCACTATTAAAAGGACTGTGAACCAACGGCAAAAATCAGCGTATTCATACAAAAGTCGATAACGATTTCCACCCCTTATGTTAACCGATTTTGCCCTATTTTTGATAGGTCGTCAGTCAGAACAAAATCTAGGTATATACGTTTTTTGAATATTGAAAAAAGATCAACAAAGTCAAATAATCGCCGAAATCGCTTAGGCAATGTCGAATAGAGGGTCTGCGGCCCTAGCATGCCAGACCTATCTCTTTCGTCGCCACTAGTGTGACAGAGATGCACTTAGAGATAAGACGGTTTAAGTTATCCTTGTGTGAACCATACTAGGAGCGCTGTTCGTTTGTAAGTGGCTGTAAATTCTCTGGATGAAAAATTAAAATTGAAATAGGTAACAATCAATTTCCCATTAATGCACACGAAAGGTTATGTCAGAATCTTAAAGGAATAAATATAATTATTTTAAATACAAATTATTTTAAGTTAAGCTTTAACTAAAGCTCCAATAAATGACCACTTAAGATTAAGATGTTATTCGGTTACTAATATGTAAGAAATAAAGAATCCGTTAGAAAAATACTTGAAAAAGATTTCAAAGCATAAATACTATCAAATCAGGCGTGGATACTTGAGGGGGTAATGGTTGCAATTCCTGATTATTAATTTGCTGTTTCGCCCATGACGAGCCAAACTTTGACACTGATTTTTAGTACTGCGCAAATCTATCTCAAGGGGGCATGGCCCTCCCGGCCCCCCTATGGATTCGCCCTGGTAAAGAACGGTAAGCTAACTTAGGTGGTGCTGGTCTTTATTGAACTTGTCACTGTCACATTAAAAACTGTAATAGGTTACATATAAAACGGTACCGTGACTTACTTATAGACAACGCACAGCCTAAACGGGTGGTCCTAGGGGTTTGAAAGGAGGAGACATTCCTCGAGTACCCTAGAGGTCCACTAAGGAGAGATTTCTTGAAATTCCATCCCTAAATGGGTGAAAAGAGGTGATAAAGATTGTATGGAAAATACCGCGGGCGAAGCTGTGGCGGGTCCACTAGTAATAAATAAAAGTAAAAAAAGATTGGCTGGGAATTAATCTAATGAAATCACAGACACTTCAGTTTTATTTATATCTATACAAATTAATAAAACTGAAGTGTATGTTTATAATGTCAATATAACAACTTTTATCACATTTTATTTTATAAATTTTATGTCTGTCTGTCTGTTCCAGCTTATCTCCGAAATGGCTGGACCGAATTTGACAGGACTTTCACTGGCAGGTAGCTGATGTTATAGAGTAAATAAGGCTACTCTTATTTCAGAAACAGAATTAGGGTTCCACGCAAAAAAAAAGATATTGTGAAAAAAAATCGATGGGACAGGTGTTTGTATGTATAGTTATGTCTAAGTGCGTCCAATCACAGTTATTTACAAGTTCCAAACACTTACCACTTTGGCGAACATGGTTGTTATCCTCTCTACGGAGCACGTGAGACTGATGCCCTGGTTGCGTCGCCGCTGCTATTTATACAGCCAGGACCACGCGGAAATGGGTTAAACTGGCTGGTTGTAATGGGACAAAGTCAAGTTCTCTTTTTAATTGTTCTTTTAAATTCGGGCAGTCTTTTCGGCCAGCTTGAATTGTTTACAAACCATTAATACCATTAGATGGGTAATTTAGTTTGAGCCTTACTGTTTGGTAAGATGACATATTTCACGATAACTGTATCTGTAGGTTTCTGTGATCTGTGGAATTTGAAAGATTTAATTTTCGATTCTACTTTTTTAATTTTGGGATACATTCAGGTTATGAAGATCACTGACGCTGTATCTTTTGGTAAGTTTGAACCCTATTCGTTTGACGAAATGACATATTTTACAGTAGCAACTGTGGAAGATTTTCCACTATGTCACTACAAAAATAAAAAACGTTAAACGTGATTTTGACAGCTCTGTGCTATACAAAATCGAGTTTGCCATTAAGAAAACGCCGTTTTGAATTGGCCCTAATGTGAAATTGTTGTATTTTCTTAATAACCACTTAATGCAGTTTGACCGACAATTGATATTGTTTATCGGTTTTACTAAATTAATAATTAAGGAGTAGGGAGGCTAGGTAGATAGTAACAAGTTCTAGGGTAAGTAATAAGTTCTAGGGTTGAAACCACATACGAAATCAGAGATCGCCAGAGTAAAGGCTGGTGCACGATCAGCTGTGTTATTCTATAACTAATTTCGTTCCTCATTTCGTCATACATTTCGTCTGACAATCATAAATTGACCCGCGCGCTTGTAGGCATGACGCGGAGTTGGTATCTATGTCCGTGGCTATGTACTTGCGAAGAAATCGCTGTTTTAGCCAAATAAGGTGCATTTTGAGGTTAGAAACTTGTTTACCAAATAAGACAAGTAAGGATGAATCGACTTTACAGTCGAGTTAAAATAATATTCGTTACCATAGGGGCAAAGCACAAAACTGCTAATTTGCATCGCATCGCAGAATCTGCGAGCTCGCACGACGAATCGCTAGATCTTTCTGCGCCTCTATTCGGGAACGCTAAGTGATGTTGTAGCGACTCGCGAGCGAGATTTCTCATCCCACTCATGCGCACGACGCGTGATTCGTAAGAGCGAGATGCGTGTCTCGCTCGCGGGTCGCTGCAGTATCACTTAGACGTTCCCGAATAGACGCCCTGCGATATTTCTGCGATGCGATTGCAAGTCTGCCTTTAACGGGGGGCGAAATCGTTATCGCCTTTTGTAAAGTATAAAAATAAAATGGATTATCGATCATTAATCAAAAAACCGGCCAAGTGCAAGTCGGACTCGCGCACGAAGGGTACCGTACCATTGTAATCAAGCAAAACAAAATAATCACGTTTGTTGTATGGCCCCCCTTATATATTTATTTTATTTTAATTTAATTATTTATTTTTGAAGTTAATATATATCTAAATATTCTGTGAATATTTCAAGCGACTACCTGATGCCGTTATCAATATCGAGCAAAAACAAGCAAAAAAATCATGTTCGTTGTATGGGAGCCCCCTTAAATATTAATTTTATTCTGTTTTTTAGTATTTTTTTGTTATAACGGCTAACTATCACGGTTCATGAGATACAGCCTGGAGACAGACGGACAGCGGAGCTTTAGTAATAGGGTCCCGTTTTTACCCTTATAGAGAACACTATGAGGTTCAGTTATCGCACAAAACTTATAAATATAAATTGGTCCTTGCGAGCATGACCCCACAGACAGCCCCCGCTCACGAGTATGACGCGTATCTCAGCCATCGTCTCCCTCAACCATGTTTTAGTACCGGGAAAAAGCTAGCAGGTAGGTCGATAGGTAGGGAATTGTATCTGTTTGGATGCTGATATCGTCTAAAAAGTCGTATTTGCTTTTAATTTCGAATTTAAATATAGTAGGAACGACGTCAGCATGTAACAAATGAGTTAGATTTACCTAGACCGCAGCGCCGGCAATACGTGTATATTTATGAAAATACTGCTCTGCTGCACTGGGAGTGAAGAAATAGCATAGAATGCGTGCAGATGCTTATCATCCTGGCATGTCGTAAAAGTCGACTAAGGGACGGGTCCTCTCCAACATGGTGGACTATCTGTATGGGCGATGGGCTGATCACCTGTCACCGTACGGTTCATCATACCATCTTAGGACTAATTAATCGAACGTGGCCACAAGTAGTCTTGTGGCTCTGCCCATCCCATTAGGGATTTTGGGCGTGATGCTATGTATGTATGTATTTTATGCAATTAGATAATTTCTCCAAAGAAGTTTCATTTAACTTCTAGAGCCGGAAAAGTCCCAGTACTTATCAACAGAGCTGCAAAAGAACCTACTAGTTATAATAAATCAATCTATCACAATGGGTAGTTATTACTGGGTTCTAATTGCCTTCGTCAAGGATTATCCTGTTAAACCTATGCGTAGATTGTCAGTGTCAATTAAGTATACGATCATTATTAGTTCTTACATTAAGAGGGCGCCGACCGTCCAGTGGCGCCCTCATCACTGTTATTGTGTTTTCTATTAAAGGAAAGTATTTTATTAAAATTGAAGCCGTATAAGTTGTTACGCAACTTAATACACAACGTATATGCCATGTAATATAGCTTTGCAAAGTATAACCATCATCTAATCAATTTAACAGAAAAAAGCGGCCACTATTTTCTATTAAATTGATTGGATGATGGTTATACTTTGCAAAGCTATATTACATAGCATATACGTTGTGTATTAAGTTCCGTAACAACTTATACGGCTTCAATTTTAATAAAATACTTTGCTTTAATAGAAAACACAATAACAGTGATGAGGGCGCCACTGGACGGTCGGCGCCCTCTTAAGTACTTGGTACACATAATTATCCTTACTAGTTACTTAGCTACTAGAAATACCGGAAAGCTTTAAGGACAAACTTATAGACAATTAAAAATAAAAAATAATTTCAAGGAAATTGTATCGGTACGTTTTTACAATAACAGTCTTAAAAATATTATAGATCAAACAGACATAATGTTTAAATCTACTGTAAACCGAATTTTTACTGCTAGGGCATATTACACAGTAAAAGACTACATTATAGATAAGGATGTTAGCAATTCATTCTGACCTACCATTACCATGAGTTTACGCAAACTGTTCTCGTTATCGAAATCTATCGCTCGGTCCCTTTTACTTGTATAGGCAATAAGCAGCATTTCTGATAGATTTCGATAACGAGACCAGTTTGCATAAACTCATGGTAATGGTACTGCACGGCGATACCTGGGTCTCGATGGGCGTACCCACTGTAGAAATAATGGTTAACTTATGTTTTGAAAAAAATATACCTCACCGAATTTCTTGCCGGCTCTTATCAGTAGAGGTTTTTTTCCGACTTCACACAGGATATTTTTATCCCAATCCCACACAAACAAAGTTGCACGCAAAGTAGATCATAAAATCATAAATAACGCCCAAGAGCGTTATGGATATTACGTGGGGTTATAAAGCAAGCCTTAACTTATATTAACTTCATTTTTCGGTCGCTCTATAAACAAATTCCTATACGATACGACCCGATTTCTTTGCTTTTGGGAGTTTTTGCTAATTAAGATGTTGTAGTCTATTATTAGATGTTGTCTATTAATTAGACTTCTAATTATAACGAACTCTAATTATTTTATACTGCAATTTGTTCGATGATTGCATATTAATGTAGGTACCTATTATCAGGCAGAGAAAATTGTTATCTCGTTATAAACATTTAAAGATATGTAATATGTTATAACACATTTTTTATTAATAATTAGGTTTTATTTGATAATAACAAATTGATTAATACATTTTAAATCTATTCCTAGATATTCTTTGCAAGTAACGGAACTTAAATGAGACTTAGGCTGGCCACTGACCTGCAATATAATAGTCGATATTGACCGTCAGTATCATCTACTGACGATCAATATAATTGTGCAACCAGTGATATTGCACAGTTATATTGTAGGTCAGTGGCTAGCTTTACTAACGTGATGTGCTAGCCAGCAGTGTCAATCAAATTCGGTTTCTCGCCAAATGCGCTACGAGTGATTTTGTGATTTTTCGGACGTTACTTACTTATTACTGTTCCCTGAATTCATGTTATTCTACTAACAACATTTTGACCTATCCAAAAGTTACTGGACTTTGACCTTTACTTACCGATTTGGATGTTGGAAAAAGTAATGGCCGCTTCTTACAGAAGCTGTGTTCTGTTGTGTACGTATTGTTTTGAAAAATGATATCTCGCGAGTTTCTTGTTGGCGCTTCTCAGTAGAGGCTTTTTCCATGGGTACTTGACCTCCATGAGAGCTTGTAAAAGCCTAAATTGAATAAAGATCACATGACTTGACTTGACTTCTGCTGCACTGGGAGTGAAGAAATAGCATAGAATGCGTGCAGATGCTTATCATCCTGGCATGTCGTAAAAGTCGGCTAAGGGACGGGTCCTCTCCAACATGGTGGACTATCTGTATGGGCGATGGGCTGATCACCTGTCACCATACGGTTCATCATACCACGTAGTCTTGTGGCTTTGCCCACCCCATTAGGGATTTCGGGCGTGATAATATGTGTATGACTTTGACTTTATCACTTTATTATTAGCACTCCTTATATACATTGTCGGTTTCCATGGGATCCTGATAAATTAAGAATAATGGAACAATTAGCCTTATTTTATTATCAGGATCAGATTGAAACCGATGGATGTATATTATTCATGCAATGGTAGAGCCCAGCGGGGTACGTACCTACGTGTTAATCATGTGGGTAGGCAGTTAAGTGCTTTAGCGTTAGATAGTGACAGTTGCTTTATAGTCAAAGATAATCTTTATTTTCATTATTAATACGAGTATATTACCTACTCTTTGGTCATACTTTTTTAAAATGTTTTTTTTTTTATATGTTAAGAGGGTGGCAAACGAGCAGGCGGGTTACCTGATGGTAAGCAATTGCCATGCATTGGTGTCCATGGGCGGCGGTAATTACCGCCGCCCATGGACACCCGCAACACCAGGGGAATCACGGATGCGTTGCCGGCCCTTAGAGAAAGGAGTAGGCTGACAAACAGGCAGACGGCCCACCTGATGGAAAGTGGTCACCGCCGCCCATGGACATCTCAGCAACACCAGAGGTGCTGCCAATGCGTTGCCAGTCTAGGGAGGATGGGGAATGGGGATGGGATAGGGATGAGGGAATAGGCCTCCGGATCTCGTCACTCACCGTACGAAACGCAATAGCAAGCTATTACTTTACGCCGATATTCTGTGAGAGTGTGGTACTACCCCGGTCGAGCCGGCCCATTCGAACAGTAATCATCTAGTGAGGATTACTGTTTGGCTCTACCACTACCAAAACTTTCCATTGGACACAAATTCAAATATGTATTCAAATATATATATATACTAATGCTATAATAATATTATATGTATGACTTCAAATATAATAACCACAACCTATTTATTAAGTAGACCTTAAAGGCTGGTTTCGAGTGTCTTTTATATCCTTTTCAATGCTACGAAGATAAACTGAATGTTTAGATACAGTAATTACAAAAATGTGACTTTATGACTTTCAAGTAAACTTTGTATAGTTCGCAGTTTGTCTTACACGTAGATAATGATAGGTTAATGGTCCAGTTAACATTATTGATGCGAAAGTTAGTTGCTTTCAATGATGAGGGGGGGGAGGGGGGAGGGGGGGAGGGGGGAGGGGGAGGGGGGAGGGGGGAAGGGGGGGAAGGGGGGGAAGGAGGAGTTAATGTGTGATGTTACATATCTTCCAGAAAACTCGTTCTAAAAAAATTTACAAAATAAAATGCTTCGTTCGTGAGTTATAATTTCATCTGATGGCGGGAGAGGATTTTTCTGACTCTAAGCAAGCAAGCAAGCTTAGCCTAGCCATCATTTTAGATAAGATAGGTTCATGCGCAGATCATCAAAACGGGTTTTCGGCAGGCCCCCTCGAGCCATCTCTGCCCAACAGCAACTGATATGGCTTTCATATCGACCGCTGTGATCAATCATCGCAGCACTATCCTTATGCGAAATTCATTGAAGCAATTCAATTTTATAGGTAGTCCTTTCGATTAACCTTTTACAAGCGTCCGTATTCGGGCGCTACCATATCTGGAATATTTAATTGATCTATAACGAAACTTATAGGAAATTATGTCTTATTCATATGTAAAAAAAGACGGTAGTGGTTTGTTGAAATTGTGTCGGCTCCTATTAATGCGTTTCAATTTGTCGTGGAGGTAACTTAATGCGGTTTGATTTCTTTGCGCCCTTTTTTTCAAGAAGTCCAGTTAACTCTAGTTTTAGCGTTATAAGGGCTGTATAAGCTCCACATCTATATACAGCCTGTGTGCTGCTTGGGATGTTTGTGTGATCAATTGTTTGTTTTTGCAAATCTGCTCAATTAAAAAACCGGCCATGTGCGAGTCGGAATCGCGCACGAAGGCGGAACCCTTATACCATAAACTATAAACACGGCAAAAAAAAAATGTCTGTTGTATGGGAGTCCCCCTTAAATATTTGTTTTATTTTAATTTAATTGTTTTATTTTAAAGTGAATATAAATAAAGTGTGATACATGGGGAATAAAGAATAAAACGTCGTGACAGAGATGTACCGAAGTCTTACTCATTTGGGGGACCAGTGACAGAGGAAATGTACATTGCAATCAAGTGAAAAAAAAATCTTTCAGGGAACAATTAATTTATTCTACGTAACCATTTAGCTCTAACGCTGTTTGAGTAAAAAAAAAAATGTGTATCCAGACACGCGCACACAGTGACGTGACAGACATGACGAACCTGGCGTATTAATATTAATATTATATAATAAATAAATTCGTTTAACTGGCATGAAAAAACACTTACAATATATCTACATAAAATTAACTTATGACTAAGTATTGGTCCATATTTTGCATGCTGTTTGTTAATAGCTGAATAAGGAGAACATTATCTGTGTGTAACAACTGTAAACCAACCCTTTTTCTGGCAAAATACATTATTTCTATTTCTATTTCTATTTCTATTAGTTTGACTACAGAATTCTAAAAAGGCACATACCAGTTCATTATAGGGTTCCGTAGGCTTATTGGTTTGTGAGTTATAGGCAACTAACTCGTAAATCCCACTGTTCCGTAAACAATCTATAAAAAACCGGCTAAGTCCGAGTCAGACTCGCGCACGAAGGGTTCCGCACCATATTATATTACCACCAAACCGTAAAAAAATCACGTTTGTTGTGCCCCTTAAATAATTATTTTTATTCTGTTTTTTAGTATTTGTTGTAATAGCGGCAACAGAAATACCTCATCTGTGAAAATTTCAACTGTCTAGCTATCACGGTTCATGAGATACAGCCTGGTGACAGACGGACGGACGGACAGACGGACAGACGGGCAGACGGACAGCGGAGCCTTAGTAATAGGGTCCCGTTTTTACCCTTTAGGTACGGAACCCTAAAAACGATGTTGAAAACCCACAGGATTAACAGCGGCATATATAATCCTTTGTAGAGAAAATTTGTGCGAGGGTGTACCGACTCGGAGTAAGGTAAAATCGATTCATCCTAACTCGTCATATTGTTAATAGTAGTTTATGCAACGGTTGCCTAATGATAAGCCTCAAAACAGTAGTGCGCTTTAATGAAACGAGCTTTTAAGCGAGTTTCATAATAAGATCGCACGCGTGTTTTAAGGCGAAATTATGCAGAGTTGCATACATAACTTTATCTACACACATATTATAAACGGCGATACGGCGATGATGGGGCCCCGCCGGCTGCGGCGACGGCGGCGCGCCGGCCTTAGCTCATATCTGTTATGACCATAACGATACTAAAATTGATACTGTAATTGACAGTACAGGGTGTCATAATGGTGGTCATTTCCTACGGTTTTTGATTACATTATGGAGGTTTTATGATGTGGGTGTAGATAAACAAGTTTATAACATCACAATAGAACTTTTTTGGACGAAACAGCTATTATATCCTATGTAAAGCACTCCTAAGTGAAAAATCGGCAAAGTGATGTCTAAAATATTATCTCCGGTTGCTTTATTTACGAAGAAATTGCTGTTTTAGCCAAAGGTGCATTTTGAGGTTAGAAACTTGTTTACCTAATAAGACAAGTAAGGATGAATCGACTTTACATTGTGCATGGTCCGACATGCGATTGACCGTTTTGTTTCTTGTTAATTTTATTATCCAGATAAGTGTTCAATTAACAGCTTAATATCATCATAATGTATACATTTATGTAAATTATATCACCAACGAAGGCACATTTCCGCATGGTTGCCTCAGGCGTGTTCAATGCTCATGAGGCACTTGAGATTCCATTATTCTTGAAGAACTGTACTAGAAATAATACAGCCATTATGAGGCAAGGACAAACATGGTTCGAAAAGGTATTAGGGTACCTTAAAAGGAAAATACGGAACCCTTATAGGATCACGCGTGTCCGTCCGTCTGTCATTGGGGGTCCAATTTGGAGGGAGGGGGGGGGTCTGGCCAAGCGTTACGGTCCTGTTAAGTTGGGGGGGGGGGGGGGGTTCAAGGTTGGTGTTACGTCACGATTTTATAATATTGCACATTTAATGTAATCTCAAGAAATTATAATTATATTATTAAGAAATGGAACCGAAATACTTTCATAGATGATTATATTTCGCCCAATGTAAAAAAAGCGCCGAATTACCTGAATATTAGGCAAAAACTTTTTACAAAGCACCTGTTACGTAACGGAATGGAGAGGGAGGGGGGGTCCCGGCTAAGCGTTACGGTCCTGTTACATGGAGGGAGGGGGGGTCAAAAAATTGAGAATTTTGCGTTACGTAATTTGTGGACCACCCCTTGGGGGGAAAGTTAAGAAAAAAAAAGTTTTGTAAACTTTTGTCACATGCCAGACATATCAAATGAAAGGGCTCGTTGTGAGAATCTTAAACATATATTTTTTTATAATTTTAAGTTAAATGGTTTTGAAGTTATTTAGGAAAATAGGCGAAAACTACTGGGCCAAAAATTTTGAAAATACTACAGAAAACAGTTCTTAACCTCTAGATTGCAGGAAAACCTATAAGAAGTCTATGGTATTTAAAGTAACGTAGGAAATATATATAATCACGGAACTCCACGCGAATTTAACTCGCACTTGTACGGATTTTTTAAAATACATTTTAACTACAAGAAACGTCTTTATTTTTTAGTTTTCAAAGGATTCTTGGAGTTGGTCATGCTAATGTTAAAATAATTTTATTTGTACCTTTTTAGTGAATATGACGTAATAATTAATACATATAAAACAGTACCGTGACTCACTTATAGACAACGCACAGCCTAAACGGGGGTCCTAGTCTAGGACTCCTAGAGGTTTGAAATTGGGGGCTACATTCCTCGAGTACCCTAGAGGTGCACTAAGGAGGGATTTTTTGAAATTCCATCCCTAAAGGGGTAAAAAGGGGTGATAAAGTTTCGCGTCAGATTCGCGTTCTGACACCTCAACAGTATGCCTCGCGAGAATTGCTTTTAACAGTTCCTTACTATTTTTTTCAATGTATTAGTGTGACACACATGCCACTCTTTGTCTATGGGTTATTGTGGTTTTTATTCAAGCTAATATTCCGTTACAGTTAAACCCAACACACACACACTATTGAGTTATTCCAAAAAGCACACGATAAGAAAATGTCGACGAATCAACAAACTTACTAATACTGTTAAAGGTATCCAACGAAACCCGCAAATTCAGCTAATTTTGATTCTGGCCTCTGCATCAGATAAGTTGGTACAGTTAGCCAAAGCGGTTTAATTTGAATAATCCGTTGATTGGAAAAGTAAAAACATTAATTAAAGGCCAACAGAAGCGTGTCCACGCCACATTCTTGTTATTCGCACGTAGGACGCGGGACACACACAACAACACACACACACACTCATATTATAATTATGTATAACTTAATTTAGGATTATAGTTGTAATATTGAAAGGGCTCTGTACTCCTCTGCTGCACTGTATGGGCGATGGACTGATCACCTGTCACCATACGGTTCGTCATACCATCTTAGGACAAATTAATCGAACGTGGCCACAAGTAGTCTTGTGGCTCTGCCGTCCCCATTAGGGATTTCGGGCGTGATGCTATGTATGTATGTATCTGTACAGCTGACTGATTGACCTAACGACCAATTATTATAAAATTATGTAAACCAACTCACTGGGTCCCAAGATATAGGCTCAGGCTTTGGGGTCCACTGGATACTGCTGTATGTAATAATTCCTTCTTTTGCACAATAAATATATTTTCATTTACTTTTTTTTTTATATTTTCATTACGGCGAAGTACGTGTTTGACCGAGAAATCGCTTAAATATGTAATTAACCAAGTATATCATCATCATTTCAGCCGAAAGACGTCCACTGCTGCTGCCACACCCTTCCCCAATGATCTCCACAGCGATGCAGCTCGCATCCAGCGGAGACCCGCAATTTTCACCAGGTCGTCATTCCACCGTGAGGGTGGTCTGCCCACGCTGCGCCTTCCGGTACGTGGTCGCCACTCAAGAAGAAAGTATAATACATAGGCTCAATAATAAAAACAAATATCTTACCCGCGACTTTCCGACTGCGTCGAATTTGGTTACCGTAATTCCTTCGGGACAATTTTCTTTTTCGGGATAAACTATCTACTATCCAATTTTCATCCAAATGTGTACAGCCGTTTATACTCAGCACAAAGCAGCCCTTATTTGCTCTAGAGCAATAAAGTTGCATACACAATTCATTATTGCACGGTTTTGTATTTTTTATTTTATTTGGTTACTTGATCAAGAAGTTTACACCTCCAGCTACCCAATCCGCCCATTCACAGTCCGACGGGACAGCTGACCACTTCTCTGTGGACTTACAAGACAGTCCACATGTCGGCGGTCATATCGAACTGTGATTACCCCGTCTAAAATGCTCAAAGTATTGGCTAATAAGATAGTATAGGTTACTAAAAGATTAAAAAAAAATTGCCATAATATGAAAATAATTGACTAGATACAAGGTTTCTGTGAAAATTTTCGGATGTTCTACTTTAGCTTTAGGACCAATTTTAATAAATAGAGAACGTGCGATTGTCATAAGTTATATAAAAATTCTAAGGGTGCGTCATACCAGGTGCAAAAATCCTTTTTACGTTACGTCGCTAGTCAGGTTTAACTATATTTTTCATTTTTTACCAACTTTTGCAGTAGTAGAAAGAAAAGCAGATCATGCACCTCGCATCAAGTGAAGTGTTATTGCGCTCGTGTTTTTAGAGCTCACTTGCATTCGGGCTCTTCTCTAACACTCAGCGCAACAATGAATCACTTTCTGCTTTGTGCAACAATGTACTATTTCTTCCTTCTGTTATTTTAGAAGGGCCTCTTTTTTGTAAAACCCAACTCGACATAAAATTAAACGGAATTGCCATAAATTTACCATCAATGTTGTATCACCCACGCGACCCATTACTTACCTTATTTAATAACCACGCAATAATACAATTATTTACGAGCATATAGTGGAGCAGGAAGTTAAGAGAATAGGTTAGGAGCTAGGGACCAAAATACCGCTTTTTTTGAGAGTCATATTTTTTTTCATTCAAAATATAAATAAGAATATTAGTTTGAAATGGGATTTCCATGACGAAGAAGATCGGTAGTTTGGAGTGATTTTGAATTCAAATAACATCTATTAAAAGTTTCAGTAGGCATATGCTTAGTACACGGACAAATGTGGATTTAATATGAATGTATGTACATCTTTTTCATCCGTCAAAATTAGAACTGTATTTGTAAATTGTTAGGTATATGCCGCAGTGTAATTAATATGAATTCTAACTTAGTAACCTACTTTGGGCCAAATAATTCTATTCCTACATGCTTATGTTAATACAATATGTATGCGTTATTGAAAGCTACGATGAGAACCTAGGTAAAGAATACATCAAGAATAGACAAAGCAAAGATATGACAAGTTTATTGGCGTTATATTATAAATCTTGACACGACTCTTTAAATAAAAAAAAACATTTTTTCCCGTAATCCAGAAGGAATATGGGATTAATAATAGTTGCAACGTTTAATGCAACGGTTGCATAATGATAGGCCTTAAAACACTAGTGCAGTTTTCATGAAACGAGCCGATAGGCGAGTTTCATAATAAGATCGCACGAGTGTTTTAAGGCCAAATTATGCAGAGTTGCATACATAACTTTATCTACACACATATTATAAATCCTTCATGATGGGTTCAGAAACAATATTTTCTGGCAACAAGTTATTTGTTGCAATCGTGGCTGCATATTTCCGATATCCGGCGCATTTTCACATCACACACATTCCGAGAAGACTATTATTCATATTTTCAACTAAAATGTAAATTACAAACAACTTTTTCTATTCAATTCAACAACAATTCTACTTTCGTTCAGCAAAACACCAACATAATGGCGCCAATTCGATCCTCTGTCAAGACCATTTTTTTTAAATCATAGACAAACGAATGAAGTCTCTATTCTCATGTCACTCGAGATCAAATGTTGTGCAGTTTATATTAAAAAAACATACTGAATTGACGTTTCGTATCAATAACTGTTTAATATCTATGGATACTAGAATAGAGACCCACTTGAGTTTTGACAGCTGTTCCAAATTTAATCTCATTTCTTTACTAAAAACGATAAAGAAATAACATTGCAGCACTGGTTTTTCCTAATTAGTTGTCAAAATGGTGGTCATTTCCTACGGTTTTTTATTAAACAATGGAGGTTTTATGATATGGGTGTAGATAAAAAATATATCGATATCAACTGTATAACATATCACAAATAAAACTCTAGGTAAAATAAAAGTTAGATTTAAAAAGGCCTATCGAAATTATATTACTGTTTACGTATAGAAGTAATGACCTTCTAATACTTGTATGCAAATGTACACTACTAGGTTAAAATAATGTAAAACAATTATCTATTGTGCATGCATACCACGCCGTCAAGTCCACAGGAAAATTAATTATGACTATTAAATAACAGTGAATAAAACTATTATAAAAAAACTCGCATATCTTCCACGCGTCTAATAGATAAAAAAAGGAATACTGTCCAGAGTTCTAACCTGTTTATTTTTGCACGCTATGTATAGTTTTCAGTTAATTAATTACATTATAGAAACCCAAAAATAATCTTTGAACAAAATATACATTAATTAAAGCAACATACTAAATAAATGATCATACAAAAAGCAACTAATCGAAATGACAAAAAACCCGTCCACCTCCTGGACTATTTCGATGAGCTGATTGCATGCCAAAATATGTCAGTGCGCAGGTGCGGTTGGACGGCGACATGCAAAACTAAATATTATGCGTGTTGCACATGCAATTATTTGCATTAATTTTGTTTGGAAAGTGCAATTAATATTTGGACATTACATATATCATAATTACTAGGACTAGGCGTATTAAAATAATAAGTCAATAGTATAAACTGAAGACGTGACAATCATGAAAGAATAACTCAATAAATTTCTAATGTAAAATCAGAATGAATAATAATTTATAAATTTAGGCTTAATGTATTTTAATATTGGTCCGTGGGGTCCTAGCGCACTACGCCTTTTAGGGGAAATCTCGAAGAGGCTGGTTGAGACAACCGGCGACCGAAGAGATGCATTGCCTGTATCGCAATGCTGATGCGTTGAGCGAGGAAACACTGCCAGCATCTTTGGCACAATGCCACGGGGACCTTTTTAGGGTTCCGTACCTCAAAAGGAAAAAACGAAACCCTTATAGGGTCACTCGTCTGTTTGTCTGTCTGTCCGTCTGTCATAGCGAATTTGCTCCGAAACTACTGGACCAATTGAGTTGAAATTTGGTATACATATGTAAGTCGTTGACCGCAACACGGAAGCATGACGTAAATATATGAATATTAAACATGGGGGCCACTTTTGGGGGGTAAATTAGAAAATTAAAAAAAAAAGTTATGCAACCTATATCGTGTGACATATCAAATGAAAGGGCTTATTGTAAAGATCTTAAATATATTTTCTTTTGCATTTCAAGCAAAATAGTTTAGAAGTTATTTAGGAAAATAGGCGAAAATTGACCATTCCCCCTCCCTTATTTCCGAAACTACTGGGGCTAAAATTCTGAATAAAATACAGAAATAGAATAGTTCGTTACCTATAAATTACAGGAAAACCTATAAGAAGTCTAGGGTATTTAAAGTAACGTAGTCAATTTCAGATAATCAGGTACGGAACGGAATCCTCTCCACGCGAGTTTAACTCGCACTTGTCCGGTTTTTACATCAAGGGATTGTCTATTTATCACGTGAGGTTCGAAAGGGAGGGAGGGGGTGCTTTTTGATAGGGGAGGGGGTAGCCTGAAACACCGCGGTATCACCAAAACGGAGCTGTCTCCGACAAAGGCTAATTTTTATCCCGGAAAAATGCACAGTTCCTGAGGCAATAGCAATAAACAAATTCCACATTAAATAATAATTAAATTGCACTTTACGCATACTCCCATCCATTAAACCAGTCCAGATACCCCACATCCCGCGCCTTACATCCATACATACATACTTAATGTCAAGGACGCCCTGCCTTCTGTGGGTCAGACTGAGCTGGTAGCATTCCGTTCAGGGCACTGTCATTTTGCTTTTTACCGATGTTTTGTAGCTTTTTTACACATGCCCTTCCCAATTGAGATAGCGACAACGTACTGCTGAATGTTGGCAATGTTTGTCGTCAGAAACTGAGCGAATTCATTTGTATTGTTTGATCGCTAGAGCTTGCTGCAAAATAATGTCAAAAGTTAACTGGCGTCATTATGAGGAGAACCTACGGCTTTTCATACAAAAGGCGATAACGATTTCCACTCCTTAAATGTTAACCGATGTTCATCAATTTTTGATAGGTTGTTAGTTAGAACAAAATCTAGGTCCATACGTTTTGGATTTTTCACAATAATCAATAAATTAAATTTTATTGTTGTTTTAGTATTCATACAAACTATTTACGGCGATTATTTGACTTTGTTGATCTTTAATCAATATTCAAAAAAACGTATAGACCTAGATTTTGTTCTGACTGACCACCTATAAAATATTGGTCAAAATGGTTTACTGTCATTAGGTACAAATAGAAAATCGTCCACGTAAAATAACCAATCTGAATTTGGGTCTAAAGTAATAGTATTCAAAGTGAATTTAATTAAAATGTAATTATGCTGAAAAGTATTCGTAACCAAATATATTTTCGTTGTAAATTAATTAATTAATTAACGAATAATGAACGTGGACGTTCAAGTGGACGATTTTCCATTTGTACCTAATGACAGTAAACCGTCAAAATCGGTTATCATTTAATGGGTGGAAATCGTTATCGCCTTTTGTATGAAAAGAGTGATTTTTGCCGTTGGTTCACAGTCCTCTTATGTCGAAGTTCAGAGAAGACATTTCAAGTATGTACAAATAACAGATTTCGTTTACAAATTGTCATTGTTTTTTTTTAAACTGGGTTTAATTGTTTATAAAACTATCAAGCCGTATGTAGGATTAAATGAGTGTACATGTGAGTAATAAAAATAAATAAATAAATAAAAGTTAATACCCCTAAGATTAGGCTTAATAGTTTTCCCATACTTCTAATTCGCGTTATTGAGGGAATGAACAGAGGATGAGGGGGAAAGGACCTCATTTTTAATCACACTTTATTTATTGGCTACTTTACTTAGCCTATTGCAGCGAAAAACCTTAATTAGGTACGATTATCCTATTAAGTCTAGTAATTTAAAATTTAACATCAGCTGCCTCCACTTAAGTATACCTCAGCGTATTTATCAAGTATTTATTTCCTCCTCTGCTGCACTGGAAGTGAAGAAATAGCATAGAATGCGTGCAGATGATTATCATCCTGGCATGTCGTAAAAGTCGACTAAGGGACGGGTCCTCTCCAACACGGTGGACTATCTGTATGGGCGATGGGCTGATCACCTGTCACCATACGGTTCATCATACCATCTTAGGACTAATTAATCGAACGTGGCCACAAGCAGTCTTGTGGCTCTGCCCACCCCATTAGGGATTTCGGGCGTGATGCTATGTATGTATGTATGTATTTGATATGAAGAGAAGGGAGAAGAGATGCCACGAAAATATCAAAAGTGTCACCATTACTCATGTATTAGGTACTCAGGATGGTCGATGTTGCACCGTTGAAGTAATAGTCATTAAAGCTATTGCTGGGCTGTCGAATAGTTTCGAAAATTAATAGCTGATTGTATTAGCTATGTTAATTAGTCCAGGCAGGGCATGAAATAATTAGGCTCGTGTTGCAACTGCAGATGCATGGACGGTGCAATATTATCAATTTTGGTGTAAAACCGGAGCATAGATAGAAAATTCACTTAAGAATTTTTTACATCCATGCATAGCGAAACTGACCTAAAAATGCAAGAATGAGATTCTCGCGTAAGATTTAATGATAAGTAGATATATATATTAAATACTTCGGACACGAAACAACCGTATAAATTAATTGAAGTGTCGAAATAAAGACATGTTGTATCTATGTTTTACTTACAGTAAAGTTAAATAGATTTCCACGCATTTTTTTTGTTACAAGAAGCACGTTAATATTGTTTAGTTCTATCTCTAGAAATACCGTGAGCGAAGCCGCGGTTTGGTAGTATTTTATAAGCCTTACGTTCCCCAAAAAACCCTTTAATTTGCCTAGTTTTTAGCGCGGTTAGCCTAGTTGGTGGATGCCCTGCCTCCGAATATTTGTGTGAACACGAATGTTTGTTCCTGAGTCTTGAATGTTTCCTATGTATTTAAGTATTTATTTATCTATATAAGTATGTATATCGTCGTCTAGTACCCATAACACAAGCCTTTAGAGCTTGCTTTGGGACTAGATCGATTTGTGCAAATGTGTCCCCTGATTTATATCTTTTATTCATTTAATTATAAATAAATTTAGTAATGAGATGAGCTCATTATAATGTTCTTTATGTGGCGCTACTCTTGTCGACGCCCTGATCGTTAAAACGCAAACAATGCAAGGACGACTCGACAAAATGCATATCGAAATAGTCTAAGAGTTCCCCATTTGACAGATCTACAAGTTTTAACAGAATATGCGGGCAAAAAAACTATACATTTATTTCTATTTTCTATTTATTAATCATATTTATGCCAAAAGTAGTTTGATGTAATTATGTGTCGGTGTTTTGATTTATTCCATAAATAAGCTATGCGTGGCATTTTGTCCACATTGCGCCTTCCGGTACGCGATCGCCACTCAAGAACTCTTCGGCTCCATCAGCCATCTGTTCTACGAGCAATGTGCCCCGCCCACTGCCACTTAAGTGTAGCAATTCTTTGAGGTATGTCGGTTACTCTAGATCTTTTGCGGATCTTCTCATTTGTAATTCGATCTCGCAGTGATACTCCTAGCATAGCCCTCTCCATTGCCTTTTGAGTGACCTCGAAGGTGTCAGGCAGCTTGAGCAGGGTGAAAACCTGGTTAAGACTGCAGGATTCTGCTGGATGTGAGTAGCAAAAAATCTGTCGTTATGGCGATCATTTGGGGAGCCCTATGTCCAGCAGTGGACATCTTTCGGCTGAAATGATGAGGATAATGGTATTGTGTACACGCCAAGCAAAGCGGTTTCAAATAAATACCTATATCTGACTCTTTCGTTGTCATTAATTAAAATAATACAAAGATTTCATGCTAGCTTACTTCATTCACTTGACAAGATCTCATTATCATCCCTAACAGGATAAATAAGATAACAGGATAAAGAAAAAGAAAACGTATTAAAACAATTCTGTTTTTGATCGGTCTGCTCTCGGCCTATAAATGGAAGAGTGGGTAATTTAAATACAATACCACTGTATTGACGAGTATTGCTTTGATAACTATTTTATTTGACTTTGCATTCCTTTCCTTTGTGTATTTTATGGAAATTATTTTTATTGTGAACCGCATTCCTTCTAGTTACAGTAGGTATATGATCTTGTAAATAGGCTGTAATATCAAGCGTAACTTAATTTCGAACTTATAGTATGGCCTTTATTAAATGATTACAATGAGTCGACTTTTGAGTGATGGGTGCTCGTAAGTGATGAAAACTGTGTTAACCCTTTCGGCGCGAGCATGTGATAGCGCGCTGCAATCCACCCGCGCGACCGCCTCATAGCGCGCTGCAATGCACCTACGCGAACGACTTACAGCGCGGTGCAACGTGCCCGCGCGCACATACATAATTTTCTGTTCTAAAAGCCATGATGCACCGTGTGCATCATTGCGCGCTACGGTACCGCACGCATTTCGCTGCTGCGAGCAACAAGAGAATGAATGGTGTCATGTGCAATTTATAATAACCAGTTAGGTACAAAATGTTTATTTTGGATGAAATAAAAAACAATGGGTAAACAGTCTAATTGAATTAATTTGAGAATAACATTGGAAAATTTAATTAATTAATCCAAGTAGTTACCTAGCGGCATTGGCATATTGCTGATATCGGTCGGCAGTTGACCATTTGATAAAACGTTTCAAAACATTTCAAATTATGAAAGCCGGGTCAATCGTAGAGTTAGCAGAGTTCGAGTACATATAGAAAGCTGGGTCCATCGTTCTACGTACAGTATTCGGGTCGATAAAGATAGCCGGGTCAGTGGTTAAAGATTCACAATCACAACCGATTATCACTCACAAGACGCAAGGAGACAAACGCACAGTCACAGGCATAAACTAAGACTGTACGTATTTAATATGAATTACCCACCCTTTACCTATCCTTTGTCTTCCCACCTCAGCACGGCGAAATTCGTGATTGGTCGCCTGCATTCCGTGAAAGTTTTCTTAACAATAGAAAAGATAAGAAAATAATAATTAGCGTATGCCTCCAAGGAATGCAAGGTCACGGGACATGACAAGCCGCCGCCAGGTAGCTGAACGAGATAAGTAGCGTGATAAACCATTTCTTAGTCAAGTCAAGTGTACCGCCACTTTCTAGAATATACAAAAACGACTATTTGCTAAATTTATTCGCTGAGTAATATTTGTATCTACTATTGTATTTATCGCCGAAATATTGAATGTTTATATACATTACTTTAAAAAAATACAAATGAATGACTAACGTCAACGCCGCATGACACCGTCCAATGTGATTTTCTGTTGCTTACTTAAGAAAAATGTACTTTCATTCATGCGCAATAAAGTCCAATATTATACGAAAAATACGGTACTTGTTGCATTTTAAAATTGCATGGTAATAAATGCGGTACGCTCTGGCGCAATGATGCACCGTGGTTATCATGACATTTTTAAGTGAAAATCTAAATATATAGATGATTAAATTAAATTAAAATGTACAATGATGACTACGCTAACGGTTTATCAAATAAATAAGAAAAATTTCTAACTTAATACAAGTAATATCGATTGTTAAAGTTCAAAGTAATTTTTCTCTGAAAATACAAAGGAAGAAAAGAATATATATATGACACTCAATTATTTATAGTCTCAATAATCTCAATCAACCTAAAAACTGTTGCAATTTGGACAAAATACTATGTTGTCATCAATTTTTGTCATGAAGCACATGTGCATCATGCGCGCCCAAGGGGCTGCAATCCCATGAAGCACATGTGCATCATGCGCGTGCGCGGGGCTGCAATCCCATGATGCACATGTGCATCATGCGCGTGCGCGAGGCTGCAATCCCATGATGCACATGTGCATCATGCGCGCCGAAAGGGTTAATAAACTATTTTGATTTTATGTTATTTTAAAAACCGGCCAAGTGCGAGTCGGACTCACACACGAAGGATTCCGTACCATTATCTTTAAAAACGGAAAAAAATCACGTTTGTTGTATAGGAACCCCCTTAAATATTTATTTTATTCTGTTTTTTTAGTATTTGTTGTTATAGCGGCAACAGAAATACATGATCTGTGAAAATTTCAACTGTCTAACTATCACGGTTCATGAGATACAGCCTGGAGGCAGACGGACAGACGGATAGACGGACAGACGGACAGCGGAGCCTTAGTAATAGGGTCCCGGTTTAACCCTTTGGGTAGGGAACCCTAAAAAGTGCCTCCTCTAGGAGCTACTAAAAAGCGATCTATTTAAAGTACAAGATTGTTATATAATCACTCTTTGTATTATTTCTTCTTTCTTTATTTTTATGATAGTGGAAAAGAGAAAACAAACTGCAGATAAGTTTAAAATGCACATATATTTCGTTACAATATTTTAATAATGTAATAATAATAATTTATATTTCTTAACACTATTAAAGCTGCCACAGATTTAAATTGGATTCCAGCAACGCTAGAGTTCCGTTGGGAAACATCTAATAGGTAATATAATAATTAATTAACACAACAAATTATATTCAATAATAATCATTTTTGACCGGTAATAAGTAGTTTTTCTGGAACTGGGACGAAAAACGCAAAGGAACAAAGCCATTATCAACTGATTCCACTTTTAGGAGAAAACAGAGGCTTATATACCTACTCAATCCTTCAAATTGTACTTCACTAAAAACGGTTAGCAAGTCTTTATCAGATCATATATCTATTGCATCATTTAACCCTCTATACTCCATTCGTTTAGATACTACATGTAAACTAAACACAACTAAATGTAAACAAACTACCGGGTTAGCAAGTTGAAGTGGCAGTGGGCAGGGCACATAGCACGCAGAACAGATGGCCGATGGAGCCGAAAAGTTCGGTTATGAGCGAGTTGCCTACAAAGCAAGATGCCTAACGAAGCAAGATGCCTAAGTGTAATGCCTACAAAGCAAAATGTCTAAGTGGTTGAATGCCGTCTAGGCAAATGGTCTACTTGCTAAAACGACTACCAAGCAAAATGTCTAAGTAGCCATCTTGCTTCTGAGGCATCTTGCTTCTGAGACATCTTGCTTTTTGGCCATCTTGCTTTTGAGGTATTTTGCTGTGTTAGGCATCTTGCTTTGTAGGCAACTCGCTCATAACCGGAAAAGTTCTCGAATGGAGACCATGGACCGGTAAACGCAGCGTAGGACGTCCACTTGTGATGGACAGGCGACCTAAAAGAGAGCGCAGGAAAACGCTGGATGCAGGCCGCTTCCGGCCCTTTTGAAAATCGATGGGGGAGGAGGGAGGATGAACCAGCCAATCTAGTTAATGTTTTATCTATGGTAGGTACGTCTTGAATGGCTAGTTAGCTGTCATGTGCAGGGGCGGCCTGAGCCATTGCGAGGCTCCGGGCGGGTAGGTCTTTGCGAGTCCCTTGTCTTAGTGGGATGCGTTTTAATGATGATGCTACTGATATCAGCGCGATATTACCACGCAAGAGAGCGCGAGTGGCATGACATCAGTTTTATAATGCGCGTAAGGCGCAAAATTGAAATTAACATTAGTACTATTAGTACATAATATTTTTCTGTGTGGGTTGTTGCGCGAGTGCGCGAGGCCCCGGGCGGTTGCCCTGCTCGCCATCCCCAAAGGCCACCCCTGGTCATGTGGGTTAGTTTACATACAGTTAACTACAGAACTATATCGAGATTGAAGGAAAGAAGTTCCCGCATGCCGAAAAGATGTCGTGAGATCATCTTTGTGTGTAACACGGCGGCGGCGCGGCGCGGGGCGGCGGCAGTGGCGGTGCCTAGACTCGGTGCCGCGTGCTAATCGATGCTTTTGAATCGTTTTCGCGCGACTTATGCTTCCCGTCACTAAATTACTCGTGATATCAAAGTAACTACGCATAAATGTTACACGCTCAGTTTCCATACAAATCGGCGAACTCTTTCCTTCTATCTCGATATAGTTCTGCGTAATTAACCACCGAAGCAAATAGAGTATAGAATTTTAATATTTTTATTTATGATTCACAATAAACAAATGTAAACGTCCGTTTTTTCAATTCCAAAACAAATTACAAACATGGTATTTATGGGTATTGTACCTACATTACATTAACGTAATATAAATATAATCCTAAAACAGATATAAAACAATATGATTTAAATTAGCTCGCTGTCGTTAAAGTCAAATAATTTGGCTACAGGCTTACAGTTTTGGCGTGTTTAAACCTTAGATTATAGAAGTAAAAGATACGCTGTAAATTAATTGAACCTACGACTATAATGTTACGCTGCTCCCGCAAACATCAGCGCCCTAATGAAAAAACAAGATGGCTGTATTTTATTAGTACGTTGATTTCAAATATGTTTTTTCGCCTTACGTCAGCCAGTGACAGTATGACCAAATTAAAAAGATTGTAATAATGCTGTCACAAATATACACTTAATTGCCAATATTATTTAGTATCATAACCTTACAGGCCAAACAAATGCGCATATGTTTTGAATGAATCCGTGGCCTGTATAGTTGACGTTTTAGGCGGCATGGCTTGACGGTTTCAACGTTTACTCTATTAGTATTCTATACTCTAAGGTTTAAACAATTACGTAGGTGGTGCGGATTATTGAAATGATGATACGTGCTCTTAGCCATCTCTACGCTTAAGAGGACTGTGAACCAACGGCAAAAATCACCCTTTTCATACAAAAGGCGATAACGATTTCCACCCCTTAAATGTTAACCAATGTTGACTAATTTTTGATAGGTAGTCAGAACAAAATCTAGATCTATACGTTTTTTGAATATTGATTAAAGATCAACAAAGTCAAATAATCGCCGAAATTTGTTTTGTATGAGAATACTGACACAATAAAACTGAATTTATTGATTATAGTGAAAAAACCAAAACGCATAATCCTGATATTTTCTGACTGACATCCTATCAAAAATTGGTCAACATCAGTTAAAATTTAAGGGGTTCAAATCGTTATCGTCTTTTGTATGAAAAGCTGTAGGTTCACACTCTTAGGATCTGTTCCAACGGTCAGCAATAGCTTCTTCAAGGTTCTTAACGAATGCGGACATTTTTGGTGCGAAGATTCAGTCGAGACCTTGCCAAGGACAAGTCCTCGGTCCGTAGCGATTTTACGGAAAGCGGAAAAATGATGCTACGTGACTGAAAGCCGAATTTAGAACGGCTACTCAAATTGATCTAACCTTTTGACCGCCAAGCATGTCTGAGAAGTAACACGAATTTCAACTTTAAGGTAAGGTTATGAAGGACTTTTTTACCCTGTATCCGCTGACGGCTGCAGCCGACTGTGGCGGTCAAAATGTTAATTAAAGTGACGTTTCTGTATAGGTTGATAACTAGTTGAGGGACATATAACTATTTAATATCTAATCAAATGCTTAAGTGGCGTTTCTGAATTCGGCCATGAAAGAGTTTAAATATCCTATTTATGTGTTGTAATTTATTGGTTTTATAGTACAGTAATCTAATGATCCAGTAATTCAAGAATAGTCCAAGTGAAAAATGTATTGAATTTTATAGAAAAACTTAGTACTGCATTTCATCGCTTATCTAACACCGCTCAAGTCATTTTCACATAATTTACAGGAGAGCGAAGAAAATTACTTTTGTGACAACGCGTAATTCAAAAACCGGCCAAGTGCGAGTCGGACTCGCGCACGAAGGGTTCCGTACCATTATCTATAAAAACGGCAAAAAAATCACGTTTGTTGTACGGGAGCCCCCATAAATATTTATTATATTTTGTTTTTTAGTATTTGTTGTTATAGCGCTAACAGAAATACATCATCTGTAAAAATTTCAACTGTCTGACTATCACAGTTGATGAGATACAGCCTGGTGACAGACGGACGGAGAAACGGACGGACGGACAGATGGACAGCGGAGCCTTAGTAATAGGGTCCCGTATTTACCCTTTGGGTACGGAACCCTAAAAACAAGCAATAGTAAACACCGTCTAAGTTTCTTCATCATTATTTCTTGTAATAACTTCATTAGCGTACCTTTTATCTTTACACAATAAATAAACACGGAGCGCAACGTCGTAAAATTATGGCCGAACAACGACTTGAGCGGTGTTGGAAGGCCAACCGACTTGCGCGCTGTCACTATTTTTTGAATTCTGGTCGCTTATTGGCCGAAACGTCTAGAATGTGATCCGCTAATTTCCGACTTGAGTGGTGTTATTTTGAAAAGCGACGATTTGCAATATTTCACACCTGTACGTTGTTCCAATAATTCAAGAATATTTCAATTTGAAAATGTAAAAATTTGCAACTGTAGTCGCTTTGAATTGTATTTCAGTCGAAAATTTGAGACCATAATTGAAATTGTTAGACTTACTTATTTCTTACATAATTTCAAAAACCTTTCAGCGTCCCTAGCAAGGTTGATATGAGGATAATTTAAACCCGTTTATCTCTCTATCTCTTTCGTCGGCACTAGTGTGAGGAGAGACGCATTTAGAGATAAGATGGTTTAACTTCCTCTTGTTAACATTTCTTTAAAGCATTCATTGGTCACAGCGGCCGCAATGAATGCTTTAAATAAATTAACAATACGTATTTTACAGTCAATGAATGTTGTCCAATTTGTTCCTTCATGGAGAATTGATAAATATTATTTTAATTTTACAGTAAGTATTCTATTATACTGTAAAAAATCGAGTGAAAAGTGCGAGTCACCTTGGTCCGGCTCCAAAAAGTTAGGCATAATTATTTAGTAAACTGTAAATTCAACTGGATGGAGTGTAAATCTAATTAACGTCAATCTTTGTTAAAAAAACTTCTACAGTCAATACAGCCTTACTTTTTATTTGGTAAACAAGTTTATAACCTCAAAATGTACTTTTAGTAAAGCAATCCTAGGTGAAAAATTTAGAAAATGACGTCCAAAATATTATCTCCGGTTGCTTACGAAGAAATAGCTATTTTAGCCAAAAAAATGTGCACTTTGAGGTTAGAAACTTGTTTACCAAAAAAGACAAGTGAGGATGAACCGACTTTAGGCGACTTCATTTTAAAAGATGTTCCTAGTTACGCTCTAATTACTAAAAGCAAATAAATAATATATACATTTTAAAAACTCACAAAATTTTAATTACGCAAGCGTCGTCACTCAATCCAATATTTAATTCGTTTAATTGTATGTTTTATCATAAATTGATAGTAACATTAATTTATACGAGTAACATATTAATTGATACAGTACAAGTAGATAACGTAACAACACTTATTAAAACAATAAATACATAGATTTAGCCATACTAAGTGATACAATAATGATATTTCAAATATCAATTTTAATGCAAACTTGAAACTTAAACTTAGGTGATTGAAAGATAAAATTAAAAAATTGGTCATTAACATATTAGTATGATAATTTATTATAATTATATCACTCAGGCGACCACATGAACAAGATACAAATATCGAATTTTGAATTTAAATTTTCATACAAAATTCATTGGTATTTTTTTAATACAGCTATAGTGTCAAAGAATTGTTATATATTGTGTTATTATTTGTATTCAATAAATCACAAACATACTCTTACTGAAACAGAATTTTGTATGAAAATATCATATTCACCTCTTAATAGCATTATAGTTATAGAACTAGAAACAGTTGACCACAAATATTTTTCATATTTTTCAAACAATTTTTATATTTCACATAAGTAGATAAGATATTTTGTTGTTTAACAACTTATTACCGAGAATCACATAGTCTTTCAATAATATTTTTATATTTTTACAACTTATCAACAATAATTATTGTTAAAATAAGCAACGACACATTTAAACACGGCCCAAAATAAAAACAAGAGAAATGAAACTTACTATAATTTATTTTCCTTCGTTCCTATAAAAACAAGTTTGTTTTTTAATACAATCTTTTCATTTAGTTTGTATATAGGTATACTTTGATTTTCCTGTTTCCTAATTTAACTGATTTGTTTTACAGGACTATAGTGACTAATTCTTAGTCTATAGTGAAATGATTTGTAAGAAGAAAATCAAGGTCAATAGATATTTCCTAATTTTTTTATTTATACATGCATGCCATGCTGTTTATAAAAGATAGTATATCTATCGTGAAGACCTTGGTGGCTTGAGATGTTAAAAAATGTAAATAAACCAAATCTTACATATATTTTAATTGAAAAAAGGGTCTATCGTGCGGCTATATTTTTAAAAATCTATAGTATACTCTAAAGGTCTCCTATAAATGGATAATAAAAATCCTATAGAAATATATTTACACAATGGCTGGCATAGTTAAGAGTATAAGGACGCTTCCATAAACTTGGCACGATTTTGATATTTTTCTTTTTTAAAAATTTTGACCTCAAAATGGTGTTCACTTTTAAAACTTCTATAAAGTTGTAACTTTTTTGATATTCTTTCAAAATTTTTTCTTGTTGTGAAATGATAATAAATGAGTGTTCGTTTGTTTTACATTTGCACTACCTACATACAGTGGGTGAATTATTGACGAAAAATTTAATAATAATATATTTATCCCTAAACAATTAGAATGTACTCTTAATTTGTATATTATAATACATTTAAAGCTCGTAACATTACAATTAGAAATAAAAAATAACTTAACAAATGAACGTTGCATTTTTACCTAACCATTATTTCGGACATACTTATTAAATTCCTACGATTTTATGAATTTATTTATAATTTACCTATATCATATAATAATTTAATTTATAAATATAATAATTGATTAAAAATGGCAGCAAATCATATACCTAATTAGGCCTTACCACTAGTGTTTTATTCTAAAACATAATTATGTTCTCATTAATCGTGAACTATTTTCACTTAAATGAAAAAAAAAACTCCCAAGAGTTATCACTCTTCAAAGAGCTTTTAAAATTGAAATTGATTCAGTTCATAAAATGCGAATAACACGCAATTGGTATAATTTAATTTAATCCTCCTTTAAAAAAACATATTAAACTGCATGTCACAGAAAAAAAAAAAACATTTTTTCGAAATTTTCTCCAAAATAAAAAAAGCCTATGTATAATGGACGCCAAGATTTTTCAGATTTGTATAGCTATTAGCTATGAGCTAGCAGCTACTAGTATATTTTTGCAGCTTTATCTAAATTCGAGCAGCTGCAAATTTGGACCACTTTGTTTTTAAATATTTTAATAAGTAAAAAGAAGATACGAGGTTTTATGGGCGATATAGATTCTACATTGGCATAAAAAAGGTGTAAAGCTTCTTTGCTAACTACGATTCAATCTTTTTTTTGCACAAAAATATTATTAGGTATTCATTCTTAATTTGAGATAAAAAATGTCGTATAGGTGGGAGTGCTATGCAAGCATTTCAAAGCATTTTAAATAATAAAAGTTAATATTCCTAATATTCATCTTAAAAATACGTAAAACTGGAATTATTTTAAAGTAAATATGTTATTTAATACCCGATACGAGTTTCATGATCTATATGATCAAATCCTTGGCATAGTTTTTCATTTTACAAAATAAAACAACATGCTGTATACAGCACTATTCTAGAAGACCTACTGAATGTAATGATAGTCTCTTTCTATTTTATCTACCGTGGAATGAGTGAAAGAGACGGTTAACAGTAACCGAAGAGTTTGAAAAAGCCTCGCCCTTTTTCTGGGGCTGGTCCCATTAGCATTGGAACTTGGTTTTTGTGCGTGATGGTGATCTGCAAGAAAAAAAAAAGTTTAGTAAGCCCGCAGCTCAATTACGAGACACAATTGGCATCGGTTTGGCTCGAAAAGTAAACCAATCTGGTCATCACTCGATGTAAATAAGGGTCAAATTGGTTTACTTTTCGAGCCAAAGTAATACCAATTGTGTTACGTAATTGAACAGCCGGTCTTCCTATAAATGTTTTAAGTAAGGGTTAAACGTTCCACTTTTGGGCACCGACCCGTTTTTTCAGTGAGGAATTGGGCACGGATGAAATTTTACGCAGGGTATGCAGGCTCAGTGTGAATTGGAGGACTTCACACTCACACATGGTTGACGTGCTTCTCAAGTGTGTGTAGATTTACCGTTACTGATTGCTAAGCATGTAGTGCATTAAATAGCGCAGGTGGCGCTATATCGAGTCTAGTAGAAACTCAAGCAGCGCACGCCGGTCACAGAAAAGTTGCATCTCCCTAACGCCTAGCGCCACCTATAGGCACAGCTTGACAACTCGCTCACGCTCGCATCGTAATTGCTCGATCCCTGTGGCGCTCCGCTCTTTGGGCGAGTTGTCAAGCTGTGCCTCTAGATGGAGCTAGGCGTTAGGAAGCTGCGCCATTTCTGTGACTGGCGTGCGCTGCTGGGTTTCTACTGGATACGATAGGTGGCGCCAACTAACACAATAAACCACGGGCACAGGCGAAGCGGGCCGCGCGGCGGGCAGTGCGCGGGTTGCTTCGACCGCGACCGCACTCAACCCCTGAAGAAGGACTACATACGAGTCCCAAACACAACAATAAATCGTGAGTAATGCCGTGTTTATTTCAAGTGTTCATTATTTCTTCTGAAAGTTTTAAACTATTGCCGCTTCTTTTATGTAGTTAATTAAGTTGACAGTTAATTAGGTCAGTTGTTAGGTGAAGGTACATCAGACGTGGCTCGCTTAGCGGCAAGCGCTTCGTAGTGAACGAACTTACGATAATCGGTGTCGCTGGTCAATCCGCGCGCTTAGTGACGTTCTACTCTTCTATTAACCTTTTAACCGGCGCAAAAATTTTCATCGGACGTGTCCGTGTCGCCACCTATATACGAAGTGACACATTCAAATTATATAAGTCATTTGTCTTAATTATAAGACTGCGGCGAAATGAGCTGGATATTTCGTGTCTTATATTTCAGACAACGGCGGTTAAAGAGTTAATTAATCTTGTCTCTAAGCGTGCCACATAAGATGTGATTTTGGCTTTATCATGTACGACGTACCTTGCAGGGTGGCTGCATCCAGGGTTCTCCGTCAATCTGCATGGGGAAGGTGCGCTTTGTCGTCATCTCTATGGAGCTGCACTGCGCCAGTCTCCGCCCTGATGCTCGCAGACCTGGAACAGCGATATGGATGGTGCAATTGCGATATTTATTTTAAATACCATTAAATGTTGCGCTCTAAATGGAGATTGAGAATGTAATCAATTAGTTCATCTTCGTGTATCTTTAGTTGTGAGAATTTCAACAAAATGCTTACCTGTCCGAACTTGGCCCATGTGGAGACAATTTTCTAAACCAATAACTTCTATGAGCTTGTCGCCAATATCTGAAAAAGAAACAAAGAACGTCAGACGTCGATACTAAATTAGAGTCACCGATACAATACCGTTGTTACTTAAAATTCAAAAGTCGACTTTTCAAGCGGGGATTTCCATAGGGAAGTATACTAGGCACCTTGTGGTTTCTTGTGTAAATAAATGACCTACCGAACATCTCTACAGCACAATGATTATTTTTGCTGATGACTGTTCAATACTTGTCTGCTGTACAGATCGTATTACATATGAGTCGGAGTAAATAAAAACTTTAAGGATGTGAATGTCTGACTAGAAACTAATGAACTTAAAGTTAATCTAGCAAAGATCATATAACCTTATAAAATTGTATGCCCCGAGGGGCAAAGAAAAATAGGTTCGAATAAGGTCTAAACCGTATCGATAGAAAACGTAAGGTTTTTGTGCGCGCGGTGGAGCGTGTTACCTTGCTGCGCGTCCGGGAAGCGCCCGCGCCGGTGCGCGCCGCTGGCGCCCCACAGGTTGGAGCCGCCGTGCGCGTACGGGATGTTCAGCAGCGCCACGCCCTGCAGCGCCGGGCCCTTGCTCAGCTCCAGGGACGAACCGTCGCACTGCCAAAATAAATACTCATCTCACACCATGTTTCAAAATGAAACAAATTATGAAAATGAATTAGGTAACGTATATTTGGGTTCGAGACCTGTTGTCTTAGTTTTCACTGTTAAAAATGTGAATGAGAGTCAACGGCGAAGCGTGAAATATTTCCTAAGGGAAGCCGGACCAATTAGAACTGTACGTGCGAGTTTGACATTTAGTTACAATAACATGGACTTTACTGACAGCTAGCCGTAGCTTTCTAGCTTGGTAAAGCCGCCAGGAATCGGCTTGTAGGCAGGCTGCGCCACTGATGAGAGTGAAAGTAAAGATAAATATTTAATTGCAGGTGACGCCGCAGCTGGTTTTAATAGGTACTAATAAACATTTTTGCAAGTTTTTTCTTGAAGTACCTCAGTTTTTGCTAAAAAAGCCAAGATAATGAAATAGAGGATGAAAATGATGATTTACAGGATAATACTGATATGAATATGAATTAATATGTAGAAGATACACGTGTAAACTGTTGTAAAGGTGTACACTCTGTAAAACTGTATGATAGATTATCTCGGTTTTTAAGCGATTATGTTGAGACTAAAGATAGTGGGAATGAAGTGAATCATATAGACGATACTGCCACTAATGTCACTGACCACTATATCAATATTCTCGTGCAGATTCTTGCAGCTCGCCGCGAATTGTTCGGAGGTAGCAAACTCGAAGTACCACAGCTTGTTCTTCATTCGGGAACTGAACTTGTCCGGGTTGCGTTCGCGTTCCGTGTGAAACTTCACGCAGATCGCTGCATCCTGGATAATCATTGCAAATCAGTCAATACGTTATCGTATAAAGCTGGTGCTAGCAGTGGCAACAAAGACAATGGGACAACGTTGGAATTTTTGCCCAATGTTTTGGGTATACTAGTTACATGACTTGAATTCGTAGCTGAAAAAAATGCTGCGGTCCGAAACATCTTAATGCCATTTTATTTTATTTATTTAAATAATTACAGTTTTATAGTTAGACACTAAGGCACTGGGGCCAATTCGAACGTGTTTTCGCAAAATTTAAATCTGAAATAAGAACCGTCAGACTCGATTTTGAACCTTAGAGCTATACAAAATCGAGTTTGACGTTTCTTATTTTAAGTTTAGGCAATCTTAAATTTAGCTAACACCGTTTCGAATGGGACCCAACTGTGGAATTAATACAATTAAACAAAAACACGAACACTAAGTATAACACGTATCACAACAGCAGATAACAACATTAACATTTCGAACTATTAACTGTAGACGGACGGTCATCCATCGCCTCAGAACAACATTGATCACATGCAGTCTTCCAGCTACTTGCAAAAATATCACAGTCAGGCACTGATGCGAGAAGCGCATACAGATATTGTAAAGCAAGAATCAGTTATGAATTCTTGTACGACAGAGTGCGCGCTTTCGGAACTGCCAGCAGATCGCGATATATATGAATGCCCCTACCGCTCGCGTACAGGTTACGCTTGAACAGTAAAATTGTGGCAAAAGGACGCTGCTATAATACGAACAAGACGTTTATGTGTCGTATTCCGACGCTTCCGGGGCAGCTTGCCTGTCCAGAACACGACTCAAATCCAGAAGTGACGAACGCCATGCCTTTTCATCGCCTAGGTACTTGATTTTAATTACTTTGTAAGTTATATTTTGTGTATATTTGTGTGTGTATGTGTGTAAAGTATTTGGCCATTATTGCCTGAATAAATGGCACTATTATTATGTCTGATGATGGTGATGCTGATTTTAAAATAAATGATACTCACGACGCCGATGGAGAAGTAGTTGTTGATGATGTTATACGGGACGCACGTGGGGTGCGGCGCCGAGCCCGGCATCACGGGCTGCTCGGGTTGCTAGATAACGATAAAAAATTTAAATGTGTGTAACCACCAGATTTGAAATTTGACTATCAAAACAACTCAATTACTGATGTTCTCACGCATATATTTATCAGAATTACGTAACAGTTCGTTTGGAAACATTTTTCAGGTTTTCGTATCTATTATTTCAGAATAATACAATTACAGGGTGAGCAATCTAAATGGGTTAGTAAGGGGAAGCCTGAAACTTTAAGAGATTGATTTGGATTGCTTACTCTGTAAAGACCGCCCTTTACTGTAGAAACTGGGTAGCAGTTTCTACAGTAAAGGGCGGTCTTTCTACCGGGTATCTACTACGGCATGCAATTCCAGAATTGGTTTGTATGGCAGTATCGATACCAATATCGGTTTCGGAACTGCCATGCAAACCAATTCCGGAATTACATGATCTAGTATCTAGTACATTCTTAAAACTGGTTGGTCTATTTTCGGCCCAATGGATTTTCGACTCTTGGTCTAATTCTGTGAATCCAATCAAATTGTTATCACCATGATTTTAATGGTAGGCAGAGGCGAAGCGTGAGGGTAAGCCGGTGTATCATTTATATTTTTAAACATATTATTACTCATTAAATATTGTATTAATATAAAAAATATGTAATAGGTATGCAATTTTTACAAGAAGTAATTATTAAAATTATAATATTTGAGTTAAGAAAGTATGCACCGGCTTACCCTCACGTGTCGCCACTGATGGTAGGTAATATGAGAAAATAAGCAAATAACGTTTTTTGATGTTTGTTCAAAATGTGGCAACAGGCACCGATTGCTGTCTAAACAGCAGTTGCTGATTTGTTGGCTAGAGAAACATATACATATGCACGTTGGAGAATCACATGGCTACTGACCTCTTCACTGGTGTTCTCGACGAGGATCTGCCACCGGTCCATCATCACGGTGCTGGCGCGCGAGATCTTGTCCAGGATCTTGTGGATGGACTCGCCCTCGTAACTGCGACAACAAAGGATTACTATTAAGTAAATCAGATGACCAAGTTTCCCAGAGAAAACAAGTCGGGAAGAGGTAGAAAGAACATGGTATGGATTTTTTTATCTTTTTATTGAAAACCGACGTTTGGGAGTGAGATAATTATCACGTTCTGCACGACTAGCACGACCTTTCCGCAAGTCATTTGTCGCCCAGTGTCTCTTACATATTTGACTAGTTTGACACTGACGTACTGAGCGACAACCGGCTCGCAGGCGTATCGTGCTAGCCTCCCAGATTCCCTAAGCTTAATTGGACAGCCGTGTCTCGATCTGACGTTGCCTTTAAACTACTGCCGGATGTAGTTTGATCTAACCTGGTCACACAACTAAGCACTTATAAGTAGCCGGCCAAAGTTGGCTTTATCATAGTTCAGCTTAATCAAACCTATACGGTGGCCAAATACGTGATATTGAGCTGATACATGGATGATTAATTAACTGTATAGTTCCATAATAAATATCGTTGTTGAGTGAGAGTTACGTTTCCACCAGGATTGTGCCAGGAAGCGGAGTAGTTATCTAAGATCCAACCAATGCTACTGGCGATTTTTCCCTCGCTTGGAAATGAAAAGGCTTACCCGCCGCCCCATCGCAAGCATCTGGCGAGATCGTTGCCGGTGCCCAGCGGTATCACTCCGACGGCTGGCTGCGTGTCCATTTGCACTTTATCTAAAAACGTGGTCTATACTTTAATAATTTGGGTATAGTAGATTAATGTTTATTTTAAAACGGGTATAACATATATTTTTTTTTGTATCTAAGCAAGTTTAAAAGAAATATCCTCGTTCCTTATAAGAAAAAGAGGGTCTCTGAATTCATGTTCCTAACTAAGAACATGGCACAGTTGGGTAGGATGTTTTTATATTACACTCCTCGCATTGTTTCTCATAAGCGCCAAGTTTATCAACTTAATAATATAACGATAAGGCTGTAAGACCCCCACCACGGTGGACGGACGACCTGCACGTCTAGCACGACATGCCCGCGAGTCCTTTGTCGCTCAGTGCATCCCTTACATACTTGACTAGTTTGACAGAGACGCACTGAGCGACAAACGACTCGCGGGCATGTCGTGCTAGCCCCCCTGGTGGAAATAGTTTCCGCTGGATGCGAGCTGCACAGAATCGGTCGCTGTGGCGATCATTGGGGGAGGCCTATGTCCAGCAGTGGACTTCTTTCGGCTGAAATGATGATGAATGAAGGCTGTAAGAATGTTAACTTACCCATAGTTTCCAGTACCCAGCCAACTGTGCCGTCGCCACCGCAGCAGATAACTCTGTAGGTCTTTGCATCCTTGAACATTTGCAACCCTGAAATATTAGTAAATCAATTGAAGGACATTTTGAAGACGTAATGTAAAATCAGCTTGAAGACGGCTTAAATGACGCAATAACTCAGACGTTAAAAATTTCGGATTTAACTTTAGCTACTATTCTTAATAAAGATTGGTAGCCTTTATTGTCACCGTACCACCAGTTGATTGTCATACTTTCTCGGTTTAACCAATGTCACCTGTCGAGGTTAATAGTATTAGATGTCAATGAGATTCAATTGGAGCCCGTCATTTTTAAGGTTTGTTAGGATAAATATAAACTCAATAAAAAGTGGAATTCTTAATTCCAGCACTGCAGGAACGCGCAGGCGTGTTAACCTAGGTGAGATGTATCTATAATGGTTTTGCAAGGTCTTCAAAGTCACCTGTATATGAGTTACAGTAAGAAAAGAAGAAAGAAGAAGAGATAGCGAATGTGTCATAAACCATGTGTCTATTCTATCTAGGCATATAGTGTAGATAATAATAGCGAACTCCTCCTCTGCTGCACTGGGAGTGAAGAAATAGCATAGAATGCGTGCAGATGCTTATCATCCTGGCATGTCGTAAAAGTCGACTAAGGGACGGGTCCTCTCCAACATGGTGGACTATCTGTATGGGCGATGGGCTGATCACCTGTCACCATACGGTTCATCATACCATCTTAGGACTAATTAATCGAACGTGGCCACAAGTAGTCTTGTGGCTCTGCCCACCCCATTAGGGATATCGGGCGTGATGCTATGTATGTATTTATGTATAATAGCGAACGACGTGTCAAACGTGACTGAGATGGTGTTCGGTAGCTGTGTTGTAAATGGGTGATAGCATGATACGATTTTGCTGCCTTTCTTGAGAATTTTCGATCATAAAGAAACTCAAGAGTAACAATAACATGGCCAAACGCTGCAAGTGACGTCATATTTACAATAAAGCTAAAAACCAAACCATTCATTGAACTTGCATGCTATTAGTATTTGTAGATGACTTCATTTCAAGGAGGTTGGCCTAAGCCTATGTTATGATTTTAAACAGACTATATTGTAATACGAAATAAAAAGTAGGATGCATAATGAAATGTTTTAATAATTTAATTAAGAAAAATACATAATATATATTTCTATTATTGAAAAATAACATGGCACGTAATTCCATTACCATATACCATTTTTACCAATAAAGTTTCTGATTCTGGTTCTTAAATAACAATAATAATTTTTACCTTGCATAGGTCCCCCTTTGGCTATATCATGGACCTGCCTAGGATTCAGAATGTACTGCAACTTCCTCAGCACTCTGGAGCCCTGACGCCCCCCTGACTTGGGGTTGATGAACACGAGGAGGGGACAACTGCCCTCCGGAGGGGTGATTTGGAAGGAAATGGGAGGCGCGCGGTGTTCTTTACCCTCTTCTTTTTTCTCCTCTGGTGGTGCTGAGATGGAAATTGGGAGGGATATTGAGGTTGGAAGGGAATGCTGGAAAATAAATATTATGTGAGTTAATTTGGATTTAGAAGACAAATGTGAGTTGATCTGTTGGATATAGGCTGTCTTTGCGAAAGTTTATTTACTGAACTGATGAACTAATCTGATGAACAACGAATGTAGTATGCCAAGGTAAGAGTAAGTGGCATTCTGTGGTGTCTCCTTAATCCTGCCAACGGGAGCGATTTACGCGTATGTGGTCAAGACCTTTTTCTCTGGAACACGTGTAGATATCAAGTTGAAATTAATACCAAATACTCAAGTCTGCAATCTCTTGAAACTGTGAAAAAATCAACCTTCTAAGTCACCGCAATCAAAAGATACGGCCGTTTATGCCACATATTTTGATACTTTCGAGGGAGTCCAAAGGGAAACGAAACCTATAGGGTACTTTCCGTTGACCTAGAATCATGAAATTTGGCAAGAAGCAGTGTCTTACGGCACAAGTAAAGAAAATGGTCCGAAAACAGTACATTTGTAATTACATCACATAAAAAAAAGTTAAATGGAATGACCTTTAATAACCCTTGGAAAGTCGTATCACAATCCACGTTCGTTCGTCGCCGTCATTTTTAGGGTTCCGTACCGTACCTTTTTCATAGGTTAGTACGGAACCCTCGGCGCGTGAGTCAGACTAGCACTTGACCGGTGTTTTTTGCTTAGAATCCGTCACGCGACATTGTCCGAGAAAGAAAGTTAAACAACTAGACAGAATTATGCATCAGCATTATGCTGAGCCCGTGTCCCATTCACTACCGCGAGGACACACACACCACCATTTCGTTTTGTATTGTTTTAATTTATATTTATATTACTCTGTGTGTCACAGAAGTGTTAGTGAATAAATGTTTCTCTTTCTCTTAATATTTTATGTCATTTATTTTCTGGTTATCGTAGAAATGGTTAGTATTTCAGTTTAGGAGTCATCCATAAAGTACGTCATACGTTAAGGTGGGGGGAGGGGTCGACGAAGTGTGACATTGTGTGACAAGGGGTGGGAGAGGACCTAAGTTTCGTGACGTCACATTTCAAAATCGAATACATCTGTGTTAAAATGCCAAATTACCTACAAACCTTAAAAATATTCCCAACTCTATCTGTATGAATATAAGTTTTAAATTGTTTTGTTGGTGAGTTCACACTCGCGGTACTAGTGTCACGCGCCGGTCGCGTTTTTTAAAATGTTTGTATAAAATAAAATTGAATATTAAATGGAAATAAAACTAATTTCAGAACTGCAGTTTTACTTTAATAATTTCTAGATTTAGCATTGCAAAATATGTGACGTCACACTAGGGAGGGGGGGTTTCATAAATGTGACCAACTGTGACAAGGACGGGTCAAGTGACAGGGGAGGGGTCAAAAAATCACGAAATTAGTGTGACGTACTTTACGAATGACCCCTTAAATTAGTGTACCTGGTCGTTGTGCGGCCGGTGCGGCAGGGAGCGCTGCCGGTCCAGCACCAGCGGCCGGATGGCGGTGGGCGGCAGGATGTGGCGCGCGTGGCGCCCGAGCGAGCACGCGCCGCCCGCGCTGCCCACGCAGCGGTTGTGCAGCTGCAATGGAGTTGCCACATAACAAAATTATACATTTAACAATAAATTAGAGGGTGCCCAAAGCATGGTCTAAAATTTTATGTGCTATAATTTATTGGTCGAGAATGTTTGGTCATAGTATAAAGAGAAGGAAGTAGGGTATCTTCATACAAGCGCACCGCGCGCGGCTTGTATGTGTGCGCCAAAATATCTATGCGTCGCCGCACGTGGCCGCACGCACACTTAAACAAATCTCGACCCGCTTAAATGAGCGCGTAGTAAGGGGAAACGGGTCGTGGTCGTGTTTAAGTGTGCGTGCGCCGCGCGCGGTGCGCTTGTATGAAGATACCCTACTTCCTTCTCTTTATACTATAGTTTGGTATAACATTGAATAGCATACCTACTTTTACGACGCGGTTAGCCTAGTTGGGAGTGACCCTGCCTCCGAAGCTAGCGTCCCGGTTTCGATCTCCGGTAAGGGCAAATATTTGTGTGATAAGCACAAATGGTGTTTCCTATGTATTTAAGTATTTATTTATTTATATAAGTATGTATACCGTCGTCTAGTACCCATAACACAAGCCTTTAGAGCTTACTTTGGGACTAGATCGATTTGTGTAAAGATTGTCCCCTGATTTATTATTATTATATTATTATACTTCAGTTTTAGTACTTATAAAGATTTTTTTGCGTACATATTTTTTGTCCTAAAGCAATTTTGGTCTAAATTGTATACCTAGTCTAAAATTTTAATTACTAATAGGCAAAATCCATAATATTGTTACGTCGAAACATTTTTAGTCCTACTGGTCCTACAAAAGTTTGTGGAGATACATGAATGAATGTTTCATACATGGATAAGCGGTACAGCAAAGGAGGGACGGGGGGCAGAGCCCTCCCACGAGGGAGGCTCGGGGGGCGAATCCTAGGTCACCCAGGTTAACTACGCCTAGGCATTCCTGCAGTGTTGGAGTCGCGTCACGGGGTGGGGAGTGTGGGTGGATAGGCGAGGCGAAGGGGAGGGGGTGGATATTCTTTTACATTGCCCTTCCCCCGCACGACAACTCCCACACAAGGCGTGGTACAGCGCTTGTAGCTATACTTATACTAGATGTTTTTGTAGTGGTAGAGCCAAACAGTAATCCTCACTAGATGATTACTGTTCGAATGGGCCGGCTCGACCGGGGTAGTACCACACTTTCAGAGAATATCGGCGTAAAGTAATAGCTTGCTATTGCGTTTCGTACGATGAGTGACGAGATCCGGAGGCCTATTCCCTCATCCCCATCCCATCCCAATTCCCCATCCCCCCTAGACTGGCAACGCATTGGCACTACCTCTGGTGTTGCAGATGTCCATGGGCGGCGGTGACCACTTTCCATCGGGTGGGCCGTCAGCTCTTTTGTCAGTCAATTGACATAAAAAACAAAAAAGTTTTTTTAAAGATTTAAGCACGAATTCCGAGAAAGACCAACAATTTGCTAAGTATAATATGTACGAACCGTGATATGGCACCAGCGGCAGTGCAGGCCGGTGATTCCGTTGTAGCCTTTGATCTTCTTCCGACACCGCGCGCATTTTCCGTGGCAGTTACCTGCAAACCGGACAATGTTATTTAGGATGCTTCCTCACTAAGATGCCATATATATTAAAGACAACACTTAGCATAACTTTTACTAGCAAATAAATCTGTCAAACTTGCGGGGTGCGCAAGGTTTTTAGAGCACGCGCGCGGTTAGTTGGTCCGTTCCATCCCAAAAAACTAGTTTGATTTCGGGCCAGATGAAGGGCTAGTTTTTCGTCAATTTGTTGCTGCTATTCGGGCTATCCCCAAAAATATTACATACTAGTAGTGCCCGCGACTTCGTCCGCGTACATATCGTTATTCCCTCGGGAACTTTTCGATTTTCCGGGATAAAAAGTAACCTATGTGTTAATCCAGGGTATAAGCTATCTCCATTCCAAATTTCATCAAAATCCGTCCAGCCGTTTTAACGGGAAGAGGTAACAAACATACACACACACACACAAACTTTCGCATTTATAAAATTAGTAGGATTACATCACTTCTAGGAACAAAAAGTTTAAGAGGACTGAATCAACGGCAAAAATCACCCTTTTCATATAAAAGGTGATAACGATTTCCACCCCTTAAATGGTAACCGATGTTGACCAATTAGATTAGATTAGATTTATTTATTTCTCAATATAATATTACATTATAAATTGCACATTGTTTTTTCATACAAAACTAAATTCGGCCATTATATGACTTAATTGTTCTTTAATCAATATTCAAAAAACGTTTAGACCTAGATTTTGTTCTAACTGACAACCTATCAAAAGTTGGTTAAAAATCTTAAGAGTGAACTTTTGGGAATTGCAGCAATAAATTGCCGAAAAATTACTGGTTTATAAGCGTCTTATGTTTAGTTGAGTGTGGACCCGTACCCTCGACCCAGTGGTGCGCCAGCGCGGCGGCGGCGGGCGCGGCGGCGCGCCGGCTCTTGCAGTACGTGGCGATGCACGACGCGGGCGCGCGCTGCACGCAGCGCTCGTGCACCGTGTACTTGCAGACTGATTCAATTAATTTAGAATATTAGCTTCAGAGGATAATGATAGAAAAATACGAGCGTCATAGAAAAGGTCTTCACCAAATTGTGACACGTGTAACAAATGAAATACTGTAACAAATGGAACCATGGAGGATAGGGGTCATCCATAAAGTACGTCAATAATTTCGTGATTTTTTTGACCCCTTCCCCCTCTTTGTCGTGTGACGTCACATATTTTGCAATTTTACATCGATAAATTATTAAATTAAAACAGCAGTTCGGAAATTAGTTTAATTTCTAATTACATTATTTTTTAGTATAATCGACACAAGTCAAACATTTGAAAAAAACGCGACCTGCGCGACGTATTTTATGGATGTATGGGGTCATCCATAAAATACGTCACAGGTTAAGGGGGGGAGGGGGTCAAGGAAGTGTGACATTGTGTGACAAGGGCTGGGAGGGGTCCTAAGTTTCGTGACGTCACATTTCATAATTTAATACATCTAAGTGTTAAATGCGAAATTTGAACTATTTAAGAAACACTTAAAAATATTTCCAACTCTATCTGTATGATTATAAGGTTTAAATTGTTTTATTGGCGAGTTCACACTCTCTCTACTAGTGTTACGCGCAGGTCGCGTTTTTTTCAAATGTTTGACTTGTGTCGATTATACTAAAAAATAATGTAATTAGAAATTAAACTAATTTCCGAACTGCTGTTTTAATTTAATAATTTATCGATGTAAAATTGCAAAATATGTGACGTCACACGACAAGGAGGGGGAAGGGGTCAAAAAATCACGAAATTATTGACGTACTTTATGGATGACCCCTATCCTCCATGGTTCCATTTGTTACAGGAGTGTGCCTGAACTCGAACCAGGAGGGAGAGTTTGCTTGCGCAATTGGGTTACGTTGATTCGAGGATCGGTATCTTTCAATATTTTTTCTGTCTCCGATGCAGCGAAGGTGGTATTAGCGCCTAGAGCCTAGCGAGTCACCTAGCGAGTAGCATAGTTACCTTTGAGTAAATACACCATTAAAAACCTCATAATTACAAAACATTGCATTACACAGTACACACATAAATATACCAGATGAGAATGTTAATGCATGCATTTGAGAATTTCACTCAATTTCACTTAATTAATCGAGAAAATCTAGAAAAATTAGTAAATTACCAAAAAAAAAAAATAGATTTGCTGCACTGGGAGTGAGAAATAGCATAGAATGCGTGCAGATGCTTATCATCCTGGCATGTCGTAAATTTCGACTAAGGGACGGGTCCTCTCCAACATGGTGGACTATCTGTATGGGCGATGGGCTGATCACCTGTCACCATACGGTTCATCATACCATCTTAGGACTAATTAATCGAACATGGCCACAAGCAGTCTTGTGGCTCTGCCCACCCCATTATGGATTTCGGACGTGATGCTATGTATGTATGTAAAATAGCTTTTGTTTCTTGTAACTAATATTACTTGAAAATTACCATCAATTACCTACCGAGTCTGAAAAACTGGTTTCTGATCACGTCTTCGATGTCATCCTGTATAGTTGTCGCCTATAAATTGCCGTGAAAATCTTGCTCCTTTACAAAAAACCAAGTTAAACAGTTGCGGCCTCGCCGGTGCCGTTTTTATAAGTCCTGTCGTCGTCAAAACCTTACAAATAACTTTTACTTGTGTACGTACATATACAGCACAGCCCCTTCTTCCCAAGCCCGACTAGCATGTTCAGACAGAGGTTGCAGTAGGCCGGCCGGCTGAAGTGCTTCAGCCTCCACGCGTGCTCGCCGTCCTCCTTCACGTTGGTGTCCAGACCCAGGAGCACCAGCAGCGGGATTGTGGTCATCCTGGAAACCAACACCCCTTGGTACCGAAACTCAAAAGGGAACCTTATAAGATCCGATCACGCAATATCCAGAAGGGTCACACGTTTAGGTTCACAACTGTCCCCTCCTGTTCCCGAAAGTAAAGGACCCTGAAGCCTGATATTTTGTGTTTGGACTATACCCGCATGCATTTTCACCAGTCGTTTTCGTTAACTTTTGGCCACAGGAAAGAAAATTCTTGTGTCTTGAAGTGTGTATTAGAAGTTAAGCCCAGAAATTAATGATGCTTTGCATGAGGATTGCAATAGTAAATTTTTCGATGTTGGTTTGGCAAAGGAGACGAAACCATTACCAGTTCTACTAATGTTTTGTTGCCGAAAGGCAAAGTTTAGGACAACCTACGCAACCTGTGGTAGCCCTGTGACCCCTACCTGAAGTTATATTACATTAGTGATATCAAAAACTTACCCGCCTCGTTTCCACTCATCTAAAGATACAGTTCCATCAGCGTCATAATCGATTTCCACCATCATGTCCTGCAAGATCTGAAAACAATAAGCGACAATTTATCAGACCTTTTTCTTTTACCATTAACATCGTCATCTTAGTTAGGTACAAGATAAATAAAACATTTAAAAACCCCTGACTGGTGAGTAATTGGGGAACCTGCAGTCTGCAAGTCTGCAGCATCAGATCAAGGTTATCGTTTTCTTGCATTATCATTGAAGTAACAGGATACAAAATTTCGAATTCATCACACCTGTGGAAGTTGCTCACATCCCTTCATCAACAACATTAAAAGAGCTGATGGTCTTCAGACGGAAGAACAGATTTTCTTGAATAATAGCTAAGAAGTCGATAAAGTCACCTTTCAAATAAAAACAAATCTGATACAAATTCGGTTCATGAGTCTGGGAGACAGATATACAAGTTAAACTTATGACGGCCCTCTGTTTGCGTCGGGGGTTAAAAAGACCTCTGCTGGAAATAGTCTTCGGAACCGGCTTTTTACCCCGAAAAAGATTACGGGTCCCGAGTGGACGGTGATAACCCAATTGCACGCGGACGAAGACAAGAGCAGAAAGCTAGTTAGTTAATAAAGTTAATTAGTCTTACCGGCTTCAGCTCCGAGGTCTCCCAACCCAGATACTCCGCTACGGTCATCATCTGGTTCACGATGCAGTCCATCTCATTGGTGTCCAGGACGCCGTTGCCGTCCGTGTCGTACAAACGGAACATGACTGGAATAAGGAGCTTTGATAAATATCTGGCTGTTTCTTTATAAGTAAGTATTAGCTGTCTAAGAAATTTTTTTCAAGCAGAGATCCAGAGGTATAGCACGAAGGGGTACGAGATTCTTCCGAAAAGTTATGTATTCTTTTAAAACCACTGTTAAAATTATCGCACTATACGTAAATCCTATAACTCCTAAACTACAAAATATCGTAGAATATACAATCTGATACTCCTTGACTTTGAAACTCCGCTTGGCATTATTTCATGGGACATCTTGTACAAGCAATATAGAAAACAAGTATACAGAGATTTTTTGATAAATAATTAGTAATTCGAGATTGGTAGGCGAAACAGCAATGTCAATCAAATCCGGACTTTAATTGATAAGCTCATTCATTAGAAAAACACCTATATAATAATAATAAGAATAAATATTTTAGGTAATAGTGGCATAGGTAGATATTAAAATATAACTTTACAGTAATTAATTAAGGCTCCTATGCGTCGTCACTCCTGTGGCCGAATTCACAAACTCCACTTAAGCTATATTAAATAGTTAAATCTCCCGCAACTAGTTGTCAACCTATACATAAACGTCACTTTAAGTAAATATCAATTTGAGTGGGTGTATTGGGCCACTAGTCCCGTGTTCTGGCAGGCAAGCTGACCCAGAAGTGGTGAAACGTGATACCCTTCGGCCAGAATACTTACACTCCAGCTTATCCTCAGGTCTGCCAGCTTCCAGCAGGGACAGGTAACACACGATGTCCTTGAGAGACACTCTGGCTGTGTGCACCTCTAAGGTCGACGATCGACGCATGAGGTGCTTGAAATCTGAAAATGTTTTATTTTACTTAGAAGCAAATTCGTAATGCTCAAGATATCCGCTTCCGTTAAATGAAACTGGGCCAGACGTGTCTGCTGCATGTCCAGCGAACTATGGGCTAAAATCACCACAGAGTGGAGCTCACCCAACGCCAAACGATGACGTGGAAGGCCCAGGAGATGATGGCGACACAAGCTCGATGCATTAGACGCCGGCATTCGAAGACGCTAAGAGTCCAAAGAGGGAAGAGACCTTTGCCTTGTAGTTGGATAGTCTAGGCTGCTAAATAAATAATAATTATAATAAAGATATCCAACAAATTTGACGCTTGATTACGTATTTGATTTCCACTTGGAATACTTCTTTTTAAACAATCCTCAAGCCATTCAATTTATCTTTAAAACATGCTTTTTTAGTTCCCTGTGAACGAAGATATCAAAAGAAAGAATGCCTATCAGTACAATTTCGTGTAACAAGTCTCATAGAAGGTTGTCAAACCACCAGTTGCCAGCGCATGGCTTATCCACACCCTATTGCTGATGTCTTAGTTCTTACGACATACCTACATACAAAAGTCTAAAATTGCTTGATTCACACGCTATCATAGCATTGTGGACGGTGCGGTCTCACAGATAGTGGAATTGTACTAAATACTTAATTACAATAGTGTGACTTTATCGGGTGTCCATGACCGTGGTTGCCATGCGACTGAACGTGAGATGGTATCAGATTTGCGTTCTGACACCTCAAAAGTAAGCATCGCGATAATTGCTTGGAGCATTTCCTTACTATATATTTAATTGCAGCTACAGTTACCTTCGATCTTCGTGGACTGGTTGACTCTCAGGGAGTTGCTGCTCTTCCGGGAGGAGTTGCGCGACATCTGACTGTGGCTAGGGCTGGTCTCGGTGCGTCCTAGACACAGCTCGTGTGAGGAGTACGAAGGATGAGTCGTCACGGTGAACATGGGGTGAACGCTCCCTGCAGACAATTAAGGATGATTCAGTAGGTGGGTCATTTATTTCTTTATGAAAATCACATTACATTTTAGCGTTACATTTTAAAGATAATGAATTCTCAAAACGATCTTCAGTTGAAATAAATTAATTTAAAAATAAAGCCTTAAAATAATTCTAGGAATAATCAAAATACCTGTCTTAAAATTCTATTTCAAAATGTCCCAAAAATCAATAACAGAAGAAAACAGTTGTCAAGAAAATTTAAACAGACATAGAAGTGATTATAATATAACATCGATGGGTAGTGATCAGCATTTTAGTTAATTTCTATTTTATCCAGTGAACTTATTACCTATGTATTATGAAATGTCACTTTGAAATAAGTATTTGAAACAGTTATCGATAAATTTAATATCGGAAGGAAGTTCCTAGTTAATTGACGTTATCGCCACAAAAACTTCTATGTTAGTGTTATGCGTTCTGTGCTAGCAACACTTAGTCGATCGAATAATACAGCCCCGGGCCCAATCTCTCCGGAATCAAATATCCAAAACACACCGCTTTGCCTCGCTTTTACTAGCAAATAAAGCTGCCAAACTTGCGGGGCGCGGGGTTTATAGAGCGCTGTGATTGGTGCGTTCGAGCTGCCTGCCCGCGACCTGCCTCTAGTCCTGCCCCACTGCCTTACTGCTTCTAGGGCTGGCAGCGGGGATCGGCGGACTATGCGTGGTCTATTGGATAGTTATATATGGTTATATGGTTGGCGGTGCTGAATCCAGGCACTGGGCGAGACTCGCCATGTATGCCGAACGCACTGAATGAAAGTACGGAAACGCGTATGTTCGTTTGAGGCATTAAATTAATTAATATATAATGTAAAAGGCATAGCTGGGCACCGTTAATCAAATAGTTAACTTCGTTTATCGCTAATCCGCTACTCAGCAAGTTTACTTCGTTAAAAGTTAAAGCGTTACATTTAGGAAGATTTAACGGAAGTTAACGTTAATCGTTAACTCGTGATAGAAATTGCATTTTATGTGTCATTACTTATAGTAATTTACTTATAAAAATGTTGGTATGTGCTATGGAAGTTTAGGTAGGACATGAAACATTAGTAAAAATATTGGTATTGTATTGCATTAGAGTTTGTAATAACAAATACTTATTATTTAGAGATGAAAGTCACATCAAAAGCTAACTGACATAAGCCGCGCGGTGTCCTAACAGCAAATAGTAGGTACTTAATTAACGTTTAACGGAGTTTTAATTGTTTTAACGGGAGTTAATGAGTCCGTTAACCATTTTTGAAGTGAACTTAAAAGTTAATTCGTTACTCGAAATGTTAACTTCGTTGATTAACGATTAACGGTTTGACGGTCTTGTGCCCAGCTATGCATTTAATTAATTAATATGAATAAAGTAAAGGGGAATACAATAATAACCCGACCTGCCGAATCCGGGATCATGGTCAAAGCGTACCCTGTAGCGTAAGCGTAGACGGGAAAAAGCGCTACGAAGAGAGAGAAAGTAAACGGGAATACAGAATCCCTTCAAAATTACCTCTTCAAAAGGCACGTAACTCCCAAAGCGATTATTTCCGGAGAACCACTGTTTTTTACAGAACGGAACGAGAAAAATTGTGATTTACCGAACTGTTTGTTGATGCGTGAATTCCGTTCCAAGTAACTCTCTCAACCATCCGTCACGCCCGTTGTGATATTTCCAAAGTCCAACCTTGTCTCAACGCCATAAAGTATACATTTTTAGCTGTTGTTAAACCGACATACGAGCATTGGAAAGTAACAGTATTTTCAAATAAATTTTAATGAGATTTCTCTGAATCATTTGAACGGAATTATTGCGTTGCCATCAAAGGCATGATTAGGTAGGCGTATTGCTTTATTACTTTCCTTTAAATTGATTTGTTACAAGAAAACGATAAAAATACCCGATCTGCAGCTCAATTACGTAACACAATTGGTATCGGTTTGGCTCGAAATGCAAAACAATTTAGTCATCACTCGATGTCAATAAGGGTACAATTGGTTTACTTTTACGAAAGCGATACCAATTGTTGTTACGTAATTGAGCAGCAGTTTGTGACTTGGCGTGGGCACTTCCTTGTATTCTGATAATCCGACCTAAATATGTCTCTCTGCCCTTGTAGCCCAATAAAATATCCTCGAAATAAATATACTATTTTAACGACATGAAGTTATCAATGCTTTCATTTTAGCAAATTGTACCTTGTATATTTTATTTTTTGCCACCTTAAATGAATTTATAATTTATTTCATTAAGAAAAGGTGGGTGGCAACCCCAGATGTTTTAAATAAAGGTTAGCATGCTAGTCCCTCTACGAAAGGTACGCTGACAGTTGACACTTGTAGTGATATAGCAATGCAGTGTCAAGTCGATCTTTTACGATTGGCTACTTGACTATAACTTAACCCTCAATTGTACATTATAGAACAGGATTTATCTAAAAATAAATACAAGGTTATTTAGAATTAAATAACTTAAAAACTTAAATTTTTACTTCTAAGTCACGTGACTTTAAACACCAGTCAACGTATGCCGTTGCATAGGTCGGTTGCGTTTCGAATCACGCTGCCCACCTTAATCGTGATTACCGTGAGTGTTATTCGGACCGCACCCCTTATACAGACTATGCTTTTTTTTGATGTTTACGACAGGTTTTTTTGTAAGTTGACGTCACACGCGACAGCTGACAGTAAGATGGCGTTTTAGCGGCAAATAAAAAAAATATTATTTATTAGTGCTTTTTCCTTGAAAGTCTGAAAAATTCATTACGAAAATATTTATAATCAAAAATGAGCTAACAAACAGCGAAAAGTATATTTTATTTCAATGGTCGAAAATCGAATTATCATCGAGTTACCCTAGTTGAAACTTTTGCTGCGTGGAATGGAAAAATTATACCCTTCACCGTACCTTTCATAGAGGGAATGGTACTAGGCAGGTTTTAAAAAATAGTCTTTGTTAACGCCTGCTATTTTTTATTAGCAAAATCTAAGCTAGGCAGTTTAGCGTCACTCTTTACTCAAAGCTTTAAAATGAACGAAATTCAGCTATTTTTGGGCGGATTAAAGTTTATATTTGAATGATAAACAGCGTAAAACTAATTAAATTAGTTTTATTTATGTGAGTTTGAAGACAATGAAGAACCTTCTTTCGGCTCAGTTGAAGACGGCCAACTTAACGCAATAATTCCAGTATCACGAGACTATAATCTTTGTCTAGTGTGTGCTGCCAGTGATGACTTACGGCACTGAGACGTGGTCGCTCACTATGGGCCTCAAAGGAAGGCTCAAGGTCACCCAAATGCAAGATCGAAATAGAAATGAAGAGATCCGTAAAATATCTAGGGTGGCAGGGCTGGCAAAATGCCACGGGCCCCCGACCCAAGAGGCCGAGAGCTCAAAAATATAGTACAACGTCACGATCTTTACTGATAGGGCCCCATCAAAAGAATTTGCCACGGGCCCCAGATGGTATAGTTACGCCACTGGATCTAGAGTAACCGACATAGCCCAAAGAATTGCTAAACTTAAGTGGCGAGGGCGGGGCAAATTGCTCGTAGAACAGATGGCCGATGGAGTCGAAGAGTTGAGTGGCGACCACGTACCGGAAGGCGCAGTGTGGGCAGACCACCCACACGGTGGACTGACGACCTGGCGAATATTGAGGGTCTCCGCTGGATGCGAGCAGTACACAAACCGTCGTTCTGACGATCAATAGGCGGGCCCGTCTTAAACCAGACTGGAGTCCTTGGGCAAACAAGAATTTGGGGCCCTTTTGGAAAGTAATAAAGTGTAATGTGCCCGACAATTTTTTTTGAGAATAAATGTGTGGAAATTGTCCGTCCTTCGGGGCCCCCTGCGAATGGGAGCCTTGGGCACGGGCCCCGTGTGCCCTTATGGTGAAGACGGTATTGTCAATAGGGGAGGCCTAGGTCCAGCAGTGGATGTCTTTCGGCTTTAATTATGATGACGAAGACACATTTAACCCTTATCCAGGCAGAGGCCATATACTTACTTGTATTTAGAATTTCAACCTGAATAACTACGTAGTATGATGCAAATTCGATTGTATGTATGTAAAAAATGTATGGCTTTTAAATGATTCCCTAGTAAAAGTCTGTTCGCCTAGAGTTGATAAAAAATAATAATAATCAGGGCTTCTTAACTCATTACAAATAGCGGCCCGCTAATTATTGTTACCGATGATAATAAGAAATTAAAAGGAAAAACTATATTTTTTCATAGAATATTATTATTGAATAGCCTGTATATGTCCCATTGCTGGCATATCATCGGACGACAACCATGACGAATTCTCAGAGTCGGAGGAAGAATCAGAGTCGGTGACATTTATTATGAAATGTTCACGCTTTGTCTACCCTGCTATCAATTTGTAAAAATCTATCATCTGCTTTTACCATATAGTACCGCCCGCCCGGCGCACGCCGCGCCGCACATGACAACAACTGCGTGACTCAGTGCGCGCGGCGATAAGCGACGCCCGACATACAGTTTGCGATAGTTAAGCGACAGTCGCTATTTCGAGACGATAATTCATAATATTTATCAACTCTCGGCGAACAGACTTTGTGACAATCATTAAACTGTATTCGAAGTTTACGTAACATACGTGTATGTATGGGGCCCGCTTTAAGGTTAATAGCCTAATTTCAAACTATTTCCGTATATGTTGTTACAGTGAAATGAACGGTAGCTATTCTAGTAGTATCTCGGCACGATGCATTTCGCAGAAAGGGTGGTTTTCAGGCACTTAATGGGGTGGCTATCGATTCTAGATTTGAGGTGCAGTCGCTATTTATAGATTCCCAGGAGCCGGCGCCATCTTGGATCGAGTGTTGCTTACAATATTGATAACGTACCGGGCATTTCGAAGAGGGGTTAAAATCAATTTAAAACGGTGTTAGTTTTGCCAACCTATGTTATATAATGTTAAGGCCCAAATAGACTTCTTTCCGCTGCGGCCACGTGGTTCGACAACGTTGTCCGACATGTCGGACGACGAGGAATTTACATTCCTTGCTGTTCGACATGTCGGACTATCAGGATTTTTTCATTCCACTTAGTTCGACCATCGGACCAAGAGGATATTTAAAATTCCACTTGTTTCGATCCGCGAACCATGATGAGGATTTTTAAAATTCCACTTGGTTCGCCCCTCGTACCACGAGGAGCATTGAATTCCACTTGGTTCGACCCTCAAACTACGAGGTATTTTACGACTACGAGGGACCTTCAAACTTCTTATGTGTTTAGATTGTTAACTATGACAAGGTTTTAAGATGGATGTTAACGAGTGAAAAACCGTACACCGTACCGTAAACATCTTGATGTTTAAGATCCACGCAGACATTCTTTGCAATAATAATGATTCTTTTAAGCTGTATTTTAAGTTGGTATATTATTTTAAATTGTGTATGATTTTTTTATTATTGAGTCTTGTGTTTAGCTTGCCTGATGGTTTGGCGATAATAAATAAATAAAAGTAAATACCATGGGCTAAAAACCGGTCAAGTGCGAGTCTGACTCGCACGCCGAGTCATCACACCGGTCGAGAAATCAGAGCCTATAAACCAAACCATTTTTCTTAAGGGCGTACCCCACGCCGATGACCTTGAGCGTTCCAACTCGGTCCTACCCCACTTGCCTTAGTTCACGCGCCGCAGTGAATAGTATAATTTACTCAAAAACTACAAAATAAATTGAAAAACCGGCGGGTGAAATTATAGTGTACATTATTATCTTCTGATTAGTAAAAGTCTCATGTATAAGTGTCGCATAATAAGGGAGTCTTTACGGATTTTAGTTTGAAAAAAGGGTTTACGGTTTATTTTTTTGCTCTTGATTTATCACTTTGTTCAAGATTCCAGCGGACGAAAATAAAAAATAGATTCTATACTACAATACATATTTTTTTTAAGTTTCTTGCACAACGCTAAGTACACTTTATAGGATTTGAAAACAGCGAAATTCGCCGGGTAGGACCTTAAGCCTATCGCCGGAGCAGCAATCTGTCATGGATCAAGCCAGAACTCACCAGTCCGACTCCGGGAGCCCTTGTCGCCATCCACAGAGTCACCAGAGCCTTTACCGAGTTGCTGCAGCCGTTCCGCCAGACCGTGGATCTTAGACGCGAGAGTTTGCTTCACCTGTGGGAATGAATCAAACATCAGTCAAAGTAAATTAACTTCAAATAAAAAAGGGGCAGGATATGAGTATATATATTAATATAATATATATATATCTGCAGCTAACAAATATTAACTGAGTGACGTTATTCACTTTGAGGTGGTGGCCTCTTTGACGCCAGCTACCAGCAACCATAGCACTAAGCATGCAGACAATCCAGTGACACCTGGCGGTAACCTGGTGGTCACCATCCCATTTGTATACGGCAGTGGAGGTCGCTTAGACCATGTCACCTTTTTGTTTCGAGCTGACATAGACGCCACTAATCTCTGTTTGGTGCCTGCTTGCGTGATACTCCCTTGTCTGTACCTGGACATTGCTTGCTCCTTTGGCATTCATATGCTGGTCACCTGTTCGCCATACTTATCTAGTTATAACCTGAAAAGTTTTTTCTTTCCTCTTGCTGCTAACCCTGTTTGTTTAGAGACCCCACGTTTTTCGAGCGTCGGCGTCTTGTCAGCGTCCGTGCAGCGTCGACGCGAAGGTTAGGGCCGCGTCTAACAACTCATGCCAGCTGCGCGGACGTTGGAAAGACGCCGCTGGCGTCACGGCGCCGCCGCGCGAGCGTTGCATCGACGCTCCGCAGGCACTGTCAAGACGTCGAAAGACGCTAGTGTCGGGGTTGCCTTAGTGCTGACCCTCTGCTTGCTTAGTGCTGACTCACTGCTTGCTTAGTGCTGACCCACTGATCGTCCTCCCATCGCATGGTGGTGGCCTGCTCGCTTGGCACTAACCTGGTGGTCGCCGTGCGGGATAACGGACGCGCAGGCAGCTGCGGAGCTCGCAGCGGCCATCTCCCGGAGCGCCGGCCGCCGGTCGCGCCGCACAAACGAGAGGAACAGATGCCTGGAAAAACAGACAGATGTATATTTATACACAAATGTACTGTCTAGTAGAAAATTACTAATATTATGGCAACAGCATCGATAGTATGAGCATGTGTTTAAGGTAACACAGGGACTGCTAAAATGCAGGGTATGAAAGGACGATCGAGCACGCCGCAACATGTCTATTGCACCATCCCCGAAATCCTCGGAGATCGCACGTGGACTGTAAGTACTCTTTTGGTTGGACGCAACTTGTCCATAACTCTCTTTCTTTCGCTGCAACACAGCGTTATCAAATATTACTTTGTTATAAGGTTTACCTGGACAATTCATCAGGAGCCGTGAACTCGAGGAAGGTGTCCAGAAACCACCGGAAGCCTTCGAAGTCGATGTCCTGTAACAAGGAATGCCATTGTGAGGAAACGAACTTCTAGGTTAATGAATACACTTGTAGCTTATTTAAAGTCAGATTTTTGATTAGCTGGAATAAACTGATAATTGTTCAGTTTTTAATCTCCTCTTCTAACGTATTACACATACATACATACATATATCACGCCTGTTTCCGAAAGGGGTAGGCAGAGACCACGAATTTCCACCTGCTACGATCCTGACACCCCCCTTTCTCTTCGTCTACTCTCATTAAGTTCTTTGCACGCTCAGGGTACTCTTGACCTGGCCTTTCTTAAGAACGTCCTTGATCTGCTTTTGGTACGTTTGCTGAGTTCTTCCCCTTCCAACCCTACCATGAACACTTGTAACGAGGCGCTATCGCGACTCGTACAAAACTCCTTCGACTGACAACTTCTTCTACTTCTCTTTTCAATTTATTTTCCAATTCCAAATTCCAAATTTAGATCGATAGATCGTTTCGGACAATTGATCTTCACTACATAAGAGAGCTTGGCCTAGAAAGGTCTTGGACTTATAAAGAAATAAACCTTTATTTTATTACACACATATTGTAAAATACCTAACTACTTAGAATCATTATAACCACAGTTAAAAAGTGCAGTGCGAGTTGTAAAGGAAGCACAATTGATTACGTGCCCGTTATCCTGCTATAAATAAGGATTCGCCAGTGAGGCACTTAATTGTAAGTAGAGTGTCACACAAAGCCTCCAAATCATCGCATTCCATAGCCTTACCTACCTATATTCATCAGTGTTTATACCATTGTTACAGAGTGCCTCGTATTTTTAATAATAAACTACCCGATACCATCCGTTGTTTTACCTGTCTCCATCCACCCTCACCTGCATCCAACCACCCTCACCTGCATCCAACCTGTCTACGTTCTACACTTATAAATCTGCTTCGTTAGTCTTCTTTCGTTCATCCTCTCTACATGTCCAAACCATCTAAGCATCCCTTCTCAATTCTCACGACTACATCTTTTTGTGTAAAGATTGTACCCTGTTTTTTTTTTTTCTTCCACACCTATTCGTTCTCTTATCACGCTATTTCTTATCCGGTCACTCATAGAAACACCACACATACTTCTCTAAGCTCGCATCTCCACTGCATTGATTCCACTTTCATGTTTCTTCTGCCATACTTAACATTCACTTCCATACATCAGTGTTGGAACCAGCGCACCTCTATGAACAGCCAGATGAGCCTTTTTGGACACTTTCTGGCTCTCCATAAACGCATGCAACGCTCCATTCACCAGATTTCCAGCATTTGCTCTCCATTCAATATCACATGTATCTAACGGGTTAAAATTAAACATATGACTGATTTCTAGTAAAAGCGTAAATTAAATTCTATTTTGATAGTAATCAGACATATTTTTGATGTTAATACAAAAGAATCGGAGATTTGAACTCACCAATCTCAGTGATTCAGTTTACTCCAGCTGCTAATTAAAAATCCGACTTTAAGTATAATTTTTTATTTTGTTTGTCATCTCGTAGCTTCCTCCAAAACTTCTGACGACATCGCCTGTTGTGACGTCAAATTTCTTTGACCGTTATTAATAAAGGATTAAAATTACTTGAAAGATGGATTACACGGAACTAATGGAAGCGGTAGAACTTATATGGATGGAAGGGTTTATTGAGCACGGGTTCACGTACCCTGGGCTTAGTTTTACCAGACCGCACCTAATCGAGCTTAGTAGAGAAAATTTAAATTTCAACGTCCCATCGATACTAAACTTTATCTCCATCGTAATAAAGTTCGCTTAACTTTATGATACCTACTGAAATACATATACATATAATACACGTCGAGTAAGACAGGTAACACTTGAATTTGGAACCTTAAGTATTACCCTCAAGGTTTACTTTTTATTTTGAATGGTTGTTGAATTACATATGTTGGCCCGCCGTAACCCCACAATCGTTGGCGTTAATACGACGTGCAAATTTAAATTTGAATTACTGCATATCGGGTTACTTTTATTTTCTTTGCTTTTACGATTTTAAGCAGTTTGAGTGTGGTATACATATACCAGCCAGGCCTGTTCTCTATCAAGTAGGGTTACCAATATCTCCACATGCTATTTCATATATTTTTAAAGAAACGACACCTATTTAAGGTTTACAAGCAAAGTTCGGTGCAGCAAATCTACAAGATTAATCGACAGAGCGAGCGAAGCGTCTCCGTTTCAGCTTGGGCAAGAATGCTTTCATATGTCCGGCTGCCTAGTTGTCCATTTGTTCTCCTCTACAGGTCGCATTTCTCAACCGCTTCTCGTGAAATGTTGTGATTCAGTTTTTCGAAAATTTTCTAATGTGCGGAGATATGGGGGTTTTTGCGATTACAAACTTATTTGTGGTGTTGGTAAACTGACCGTGACTTATGTCGATGTATCAGGATAACAATTTTCTAACGGCAAAGTTAAGTTTGGCGCTCACGGAGCCGCTAGTACCTTTGTTTTAATTAATGTCCGTAGATGCAGTGTGTCTATCTGTATAACCCTGCTTACATTATATTTGTTCTTGATACGCAACTGGGTCCTGTAACACAGTTAGTCTTAGCACAGGACCCAGAGTACTGATGTCTCCAGCTGTTGTTTCATTAATGCAATAAACTATTTTCATTTCTTTTTTAATTAATGAATTATGAAATTTGATGTATTTAAAAGATGGAAAGGGAAACACAGATGACATAAAACTTAAATTAGGTATAAATTTTCCAGTTCAACCAATTGATTAAAAGATTCTAAAACTGCTCACCGTACACAAAGCACGAAGTTGTAAATCAAACGATCTTTGAAGCGAGTTTCCAACTTTTCCTTCCATGAAAACTCAACAGGGGTGTCATTCCCTTAATAAAACATCGTCACCAAACTCACCGACGAGCCTTACTTAACCTGTCAGTGAGTATAAACTACATTTTCGCGTGGGTCTTCAACCTTGGTCGTATTCCGACGTAAGCTCCCAAAGTCAGAGGCATCTAACCTCGCATAAGGCCTGCGAGCGCGCAAGTCAATTTATGAGTGTCAGGCTAAATTACATACGAAATTTGTTAAGAGAAAGCAGAAATGAAATACGTCTTTCTGAAATTCCTTTGACTGTGCCCGCGCCCTGGATACCGTTGCCATGGTGTCAGGCGCCATCTTGGAATCACAGGTTCACAACGATACGCTTCGCCAGACACTTTCTATTAATAGGTGGGAAATTAGTTGATTTCCAGGAATACAGACATTTAGTTAGAAACTAGATTTGCCCAGGAATTTGTCGGGATAGACTTCGTTTGATGTGGGCTAAGAATAGCATCACCCCGTCTCGTCCCGTGGGTGTAAAACGCGGCAGAGGGACCTACCGAAGGATGCAGCAGCGTCCTTCGAGTACTATCTTCACCAACTGCGGTCGCCAACTCTCCTGCCAAGCGTCGCGACTACGGAAATACACCCCATTTTTGAGGGAGGTCCATGTCCTGCAGTGGACGTTTTAGGGCTGATGATGATAAAGATGAGTTCGTTATCGCGTTTCCCTCGGCGACTTCGTTTTTCCCGCATAAATAGTATCCTATGTCCTTTCCCCGATACCCAACATAGATCCTTGCAAATTTTCGTCTATATCAGTTCAGCGCGATTTGGCCGTGAAAACGTAAGTTAGCAATCAGAAAGACAAATTTACTTTCGCATTTATTATATTAGTATGGTATGGATCAAATCAAATCATCAAATCATTTATTTGCTGTTAATAAATTACATGGTACAGTATTAATCGTGTTAGGTGCCAATAATGGCATATTCCTTTTACAAGTAGGCGTGCAAAATCATATGGTTCTAACATACATAAGTGTATATATCTAGGTAATACAAAATGTCAGGAAAAAATTTACACAGAATAAAATTAAATTTAATTAATACTAACATTGGGTTCAATTGGAAAATGTGTTCGCTAATTTAAAATTTACTAAACTTAAAATAAGAAACGTCAAACTCGATTTTGACAGCTTTGTACTATACAAAATCGAGTTTGACGTTTCTTATTTTAAGTTTAGGAATTTTTAAATTAGGAAGACACCGTTTCGAATTGGACCCATTAACACATTATCAGGATATAACTTAGTTTTGGCTATTTCCTAGTGAAAATTTAAAAAGAGGATTATCGAAGGGAAGGCTTTCGCCCAGCAGTGGAATGCTAAATAAGCCAGTAATACCAAAGGCTTCAAGATTTTATGTAACTTTTACAATTAATAATCAGTATTTGTGGTGGAAGGTTGCTCCAGCATTTCGTGTCAGCAAAGCAGAAGCTAGCGCGGTTATCTATGTTTTTTACATACCTACTTTATAAAACTCGCAATGAAAAGCGGAGGGAACAGTCGTCAGTTTCACACAAAGTTGACAAACTCCAACCCACAGGCGGTCCATAACCATTACATGTAATATATTTCGCCTCTTTATGTGTTTGCTGCCTATGTTCTTAGAAGCTATTTGAAGTAGATAATACCTATAGCTAGGGAGCTGGATTATACTGCTGGCTACATTTCTATATGATTTGTTCGCTTGGCAGACTTGAATTGTTCGATTAATGACAATGTAAAGAACCACAGAAAAATAGTCTGCCACCATGGTAGCGCTGCGTTTTCAATTGACAGCGTTTTTTTTAAAATTAAAAAAAAAGATGTGCTAAATCATTTCTTCGTGTTTGCCACTTGGACTGATGGTCAGAATCATCCTCAAAACGATGAACATCAAAGAGGCAGACGTGCAGGGCTCTGTTTTATAACGGGAAGAAGTTGCAAAAATGTAAATAAAAAAAGCTATAGTAAATCATTTGTTCGTCGTTCTCGTTGCTTCCATTCGATTCATAAGGATTTCCAGAATAGAAAACAAAAAGTTAGCATACGTCTAGGTCACTGATTTTTTTATGTACGATTTTTTTATGTTGGAATTGAAAAACGCAGGGATGTATATCCCTGCTTTCATTTACTGGACCAAATCGATTTGTATTGACATAAACTTTCAACCCTATCAATATAAAAGACCAATAAATCATATACCAAAATGACACCCAGCTCCCTAAATACTACATATGATATGACACCTACCATTTATCATCAACGTATTCAACTCTGTTTCAGAAGATTTTTCCTCCAGAGAACGATGAAATTGTGAACGAGCCGGCGGTTTTCCCGGTGTGTTATAGCTAGTTCTCCAAAAGGATTGCGAGAAGGTTTTTAAGGGGCGGTTTTAACCGCTTACCATCAGGCGGGCCGACCGTTTTCCTGTTTGCTACTTCCGTGTAAAAACAGTTGTAGAAATAGAACACGACATGAAATAAATAATCCACCAATTAGGTTGCATTCAATACCCACCAAAACGAGGTTTCATGGTGACCAGATTCGCGCCAAAATATTATACTGATTCTTAAAAGGTTTGCTTTTCAAGGTTTGCTTTTTGGTTGGGGCTATTTTTATCCCTGTGTCATTTATTTGCCCGCTGTTGGGTGAACTATTGAACGCAATCTACCTGTGTTAAGCCACTTAACGTGAGGAACGAATCTCAAAATAACTTGTGAAAAATAAATGACAGATATGAAAAGCTTTCTGGCCCCCAGTTCTCGGTGCATTCGAGATAATGTCGATTGCGAGATTAAGCGTCAGATTCATACAGTTGTGTCAAACGACTGTATGCACTGACGTTTAATCTCGATTGTGAGATTATCTCGAAAGCACCGAGAATTGGGGGCCCAGTGCATTTTTAAATTGCAATGTCTAATTTATATAGTGCAGTAAATGAGTAATACAGCAACAGCATCGATGCCTGCCTTTAGGACAACACTCGTACTGATGGAGTGCAGGATATGAAAGGACAGTCTGAGGCGGCAAACGACGCCCGTTTCCCTAGCCCCCGATTCCTCGGAGCTCGCGCGCGGACTGTACATTCGTGCCAAATAGCCCTTTCCAATCACTTGTTCCAAATTGACGCCCACGATTTGACTCAACCAAAAAACAAACCCGATGACAAGGGAAGTCCAATAAATGCTTGTAATAAAAATTGTAGAAGCTTCTTCTTTCCAAACAAACTTGGGGGAGGAAAGTATATTTAAGGAAAACTTCAGCTAGAATCCGTTTAACAGATCGCATTTGAAATTTTCTTGAATGGAAATAGAACGCGTACAATGGGACCGTCCTAAGAGGATCAAATATTTAAGTATGTTTTGCGATGTACGCAACCAGGGGATTTACAAGCATTCTTGTATTTCATTGTTATTTATTTAGTATTCAGCTCGTCGCGTATTTTGTGATGTGAATAAAATATTGATATGTTTCATTTCGTAACAAGTTGTTTTCGGGGAACTATTTTCATTAGTTCAAAACAAAAATGGAACGAAATAAAGTATTGAGTATTGAGTAAAATAGGAATATAATCTTAATATGAAATCGTACTTTATATCGCATATGACGAGTAGAGAGACCTAAAAATTGAAAATTAAGGTTTAACTGAAGATACTAAAACAATCTTATGACAAATTATTGCATTAAGCGAACATTTTTTGTGTATGTGTAATTGTTGTCTCGGAAACAGCTGTAATTATTTGGATAAAATTTTGTATTTCGTTTTTTTTTTTTCTTTCCATGTTTATGAGAAAGAAAGAAAGATAACTCTTGATCGGTGGCAGTCAACTACCGTACGTTTTTTGCGGATTTTTTTGCCACGTACGGTAGGAATTTGGAACGAGCTTGCTGCAGCAACGTTCCCGGACCGATACAACCTAGGAATCTTCAAAAAACGAGCCTATTCCTTTCTCCAAGGGCCGGCAACGCACCCGTGACTCCCCTGGTGTTGCGGGTGTCCATGGGCGGCGGTATTTGCTTACCATCAGGTAACCCGCCTGCTCGTTTGCCCCTCTCTTAATATAAAAAAAAGACGCTGAGCGAAGCTCGATCGCCGAGTTACTATCTTATTAAACTTATATTATTTTTTAAGAACTTTAATCACTACAACATACTAAATAATAAGTATATGCTCGTTTACGTCGACTACTTGCCCTCAATTGATATTAATAAAATAAAGCTATACCGTACCTATGGAACCCTATAAAAACCATGGCCTCTTGGGTTCTTTAGGACTCCGGCGGTGTCCGGTTCTTTAATATTCGGCGCGGGTAGTCGGCGCGTATCGTTTGTCTCAAAGCCGATTGCTTACCCAAGTTAAACGGGTTACCCGACTCCTCGACGACGGCAACCATTATTAGAATTAACCACGGGATATAATGTTCTATCATAATCGTTGCTTTTGCGTCTTTTACAACGAATTTAAACATTCTCTCTGAGGTAATTTTTTACCAAGTGCGCGACGTAAAGGAGGGTGTGTTTATCAGCCTATGTATGTATGTTTGTTCCTTTGTGGCGCTTTAGAGACCAAACGCGTGGGCTGATTATGATGATTCTTACGTCAATCGATTTGCGAGTGCGAGTTAAACTCGCGTGGAGAGGGTTCTGTTCCGTACATGATTATCTGAAATTTCCTGTTACTTTAAATACCATAGATTTTCCTGTTATCTATAGGTAAAAAACTATTTTCTGTTTTTATTATTTAAAATTTAAGGCCCAGTAGTTACGGACATAAGGGGGGAGGGAATGGTCAATTTTCGCCTATTTTATCTTAAAATTCAAAAAAAATATTTTTAAGCTTCTCACAATGAGTCCTTTTATTTGATATGTGCACGATATAGTTGGCAAACCTTTTTTTATTTTTATTTAATTACAACAAGTGGCCCCCATGTTTAAAATTCATTTATTTACGTTACGCGTACGCGTCCGTGTTGCGGTCACCGACAGACCGACACACGAGTGATCCTATAAGGCTTCCGTTCGTTCCTTTTGAGGTACGGAACCCTAAAAAGTATTGGGAGAAGCTAGAAAAATCTAAATCGTCAGAAACTACCCTGTTTTCCAGCCCTTTTAATATTATTTTTGGAGTATTAGTATGGAGCCCTTCCTTTGAAAACATAAAATAATGTTCGTCGAATCTTTATAATTTATAATACATTTATGGACTTAATTTAATGAAAATCTGTTGATCCATTGTTTCGTATAAGAGGATCATTACGGGCAAACGCACTTCCATATTCATTAATATTAATAAGGATAAGTTTAATTAAAAGTTTAGAATCATTAATGACTTTCGGAATTGTTTATTTTATTCCATATTTCGTATTGTATGATATTGTATTAAGTATATTCGTTTTAATTTATAAATCGTTAATGAAATGTTCATTATGTGTCAAAGCTACTCTCTCTAACTAGTCGAAGGAAAAGGATGCACTAAGCGAAAATTTTGACAAAATAGGCATTCAAAATTACCAAAAAAAATCTACGCCGACTGGCTATAACGGAAAGTTAATTAGGTGAGGTGTTTTTTCAAAAATGTGTACTCCTTCCTTGGTGAGATTCGTTAAGATGTGGTGGAACGCCTCCTCCCCGTCACGTGAGATTTACCTTATAGTTTTAAATAATAACATTTACTTGTTATGTTCATGTATTATGCTTGATACTATTATAATACTATTTGCTACTTTATTTTTGTGAAATAAGTGTGTTAGTGTTATCTGTTATAATCTCGTGTCACGGTGTTAGTGGTCGCACTCCTCCGAAACGGCTCGACAAAGTTTTATGAATTTTTTTATGTATCTTTGGTAGGTATGATAAATAGGTCGTAAAGTATAATTCATACCGCTAGGTGATTAGGGTATCCCTATCCAGATTTTTTTCTACTTTCTTGACAATTTCTATTATGATTTGGCATCAAAAGTTGCCTATAACCCCAAATTTTCACCCTCCTACCCTCCCCATTTTAAGTGGCAGAACAACGTTTGGCGGGTCAGCTGGTAATCTATATTCTCTTAATAAAAAAGTTGACGTAAGCTTTTCATTGACCCCTTTAAATGTGATTTTGCCGAACCCCCCCCCCATTTTGAGCTCACGTCTAATGGACGTCCTCTATAATAACACAGACCCTTTTTTGCCTTCATCTGTTCCAGCTCATCTTCAAAAGTCATTACCGTCTTAAAACTAAGAGTAGTCTCAAGTTAGTTTCACTTTTTGTTGAACGTAATTGCTGGTTTCAGTGCTTATTTGTACTCAGACCGCAGAGAAGAGATAAATTCTAAAGGGCGTTAGTACTGAACAGCCCTTCGGCACCCTCTTACACCGACATGTAACATTAACCTTTTGAACGCCACGGCTAACGGCGAAAGCGTGCCACGAGCGCTCGACTGTAGCCGACGAGAATGTATGGAAAACGGCATATCGTGGCGTCAGGGGTACGGAAATCTGCTGTGCCGACAGCAGATTTACAGCTTCAAAAGGATAAAGATTGTTTCGCACAGACCAAATGCTAAAGACACCGCTTGGCCTAACATTTACTAACAAATAATGCTGCTAAGATTGCGGGGGGCGCGAGGTAGGTAAAAAAATATGTTCTGTATTTATTTCAAATGTTTAGGCCGAGTAGTTTCGAGATAATGTAGGGGAATGGGCAATTTTCGTAAATTTTCCTAAATAACTTTAAACCATTTATTTTAAAATTAAAGAAATACCATGCAATTTGTCTTCAAAACATTCAACTACTTTGACATTTTGCTTGGTAGTCGTTTTAGCAAGTAGACCATTTGCCTAGGCGGTATTCAACCACTTAGTCATTTTGCTTTGTAGGTATTATACTTAGGCATCTTGCTTTGTTAGGCATTTTGCTTTGTTAGGCATCTTGCTTTGTAGGCAACTCGCTCATAATCGACCTATATTTAGTCCATCCGATAACAAATCGTAAAGCGATCTGTTTGTAACGCGATCTAGGCACAAAGCGATGTAGTCACATGGAGATGTAGTCACAAAGCGATCAGCGCCTCTATTCGGGAACGCTAAGTGATTCTGTAGCGACTCATAAGCCAGATTTCTCATCCCACTCTTCCGCACGACGCGTAATGCGTAAGAGCGAGATGAGAAATCTGGCTTACGAGTCGCTACAGAATCACTTAGCGTTCCCGAATGAGGCGCCTGGTCGTATCAGCTACCTAGTCATATCGAGATGTGGGCGGAAAGCTTTAATCTGACTATTTTCCAAAACACTTGTATGGCGGTGTGAGAGGCGGTTTCCTCCGTCTAATGAAGATCGGTGGTCTCGTAACCGAACTCGCATTCGTTTCTATTACTTTTAAATGAACTGTTTTACGGGAAAAGAAATAGAATAATATTGGGAATGGCTTTACATACCTAGTGTTTTGGCAACATAAACTGTGTCGCAAATCGTTTATTTATTAATTAACAGCTAATCTCTGCTGTAAATATAAAAAAACCGGCCAAGTGCGAGTCGGACTCGCGCACGAAGGGTTCCGTACCATTATAATCAAGCAAAAAAAAAATACACGTTTGTTGTATGGGAGCTCCCCTTAAATACTTATTTTATTTTAACTTAATTATTTATTTTTAAACTTAATATATATCTAAATATTCTGTGAATATTTCAAGCGTCTACCTGTTGCCGTTATCAATATCGAGCAAAAAGGAGAAAAAAATCACGTTTATTGTATGGGAGCCCCCTTTAATATTTATTTTATTCTGTTTTTTAGTATGTGTTGTTATAGCGGCAATAGATATACATCACCTGTGAAAATTTCAACTGTCTAACTATCACGGTTCATGAGATACAGCCTGGAGACAGACGGACAGCGGAGCCTCAGTAATAGGGTCCCGTTTTTAACCTTTGGGTACGGAATCCTAATAAAATGCATTTACTTAGATATTCTAAAAAACTTTGAACCCCCTTACAGCCTTTCAGGGGTTTGATTTGGAAATAGTAGTTTATGCAACGGTTGCATAATGATAGACCTTAAAACACTAGTGCGGTTTTCATGAAACGAGCCGATAGGCGAGTTTCATAATAAGATCGCACGTGTGTTTTAAGGCCAAATAATGCAGAGTTGCATATATAACATTATCTACACACATTTTATAAATCCTCCATGATGGGTTCAGAAACAATATTTTATCTACACCCATATCATAAAACCTCCATTGGTTAATCAAAAACCGTATGAAATGACCACCATTTTGACAACCAATTAGGAAAAACCAGTGCTGCGATAAAGAAATAACATGACTTCTTTATCGTTTTTAGTAAAGAAATGAGATTAAATTTGGAACAGCTGTCAAAACTCAAGTGGGTCTCTATTCTAGTATCCATAGATATTAAAACAGTTATTGATACGAAACGTCAATTCAGTATGTTTTTTTAATATAAACTGCACAATATTTGATCTCGAGTGACGTGAGAATAAAGACTTCATCCGTTTGTCTATGATTAAAAAAAAAATGGTCTTGACGGACTTTTTAAAATTCATTTATTTACGTTACACATACGTGTTGCAGTCACCGACTTACATATGTGTACCAAATTTCAACTCAATCAGTTCAGTAGTTTCAGAGCCAATTGGCTGTGACAGACGGCCACACGAGTGATCCTATAAGGGTTCCGTTTTTTCCTTTTGACGTACGGCACCCTAAAAAGACTGCAATGTGCACAAAATATTTTAAGAATTGTCCACCAAAAGGCTACTCTAGCGGCCTGCAGGAAGGATACAAGATAAACTGACGAATTTATCTCAGGTTATAAATTTATGAGCCGGACAGCGCGCAGTTTGTATTTAGGAAGGAAAAGTGCACTTTACATGCCTAAATGCTGACAATTTATCGCAAGGCAGGTGCAATGAATTTTCTTTTCTGAACTGGAGAATCACACATCGTTATTTCGCCAATTTACCTTGTATAAATGTAAAATAAAAATCCTTACTAATATTATAAATGAGAAAGTAACTCTCTCTGTCTGTCTTTTGCGCTTTCACGCCAAAACGACTGAACCGATTTAAATGAAATTCGGTACACAGATAGCCTAGAGCCTGAGTAAGGATATAGGTTACTTTTTAATGCGAAAAAAGGGTTGTAAAGGGTTGAAAAGTTGTATGGAAGTATCGTCACTTTTAGAGCTAGAAGCTTGATACAATTCTTTTTTAGGCTGTTGATTGGATATCCTCCTCCCTCCTCCCCTCCTACCCTCCTCTGCTGCACTGGGAGTGAAGAAATAGCATAGAATGCGGGCAGATGCTTATCATCCTGGCATGTCGTAAAAGTCGACTAAGGGACGGGTCCTCTCCAACATGGTGGACTATCTGTATGGGCGATGGGCTGATCACCTGTCACCATATATTTCATCATACCATCTTAGGACTAATTAATCAAACGTGGCCACAAGTAGTCTTGTGGCTCTGCCCACCCCATTAGGGATTTCGGGCGTGATAATATGTATGTATGTATGATTGGATATAAATAAATATGACATTCAAAGTTTGTAAAAGTTTTACCCTCTAAGGATGTTAAATAACAATAGGGAATAGGGGATGAAAGTTTGTATGGAAATATGTAAGCTGTATGTGAATGTTTTATCTATTCCACGCGGACGAAGTCGCGGGCACAGCTAGTTATACATAACTTCCACAAAGTGCGAGCTGAGATATCAATTCACGATTCTTGGTAGTCGCGTATCCGAAGAAAGGCTGAACGATCTCAAAAGAAGGATATGGCGCAGTGTTGCCAGGCCAATGAAAGAAGAAATGGCTAAACAGTTTCGAAAAGTGGCTAGAAACCTACAATTTTTGTACCCAACGAAGTGGCTGAAAGTGGCTAAAAGAATTGTAACACCAACCATTTTATTTATAGAATAAGGTAAAAACGAATAACTTATTTTGAAACGGACTTCACATTCGCTTTTTCGCAAAAACAAACAATAAAACGATTCGTAAATTTTCTGCGCTCGGAACTGTTGCACAAAAAGTCAACAAGAACTTTCATTCTTCGACTTCTACATAAAAAAACTAAAATTAACTAATAATGACTAGTGGCTCCGTGAGCTGTAGACCTCGCGACAAACTTGACTTTGACGTTGGAAAACTGTATATCCGCTAACTCCTCCTAAACCACGCAACTCATTTAGATGCGGTTTTCACCAATGGACGACCTGGTTCATTGGGAAGGATTATATGTACATAGCATTCTAAATAAGTTTTAATATAGTAGAGAAAATGCAATGTTTTTTTAATCAAGTCGTCAAAAAATTCCATTTTATGGCGCTTAAATAGCTGACGCCTGTTTTAACCTTAAGAAATATGTCAAATTAATGTACTAAATAATTGTAGGTCTTTAAAAAGCCTAGAGAAAAGTCCGCAATGGCATATCTCCTGAGATTGAATCACAGTGACCATTTTTATGTTTAAAAAATTTATTAAACATTGTTAGGTTATTTGCGAAGCTATTTTCTCCTATTCAGTATTAATCCTTATCCATACAAATACATTTTCTACCTTGGGCATTTAATGTAGATTAAAATTGTCCTTTACACTATATGATTTAAATAAATACTTTAGAAGATATCAAAGATTAAAGAAAACGAAAAAATAATTCTTGAACCGCGAGCTATACCTCGCGACAAACTTAACTTTACCGTTGGAAAACTGATATCGCCATACATTGGGTCAGTTTACCAACACCGCAAATAAGTTTGTAATTGCAAAAACCCCCATATCTCCGCCATTTTGAAAATTTTCGAAAAACTGATTCGACAAAAAAAAACTATGTAAAAATCAAACCTGCTCACAAAATTTCACGAGAATCGGTTGAGAACTGCGCCCTGTAGACGAGAACAAATGGACATCCGGACATCCGCTGGACATACGAAAGCATTTTTGCCCAAGCTGAAACGGAGACGCTTCGCTCGCTCGGTCGATAATTAAGACAGAGTAACAAATTAGCAACAATGTCCATGGACGTAATTTTTACACGCGTAAAAATTATGTCCGTGGACATTGTTGTTAATTTATTACTAAAACTTGCTGACTGTGGCTAAAACATTTAGCCAAGAAAATTCTATAACCGTAGCTAAATTGAGTCCACCAATTGGCTAACTTGGCAACACTGATATGGCTATAAATACAACTGTGTAAAAAAGTCACTTAGTTCGTCATGGCAACGCTATCTATCGACAAGTTTATAAACTATTATAGCTATATTGCCGACGTCTTAGTTATTATGACACTGATTCATAGCTGTGTTTCATTGCTCGCTAAGATCTACGAACTACTTAAAACGTATGCATCAACCAATAATAGACTTTTTTACACTGTAATAAGAACTCTGATGTCGGCAATATTTACAGAATGTGCGATGGTGTCAAACTCGTGTTTTTACCTTAGGTTTTTACAAAAAAGAGTGTGCATCGCGAAAATCGTGTTTGGCAGTTCCTCTATATATTTCTTTGGGCTGCATAATAAATCTTGGTATAAATGTATTACCTAATTTATTTAATGAGTAACATAAAATGTATCGTTAATTTAGTGATAAATTAAGTTTATATGGCAAGTAAATTGGGTGATCTCACAGACTAAATTATAATGCTAAAGACCGCATAACCTAACTTCTACTAGCAAATAAAGCTGCCCGGGGTTTTTAGCGCTCTGTGATTAGTGTGTGCGAGGTTATGCGCTGGATGTAATGGCCTGTGGGTAATCTATATCCCTCATACTGTGCTAATTAACTTTAATTTAATTACTTAATTACCGCATGTTTGATGTTTCTACAGTGGATTCATCCATACTTGTCTTATTTGGTAAACAAGTTTCTAACCTCAAAAAGCAATTGCAATTTTCGGGCGAAACAGCTGCTTTATCCTAAAAACAAACCTAGGCTACAAATTGGCAAAGTGACGTCAAAAATATTGTCTCCGGTTCCTTTATTTGCAAGGAAACAGCTGTTTAAGCACAAAATTGAGGTTAGAAACTTGTTTACCAAACAAGACAAATATGGATGGAACCACTGTAGTGGATTCATTCGGGCATCGTTATTTCTCTTGGTGCTCCGATACCGGTGTGTTCGGAATGTTTGTAAGCATTAAGATACATCCGGTGTGGCAGTACTTTTACTTTTCACAGAGTTTTTGGTGTCTGTTTGGTTTATTAGGGATCCGTACCTCAAAAGGAAAACACGGAACCCTTATAGGTTCACTCTTGTGTCTGTCAGTCCGTCTGTCACAGCCAATTTGCTCCGAAACTACTGGACCGATTGAGTTGAAATTTGGTACACATAATGACTGTAAGTCGGTGACCGCAACACGGACGTGTAACGTAAATAAATGAATTTTAAACATGGGGGCCACTTTTGGAGGGTGAATTAGAAAATTAAAAAAACGTTTTGCAAACTATGGCGTGTGACATATCAAATGAAAGAGCTCGTTGGTTGTAGGATCTTACTTTTTTATAATTTAAAGATAAATGGTTTTGAAATTATTTAGGGAAAGGGACTCACGAACTTCACGTAAATTTAGTTCAACCGTTTAGGGGTTGATAATAGCTGTGACGCACGGACAGACGGACAGAACGAAAATATAAGGATGCTGATTTTGTCATTTGGCTACGGAACCCTAAAAATAATCAATATCGGTGACCATTTAAAGTCTGTTCGCCGAGAGTTGATAAATATTATGATATCGTCTCGAAATAGCGACTGCTGCTTACGTATCGCAAACTGTATACGGGCGTTCCTTATCGCCGCACGCACTGAGTTTCGTGGTACGAGGCACACAGTTGTTATCAAGCGCAGCGTCGCGCCGGGCAGGCGAGCCCGTGCATGCCGTGGCCATATTGCCATTCCGTTCTGGAATACGCTTCGAGTGTATCGTTTGGGTGTTCGTGTGTGTTTTAGACGAAGCAATTGAACGTTTCATAATAAACATTGCCGACTCTGATTCTTCCTCCGACTCTGAGACTTCGTCATGGTCGTCGTCCGATGATATGCCAGCAATGGGACATATACAGGCTATTCAATAACAATATTCTTTGAAAAGATATAATTCTTCCCTTGATTTTTTTATTACATACATACATACTATCACGCCCGAAATCCCTAATGTGGTGAACAGAGCCACAAGACTACTTGTGGCCATGTTCGATTTTTTATTGTCATCGGTAAAAATAATTAGCGGGCCGCTATTCGTAATGAGTTAAAAAGCCCTGTTTTTTTTTTATCAACTCTCGTAGAACTTTAGTGGAATAAAAATATTTATAAAAAGTATTAGGTACTCAAAACATTCAAGGGGACAATAAGGAACCGTACAATTAGATTCCAACTCTATGTTGTTTAGATATGGTAGATATCAGATTGAAGAGAAAACCTTTGATCTACGGGTTTTCCAGGGTTCCACGTCGTATTTAATTTCCGCTTTATATCTTTAGCAGTAGAGTGTTATTTCCTTTGCAGCTGCAGAACGATACTCCGACCTAGTGATATTTACGTGACCTATATAACGCTGGCTGGCTGTTACAAGGTTCCATGTGAAAATAAATGAGTATTCAAAATTGAGTCTTGTATTATTGGAGCAAGGTAACATTTTGGTTACCCTGAAAATGTCACAAAGGACTTATAAACTCCAGGGCCGTTATTATGAACCCTACCGTTGACAGTTTTTTGCCAAAAATCGCTTCGTGTGGAATTTAGTGGTGTTTTGTTTGATCTTTAATACAAACATGTACATTTTTTATCCATAGCTAGGTACTTACTAATATTATAAATGCGAAAGTAACTCGGTCTGACTGTTACGTTTTCACGGCTAAACCCGCTGAACCGATTTTGATGAAATTTGGTATGGAGATAGTTTGAGCCCTGTGAAAGGACATAGGGTATTTTTTAAGACAACCAACCCCTTAAAGGCTGAAATACTAATTAACAGCACTTTCGTACGTGTCTGATGACAGCCAGTAACCTTAGTCAAAACAATCTAAATTAATAAGTTTTTTCAAGAATTGCATTTTTATAACAAGCTTTTTATTTATTTATTTATTTATTTAGGATCACCAACAGATAATACATCTTACATTTTCACTTTTCTATGTTACATTCCAGACAGATGCTTACCTAATTATAGGTAGCCACAGCTATTACTTGTGTCTTCAAATTTACAGTACATACAAAAAAAATATTCACCTATGTCTAAATTCTAACACAGTGCAGTTTTATTAATTAATTGATTAAGTTTGCAGAAGAATAAAGAATTATCCCACGAGATCCAACCAGCTAAAATAGTCCAAGACTTTTCTTTTGAATCCTCTTAAATTGTCATGGAATACATCAGCCTCTGTGGTTCTCGGGAGATAATAATAATAATAATAATAATAAAGACATTTATTTAGCACACATTAGACACAGACAAATAACAAGAAAAGCACATAACAAAGAAACAATGAACATAAAAAGCTGTGCCGAACGGTGCCAAAGAGGGTGCCACTCAGCGTTATGCCGTGGCGAGCCTCGGCGCTGATTTTCAGTGGATGGTTATATAATTTAACCATTCAGCTTTTTTGCCCATTGCACTTTAATATTGCAATAAAATGCGTACACAAAATTTCGTATCTGTGCTGTTGACGGTCGAAGAGTTCCTTTGTCTGGAGCTAACCCTGGATGTCGATTCAGGTCATGCTTACCATAAAAATGCATTGTCATCGCTCCCGCTTCGCTTCGCTCCCGCCTTAACCTTCTGAACCTAACCTATCTGAGTCGCTTCTGCTCCGACTCATTTTGCTCGCTCGCTTCGCTCGCTCGCTCAGAAGTCTTCTTAAGTCCTATCCAATTTCATATACTTATGATTAAAAAATATATGGAAATAAATATTAGGATAAAAAAATATATGAATATTGACGTTATGAATCAGAATGATTAGGAGTTTCGATCGTTAGTATAAGAAAATACATAAATACAAATATTAGTATTAACAAGTTGTATGATTAGCGATATTATGAATTCTGATGATTATGAGTTTCGATCGTTAGTATTAAATATTTTTATGAAGAATGATCATTATGATGTAAAATGGTATGAGAAATATTTTCGGACTTCCGATAATAGGTCTTAAAAAGTTATGTGAAAAAAGGCGCACCCAGTAAAACGACTAGATCGCAGAAGAACTTAATCTCATAATGGTTTAGTAGCAAAAATATTTGTTATCAAAGTGGCATAAAAATTATTAATATTAATCATCGTATCATCATTATCAATCATTCTCCTCGGTTTGGTTTACTAATGGTGAGTTATGGTTTAAAAATAAAGTAGTCCCTAATAATATTACAAATGCGAAAGTAACTCTTGCTGTCTATTACGCTTTCTCGCCTAAATTTCAAAAAAACTTTTTTTTATTGAAAGAATCGAATTACAGTTTGTATGTCAGTATCAATCAGTCAGTAAATCAGATAGGTTATGGAACCCTGGAGTAATCGAGGGACTCTAATCGGTCTATCCCATGGGACAAGTGGCACTAATACTTTAATCATTATGTATTATGCATTATGTACATATAAAGTTTTTACGTCTTCACAGTAGGTATATTTGTTGCCCAAGTAAACGACCACTAATTTGACACATAAAAACGTCAAGTTGGAGTGACATTATACCTACTAAAATGTGTATATTATTTTTAACGCTGACTGTACTCAGTATCGGTTAAATAAAGCACATTGTGTTAGAATTATTCCTAACTCCTATTTAACATGCGCCTCGGGGAGACTGCGTTTTATTAAAACTTCGACAAAACCATGAATATATTACGCTTCGAAATGAAATTTTCATATTAATCAAATTCCCGGAATTATATTTAAAGCTCCGTTTTTGTTAAAACCGAGACGATGAGAACCATTAACCCTGCTTTGCTACCCTAATAGGTGCAGGCTTGAATTTTACCACAAAAATTTCGGTGAAGAAAAATATCGCGAGGACTACATATATCTGTCAAGTAATTAAAAGATATGTGACGTCTCCAATCCGCACCAGGCCCGCGTGGGTCTGCCGAGAGAGAGGCCATTATAAGAGGCCATTATAACCTGCCGCTTAATTACGCAACACCAAGTGGTATCGCTTTCGCGAAAAGTAAACCAATTGTGCCCTTATTTACACAATGTTAAGACTAAATTGGTTTGCATTTCGAGCCAAACCGATACCAATTGTGCTGCGTAATTGAGCTGCTGTTCCCAGCATGGGACAGATATAGGCTCAGGATGACGATGATGATACCTATTTCATCCCCGTAGCAATGGCATCAAATTCCACTCGGGGACTAATCACGTCACCGTGCTAGATTGCGGCCATATTTCACGAGTAATCATCCATAATGACGGCACACGAGCCGCCGGTTCTATGCGGTATGAGGACGATTGCGAATCGTATCGGTTTCATTACGATTAGAATGTAAGGATATGCCTGTCAGAACTATGAATCGTAGTTTTAAGTTTCTGAACGCATCGATGTTTGACGTGACCTGTCAGCGTTTTTGACAGCTCTCCGATGGATAGAAAGTGTTTTTGTTATGGATGGAGTTTAATTTCAATATACCACAACAATCCTTATGATACATGGCGCAGTCGGTAGGATGTAACAAGTTTCATAGAAGGTTGTCAAACGCCAGCGCCATGGCTCAACCACATCGTACTGCTGATGTTTTAGTTCTTACGACATACACACAAAAGTCTAATATCGCTTGTTTCACACGCTATCATATCATTGTGGACGGTAGGGTCGGGGTCGGTGGTGCTGTCTCATAGGTTGTGGAATTATACTGGATAATTGATTATAATAGTGTCACTTAAACGGGTGTCAAGGACCGTCGTTGCCATGCGACTGAACGTGCGGTGGTGTCAGATTCGCGTTCTGACACCTCAAAAGTAAGCATCGCGAGAATTGCTTTGAGCAGTTCCTTACTATATATTTATTGATACACCAACAGTGTTTACACAGAAACTTACATAAAAACATGCGAAGATGCTAATTCTATATGCAACACTAACAATAGGTATATACAGCACTCACATGTAATTTTACTTTATCTACTCTAGTATTAAAATCTAACATAACTTAGCTACTAAATTTACGGTTTGAAATATTAAAGTTTCGTAAAGTCTAAATATATTAATTTGATGTTGTTTATTTTTTTTAAATAAGAGATAAATTTTTGCCTAGGTAAATGATTTAAAGTGAGTCGTTGAAGATATCAATGTTATAAATTTTCATTTTCAGATGTCTCTATTTCATTGTATGTCTTCATTAGACGATTCAGGGATGAGAACTTACCTAGATTCGTTCTGTGGTTCGGTACCTATAGAAAATATGTTCTTGATGACATATCTCGGCATAGTGCGTGGTACTCTCAAACGTATACGATCAAGGACTTATGGTGCAGACAGGGTTCCATGAACAAGTTTGTGAAGAGCTATATTATTTTGCGGCGCTGTTCCAGCGTGTCAAGTTTAAAGTGAGACAATCGTGCGAGATATTGTGCCCTATAAGGACAACGCTGATCTTTATAAGCCATGAAGCGAGTGAAACATCGTTGTACACGCTCCAGCCGGTCGACATGTACTTTATTGTGGGCATTCCAGACTGATGCTGCGTACTCCAGATGACTCCGACCGAATCAAAGAGTTGTATAAGGAACTATATTATTTCTAAGGAATATTTCAATGGAACGTAATCTTACTTTTACAAATACTAGCTAAACTGAACGCGGGTCTTTTTAGATGAAAACTGGTCAAGTGCGTGTCGGACTATGCACAATGTGTACTTGGTACAGTGTACAATGTTTAATTTCGCAAACTTCTTATTTGCGAACCATACTGTTCACTTTTCAGGATATATTATTAACCAATAGTTAGGTTAGGTCAGGTTATATGACAACCTTGAAAAGTTAGTCTTTGGTAGGAAATAAGTAGATTGCCAAATGAAAATGTATAATAATTATAATGAACAAAAACTAAAAAAAAAAAAAACTCGGTTTTGTCAGTACGCACTAAAAAGTACAAAAGACCCTCATCACCAAGGTAATGTAATGGACTGGTCACAACAAACCAAATGAGCCCAAACTCTAGGGGTTTACTAGTAGTCATTGAAGAGTTCCACTATCCACCTCCTGGCTCCAACGACAGTTATAAGTAGGTTACAATTGACTTCTACGATTTTATTACATTGTTTGTTAGTTAGTTACAAGTGAAGCTAAAAAAGCGTGTTAAAAAAATGACACAATAACACGTTGAATTGCCAATCATTAATGTACCCATATCACTCTATGAACTTTTAAAACTCGTATGTCGCCAGAACGTTTTCTCGAAATTTGGACTTTATTGTAATGCCGGTAAGGATATTTACGTAAATTCAGGATCGACTCACATACGAGTTCCAGAGAGTATGGAGTCGATTATTTACTGTAGGCGTAATTTCCTTTCGACATTTTCCACTCATTTCCTATGGAAAACGTTGCAAAATGAGAAGTCGAAATGTATTCAGAATTTTGTATTTATTTTCCGTCGTTTTATACCCGCTGTTTGTTTTCCGCGCATATTGGATTGTCGAACTTTAAACAAATATTCGTTACAATGGCTCCCATTCCATTTTGTTTTGTGGACGATTTACACGGTGCGAGTTACTCGCTTAACGTAATTATATATTTTATTTCCGTTCCGTTTTTGCTTATGTATTATTTTTTATCTACACCCATATCATAAAACCTCCATTGGTTAATCAAAAACCGTAGGAAATGACCACCATTTTGACAACCAATTAGGAAAAACCAGTGCTGCGATAAAGAAATAACATTACTTCTTTATCGTTTTTAGTAAAGAAATGAGATTAAATTTGGAACAGCTGTCAAAACTCAAGTGAGTCTCTATTCTAGTATCCATTTTTTTTTTCTTAACTGCAACCTTTATATGAAAGATAGCTACGTAAGCTACGTTGCAGTGGTATAGTCGCAGATCAAGTCCAGTTACTGCCCTGCAAAGAGACAGCGAATTCGCAGAGTATAAAAGGCTTCTTATTATTAGCTGACGCTACATTTTCAGATATTACAATTCGGCGAACTCTTGGATCAGATTACATGTTATGTCAGGTGCGAGCGAGAAAGGTCACCAGAGATGGTTCAAATAGATAAGATGAGTTTTGAGGGACAGGAGCTGTGAGCAGGGGCGGTCTGGTTCCTACCTGGTTCATCTTACACTGGCTGTACATAGAGGATGGTGAGAATGTTTTTGGACTGTGTTGGAATCAGTGACAAAGACAGTGGTTTTTTCTTCAAATTGTTTTATTTCACGATGCTTCCAGCAGATATTTATTTGTATGTACTCTTAAGTTGTTCACGAAATCTGCGTGGTGGATAGGTATACTTGCGAAAGAAGATATGAGACCATTGTCGATACACAATTTTATAGCAGGCAAAAATTGCCATTTATGGCAGGAAATATTGCCTTTAAGTACTTTATTTACTTGCTAGATAAAAAAAGTATATCTACCCGTAGCAGGCAGTTTGAAAGGTTTTAAAAGAGCTTTGATGGTAATCAAAGGAGTAGGTTAACCGTTTTTGTGTTATTATCACATTAATAAATATTTGTATTTTATTTTTGGATGGGAGGTTGTCATTTTCCATTTGACATGCTATTTCGAAACTATTACTTCTTTAGGACGTCCGTTGTCTTTTGGATTACTTACGTTACGAGTGGCTCTATAAATAACTTTGGTAATAAAGACAAACCATACAGAAATTCATCCTCATCAGCCCATATACGTACCACTGCTGGGCACAGGCCACCTCTCATTAGAGGGACTGGACAGTAGTCCTCAGGCGGATTGGGGACTTCTCAGAGGTGCGAGCTGGGATTTGAACCCGTGACCGTCTGCACAAGAGACGTTAGACTGCCAGACAGACTATTATATCCAATAGACTCCGCATAGCCGGGCACACCCCGCTGCCAATATTAAAGGCAAAAAGCCATAAACAGCGGGCCTAGAGGCAGGCGCGGGAGCGTATTTCCGCGAAGCCACCGACGCACCTTCGGCCGCTTTATTTGCTAACAAAAGTTGCCTAAGCGGTGTCTTTAGAATATTTGGTCTGTATGCTACCACTACAAATCGGTAGAACGCAGTACCATTACCATGAGTTCATGCAAACCATTCTCGTAATAGAAAACTATCGCTCGGTCCCTTTTACTTGTAACGGCAACAATAAGTAATTCCGATAGATTTCGATAAGGAGAACGATTTGCGTATTAAACCAAAGATCTCAAAAGAAGGATACTTATGCCTATCAGTACAATTTCGTGTAACAAGTCTCATAGAAGGTTGTCAAATGCCAGCGCCATGGCTTACCCGCACCCTATTGCTGATGTCTTAGTTCTTATGACATACATACAAAAGTCTAATATTGCTTGATTCGCACGCTATCATATCATTGTGGACGGTGTGGTCGGCGCTGCGGTCTCACACCGCACGATGCGGGAGGGCATTTTTTCAATTATGACAGTGTCACTTAAACGGGTGTCATGGATGGTGATTGACATGTGACTGAACCTGCGATGGTGTCAGATTCACGTTTTGACACCTAAAAAGTAAGCATCGCGAAAATTGCTTTGAGCAGTTCTGTACTATATATTTCAATATTAAGCAACGTAGTAACTTCGACAGCTACAAAGTTCGTTGTATCGACCACACTCTGTAATCGAATTCTAAGCGACTTGTTAAATTCTAGATACATTTTGGTTAAACTGGGACACATGTGGTGAAGTAGACGCAGTTTATAGTCCATCGAGGCGCAGTTAAAACTATCTTCTTGGAGCGACAATGTTGGTGCATCGATGTATACGAACCAGTGTGATTTACGATTTAGCTACAGTAACAAATTAACAAGTTACAAGTATAAGAATTGGCCTTCAACTCAAATCAAATCAAAATGATTTATTTTAAAACATAGGTGCATTTAAATCGTGTTGTTTATTATACGACTAAGGGACGGGTCCTCTCCAACATGGTGGACTATCTGTATGGGCGATGGGCTGATCACCTGTCACCATACGGTTCATCATACCATTTTAGGACTAATAAATCGAACGTGGCCACAAGTAGTCTTGTGGCTCTGCCCACCCCATTAGGGATTTCGGGCGTGATGCTATGTATGTATGTATGTATGTATGTATGTGTATTATAATTTTATCGCTGTTTTACAAACCGGCATGCAAAAACATAAAATTATTATAAAATTAGGCATAATACAATAGGACGATCAAAAGTTTTACGGTTGTGTATAAAGTATGCTGACAATAATAAGACAATACAACTTACAGATGGTTATGTCACGGAGATTATCTTAATGTCTTAACGACATAAACAATGTCTTCGCACAAACGACTAAATCAGTTTTCGAAGTTGATTATCAGTGATCGGCAAGACCCGTGCCATATGGTGTCAATGACTTCAATCATTATGTTAATATGGATATTCCCCGGGATTCCATCATTCGAATCGGTAACGGGAAATAATATATTCTCATTTCAGTAAGTAGGGAACAGGGGTTTTTATGCACTTCAAATGATTATATTTTAAGGGCGTACCCTACGCCGATGACCTTGAGCGTTCCAACTAGGTCAAAATAAAAAGAAATACTTGAAAACTAACTCGTCGCATGTGCGCGCCGTAGAGCGGCACAAGCTTCACGTCAGACGGCTTAGCAGTGTATATACCACCCGTCGCCCGCGCAGAGCGCCGCGAGCCTCTTAGTTCACGCGCCGCAGTGAAAAGTATAATTTACTCAAAAACTACGAAATAAATCGAAAAACCGGTAGATGAAATTATAGTATACATTTTTGTCTTCTGATTAGTAAAAGTTTCATGTATAAACGTGTCATAATAAGGGAGCCTTTACGGATTTTAGTTAAAAAAAGGGTTCACGGTTTTTTTTTGCTCTTGATTTATCACTTTTTTCAAGATTCCGGTAGACAAAAATAAAGAATAGATTCCATGCTACAATATATATTTTTTTCAAGATTCTTGTACAACGCTAAGTATACTTTATAGGATTTGAAAACAAGCAGATTCAAGGCCATAGGCGTGGGGTACGCCCTTAACACTTACATATTTTATATGAGTGCACGTAATATTTTGCGCAGTATAAAATAAAACCAAAGTTTATCAATATTTTCTTTAATGAAAAATAATACATTTTATGAGTTTATTAAATATTCTGACTTCTATTTACAAATACATATAACATAACTCTTAATTTTTACGAATCATGTCATGTCCATATTATTATTTCCTCTTTGAATCCCGCGGTATGGCACGGGTGTTGCCGATCACTGTTGATTATGTAAGCTCAAACTAGCCCTCAAAATTTCATCAAAATCTGTCCAGCGGTTTAGGTGTAAACCGCGCAGATACATCAAACAATTTCAGAGATTGGCCACACGAACTTTAAGTAAATAATTTTCCAGATCCTATTCCACTCATTTCGGAGATGATTTTCTAAAAAAAAACCGGACATGTACGAGTTAAACTCGCGTGGAGAGGGCTTCGTGATTATATGGAATTTCTTATTACTTTTAATACCATACAAGGACCGATCATCCATAATGTAACACCATTATACTCGCTTGTTTGTATCCAAATAAATAATCATTTCATTTCATTACCATATACTTCTATAGGTAAAGAACTATTTCCTGTATTTTTTTTTAATTGTTGGTCCATTCGTTTTGTTGATAAGGGGGGAATGGTCAATTTTCGCCTATTTTCCTAAATAACTTCAAACTCATCTATCTTAAAATTATAATAATAACATATTGAGGATGATGATGAATGAGCCCTTTCATTTGATATGTCACAAGATATAGTTTGCAATACTTTTTTTATTATTTTCTGATTTACCCCCAAAAGTGGCCCTCATGCTTAAAATTCATTTATTTACGTTGCGGTCACCGACTTACATATGTGTACCAAATTTCAACTCAATCGTTCTAGTAGTTTCGGAGCAAATTGGCTGTGACAGACGGACAGACAGACATACATACGAGTGATCCTTTTGAGGTGCAGAACCCTAAAAAGTAGCCTACACCCTCCCCAAGGGCTCAAACTATCTCCATACTACAAAAAAGTAACAGACATGCAGACAGTACTTTCGCATTTATTATATTAGAATGGAAACAATAAGTTTGCTTCGTAATCCATAAAGTTTTCATTCAGCGTTATTCCGTTTGTGACATCCCTGGCTTTATAGAAATTGTGAAAGTTCAGTAATTAAAATTCAGAAGTGACAGCCCTATTCGGTTCGCCGAGTTCAACAGGTTATTTCTCAAATGAAAATAAATTTTCTGCTTAAGAGAAGTGTTTTCTTTCAAATTTTGTTTGACGACGCGGATAGCCTAGTTGGGAGCTGAGTGACCCTGCCTCCGAAGCTAGCGTCCCAGGTTCGATCCCCGGTAAGGGCAAATATTTGTGTGATGAGCACGAATGTTTGTTCCTGAGTCTTGGATGTTTCCTATGCATTTAAGTATTTATTTCTCTATATAAGTATGTATATCGTCGTCTCTCGTGTATATGTATATCTCTCCTCTGCTGCACTGGGAGTGAAGAAATAGCATAGAATGCGTGCAGATGCTTATCATGTTGGCATGTCGTAAAAGTCGACTAAGGGACGGGTCCTCTCCAACATGGTGGACTATCTGTATGGGCGATGGGCTGATCACCTGTCACCATACGGTTCATCATACCATCTTAGGACTAATTAATCGAACGTGGCCACAAGTAGTCTTGTGGCTCTGCCCACCTGTGATAATATGTATGTATGTATATCGTCGTGTAGTACCCGTAACACAAGCCTTCAGAGCTTGCTTTGGGACTAGATCGATTTGTGTAAAAGATTGTCCCCTGATTTATTATTATTATTAGTCAGAACAAAATCTATGTGTATATACGTTCTGGTTTTTTTACTATAATCAATAACTTCAGTTTTATTGTTGTTTCAGTATTCTCATACAAAACGAATTTCGGCGATTATTTGACTTTGTTGATCTTTAATCAATATTCAAGAACGTATAGACCTAGATTTTGTTCTGACTGATAACCTATCAAAAATTGGTTTAAATCGGTTAACATTTAAGGGGTGGAAATCGTTATCGGCTTTTGTATGAAAATTGCTTTATTCAATTTTAGACATTGGGACGCCTACCCTATAAATAATACTTATATACTTTGTATAACTGTAAAATGTTGCTTCGAAAATATTTTCAAGTGCGTCGTTTCTCTTTTTATTTTGGTGTCGCTTAAATTCGAACGAATTACGGTTTTCATAATCGGGGCTGAGCGACTCATGCGCATATAATTTTAACATTTTCGGAAGAGATATTTCTGTGCGGTATTCACGCTGATGGTTTAATATTGCGGGGGATTTATGCAGTAAACAGTTGCATAATTCACGGCGGTAACTAATTATCAATTTATTTATCTGGTTAACTTTGTTAGCTGTTTAGATCTTTAAATTATGGTTCCGTAAATAAAAGAACAATAATATTTGTAAAAAGCTTTTTTGTTCAGTGTGCTTTATATAATATTGGTTCAATTCAAATGACACAATAATCGAAAGAAATTAAGCTTCAGCAATTTACTTATCAATACATATAAAACAGTACCGTGACTCGCTTATAGACAACGCACAACCTAAACAGGTGGTCCTAGAGGTTTTAAATTTGGAGGAGATAATCCCCGAGTACGCTAGGAGGGATTTTTCGAAATTCCATCCGTAAAGAGGTGAAAAGGGGTGATAAAGTTTGTATGAAAAATACGACGGGCGGGGCGAAGCTGTGGCGGGTCCACTAGTCTACATCTACACTAATCTACACTATATCTACACTATATAATATATAATATAATAATATAATATCTACACTATAATATTAATATATTATTAATTAATATAATTAATATAATATTATAAAGAGGAAAGATTTGTACCTATTTTTGTATGTTTGTATGTTTGTAATGAATAGGCTCAAAAAGTACTGGGCCGATTTAAAAAATTCTTTCACCAATAGAATGCTACATTCTTCCAATTTGACATAGGCTACATTTCATTTTGAAAAAAATTAGGGATCCTTGGTAAAATTTGAACAATGTAACCAAAGGTGTAGAAAAATGAGTCTTAAAATGTCTTTCGTCGAATGCGCTGCCGAAACTATTAGCGATAGAACAAAATAATGTAGAACAATATTGAAGAACATCATAATGTCTACAAAAAACTCCGCGGTAGCATATGTCCAACTATTGTAGTTATGTCACTACAACAACTTTTTTCATTTTAAACATTAATGAAAATGCTAACCAAATTCAAACCATGCTATTTATGTGTTTATATTAATCCTTATCCAAATAAATTATTTTATGGTCAAGACCATTTAACTACCTATAAAATAGTTTTTAAATTATTTAAATCGGACTTTCCATTCAAAAGATATTACGAATTAAAAAATTCAAACAGTAAACAAAACAGGAGTGGGGCGTGCACGTCTGTAAGATAGGTAGCCGCGCGGCTCAGTATTAGTTGAAAGTTGTCAACGTTTAATTTAGACTGTATATATTTTATTCGACTCTGCTTTTATTCTAATTACTTAAAAAAACCATAGTAAAAATGTATATAATATCCTATGTAAATATTACTTATTTAAGTGCCCGCCACTTAAACCATCAAAGAAATGGCTAATGACAAAAAAGCTGTAAAGGTTGTTTATAAGGACATTCTGTAGTCGGTAGGTATATTTAGTATCAGCATTGCACCCGTGCGAAGCCGGGGCGGGTCGCTAGTATTTAATAAAATTTTCGCCAGAGCCTTCTTTTAAGTATATTAATACTTGTGCTATGAGGTTCCGCTTTTCTATACCGGGTCAGACTGGCATAGTTAGGATACGGAATAGTTTTGATAAATGATGATTTTAAGCAACGATTAACAATATCGTGAAAAACAAGTACGTGTCACATTTTTTTTGTTATCTGTGTGTGTGTGTTTGTGTGTGTGTTCTCATAATCATAATCATAATCATTTTTTGCTTGAAATAATGACAGAAACAGGATGTTAATATTGAGAAAACAGTACATTATTTCACCGTAAAGACATGCAATTTTGGGAACATTGGCTATTATTAGTCATAAATAATCTAATATAATTACGGATATCATTAGTGTCACATTTACATTTTTATCACATTACACTATCACACTACAATATAATCACATTTACATTCTTTTCACATTTACATCTCAATGACAACCTTTCAAAAATTGGTCAAAATGAGTTAACATTTAAGGGGTGGAAACCGTTATCGCCTTTTGTATGAAAAGCCGTCGGTTCACACTTCTCTTAAGGGCACAGCTATGACAAAAAAAAATACGGATGTTGTTACCCAATGCAGTTTTTTTATTTTCTCTTCAGACGTCCTATATTCCTAGTGTCCTAGCCAGTGCATAAGAAATAGGTAATCGAGCACTGTGGCCCTAGTGCCACACCCCTATGTAGGTTCTATCCGAATTTATATACTACAGTTTTTCACCTCTGGGACGACGCCCTAATCGGACCGCAATTTATAGGTAGGACTCGCAAAAAATTCGGACTTATCTCTTACATTTCCTAATATAGCCCTAACTTACGGACATAAGATCGCCTACGCGTCTATTTATAGCCCGCAACCGAAAACCACCCTTACCTTTTTAGCATAAGTTCGAAAATTGTACAAAGCGACAAGCCAATTTCAATCCGTGACGTCACTTGCTGTGCGTAACCGTTCTAAATAGAGTGTTAGCACTTCCCGCTTTGGGTGCAAATTTCGATGAACTGTTGAGGTATGTCGATGAACAAGTAGTGACGTCATGAGAGAGCAGGACAGAGTGTATGACGTCATTGAAGCTCTCTTTCTAGGTGACGTTGCATTGTGTAATGTGTAGCGTTGAATCTATAGCTCGCTCAAGAACGATCGGTACTTACAAAAAAAGTTTTACAAGTCTTATATTTAAATCTATCTAAATGCTATAATTTATATTATACTACATACATACATAGCATCACGCCCGAAATCCCTAGTGGGGTAGGTAGAGCCACAAGCCTACTTGTGGCCACGTTCGATTAATTAGTCCTAAGATGGTATGATGAACCGTATGGTGACAGGTGATCAGCCCATCGCCCATACAGATAGTCCACCATGTTGGAGAGGACCCGTCCCTTAGTCGACTTTTACGACATGCCAGGATGATAAGCATCTGCACGCATTCTATGCTATTTCTTCACTCCCAGTGCAGCAGATTTTTATATTTTACTTACTTCATATAAATTTTTGATATAAAGTCCAAAATATCTTTGTTCAATTTAGGCTTTTACAAGCTCTTATGAAGGTCAAGGAATGAATCTACCACCGGTTCGGAAAAAATCCTCTACTGAGAAGAGCCGGCAAGAAACTCGGTGACGTGTAACTTTTTCAAAACAGTACCCATATAAGTTAACAATGATGTCTCCAGTACCCTTACCATGAGTAGATGCGAACCGTTCTCATTATCGAAAACTATCGCTCGGCTTTTTACTTGTATCGGCAACAGGCAGTATTTCCGATATATTTCAATAGCGAGAACGGTTTGCATAAACTCATTGTAAGGGTACTGTTTTATACAAATCTAAGTCTAAGGATGGAAGACCTTGAAGATGATCAATATAATGATTTCGAGGTCTTTCAAATGTATTTTTTTAAATAGATGACGTTACAGGTCTCAACTTATCATCATCATCATCGTCAGCTTATAGGACTGGGCAGTAGTCACCACGCGGACCCAGTGCGAGTTAAGGACTTCACACATTTTTTAATTACTTCGGAGATGTAGCAAGTTTCCTCACGATGCCGATGTTTCCCTTTTTAGGGTTCCGTAGCCAAATGGCAAAAAACGGAACCCTTATAGATTCGTCATGTCTGTCTGTCTGTCTGTTTGTCTGTCTCAGAGGCGAAGCGTGAGGGTAAGCCGGTGCATTAATTTCTTAACTCAAACATTATTACTATTATTTATTACTTCTTGTACTAACATAAAAATTACATATTACATGTTGTTTTAAGTAAATAAATAATTTAATGAGCAATAATATAATTTTTAGAACGAGAAATGATACACCGATTTACCCTCACGCTTCGCCTCTGGTCTGTCTGTCGGTCTGTCTGTCAGTCCGTATGTCATAGCCACTTTTTTCCGAAACTATAAGATCTATGCTATTGAAACTTGGTAATTAGATGTATTCTGTGAACCGCATTAAGATTTTCAGACAAAAATAGAAAAAAAAACAATAAATTTTGGGGGTTCCCCATACTTAGAACTGAAACTGAAATATTTTTTTTTCATCAAACCCGTGTGGGGTATCTATGGATAGGTCTTTAAAAATGATATTGAGGTTTCTAATATCATTTTTTTTAACTGAAAAGTTTGCGCGACAAACACTTCCAAAGTGGTAAAATGTGTGTCCCCGCCTGTAACTTCTAAAATAAGAGAATGATAAAACTAAAAAAAATATATGATGTAAACTTCCACCGAAAATTGGTTTGAACGAGATGGGCGAGTCCGAGTCGCACTTGGTCGTTTTTTTTTAAATGACTGCGTTGACATTTCATTTGTTTCCTCGGCTGTTAGATTTCTTTGCCGACATATCGCTAAGTTCGAGTAGCATAATTATATGACGTTGAAAAAGGCTGTCTGTTATGTGGGTATGCAACTTCTATAGTGTTTTTTAGTCGAAGTGAAAGTAAAAGTGACATGTCATTCATGCGAGCGGAGCCGTGGGTACGTCTAGTATTGTATAAAACTCCATGTTTATGACAAGATTTTTTGCATATTGAACTTACAGTGAATTCATCTATAGTTGTCTTATTTGGTAAACAAGTTTCTAACCTCAAAATGTGCAATTTTTGGGTGAAACAGCTGTTTTATCATAAATAATGCAAACCTAGGCTAAAACAAGCAGTGAGATCTAAAACTATTGTCTCCAGTTCCTTTATTTGCAAGGAAACATGCATTGCATGCATGCATTTTGAGGTTAGAAACTTGTTTACCAAATAAGACAAGTATGGATGAATCGACTGTAATTTTGCAATGTTATCGGGGTCACTTATTTCAACCGAATTTCAAATTATTCAAATCACGGAAACTGGTTCAAAATTGAAGCAAAATAAGCTAAAAGATGCTTTAAGCTTGTTCCATAATAAAGCAGTTAGATTTATGACAGTATCTCGTAAACTACTGTACTGATTTTCGTAGACATACATTTATTATGATCCATTGAAGCCGCGTTCACTTAGTGTTGAAAGTCGGTCACCTACCATCTGCCTACTTGGCATCTCGGGGCGCTCTAATAGGCCATCCCAAGAAAATACTTAGCCATAAAACCTATTTACGGCTACCTAAAAACTTTTACCGCCCTTATAACCCTGCTATAATGGCGTACTTCCGTTTCCGACATTAAGGGTTTATTAGGGTCTGAATCAATATCTATTTCATGGTAATAAAACTGCTATCTCTCTACCTATCTAATGAACTTATCCTATAGAGAAAAAAAAGACACCTAATCATTGCGTGCGGACGTGTAGTTGTGTGTGTGTGTGCTTTTATTACCACCATGAATGTATAACGTCCTCCTCTGCTGCACTGGGAGTGAAGAAATAGTATAGATTGCGTGCAGATGCTTATCATCCTGGCATGTCGTAAAAGTCAACCAAGGGACGGGTCCTCTCCAACATGGTGGACTATCTGTATGGGCGATGGGCTGATCACCTGTCACCACCGGTTCATCATACCATCTGAGGACTAATTAATCGACCGTGGCCACAAGTAGTCTTGTGGCTCTGCCCACCCCATTAGGGATTTCGGACGTGATGCTATTTATGTGTATGTATGGATGTATAAAAACGAAGTAGCTAAAGTACAGTTAAACTAGATGGCGCCACAACAAAATGGCACGTCTATTGCGTTTTTACAGCTTTTCGAAGGAAACCTTTATTGTTTGAAGGAATTGGGTAGGTGAAGTTGACTATAGTAACATCTATTTAGGTTCTACCCGGCGAATTCCGCTGTTTTCAAATCCTATAAAGTATACTTAGCGTCGTGCAAGAATCTTGAAAGAAATATGTATTGTAGTATGAAATCTATTCTTTATTTTCGTCCACTGGAATCTTAAAAAAGGTGATAAATCAAGAGCAAAAAAAAAACCGTACACCCTTTTTTTAAAATAAAATCCGTAAAGGCTCCCTTATTATGCGACACTTATACATGAGACCTTTACTAATCAGAAGACAATAATGTACACTGTAATTTCATCCACCGGTTTTTCAATTTATTTTTGAGTAAATTATACTATTCACTGCGGCGCGTGCACTAAGGCAAGTGGGGAAGGACCGAGTTGGAACGCTCAAGGGCATCGACGTGGGGTACGCCCTTAAAATATATATTCCCTGGTCGTATATTATTGGCTCCCGCTTCTTTACATTTATGAGAGCCTGGGTATTTTTGTTTGTTTTCTTCCAGTACCATGACGTCACATGCGAGAGCTGATAGTGGATAGCCTATTGGCGGCAAGTTTAAAAACTCAAAATATTCATAGCGTTTTTCCTTGAATATGAGAGATGATAACGATAATATTTTTATCTACACCCATATCATAAAACCTCCATTGGTTAATCAAAAACCGTATGAAATGACCACCATTTTGACAACCAATTAGGAAAAACCAGTGCTGCGATAAAGAAATAACATGACTTCTTTATCGTTTTTAGTAAAGAAATGAGATTAAATTTGGAACTCAAGTGGGTCTCTATTCTAGTATCCATAGATATTAAAACAGTTATTGATACGAAACGTCAATTCAGTATGTTTTTTTAATATAAACTGCACAATATTTGATCTCGAGTGACGTGAGAATAGAGACTTCATCCGTTTGTCTATGATTTAAAAAAAAAATGGTCTTGACGGAGGATCGAATTGCCGCCATGTTGACGTTTTGCTGAACGAAAGTAGAATTGTTGTTGAATTGAATAGAAAAAGTTGTTTGTAATTTACATTTTAGTTGAAAATATGAATAGTAAGTAGTCTTCTCGGAGTGTGTGTGATGTGAAAATGCGCCGGATATCGGAAATATGCAGCCACGATTGCAACAAATAACTTGTTGCCAGAAAATATTGTTTCTGAACCCATCATGGAGGATTTATAATATGTGTGTAGATAAAGTTATGTATGCAACTCTGCATAATTTGGCCTTAAAACACACGTGCGATCTTTTTATGAAACTCGCCTATCGGCTCGTTTCATGAAAACCGCACTAGTGTTTTAAGGCCTATCATTATGCAACCGTTGCATAAACTACTATTTTCGCATTCAAATCGATTTAACAAGCAGGCTGATAATATTGTTTGAAAAGCAGTCAGGAAACGAATTGCAGCCGTAATTTAAGAAATTCACCGATAGATGGCGTCACAACTTCTGAGGAACGTTTGATTGTATGGCGACTGAAAGTCCTCTTGGTTTATTCGTCCATGGTTACTCAGCTCCGTAATGGCTGAACAGATTTTCATGAAACTTGGTATATAGTTATCTTAGTCCTGCGCCTCTATTCGGGAACGCTAAGTGATTCTGTAGCGACTGGTAAGCCAGATTTCTCATCTCGCTCTTACGTATTACGCGTCGTGTGGATGAGTGGGATGAGAAATCTGGCTTACGAGTCGCTACAGAATCACTTAGCGTTCCCGAATAGTGGTGCTGGAATAGGATACTATCTTATTAGTATAGGTGCCGAATCTAGGTTCATGGTCAAAGCGTACCCGGTTAGCGACGGAAAATAGCGCTAGGAAGAGGTTCTGGAATAGGACATTTGGTACTTTTTTATACCGGACAATAAAAAATGTCTTGAGGGAATAATTATAACCGAATCCCACACGGATGAAGTCACGAGCGTTATGTATAAAACATTACCAACACAGACGATCTTTTCAAAAGAAATCGTTTTGAATTATATACGCTTCCTAAATGCATATTCAATTATTATCTTACAAAAAAATGTGTGTGCATAAGAGCCCTATTACGATTTTTTCAATAATTGGACAACTTTGGCGTTCTTATTATGAGAAACTGAAAGACTTAGACAAGTTTGACTTACTGAATGGTGGAGTATAGTATTAGTATTGGACATAGCGGCCTCGTTTTTTTCAATTTATTCTTATCTATTGATAAAAAGCCGAAATTCTGCAGCAAGTTTTTCAAAAAATGCGTGAAGGCACTTTTTCAAGCTCGTGGATCGAACTACTCTACTAAGCAAACGAAATAAAAAATATATAATAATATCTCTTGAATAGTCGTGTAGTTTATAGCGGCCTCAGAATTTTGAAATATGTATGGAATATGTAGAAAAAAAATCCAAGTCAAAACCGGCCAATTTTCGGTGGAAGTTTACATGGTAATGTACATCATATATTTTTTTTAGTTTTATCATTCTCTTATTTTAGAAGTTACAGGGGGGGGGGGACACATTTTATCATCACTTTGGATGTGTCTCTCGCGCAAACTATTCAGTTTAGAAAAAATGATATTTGAAACCTCAATATAATTTTTGAAGACCTTTAGATAACCCACACGCACGGTGTGATGAAAAAAAAAAGTTTCAGTTCTAAGTATGGGTAACCCCCAAAATGTTTTTTTTTTCTATTTTTGTGTAAAAATCTTAATGCGGTTCACAGAATACATCTACTTACCAATTTTCAACAGCATAGTTCTTATAGTTTCGGACAAAGTGGCTGTGACATACGGACGAACAGACAGACAGACAGACAGACATGACGAATCCATAAGGGTTCCGTTTTTTGCCATTTGGCTACGGAACCCTAAAAACCAAAATGAGGTTATTTCCACTCACTTCACGTAAACATCATCTCCAAATTAAGGGTATTATTACCATATGCATTAGGCCATGTACGGTTGGTTAACCGCGGGCTTGGGTTGCCGGCTGACAGCGCTTCAATTGGGTATTACAGAATTATTTTTTATTTCATGAAAGAGAAAGGAAACCAAGGAAGCGAGATCATGAAGAAGCGTTTCTGGCTTTGGATTATAGATTCACGAATCTTTTTTATTAAAAAACTGGACAAGTGCGAGTTAAACTCGCGTGGAGAGGGTTCCGTTCCGTACATGATTATCTGAAATTTACTACTTTACTTTAAATACCATAGACTTTTTATAAGTTTTCCAGTAATCTATAGGTAAAGAACTACTTTCTGTATTTTTTTCAAAATTTTAGGCCCAATAGTTTCGGAAATAAGAGGGGGAATGGTCAATTTTCGCCTATTTTCCTAAATAACTTCTAAACAATTTTATTTGAAATTCAAATAAATATATAATTCAGATCCTCACAATAAGCCCTTTCATTTGATATGTCACACGATGCATAGGATATGTGATAGGATGCATAACTTTTTATTTTTATTTTCTAATTTACCCCCCAATACCCCCTCCCCATGTTTAAAACTAATGTATTTTCGTCACGCGTGCGTGTCGCGGGGTATCGTGCGGTCACCGTCTTACATATGTTTACCAAATTTCAACTCAATCGGTCCAGTAGTTTCCGAGCAAATTGGCTGTGACAGACGGACAGACAGACAGACAGACACACGAGTGATCCTATAAGGGTTTTATTTTTTCCTTTTGAGGTACGGAACCCTTAAATAAGCTCGAAACGAAAATTTCTGCAGCTTTGAGTAATTAAGTACCTATGTTTACTAGAGTGGACGGCTCAACTTGATTTTTTGTAAAGCCTGTTGAGGCCAAATGGCTCAAACGCCTATAAGAAAACGATCACCGCCGGACGCGGCGCGCACGCCCGCTCCGTCATCAAGTGCTCGCTATTATTTGTTTGAGATATCTGCGCCTCTATTCGGGAACGCTAAGTGATTCTGTAGCGACTGTGAAGCGAGATTTCTCATCACACTCTTCCGCACGACGCGTAATGCGTAAGAGCGAGATAAGAAATCTCGCTCGCAACTCGCTACAGAATCATTCAGCGTTCCCGAATAGAGGCGCTGTGCTAGTGTAACGTAATACTTCAATGGCAAACCATTCCTCACGTTGCGTTTATTTAAGAGGCATATTGAAAAACTCTGAGCTGGCAACACAGACCAAGTATTCTACAGACGATTCATCCATACTCGTCTTATTTGGTAAACGAGGGTCTAACCTCAAAATGAGCAATTTTTGGACCAGTATTCTAAATAGAACAATCCTAGGCTAAAAAGTGACGACTAAAATATTGTCTCCGGTTCCTATATTTGCAAGAAAATTGCTGTTTTTAACCGACTTCAAAAAAACCGAAGGAGGAGGGTCTCAATTCGACGTGTATATTTGTTTTTATTTTTTATTTTTATAACCAACAAAGGTGCATTTTGAGGTCAGAAACTTGTTTACCAAATAAGTAAAGTATCGATGAATCGATTGTAAAGACACTGCTTATCCTAAGATAAAGCTGCCAAACTTGCTGGACGCGCGGGGTTTTTAGAGCGCTATGATTGGTGCGTTCGAGGCACAGACCATATATGGTCAGTGGTTCGAGGTTATGCGCTCCCCGCGATCGCTTTTATCCCCGCCATATATGACTTTTTGCCTGTAATGCTGGCAGCGGGGTGGGGGGGTCGCCCGGTTATGCGGAGTCTATGGATATATTATCTGTGGTTGGCAACGGTTTTATTTGTCAGTGACTTTAATGTTTGGAATTCTTCAAACAAAAGTATATAAAATATTGCATTATACACATAATAAATACACCAGATGAAGAATGTTAGTATGCTACATTTGAGATTTTCACTCAATTTCCCTTGAATAATCGGGAAAAACCAGACGTTCAACGTTGCCAAATCAGTTTTGAAATAGACCTCTAAAGCCAGTGTGTTGCCAATTTAGCTATTCGTAGCTAAATTTAGCATCCTTTCTGTTGATATAGCAACTAAAATTTTCATTTAGCATCTAGCACCATATCTAGCAACTTTTGCTATTCAGGCTTTTTCCTAAAGTATATTTCGATAATATAGAAGTCACATATTACATTTCAATATTTTGTTGTTTGAGACATTATAACGTCCCACACACTTCATATAAATATGCATAAAAATGAGTTGGAAACCCAGCTTAATTTCATAATTTTAAGATGACTATAAAAATTGACTATTTTTATAAAATAATGTGTTAAAATATTTTTGCTCGTTTTAGCACCTTCTATTAGCAACGATTAATAATTTTTAGCAACATTTTGCTATCTCCTAGGCGTGCATCTAGCAACTTTGTAATTTAAGAGTTGGCAACACTGAAAGCCAGATTCAGTTAACTATATTGCATTGAATCAAAAAGCTATAAGCAATAAACATATCTCCCCGCCGATAAGTTATCGCTCTCTCGACTTTATTGCTCTCTACTGTTATCTAACAACGATATCGTATAATCCTCAATCAAATCCAAAGTTATTGCATAAATCGCTATTTTTATTCTCCCCATTCATGTGTTGACTTGTAGAGAAATAGCCTCTCACGCGGCTGATGTCAGATGAATACGTTTCTTTGACACGTCTCACGTGTAACACGTTTGTCACGTGTAGAATTGATAAGATTTCATATTTCTAACACCATAATTTGAATAGTTATAAATAAATAAATAAAGCAGGGGACAATCTTTTACACAAATCGATCTAGTCCCAAAGTAAGCACTAAAGGCTTGTGTTACGGGTACTAGACGACGATATACACCCTTATATAGAGAAATAAATACCTACTTAAATACATAGGCAACATCCAAGACTCAGGAACAAACATTCGTGCTCATCACACAAATATTTGCCCTTACCGGGGATCGAATAATTAGGCTAACCGCATCGTCAAAATAGTTCACTTTATTCTGCGTGAAAAGAACAAACCAATATTTATTAATTCTCGCTTAGATTTTATTATTGATTCATTAAATCGTACTCATTCTAAAAGGACGTAACCCCAATTGTACGACAGAATAAAGCAATTTCTATTACCTTATTTACATGCAGCCACTGCTGCTCGCGCTGCCCGAAAATGGGTAATAGGTAATAGGTAATTCCAGCATACTGCTTTCGAAGGCAGTGGGTGTTTACATGCTGCAGGAGGCACTCACTGCGCGCCGGGCGACGCGAGTAGCAGGAGCAGGAGAAGTGACCCATTTACATACCCGCGCTGCCCTCTTCCATACCCACTTCCCGCTCACTTCGGCTGTACGTAAATGAGGCATAAAAAAAACAATGACTGGAGCTTGACGATGTCAACTTCTTGTTGTGGATGTGGAAGCAGCAAAGATATTTATCTATTTTGCCATGCAAATGTGAAAATTGGGTTAGTTATTTTATTTCCTTGTAGTTTTTTCAACAATGAAAAATAAATTTTAATAAATACATTCAAGTATTTAGGGGGCAAAAATCTTACTTCAGAACTCCGTCATTTATAAACCGATTTGAAAAAATCTTCTTTTAATCGGTAGGGTATACTTCCAGTTTGGTCCCGTTATAGTCAAAGTCGAGGTTTGATGAGAGGATCTATGAGGAATCGATGGAACTCTTCAGATATTATAGGCACGCATATAGCAATTTTAGTATAATCTGTAATAACTCAAGCAGTTACGTTCCAAAAGCATTCTTTGGTGAAGTGAAACTGTTGATGAAGACCATAGATGATCACCGGAACTCCTGAATGACAAGTATTTCACAGTTGGCGATTAAATTTCTTTATAAGGTTGTGAAGCAATTTATGGTCATGAAAATGCATGTGGTAAAATAGAACTGGGTTTGAAGAACCAGGAGAACTCTTCAAAGATTGATGCCCTTGCACCCTGGATAGCAACATTTTGTAAATGGTGATGAGCAATTAGCATTATGCTGTTGTTGCTTGATGTAATAAATGTGTTTTATACGATAAGCACTAAAAAGTATAAAATAAAATAATAATTTAACAAATAAAAAAACCGACTCCAAAACCCCACTGAAAAGTAAGAAATAATAATTGGCTTTTGTAAGTAATTTACCTAGAAATGGGAGATATATTATTGGTTAAGTGACGTCATAAATTAAATATATCGAAGTCGGTGCAAGTTAATAAGGTAATAGGTACATGGAATAAATGGACTTTCCAATACATCCCTCATACTGTGTTCATTTACTTGACAAGTCACCACCAACCATCCACCACCAACTTGCCACCGACTTCGATATATTTAATTTATGACGTCACTTAACCAATAATATATCTCCCATTTCTAGGTAAATGACTTACAAAAGCCAATTATTATTTCTTACTTTTCAGTGGGGTTTTGGAGTCGGTTTTTTTATTTGTTAAATTATTATGTGTACTTATCTCTTAATGTTATAAATGTTTAATGTAATAATAATGCTGTGTTGCAGTGCCCTAACAGGGTGCATGTACCTAGAAATAAGTTTCTTGTACATGTAAGCAATGGAATAAATAAATATAAACCTTAGGTAGGAATAGGACATAGGGTACTTTTAGCTCCTGAGTCAGGAATCCTGACGAAGTCGTGGGCTAGTTAGTTACATAAATATGTATATTCGAGGAATAATGAAGAGTTGTCTATTTCAATGGGCATGGAGTGGAGTTGTTCACCGGAATTATAATGCAATGCTAATTTCCGTGCTTTGAATGTTAACTAATTTTGCAACTCACCCCGTCTGGACTCTGCTTTTTGACTTCGCAGAACTCGTTGAGGACATCTTGGAGTTTCCTTGTTGTATCTGGAGATAATTATTTGGATAAATAACAATTTTATTGTTTCAAGTATTTAATGATATTTAAATTAAATTAAAACCGGCCAAGTGCGAGTCAGACTCGCGCACGAAGGGTTCCGTACCATTATCTATAATCACGCATAAAAAAACACGCTTGTTGTATGGGAGCCCCCCTTAAATATTTATTTTAATTTAATTTTATTGTTTATTTTTAAAGTGAATATGTATCTAAATATTCTGTGAATGTTTCAAGCGTTTACCTTTTGCCGTTATCAATATCAAGCAAAAACAAGCAAGAAACTCACGTTTGTTGTATGGCAGCCCCCTTAAATATTTATTTTATTCTGTTTTTTAGTATTTGTTGTTATAGCGGCAACAGAAATACATCATCTGTGAAAATTTCAACTGCGTAACTATCACGGTTCATGAGATACAGCCTGGAGACACACGGACGGACGCACAGACGGACAGCGGAGCCTTAGTAGTAGGGTTCCGTTTTTACCCTTTGGGTACGGAAGCCTAAAAAGGAACCTTATAGAATCACTTCGTTGTGCGTCTGTCTGTTTGTGAAGACCCTTTTTCTCACGAGCGCGTGGACATAGTATAAAGAGTAAAGTATCTATACGTCGCCGCACGCACACTTAAACAAAATCTCGACCCGTTTCTCAGTGCGCCAGTCGAGGCTAACACCGCACGAAGTTCGGCTTTTTGGCATCACTAAATGAATGAAAAATGTGTGATAATCGCAGGAGAACGTATTGCTGTGAGTTTGGGTGTCTTAATCATCGATTCCAGAATTGTCTCTGTTCAGATTACCTATTGAAGAGAGACAACCCTAAGACAGTAGGCAGTTATATCGCGGATTGGGACGGAGATAGCCGACTTCCCCTCTTTATACTTTGGCGTGGAGGTATCAAGTTGAAATGAATATGGGTATAGATAATCTTCCGGAAGTGTGCATTTTTTTTATATCAATTTACTGACAAACGAGCAATGTTTTGTTTGAGTACTTACACGAAGATAACTCCTGCAGCTGCTGGAATTCGGCTGGTGACAGCTTGTCCCACTGGAACCCAGTTGGAACTGGTGTGTTCGGCATGACCTGGAAGAAAAAAATCAATTTTCATTTTATATACCTTATTGGGACCGATTCGAAAGGTCGCCTAAAATTAAAATTCTCAAAATTTCAAATAAGAAACGTCAAACTCGAGTTTGTTCAACACCTTGTAGGTACGGAACCCTAAAAATAAAACTATTTGCGACCTACCTATGAAATTAAGCAAAAAATAACTTTCGCAAGCTCCTATCTCCGTGCAACCGTCGAGTGTGATAAGACCTTGCAAAGGTTATTCCTTCAAACTATTTGTTTTTGTGATGTAATTAGCTACAAATTTAGTTTTCGGACTGTTCCTTTACTTGTGCTGTAAGACATTGCCTCTTCCCAAATTTCATGATTCTAGGACAACGGGAAGTACCCTATAGGTTTTGATTCCCTTTGGATTCCTTTGAAAGTATCAAAATATGTGGCATAAACGGCCTTATCTTTTGTTTGCGGTTACTTAGAGGGTTGATTTTTTCACAGCTCCAGGAGATTGCAGACCTGAGTATTTGGTATCAATTTCAAATTAGTAATTCCACGCGTTGTTGAAAAAGGTCTTGACACACAGACAGACGAAGTAAGAAGTGATCCTATAAGGGTTCCCTTTTTCCTTTTGAGGTATGGAACCCTAAAAAATTTTACAAAATTTTGCCTCTTATGAAGGTTAAGGAAAAATCGAAGAATGAGAGATATATTTTGGAAATTATATCTTGAGAACCAGCAAGTAAAGATCAACAAAGTCAAATAATCGCCGAAAATTGTTTCGTATGAAAATACTGAATCAACAATAAAACTGAATTTATTGATCATAGTGAAAAAACCAAAACGTATAGACCTAGATTTTGTTATGACTGACAATCTATCAAAAATTGGTCAGAATCGGTTAAGAGGGCGCCGACCGTCCAGTGGCGCCCTCATCACTGTTATTGTGTTTTCTATTAAAGGAAAGTATTTTATTAAAATTGAAGCCGTATAAGTTGTTACCTGTGGTTGTTACGCAACTTAATACACAACGTATATGCTATGTAATATAGCTTTGCAAAGTATAACCATCATCTAATCAATTTAACAGAAAAAAGCGGCCACTATTTTCTATTAAATTGATTAGATGATGGTTATACTTTGCAAAGCTATATTACATAGCATATACGTTGTGTATTTAGTTGCGTAACAACTTATACAGCTTCAATTTTAATAAAATACTTTCCTTTAAAAGAAAACACAATAACAGTGATGAGGCCGCCACTGGACGGTCGGCGCCCTCTTAACATTTAAGGGGTGGAAACCGTTATCGCCTTTTGTATGAAAAGCCGTAGGTTCACACTCGTCTTAAGCATAGAATATTTAACAAAATCTTATTCTTATATGCAACATACATATATATATAAATACATAGCATCACGCCCGAAATCCCCAATGGGGTAGGCAGAGCCACAAGACTACACAAGACTGTGGCCACGTTCGATCAATCAGTCCTAAGACAATATGATGAACCGTATGGTGACAGGTGATCAGCCCATCGCCCATACAGATAGTCCACCATGTTGGAGAGGACCCGTCCCTTAGTCGACTTTTACGACATGCCAGGATGATAAGCATCTGCACGCATTCTATGCTATTTCTTCACTCCCAGTGCAGCAGAGGAGATATAGGAGACTAATATGCAAACACTTCAAAAATATAATACAAAGTGAAGTAATAATAAAAGCTGTGAGGAAACATCCATTGCTATTATGGCGCATCATACGAGCTCATCGACTCATCGTCCATCAATCATGCGGACGTGTGAATGGTGCTTTATCTTCGATCTGTAATGCATCGGTGTCAGATATCCCCCAGTATAAACACTGGGCGAACTGCAGAGCTATTCCGTTTTGCGAGGGTAGAAAAGGAAGCCAGATGTTTATTTTTACATACATACATACATAGCATCACGCCCGAAATCCCTAATGGGGTGAGCAGAGCCACAAGACTACTTGTGGCCACGTTCGATTAATTAGTCCTAAGATGGTATGATGAACCGTATGGTGACAGGTGATCACCCCATCGCCCATACAGATAGTCCACCATGTTGGAGAGGACCCGTCCATGTTTATTTTTAAAGGACTAAAAAAAACTGAAGGAGGTTCTGAATTACACGCATTTCCCTAGTAGCATTTTCCGTTGGCATCCAACAGTAGGGAATCAGTAGGGATATAGTTACGAGTTTGCCCACGTAAAACTAACATCATCACCACATAATACCAATATAACAAAAAAATATGATTACGCCCAACCAATTACCAACGTTGGGCCATTATGAATACCGCTTATGTTTAAAAGTGGTTGGTATTTCCGAATTGTATACAACGATGACCCTATTAGATATTAAGTAACGTTGGCCCAATGCAGTAAAATATTATCATTACGCCCATCCACTTACCAACGTTGGGCCAATGCGACTTCTGCTACCGTTGGATTAAAACTGTTGGCATTTCTGCATTATATTGTTTCAGTTGTAAATTCTACAATGGCCCAAGGTTGTACTTGGTTGTAGGCCCTACCTTAAAACGACGGCCAAATCTAACCGTTGGCCAACTATTCTGACCTATGTGGCCCAACCAAATGCCAACACTAAATGCTATTAGGGTTGTTTGTTTGGTTTTTAGGTTTTCATACCTGAAAATACATACATACACTCGAACAAATTACCCTCCTTCTGGCGTAACCGCGTAAAAAGATCAACGTTTTCAGCACAACAACATTCTGATCGGCAACCTTTCGCCGAGGATGACCTTTCAGGAGAAATGATTATAATTCTTCCCACAATCCCAATAAAGATCAGCTACCGTGAAAAACAACGCTTTCGCAGTATAATAATTCAGGAAATATAGAAGCTCGCGGCACAATGGGCGGTTATCCCTTTCCCGTATAAATTACAGGACACCACAAAGGGATGAAATTGATCCTTTAATGCCAAAATAATCCCCTCCCGTGTAGGGTTACCAGCTACAAGTTTTGAAAGTCGTAACGAAATTCCTGATTCGTGAAAAATAATCCTGATGGAGCCCGCTGCTGGCGCAGCACGATGGTTGAGTTTTTAAATTATTAAAAATTGATAAATAATGATAATTGAGTTGTTAATTTGATAAATGAAGATTTATTTTATCTACACCCATATCATAAAACCTCCATAATGTAATCAAAAACCGTAGGAAATGACCAGCATTATGACAACCAATTAGGTAAAACCAGTTCTGTAATGTTATTACAGTATCGATTTTAGTATCGTAATGAGATTAAATTTGGAACAGCTGTCAAAACTCAAGTGGGTCTCTATTCTAGTATCCATAGATATTAAAACAGTTATTGATACAAAACATCAATTCAGTATGTTTTTTTAATATAAACTGCACGACATTTGATCTCGAGTGACACGAGAATAGAGACTTCATTCGTTTGTCTATGATTTTAAAAAAATATGGTCTTGACGGAGGATCGAATTGCCGCCATTACTGCTTTACTCATTCATGTTGGTTTTTTGCTGAACGAAAGTAGAATTGTAAAATGGAAAATAACGCGGGCGAACTTTTGTGGTTGTAGTTGTTTATAATTTTCAAATTAAAGAGTTAAAAAGATTTATATTATCAAAGAGTTATGTTGATTTGATTACTATAAATGTGAAAAGAAGTTATATAACAAAAAAAAAAAACAGTTTTTAAGTTATTCATGCCGCATGCCGTATTCCGGCCTCAGAACAAATGGCCATATTTCCTGACAGATCTAGAAAATTCCTGACGTTTGGTAACCCTACTCTCGTGTCAAAAGCTGTATAAGCAATTTTCAATGGATTTTGTCGAGTTTGAAGATTGATGAAGTAGCCTTGTGATTCACTTAAATAAAACTTCGCTCATGAATTCACCGGCGAGCCTAACTTGATCCGTCAGTGCGTATAAACTACATGTTCGTACGTGTCTTTAAACTTGGTCGTTCTTCGACGCAGTCGACCACGGACATAGGTACCCATCTCCGCATAATGCGTACGAGCGCGCCGGTCAATTTATGATTGTCAGTCGAAATGAAAGACGAAATGAGCGACGAGATTTGTAAGAGAAGTTTGTAGTGGTAGAGTCAAACAGTAATCCTCCTAGACGATTACTGTTCGAATGGGCCGGCTCGACCGGGGTAGCACCACACTCTCACAGAATACCGGCGTAAAGTAATAGCTTGCTATTGCATTTCGTACGGTGAGTGACGAGATCCGGAGGCCTATTCCCTCATCCCCATCCCATCCCCATTCCCCATCCTCCCTAGACTGGCAACGCATTGGCAGCACCTCTGGTGTTGCAAATGCCATGGGCGGCGGTGACCACTTTCCATCAGGTGGGCCGTCTGCCGGTTTGCCAGCCAATTGACATAGGACCTAATAGAAAGTGGTCACCGCCGCCCATGGACATCTGGCAACACCAGAGGTGCAGCCAATGCGTTGCCAGTCTAGGGAGGATGGGGAATGGGGATGGGATGGGGATGAGGGAATAGGCCTCCGGATCTCGTCACTCACCGTACGAAAGGCAATAGCAAGCTATTACTTTACGCCGGTATTCTGTGAGAGTGTGGTACTGCCCCGGTCGAGCCGGCCCATTCGAACAGTAATCATCTAGTGAGGATTACTGTTTGGCTCTACCACTACTAAACTATTTTTGACCCTTAACCCCCCTTTACCCCGGTCGAGCCGGTCCATTCGAACAATAATCATCTAGTTACTGTTTGGCTCTACCACCACAAAACTGATATGCGACTGAAACTGTGATGGTGTCAGATTCGCGTTCTGACACCTCAAAAGTAAGCATCGCGAAAATTGCTTTGAGCAGTTCCTTACTTCCTTCCTTCAATGTTCCTTATTTCAATGCTTAGGGGTCGTCCACAAATTACGTAACGCAATTTGGAGGGAGGGGGGGGAGGGGGGGTCTGACCAAGCGTTACGGTCCTGTTGCGTTGGGGGGGGGGTTCAAGGTTGGCGTTACGTCACGATTTTATAGTATTCTACAATTCATGTAAACTCATGAAATTATAATTATTTTATAAAGAAGTGGAATCGAAATACGTTCATAGATGATTATACCTCGCCTAATGTAAAAAGAGCGCTGATGGTCGTCAGCGCTCTTTTGAAATTGGGCTACTGTATATGGGCTATACTATAGAATTCTCAGAATAATTCTTATGTCGTCCTTGAAAGTACACTATCGTATTTTATTTAAAAATATAAACCTTTCTACCTGAATATTAGGCAAAAACTTTTTACAAAGGACCTGTTACGTAACGGAATGGGGAGGGATGTGGGGGTCCCGGCTAAGCGTTACGGTCCTGTTACATGGGGGTGAGGGGGGGGTCAAAAATTTGAGAATTTTGCGTTACGTAATTTGTGGACGACCCCTTATCCCCGTGTCTGGCATGCTAGGGCCGCTGTAATGATAAGATAACGGACGAATACGAAGCCTCAGTATTGCAACAGTAATTTACTCCTCTGCTGCACTGGGAGTGAAGAAATAGCATAGAATGCGTGCAGATGCTTATCATCCTGGCATGTCGTAAAAGTCGACTAAGGGACGTCCGGTCCTCTCCAACATGGTGGACTATCTGTATGGGCGATGGGCTGATCACCTGTCACCATACGGTTTATCATACTATCTTAGGACTAATTCATCGAACGTGGCCACAGGTAGTCTTGTGGCTCTGCCCACCCCATTAGGGATTTCGGGCGTGATGCTATGTATGTAATTTAGTAAGATTTGCTTTATTTGAACATATCCATAAAACATTATCCGGTGCTCGTAAACGTTTGTATAACCGGTTAAAACACACGTTCGCGCGCGATTTAATCCGGCCGCCATGTTGCTATAAATCAGATAACCGGGTATAAACTGGATATTACCGGATACACCGGGTATCGTTCGCGGTTGTCATTTAATATAACGAGTACAAATAATGTGGTTAAGCAGAGGGCTTTTGTTCTCACAAACACAATATTGATATCTATTCAATTGATTACATTAAGAAAGAGAAGCGTTTTGTTTTTATTACGTTACACTAATAAATATAATAGATCATGAAGTTTGAGACATGTGAACCTACGGATTTTCATACAAAAGGCGATAACGATTTCCACCCCTTAAATGTTAACCGATGTTGACCAATTTTTGTAAGGTTGTCAGTCAGAACAAAATCTAGGTCTATATGTTTTGTTTTTTACACTATAATCAATAAATTCAGTTTTATTGTTGTTTTAGTATCCTCATACAAAACTAATTTCCGCGATTATTTGACTTTGTTGATCTTTAATCAATATCCAAAAAATGTATAAACCTAGATTTTGTTCGGACTGACAACCTATTAAAAATTGATCAAAATCGGTTAACATTCAAGGGGTGGAAATCATTATCGCCTTTTGTATGAAGAGGGTGATTTTTGTCGTTGATTCACAGTCCTCTTAAGATAAAGGAATAACATGATGTTTTGTGAGCGACGTCGACGTCGCGTAAATTAAATCGATTTTCTTGTATGAAACAAGACACGAACAAAACATCCTAAATGGGTGACAATTTTCCTTCATACTTCATACAACAGAGGTTTTTTTGTAAAGTCTGTTCGCCGAGAGTTGATAAAAAATAAGTCAGGGCTTTTTAACTCATTACAAATAGCGGTCCGCTAACTGTTTTTACCGATGACAATAAAAAATTAAAGGGAAAAACTATTTTGTTTTTCATTGAATATTATTACTGAATAGCCTGTATATGTCCCATTATTGGCATATCATCGGACGACGACTATGACGAAGTCTCAGTCGGAGGAAGAATCAAAGTCGGTGTCGTTTATTATGAAACGTTCAATTGCTTCGTCTAAAACAACACACGAACACCCAAACGACACTCGAAGCGTATATCAGAACGGAATGACAATATGGCCGCCGCGTTCGCGCGCTTGTCCGCCCGGTGCGGTGCCGCGCTTGACAACAACTGCGTGCCTCGTACTATGAAACTCAGTGCGCGCGGCGATAAGCGACGCCAGTCATGCAGTTTGCGATAGTTAAGCGACAATCGCTATGTCGAGACGATATCATAATATTTATCAATTCTCGGCGAACAGACTTTACTTACCAATAATTCGAACGCGTTTTTTATTCGACAAGCAATTTTACAGTCAGTACGGTACGGGTTGTTAACCGTAGTACCCTCGATAGTACCACCAGTGGGACCACGGTTACTTTTACCTACTTTCAGGCTTACTAAGGATAGGTAAAACAAACCGTGCTACCACTGCTGGCACTTTCGAGGGTACTACGGTTAAGAAAGGGTCAGTACTGGGTTATTCGATATTGCCTACCTAAGCGATAAACATCGCGATAGTTTTACAATGCGGCCGCCTTTACTGTCAAGTTAATATGAGTAACCATTGTAGCGGATGGGACCGAAAATAATAACCACAGCTTAATTGAAACTCAAAAAATTGAGGAAACTCGCGTCCGCGTGTGCTTTTACGTTAAGTGATGTATTGCGCAGTAAGTCTTGCATCAGCGAGCGCCCTCTATAACGATTTATTTATATAATATCAATTTAGATGTTTTCTCTGTTATAATATTATTCTTATTATTATGACCCTTAGAGACTTTATACATCTCTAAGCCACTTAAATTTACTTGTTCAGACGCGGAGACTATACATCTCCCTTATTAGTTGTATACTATAATTAATTTGTGCCCATTAGGTTTATTTGTTGCACTTTTTATGTTAGTTTTAGTTATATGTAATTTTAAAGTGGAAAAAAGACTTACTGCTGAGTTTCTTGCGGCGTTTCTTCTCAGCACATGTCACCTTTCGAAGCGCTGGTAGATTCAGACATGTATAAGAGCCCGTGTGGCCTACTTGCAAAATAAATATTTTCATTTTCATTTTCATTTTCATATAAGTTTGCATACAGTTACCAACAGATGGCGCCACCATGTTTATAATTAGCGTTACATGTTATTTAATAAATCAAGCAACAACTTATATCTATCGTGTCGTCTACAACCATATCGTAGCAAAATAATATGCAATTGAATACAGACCCAGCTTAAGTTATCGCATTATCTTATTAAAGATCGAACCTCTGTTATACGGGACTACTCAACCCGCCACAGCTTCGCCCGCGGTATTTTCCATACAAACTTTATCACCCCTTTTCACCCCTTTCCGGAGGGAATTTCAAAAAATCCGTCCTCAGTGCACCTCTAGGATATTCGAGGAATATCTCCTCCAAATTTCAAACCTCTAGAAATTCCAACAATCAATTATGAATAATTAATTTGGGATAAGATTAGAATAAAAATTAAGTTACTAAGAAATAATTCAATTATAGTAAAAAAGCATGGGGTGCAATTTACTTTATTTTCAAAATAGATATACATCATTTTATAGATAGAGCTACCAATGAAATAATTGTAACATTTAATACCAAGCACCCCACGCTTTTTTACTATAAATAAATTATTTCTTAATAACTTAATTTTTATTCTAATCTTATCCCAAATGGATTATTCATAATTGATTGTTGAAATTTCTATTACTGTAAGTAACGCAAACTCTTCATACTTAAAAAATATTTTTACTTTTTAATTCGGTTTGCTATTAAAGCGTGTTTTTTTAGTTATTTTTGGACTATAATTTTTTGTATTGATTGAATTTTGAAAAATCTTTTTACAATGCACGCCTGAACTATTTACAAAATGTCAGGGGTCTAAGTTGTAATTGTAATAAGAGATTCGTTGATACATGACACAGTATTATTTCACGTTTACTTATATAGATAAACATCAATTTTACCGTCGAAAAGGTTTCACTAAAACCGGATATCCAGTTTGATATTAATCTTTATCCGGTTAGCCTGTCGCAGGCATAACGTTATTAAAATGGCTGATGTTACGAACTATAACTTAGTTACTCTGCGCTTCGTATTAGTTTATTGATTTTTGATTACACTTTAGATGAGGTACAGTCGGCCTATGAAATATTTACTTACCTATCACATTCATATTATAAACGTGAAAGCTTGTGTGTTTGTGTGTTTGTAACTCCTTCACGCTTCAACGGCTGGAAGGATTTGAATCAAATTTGGAGTGGAGATATCTAAACAAGAGGATTCGTGTGTTTTCAACCTTGGACGTATTTCGACGCAACTGGCCACGGACGTAGGTACCTAACTTCCATAGCTGGGCACAAAACCGTTAATCCGTTACTCGTTAATTAACGAAGTTAACATTTCGAGTAATAGATTAAATATCATCATTAACTTCCGTTAAAACAATTAATGTCCGTTAATCGTTAATGAAGTATCTTCTATTTGCCAAAAGGATACCACGCTGCGCCGCTGACGAGTATGTTCGGGTCGATTGGTGGTTATCGCACGCATATCCTTTTTTATAATTTTTTCATGTCCTGTCTAAACTTCCATCGCCCATACATACATACATATCAAAAGCAATTTCTATCGCGAGTTAATTATTGACAATTAACGCTAACTTCCGTTAAGTCTTCCGAAAATTAACGCCTTAACGTTTAACGAAGTTAACTTTTTTAGTAACGGATTAGCGATTAGGTAACGGAGTTAACTATTTGATTAACGGTGCCCAGCTATGAGAATAACGTAGGTCACCCAAACAGAAGTAATATCGGCGAAATGGCACATGTACCTAGGGTTGCCAACCGTACTATAAAATATAGTATTGTACTATATTTTGGCTCTGTGTACTATATACTGTTGAAAAAATATATAGTACGCAAAAATACTATATTTCGGTCAGTCCTTACAAATGTTTCATACTTTGCTGTCATTGCCAATGATACATTAATTAAAAATGCCTTAAGTACACAAAAATATAAATTTTGAGACATTTATAAATAATTGAAAAAATTCAGTCTATGGTTGTTTTGTTTGTTTGTTGTTCCTTTACATCAAAGCGGGGCAATGGATCAAAATGGCGTTTTGCATTTACGTTGGTACTAAAGAATAATGGGCATTTTCGCAGCTTGGATAGCCACGAGATGCGCAATCGGAATGTTAGTAAGACGAATTGTGTGTATTATAATTAATCAATCATAACTTACACTGTTTTTAAAAGGTGACTCTTTAAAGTACTACATTTTCTTTCGTGTATACCTTTGACTGGAAAGTACTATATTTGCCCCGTAAATAGTTGGCAACCCTACATGTACCAAGGCAGGCGGGTAACTTAGTTCACGAGTTGAATTTGCCACGGGCACGTCAAGTTATACACAGTTGGTACAATACGTAAGTTTTCGCGTCATGACCTCAGCTATGTTATTCGGTTTTTTTTTCTTTTATTACGTCTACCAACAACGCTCTCAAAAGATCCTTCTTTTCTATGGCGTTCAATACGTCTGCATTGAACAAGTCCTTTAGTTCTGTATGGTATCTTTTATCACTGAGCCTATAAAGTAAAAAGTATAAAGTAAGTAAGTATAAAGTCCGTCCGTCCGTCCGTCTGTCAGAGGCTTCTAGCTCAGCAACGGTAAGAGTTAGAAGGTTGGAATTTGTACAGAATATGTGTTGCTATACTAGTAAAATTCGCACAACAAGCCCTTTTATTTGATATGTCACCGGCTATAGCTTGCAAAACTTTATATTTTTTTATTTCTAATTTACCCCCCGAAAACTGGCTCCTATGCTTAGAATTCATTTATTTACGTTACACGTCCGTGTTGCGGTCACTGACTTACATATGTGTACCAAATTTCAACTCGATCGGGCCAGTAGTTTCGTAGCAAATTAGCTGTGACAGACGGACAGACAGACAGAGAGACACACGAGTGATCATTGATGGGTTCCGTTTTTTCCTTGCGAGGTACAGGTACGGAACCCTAAAAATTACCAAATAAGGCACTAAGAAGTAGAATGTCCCATTTTTTAAGATCATCGTATCATAATAATATTATGTTCCCTTCTAGGTGGCGTTACTGCTAATCCTCTCCTCGCTTTGTCAAATTACTAAATTAAACGAAGTAAAAAAAGGCAAAGCTATTTATAACTTTTCTCTCTGATAGAGTGGTAAAAAATATAGCAACACGACTTTATTGTCATGGGCGTAAGAGACCCCCCACACTAGCGTCTTTCGAGCGTCGGCGTCTTGCTAGCGCCCGCGCAGCGTCAACGCAAAGCTCATGCGGCGGCTCGACGCCAGCGGCCCTAACACGCAAGAGACAATGATAAAGTCAAACCGTGTCATCTCTAAGTGCGTCTCTCTCACTCTAGTGCCGACGAAGGAGAAAGTCATAGAGATAATAGGGGTTTAATTTATCTTTATGTCTTGCATGTTATGACCGGCCGCAGCGGCGTTTTGACAACGGCCACGCAGCTGGCATGAGTTGGTAGACGCTCGCTGGCAAGACGGCGCTAGCGTCGCGGTGCCGCCGCGCGAGCGTTGCGTCGACGCTGCGCGGGCACTAACGAAGACTCTAAAGGCCCGGGCAAGTAAGAAACGCGACGCGCCGCAAACGCGTTTGATTTGCCCGGGCCTTAACGGTCAAAAGAAGCCGGTGGCATCGCGTCACCGCCGCGTCAACGCTCGAAAGCCGCTAGTGTGGGGGAACCTTAAGAGCACTCAGATATTTTGGCACGACCTCGACTGTACTGTGTTTCCTTTTGAAGTCGGTCACGGGGTGAATTAACTAAACGAACTGAAAGACGAAGTTATTTTAATTAAACAAATGCAGTAAAAGAAAACTCCGCAGTGTGAGAATTCGGGTGACCTTCTTCAGACGTACAAGCCACGGGAAGTAGCGATCAGATTTTTTTTATCAACAAGTGAAAAAAGCATTCGGGTAAGCCTTTTTCATACCTATGTATCTTTTTCTCCAGCGGCAATTTATTTCTTACTGAGAAAATCGGCCGATATAGTTAGTTTAGTCTATTTATTACTCAAGATAAAATACAGATTATTGCGTGTCATGTCAAATTGAAAACATTGAGATCTTCATACAAATATAAGTATACAAAATAATAATATAACAGTTCCGATTTTTATGTTTTTAAAGAAAACAAGAATCAAAATTTTCAAAAAAAAACCAATTCATATATATTTATTATTTATTTATATTAATGATAAACTATTATTATATTCTAATTACTTATACTACTTATATTACCTAATTAATTTCATCTTATAACTTATCATCTAAGTATTAATAATGGATTTATGGAATAGTAGCATTTTTCTATCATTAATTGTTTATGTTTATTTATAAAGCTTTTTCATTTTGTTAATTTTGTATTGTGTTTGGCGTTATACATTTTAATGGACATAACCCAAAGTCGCCCAAGTGACGCTCAATGTTGAAATAAGCTGACCACTGAAACCGCTCCCGCCTCCTCTCGCCCCACAGCCCACATCGTCAGGAATTTCATATCTCCCCAAGGTCCCCCTATAAAGGGAATTGCTCTCGAATACAGGAAACGTCCCTATATGCCTGGATTCCGCGGTCTTATATCATCCCGATAAAGACTTAGAAGCTATTGGGGAACGTCAATACGTTTATTCAATGCTGGCTTCTGGCTCCTTTGTTAGTAGGCATAGGCACATTACTTTGTGGAAAAAAGTTAAAAGTCAGGGCTTCTTAACTCATTACAAATAGCGGCCCGCTAATTATTTTTAACGATGATAATAAAAAAATAAAGGGAATCATTACATTTTTTTCATAGAATATTATTATCGCATAGTTTGTATTATGTCCCATTGCTGGCATATCATCGGACGACGACCATTGCGAAGCCTCAGAGACTATATAACAAACAACAAAACAGTGTAACATTAACAAACAACGAGAACAACAACGATTTTAAACAATTATTTAACTTTATAAACAGAAAGCCACACGCGAACACCCAAACGACACACTCGAAGCCAATGACATATTATAGAAAGACTCAAGACACGTCATATATCGATACTCAACGCGTTTTCAACACGTGTCATAGATAAAAAAAATCTATTTGGTTTATTTTCGGCCAGCGCAGATTTATGTGACATTTGACGCGCACATATGACATTAATTTGCAATATGGTGAATGTGTCTATGAACAAAACAAACATATTTTTTTCGCCGCCGCCCGCCCGGCTCTACACCGCACTTGACTACATCTGCATCCCTCGTACCACGAAACTCAGTGCGCGCGGTGATAAGCGATGCGCGTCATACAGTTTGCGATAGTTAAACGACAGTCGCTATTTCGAAACGATATCATAATATTTATCAACTCCCGGCGAACAGACTTTAGGGTACGCGAGGAATGTGTCCTCCAAATTTCAAACATCTATGACCACCCGTTTAGGCTGTGCGTTGTCTATAAGTGAGTCACGGTACTGTTTTATATGTATTGATAAGTAACTAACGCAAACTCAATGACTTTGTAACATGGGTCCGTCAACACCGTTTAAGGAAGCTCACAGTTACAATTTTACAGGCAAACCATGGCAACACAGCAGATGTACGGGATCTGTCATCGGTATTGGCAGATTTAACTTTTAAAATTCTAACTTATAGCTGCGTGAAACAAGGCACTGAACTCAAGAAAATTATATTGATTTACGGGAAGTTCGTGCATGCCCGATGAGAGCACGTTGTCTTTTCATGTGTGGCTAAACCGCTGAATCGATTTTGATGAAATTTGGAATAAAAGTAATTCAAGTTCTGGGAAAGGAGCTAAGATACTTTTTTTTAAAACAACCGAGCCCTAAAAGGATGAAATAGGGTCTGGAAAGTTAATAAGCGGCAAGTACGTGCGTGCCCATATTTTAGGGAAAAAATATAAAAGAAAATTCGCTATACTAAAGATACTTCCACGTAGACGGTTGGGGAAGTTGCATGAAAATCAAAATGCAGATTATTATTTGATTAAGGGTGAAAATTAGTGATAAATATATATTGTTTTTTATTTCTGATTTCAGTCTTTTGGACATCCTCATAAAATCTATGTCATGTTTTATTTCTACGATGTTGGTCTAAAAACAGTAGTTATTTTTGGAAATAATTGCAGGTTTTGTTTAAACGCCATACATTTTGTACAGTCTAACGACAGCTGTGACGTCATAGCCGTTTGTTCATTTTGTATGGAGTGTTTTGCGAGTGGTATGAACAATGACTTTTCAAAGCTTCATAACTCATAAAATTATCAACATAAAAATATTTTGCGTACACAGATCGGTTTCTATTACTCAGCACTTTCCAGTACAAGATGAAAAAACCGGACAAGTGCGAGTTAAACTCGCGTGGAGAGGTTTCCGTTCCGTACACTTACTGCTGAGTTTCTTGCGGCGTTTCTTCTCAGCACATGTCACCTTTCGAAGCGCTGGTAGATTCAGACATGTAAAAGAGCCCGTGTGGCCTACTTGCAAAATAAATATTTTCATTTTCATTTTCATTTACATGATTATCTGAAATTTACTAGGTTACTTTAAATACTATAGACTTCTTATAGGTTTTCCTGTAATCTATAGGTAAAGATTTTGTTTTTTTTTTTTTTTTCAAAATTTTGGCCCCATTAGTTTCGGAAATATAAAAAATATGTTTAAATCCTCACAACAAGCCCTTTAATTTGATATTTCACACGATATAGGTTGAACGACTTTTTTTTTAAATTTTCTTATTTACCCCCAAAAAGTGGCCCCATGTTTAATATTCATATATTTACGTCACGCTTCCGTGTTGCGGTCACCGACTTACATATGTATACCAAATTTCAACTCAATCGGTCCAGTCGTTTCGGAGCAAATTGGCTGTGACAGACGGACAGACAGACAGACAGACAGACAGACACACGAGTGATCCTATAAGGGTTTCGTTTTTTCCTTTTGAGGTACGGAACCCTAAAAATATTATGCATTTTCCTATTGAACTGCAAAAGTTTATTTTTGGTCTTTATTTTGTCATTACCACATTGAAGTAAACGCGAGTGTTCAATACTAAAACAAAGCGACCCTGTATCGCGTATGATTTAGTACGCAACTCTGACGGCTAGACGAAGATTTATCTCCGAGCGTAATCAAGAGTTATGGCTTCGGCAAACACGACCCTAAAATATTGAAGTGTTTCTAATAACAGCTGTCTTTCGGATAATTCATTATCTAAAATGCTAAGCAAAGGTTTACTTAGGCTTCCACACACGAAACGCGGGTTCGAAGCGAGCTCGCGTCATCAGTTGACTATGGGATGGGTGTGTAATGTATGATATAGCAACAATAGTACATTGTGCATCTAGGGCCGTAAGAAGAGGATAACTAACGAGAGTCTGTTAGAAGCCCGACGCCGATAGGCGAGGGCTTTTATGACTCGAGTTTGTTATCCCCTTACTGCCCGTGATACACACAATGTTTTTCATCACACTTGCGAGGAAATGAAATAAAAATTAGACAAGAAAAAGTATATATATTAATTTTGTTTCCATTTTACATCGTGAATTACCATCAGGTGGGTGTTCATAAACTGAGCGTACGTTGCGATCAGCGCGGGGCAGCTCCGCCGGCTTGCGGTCGCACGCCCCGCCGGCTGCGGCTCCCGAGCAGCTCCGCCGACCTGGCGCACTTAACTGCCCGCGGGAGTTTATAACTCCCGGTGACGGCGGGGCCCATAGAGGAGTTAAATCGGCTATAGTTGCTCTATACGGTCACGTATAATAACACCCTTTCCGAGCAAGTGTGATGAAATGATATAATTTCATTGGCTCTAATCACTTTTGACATAATTGCAAGGGCTTATAACTTTCCTTTGATATAACGATCATTTGATATAATACTTTACAAAATATATAAAGTTCATTTGATATAATACGTTTCGTGTGATATAACCATTAAATGCTCTAACCATCAGTTGAAATAGTCACAAGAAGGACGTAGCATCGAAGGGTAAGGCACGCTTTGCTTCAATCTCACCTTAGCCTTCCGAACCTAACCTCTCCGAGTCACTTCTGATCCGAACCATCCCGTTATTTTATTCAATGATTATCATCAATCATCAATCAATACATATAAAACAGTACCGTGACTCACTTATAGACAACGCACAGCTTAAACGGGTGGTCCTAGAGGCTTAAAATTTGGAGGAGATATTCCTCGAGTACCATAGAGGTGCACTAAGGAGGAATTTTTGAAACTCCATCCCTAAAGGGGTGGAAATAGGTCATACAGATTGTATGAAAAATACCGCGGGCGACGCTGTGGCGGGTCCATCATACATAATGATGATTATATCATATGAAAATATATTAACTGTTGTTACATATGATTCTCCTCTGCTGCACTGGGAGTGAAGAAATAGAATAGAATGCGTGCAGATGCTTATCATCCTGGCATGTCGTAAAAGTCGACTAAGGGACGGGTCCTCTCCAACATGGTGGACTATCTGTATGGGCGATGGGCTGATCACCTGTCACCATACGGTTCATCATACCATCTTAGGACTAATTAATCGAACGTGGCCACAAGTAGTATTGTGGCTCTGTCTACCCCATTAGGGATTTCTGGCGTGATGCTATGTATGTATGTGTACATATGATTCAAGAATTATATCATATGAGCGTTATTGCGACCAATATTATATCAAATAATTTTATAGTGATCGTTACACACGAACCCCTATGCGATGGCACTGTTAAATATCAGCTCGATGCTCTGTAGGTACTCTGTGGAAGTGTACTATGTGTACTGTATACTTTGAAAAACTGGTAGTTTTTTTTGTTGTAAAAACACTACCCAAGCCATTTCGCTCAATAAATGATTGAATTTCGTTGTATTTGATTGAATAACCCGCAGGCTCTGACTGTGGCGCCATCTAGTTATAACTGGATTTTAGCAGCTTCGGCTTTTTGCCCGACGAGTTATGATTCTTTAACAGGAGAGAGAACCTACGGTTTTTCATACAAAAGACGATAATAATTTCCATCCCTTAAATTTTAACCGATTTTGACCAATTTTTGATAGATTGTCAGTCAGAACGAAATCTAGGTCTATACGTTTTGGTGTTTCACTATAATTAATAAATTCAGTTTTACTGCTGTTTCAGTAATCTCATTGAAAATTAAATTCGGCGATTATTTGACTTTGCTGGTGTTTAGTTTAACCAATATTCAAAAAACCGGCCATGTGCGAGTCGGACTCGCGCACTAAGGGTTCTGTACCATTATCTATATAATGGTTCACGGTTTATACATAAGAATTATGTTTATGTTTTTTTTATTTTTTTTATTTTATATTTGAGTTGATTAAATGAACGGTAAATTGCGGTTTACGATTTATGACGTATTAAAAAAAAACTACTTACTAGATCTCGTTCAAACCAAATTTCGGTGGAAGTTTACATGGTAATGTACATCATATATTTTTTTTAGTTTTATCGTTCTCTTATTTTAAAAGTTACAGGGACACACACACATTATTTTACCACATTGGAAGTGTCTCTCGCGTAAATTATTCAGTTTTTTTTTTGTATTTTTGTGTGAAAATCTTAATGAGGTTTACAGAATACATTTACTTACCAAGTTTCAACAGCATAGTTCTTATAGTTTCGGAAAAAAGTGGCTGTGACATACGGACGGACAGACAGACAGACAGGCAGACAGAGATGACGGATCCATAAGGGTTCCGTTTTATGCCATTTGACTACGGAACCCTAAGTTTGTATGGGTAGCGTAGGTACACACTCCTCTTAAGGCGATATTCAGTTTTATTCCTCCATGGAAAAACATAACGCTGTTTGAATTGGCCTAAGTAAATGAACCCCTAAGGGCCTGTTGAAAAGGGCACTCAAGGATCCAATTGTGAAGGGACACAATGGCCCCAGTCCCCAGTCCCCAAACCAGAACTTTAGCGCTAAATTAACGTAGTTATGAAGGAAACGTCGTTTAAAAGTTTCGCGAGTGTGAGAGATGAGGTTTTTTTACAATTTTTTCGTTCATTTGAATCTCTAATAAGCGAACATCAAAGTTATGGGACACTTTCTGTGTAAGGACTGTTTTTTATTATTTCATTTTGCCTTAACGGGGTTGTAAAACCATGTTTGGAGATAGAGGTTATAATTTGCCCTCGTCGGTGGAAAAATATCAAGAAATAGTCTTCTAGCAGCCAGTGGCGTAACTATACCATCTGGGGCCCGTGGCAAATTCTTTTGATGGGGCCCTATCAGTAAAAATCGTCACGTTGTACTATATTTTTGAGCTCGCGGCCTCTTGGACCGGGGCCCTCTTGGGTAGGGGGCATGTTGCCAGCCCTGCCACCCTATTTTTACGCCACTGCTAGCAGCCGCCATATTGAGTTTCAGGTAACTTCATATGCTCTTCATCCAGTTTGTTAAAATCAGTTCCGTAGTTTTGGATCTAAGTGGCATACATACAGATACTCGCGAAAAACATTGATTTTTACGGTTCCGTACCTCAAGGGGAAAAAACGGGACCCTTATAGGATCACTCGTGTGTCTGTCCGTTCGTCTGTCGCAGCCAATTTAGTTCAAAACGATTGGACCGATAGCGTTGAAATTTGGTATACATATGTAAGTAGGGTACCGCAACGCCGTCTGCGCAAATAAATTAATTTTAAACATGGCGGCCATTTTGGAGGGTAAATTAGAAAATAAAAATAAAAACTTTTGCGATCCATCTATGGCGTGGGACATATCAAATGAAAGGGCTCGTTGTGAGGATTTTAAATAACTTTTTTTAATTTTAAGATAGGCAAAAATTTACCATTCCCGACATTATCTCCGAAACTACTGGGCCTAAAATGTTGAAAAAATACAGAAAATAGTTCTTTACACATAGATTACAGGAAAACCTATAAGAAGTCTATGGTATTTAAAGTTTTAAAGTAACATTGGAAATTTCAGATAATCATGTACGGAACCCTCTCTATGCGAGTTTAACTTGCACTTGTCCGGTTTTTATATATAAGTATATTTATGAGCGTTAGAGCTTCACCGGAGAGACGAAAAACATTACCCTCCTTTTGCATCACTGCAGTCGGATAAAAATAAACGTTAGCCAGTACATCCTCCTGTTTACATTATTGCACAAAAAGCGGTTACGATAACAAAAAAATGTTTACTAATATCGCGTATACAATAAGGTCAACGGCCGATGCATGCCACAAAAATAGCTAGCCTATATTTAACGCATTATGTATATGCGCAGGAGTACGCAGTTTTATACCCGCTGCGTTACGAGACAGAAATTTACCTGACAAATGGCCAAATTCAAAGGTAACTCAAATTGATCTTTTATTAAAGTGACGTTTGAGTGACGTTTTTGTATAGGATGACAACTAGTTGAGGGACATTTAACCAAAGCTGGACACAAGACCGTTAATCCGTTAATCGTCTTCGCGTACGTTCTGCATACGTAATGCAACCGAAGCAATAGCTTCATCAATTTGGTGGCACATTTGTATTGTACTGACTGTATTGGTGTAAAGTCTGTTCGCTGAGAGTTGATAAAAAAAAACCAGGGCTTCTAAACTCATTACAAATAGCGGTCCGCTAATTATTTTTACTGTTGACAATAAAAAAATTAAGGGAAAACCCAAATTATTTTCATAGATTATTATTATTGAATAGCCTGTATATGTCCCATTGCTGGCATATCCGTGACGAAGTCTCAGAGTTGGAGGAAGAATCACAGTCGGTGACGTTTATTATGAAACGTTCAATTGTTTCGTCTAAAACAACACACCACACGAACACCCAAACGACACACACTCGAACCGTATCTAGCGAGGGTAGTGCCCAGGTGCGTGGTACGCTCGTGCTATTTTGCTACTGTACACTCGATACTGCAATACGGTGCAGAACTGTGGGGGCGTGCGGCGGACTGGGAGCGCATCTTTCGCATGCAAAAAAGAGCTGTCCGCGCGATTGTCCAGACAAGCCAGGGTACTTCTGCAAGGCCACTGTTCAAGTCCCTTCGGATTCTGACACTACCATCCATAGTGATATTACAGGTGGCTACATACGTGCGTGTCATCTGGACGAATTTGTTAGGGCGGGAGACGTTCACAGGCGTAACCTGCGGAACGCCAGCACACTCGTAGGCATCCAGCACAGACTCGCCAAGTCCGCGAAACCATAGAGGAATAAGACCTAGAGAAACCATGCCCTCGGTGGATTACTTATTTAAGAAAAGTGTAAACAGATGTCGCTAGTATGCACATGGTCATTTAATGTTTTTCAAATCTATCGATTTCATGTCTGAAAATTTAATGATTCATTTACTTTTAAGGTTTTTATGTATGAATAATCAAAATTATACGTTCAATGACCTAAAAGCATTCACTTAATAATTTTAAGTAATATACGAAAAATCTGTTTTAGCGCCATCTTACACAATTGTATTGTACTTTTTCGTTTGTGCATTGTGATGTGACTAATTTGACCGATAACAATGGTTTTCATATAAAAGGTCATAGATACCGGATATACATACTTATAAATATAAATAAATACTTAAATACGTAGGAAACATCTAAGATTTAAAAAAAACATTGTTGCTCAACACGTAAATTATTTTCCCTCACCGGGGATCGAACCCGGAACGCCAGCTTCGGAGGCAGGGTCACTATCAACTAAGCTAACCGCGTCGTCAAAATATCCTATTTTATAAACTTGTAACAGAGCTACGTCTGTATATTGAAGTTTCCTATGGAAAACATTAGTACCCTTAAGGTACGGAACCCTTAAAGAGAAATGTATAATTAATAAAATAAAGTAGGTAGGTAATGTAATAACAATGGCATTTAATCTTGTAAGTTAGTACGGACGGATTTTAAGATAATTGCGCAGATACATACAAACATATCAACGGGCTCTCACCAGCTATGTGACGTCATTCTCGAAGTAATCTCGTCTCTCATTTCATCCCACATTTCGTCTGACAATCATAAATTGACCCGCGCGCTCGTACCTAGGCATTACGCGGAGTTAGGTATCTATGTCCATGGCCGCTTGCGCTGGTAAATGACCAAGGTCGAAGACACGCATGAACTAGTCATAGCTGGGCACAAGACCGTTAATCCGTAAATCTTAATTAACGAAGTTAAATTGTTCACTTTTTAAATTGTTAACGGACTCATTAACTTCCGTTAAAACAACTAATGCCCGTTAATCGTTAATTAAGTAAAGTACCTACTGGTTGCCAAAAGGACACCGAGCGTATCTACGGCACCGCGAGCGCAAAACACGCCTGACTAGTAAGTAGGTATGCCTACGCTCGGGTCGGGCTAGCCGGCCGCGGTCATCGCGCGTAGACCCTTCTTTTATACATTTTTCATGTCCTATGTCCTGCCTAAACCTCCACAGTTCATACCATAATTTTTGTTATTAGTAAGTAAATCACTAACATTAACGATATATAAAATGGAATTTCTATCACGTGTTAACGATTAACTTTAACTTCCGTTAAATCTTGCGAAATGTAACTCTTTAACGTTTAACGAATTAAAGCTTTTTATTAACGGATTAGCGATTAACGAAGTTAATTATTTCATTAACGGTGCCCAGCCATGCCATAGCTGGCTGGACACATGACCGTTAATCCGTTGATCGTTAATTAACGAAGTTAACATTTCGAGTAACGGATTAACTTTTAAGTTAACTTCTGAAATTGTTAACGGACTCATTAAACTCCGTTAAAACAATTAAAGTCCGTTAAACGTTATTTAGTACCTATTTGCCAAAAGAACACTGCGCGGGTTATGTCAGATAGCTTTTGATTTGAATTTGATCTCTAAATAGGTAATAGGTATTATTACAAACTCTAATGCAATAAGTAGGTACCCAATTTTTACTAATGTTCCATGTCCTGCCTAAACTTTCATAGCACAATACCAATATTTTGTATAAGTAAATACCTAACGCAACGGCATACTTCTATAACGAGTTACCAATGAACGATTAACGTTAACTTCCGTTAAATCTTCCGTAATGTAACGCTGTAACGTTTAACGAAGTTAACTTTGTTAGGAACGCAGTAGCGATTAACGAAGTTAACTATTTGATTAACGGTGCCCAGTTTTGAAAATGGCCGCCATTTTTAGGGTTCCGTAGCCAAATGGCAAAAAACGGAACCCTTATAGATTCATCATGTCTGTATGTCTGTCTGTCTGTCTGTCTGTCTGTCTGTCTGTCTGTCAGTCAGTCTGTCTGTCTGTCTGTCTGTCTGTCTGTCTGTCCGTCCGTCCGTCCGTCCGTCCGTCCGTCCGTCCGTCCGTCCGTCCGTCCGTCCGTCCGTCCGTCCGTCCGTCCGTCCGTCCGTCCGTTCGTCCGTCCGTCCGTCCGTCCGTCCGTCCGTCCGTATGTCACAGACACTTTTTTCCGAAACTATAAGAACTATGCTATTGAAACTTGGTAAGTAGATGTGTATTCTGTGAACCGCATTAAGATTGTCACACAAAAATAGAAGAAAAAAAAAACAATGAATTTCTGGGGTCCCTCTACTTAGAACTGTAACTCAAAAAATTCTTTTTCATAAAACCCATACGTCCCTATCTATGGTAGGTCTTCAAAAATGATATTGAGGTTTCTAAGATCTTTTTTTTTTTTAACTGAATAGTTGGCGCGAGAGACACTTCCAAAGTGGTTAAATGTGTGTCCCCACCCTGTAACTTCTAAAATAAGAGAATGATAAAACTAAAAAAAAATATGATGTACATTACTATGTAAACTTCCACCGAAAATTGGTTTGAACGAGATCTAGTAAGTAGTTTTTTTTTAACACCTCATAAATCACGGAACCCTTCATGGACGAGTCCGACTCGCACTTGGCCGCTTTTTGTAATTCTGAGAACGGAAACGGATTCGTTTTCGGAGGCTACATGAATCCTCAGATATAGATTTTAAGGTGCCGCATGAGTTCGTGCAAAATATCGATGAAGAATGAGAACTTATTAAATTACACTATGTACTTATATTTAAAAAGAATGTATCATATTTTAATATAAATATAAATATGAAAAATTCAAATCATTAAAAAATTGCTTGATCATCTGAAATACGCATATTAAATATATTAAACCTCTCCGTGGCGTGACGTCAGAAGCGGGGAGCGCACGGTACTTACCTACCGACCTCACGCCATGAAGCTATGGTCGCGTCATGAAATTTTACCTAATTATTTTTATACGGCGCTGCTGGGTATCGTTTTGCGAAATTGCTTATGCTATTCCTAAAATAGCGCCATCTGCGATTCTTTTTCCAAAGATCCATAACCAGAAACAGTTATTCTTTCATGTATTTTCAAAGAAAACTGACAGATGGCGCTGAAATCCTAGAGGCTTTGTAAATAAAGGGTTGCTCCCTAGCGCCATCTACGAATACGGGGGTTTGAGGTGGTCACATTTCAATGTATGGAGTTGACCTATCTGGTTATACTTAATTTATGGCGAAACTCATCCACGTGATGGGGCCGACGGTATACAATAAGCTGCCGGCGCGAGTCACGGGTGCACTCACTGGCTAGCTTCAAATCCCGCCTCAAACGCTGGCTTATCGAGCACACGTTCTACAGTTATAGCGAGTTTATTGAGTTGTCTTTGTAATCGTTTAGTATTAATTTTATTTATGTGTATTTTAATTAATGCCAAATGTTGAATGGTTTTATGTGTATTTTTACTGTATTTTGAATTGTTTTGTGACCTATAATATGAATTATTATCAATAAATAAATGAAATGAAATGAAATATTCCAAAATGGTAATATGGAGCCGCGCTTGACAACGACTGCGTGCCTCGTACCACGAAACTCAGTGCGCGCGGCAATAAGCGTCGCCCGTCATACAGTTTGCGACAGGTAAGCGACAATCACTATTACGAGACGATATCATAATATTTATCAACTCTCGGCGAACAGACTTAAGGATGTGTACCACGTCAAATTCGCAGTACATCTATTTTATTTTTAAAGTTTTGTTTCATTTGCACCAAATAACGGCAATGAGTAATTTTGTACGAATAATGATTTAAAATACACAAATTGTGTGATTATTAATAATTATTTAGTATGTGAAATAAAATTAGAATGATTTGACTACTCGAGTGACAACAGCGCTAGCGGCCTTTCCCTACCGTTTGACGTTACGGTCCGGACACATGGAAATTCAATCAAGAGTATTTCCGTGGGAACAACGGTAACAACATTTTTTTTACATCCAAAAATCGAGGAGAGTACAAAGTTATAGAAAATACATTTTCTAATTATAAAAGTAATATTGGACAGAAACAATTTTCGCTTTTTCTTGTCATTTAATCAACTTCCGGCACAAATAACACAGGCGCAGCACATACCTAACACATGTAATTTTAAATGTCATTTATCTCCTTTAAAAGAACAGAAAAGTGGTTTTATTTTTTATTACACTTATTTGAAACGACTAATATTACCATACTATTCAATTTCAGCGAAAAATATACAAATCGATACATTGGGTGTACATCCCTAAGTCATCGTTTAGTGTTCCATATTCAAAACATAGACACAAAACAAGTACCTACACATACATAATTTTCCATATATACTCACACAAGCAAATGGATCCTTAAAGTGCTTCATTATACACAACTACATTCAAGATATAACTAGCTAACTTTCGCGTGTAACTTTATCATGTGTAGAAGCGTTTACTTACCTAAAGTTGAAATATTTAACCTGACTTGCGAACTAAAGGGTTGCATGACCTAGGTGATTCTCTTATTAACACTTCGCTCATGAACTCGCCGGCGAGCTTAACTTGACCCGTCATTGCGTATAAACTGCACGTTCGTGCTTGTCTGCGATCTTGGACGTATTTCGACGCAGCCGGCCACTGACGTAGGTACCTAATTCCGCATAATTCATACGGGCGCGCGGGTCAATTTATGATTGTCGAATGAAATGATTTTCTAAGTGCGCAGCGGCTGATCAGCGATCACATTCAGATTTCGACCGAATGACTTTCATTTTACAGTCTAAATTTATTTCATTTAATGCTAATTTCGCCTGGCAATCATAAGTTGACCCGCGCGCTGGTAATCAGTATGCGGAGCGAGGTACTCAAGTCCATGGCCGGTTGCGTCGAAATACGACCAAGGTTGAAGACACGCAGTAACAATGTAGTTTATACACACTGGCGGGTCAAGTTAGGCTCGCTGGTGACGAAATGTTATTTAGGAGAAAAGGTACACTTGCCTTTAAATAGACGCGAACCTCTAGTAGTTTCTGCGAAAGGTGACCTGAGGTCACTTTGTAATACGAATTGTACACACAATTAATAAAAAGCCGGTCAAGTGTGAGTCTGACTTGCGCGCCGAGGGCCCCGTACTTATGTCTACGAAAAACAGACAGTACCTATCTTGTAGGTACGGAAACCTAAAAATGAAAAAAATTGCTTTTAACAACGGGGTAACGAAACCGTTCACAAAGGCAAAAAATTACTTTCGCAAGCCTCTATCTTCGTGCAATCGTCGAGTGTGATACGATGTTTCAAAGGTGATTCCATTATGTTAATATTTTTTTGTTATGTAACTAAATCGGTTTTCGGAGTTTTTCCTTTACTTGTGCTACAAGCCAATGCTTCTTGCCTTTCATGATTTTAGGTCAACGGGAAGTACCTTATAGGTTTTGATACCCTTTTGATTCCCTTGCGATTACCAAAATATGTGACATAAACGGCCGTATCTTTTAATTGCGGTGACTTAGGAGGTTGATTTTTACACAGCTCCAGGGAATTGCGGACTTGAGTATTTGATATTAATTTCAACTTGATACCTCTACGCGCTCTTGAGAAAAAGGTCTCGACTCTTGACACACTGACAGACGGAAAGACAGAAAGACAGACGGACAAAGAAGTGATCCTATAAGGCTTCCTTTTTTCGTTTTGAGGTACGGAACCCTAAAACCGCGTTTCATTGTATAATCAAACGTTTCTTACACGTGATTTAAGCTGATTTCGGCGTTCAAATTTTCAGAGCCGTCAAAATTAGCATAATCACAAATCAGACCTTTTTAAATAACATCAAAATATTTATTCATCAAACTAGACAAATTACGATGAAATAGACATTAATATAAAATATCCTCTGAAATTCGTTACGCCGACATTATTTTTTATTCTGAAAGTAATCCATGACGTACTTTTATCAGGTATTTGGACGTATTTGAACGAAGCGTGCAGTTAAGAGCCAGACATATTGTGGGCGTGGCAGGAGTGCAGCGCGGGCGCAGCGTAACGCCATCGGTTGTCATCTATTGGAAGTCATAACAGACGTCACACTGAAAACGCGCGCGACGCGTTCGGCTTGAATTGAAAGAAAGAAAGGAGAAACAAAATATATTTATTTGCCAGATAAACAAAAACATACCTACATACATACAATGCTCCGGGAGTACAATTAAGAAGAATACACCCATTGGTGCGATCGACCGCAGCGCATGGTGATTTGCGTAACGTCTGCTATGACTTCCAATACAAAACAACAGATGGCGTTACGCTGCAGTTGCGACGCGCTCCTGTCACGCCTGCAATGTGAGCGTACCTTAAAACAGGAAAGGGAACGAAACCTGAATGCTACGAGATGTAGCAGTTATTATTGTGTAGCTAACTCAGACATCACAAACGAAACGACGGACAAGTTTTGAAAGAACCGCATAATATTTATAAAGGCACCTCAATAAAAAATCACGTTACGTCTTCATTCAGCAGTTATTTTTATTTATCGGCACTTCAAAGAGCTAGAACATCGCAGCGAATACTTTATCTTGCTTCGGTTTGATGTCTAATTCAAACCGATGGACGGACATTTCATTATTATTAGAAGCGGCGTTTCCAGAACCGTTTTTTGGGAAGTAGGCCAAATAAACTTTTGAAGAAACTAAAGTTAGTGACAGATACCAGCTATCATAGAAACGGCAACCTAAGCCCTAGTATTCTAAGTGCTAAGGCTTTAAGGTCCTACTCGGCGAATTTCGCTGTTTTCAAATCCTCTAAAGCAAGATGAGAACAATCGGAGATAATATGCCCGAGAGAATCTCCAGGACAGCGGCATGCCCGACAGATGTCGACCGTACCGTCCCTCAGGATATATCTCCGGTAGTTATTCGTCTTGACAACTTCGTCTGCAATTGCACAGACAAAACCTTCAGTTTCCTTTGGGGAACCTTAGGTCACCGAAGCGCAGCCAGTTCACCGACGCGAGCAGATCCAAATCGGGCCCTGTTAGGGTCTTGTAGAACCGCCCGTGCAGCTCTTTACTCTTCCATACGTCATGCTCAGCACCTTTGGTCTGCGCCAGTTCTCGTTTGCCAAGGAGAGTGGGGTAAGGCTCCTGTCTACTGCCACCACATCGCGATGCATCCCACACTCGTTGTTAAGGAAATACTCCCTGAGACTGCACACCTCGCGGTTGTGAAGGTTTTTGGCGTTTAAAAAGCCGCGTCCTCCACACTTCCGCGGGATGTACAGTCTCATAACAGACGAGCGCGGGTGTAGCATGCGATGTTTCGTGAGCAGGTGACGGACCCTCCTATCCAGGGCGTTCAGCTCAGTCTGGGTCCACCTTAGTTTGCCAAAGGAGTATGTGAGTAGAGGCATCACCCAGGCGTTGAAGGCGCGCACCTTGTTGCCACCCGACAAAAGACTGTTAAGTACTTTTGTCAGGCGACAGCAGAAGCGCTCCTTTACAGCCCACTTTATGTCCCCATCCACAATACCCAAAGACTGTGACATACCAAGGTATTTGTAGGTTTCTGCTTCGGAGAGAGATCTGAGGGACATTGTCTCAGAAAGTTGTAAATTCGTCGAATTTACAACTTTCCCCCGCTGTACATGCATGACCGCACACTTGTCTAAACCGAACTCCATTTTGATGGCACTACTGAAAACCTCTGTTGTTTTCAGTAGCTCCATCAATTCTGGACGTTTTGGTGCAAACAACTTCAGGTCATCCATGTACAGCAGGTGAGAAATTATCTCACCCTCTCTTCGAAGACGGCAGCCTAGCCCTGAATCCTTCAGCAGAGTGCTGAGCGGATTCAGAGCTAAGCAGAACCACAAAGGACTCAAACTGTCACCCTGGAAAATTCCCCGCTCAATCCTTATAAAGTCCTGCGGGCCAGAGGGGCCATCGCCGCCACCTGGTTGACGAAGGACTGTGATCCACTGCCTCATACATGCGCCTAAGAAGGATCTTAAAGCTGTATCTACTTTATACAGCTCCAAGATCCTCTCCAGCCATGAGTGAGGCACCGAATCATAGGCCTTCTTGTAGTCAATCCAGGCAGCCGAGAGAGACCCCCTGTTTCGCCGGACTTGTTGGCAAATGGTCATGTCCATGAGGAGGAGCTCTTATTATTATTATTATTATTATATAGCTGTTTCATACTTTTTTGAGCTTATTTTTTCAGTAGACGTGTTTTAGTTTTTGAACAAAGGTAGGGTATTACTTGTTTTAATTTTAGTATGGATTGGATAAGGCGAAATTTCACTGAATTTTATTGGGCGTGGTCTTAACGGTATCTCATAATGTGAACGTACATTTTAGCCCTCCATTGATCTCGTAATCTATTCTATACATTACCATGCAAATGGGGTCCCATCTTGACGTGTCACGTAACACGTGACGTCACAGTCAAAGCCGCTGTCACAACCCTAAGCCGGGTACTCCGTTACTAGACGATACCAAACATGTTTACGAAGTTGCAGAACGCGTTTGTAGCTTTAAGAAAATTCTATTTTGAAGCGCAATAGGCGTTTCCTTAAAAATTCTAATAAGTCCGTCATTTACATTAAAAAATATTGAACACATATTTTTTCTTTTGTCAATCAAACAAAAAATTACGAAGATACAGTGCGTTGAAGTTCCGCGTGACGGCACCACTTTCCACACTTGATTGATTTGATAAAGCAAAACATACGTGTTCAATATTTTTTGATAATCTAACCGACGGACTAATACTTTTCACTTCTTTTTTGCTACTCGTAGATAAAAATAATGTAGAAGCATAAATCTGGCCGATCCGATTATGTATCTAACAAGATAAAGTTGAAAACGAATACCCGAATATACAAATCACAATTTTAATATTTTTACATAGGTAATCAATCAAACATATATAAGTATACTAGCTGTGCCCCCGACTTCGTCCGCGTAGACTTTGATTATCGTTATTACCTCGGGAACTTTTCAATTTTCCGGGATAAAAAGTTAATCCAGGGTATAAGCTATCTCCATTCCAAATTTCATCAAAATCCGTCTAGCCGTTTTAACGCGAAGAGGTAACAAACACACACACACACACACACACACACACACACACACACATATATATATACACACAAAGTTTCGCATTTATGATATTAGTAGGATTTGGAATGTGCTTGTGAAGACCTTTCATTCGATACCAAATATCACATATTTATCTTAACATTAATATTTTTGTGTTGTTAAATTTACACTATGACAGGCGGAGTGTCAAAACGCATCGCATGACATGTTATTTTCCAAACTACGATAAGTAGTTTATGAGCTATGAGGAAACAGATGAACATACCTGCATATATATAATACTACAATCATAACACTTTTTTGGTATTGCTATAGACGTGTAAATAGTTGCATTTTGTGTTATAATTTAGTCAAAAAAACCTGATGTCGATTATGTGTGTAAATGCTTCGACAGGGTGCTCTCACTGTCGGTTTGTTCCCAATTCTACAGATTCCCTTTATCCATTTCTACAAATTACCATGTTTACAGATTCCTATTACTACGGGTTCCCATTTCTACAGATTCCCAACTCAAATTAACAGATTTTTTGTCGTAAAAGTGTACGATATGACATTAAATGAAATGGACTTCGTCGGGGCAGTAGCGTCGACGCACCTGAACTCTTTGTGATGCAAAAAATGTGTGCGCATTCTAGTGAATATCCGCACATGGAGAGTTCTAGACCGTATTTCATACAACATAACCTCCTTACTACCCTTACTATATGTATATCTTTGAAGCAACTGTATTTTTTCGGAAGCACATACACTTATTTATACTAAAAAAAGAACTGTGTAAACTGAGCCAGACAAATCTGTAGACATGCGGATAATCGGACATGTCACTAGGGGAAAAAACTTACAAATGTAACATGAGAATCTGTAATATTGGAAGTCTGTAAAAATTGGTAATCTGTAGACATGGGAATCTGTTGAGTTAGGAATCTGTAGGCATAAGAATCAGTAAACATGGGAATCTGTAATATTCGAAATCTGTAGTATTGGGAATCTGTAGACATGGGAATAATCGGACATGTCACTAGAGGAAAAAACTTACAAATGTAATATGAGAATCTGTAATATTGGAAGTCTGTAAAAATTGGTAATCTGTAGACATGGGAATCTGATGAGTTGGGAATCTGTAGGGATAAGAATCAATAAACATAGGAATCTGTAATATTGGAAATCTGTGGTATTGGGAATCTGTTGACATGGGAATAATCGTCACTGTCGTTACAGGAATCATATCAACAAGAATAACTCTTTTTAGCGTCGCACCCCGAATTTACGGCGTTGTAAAATGACCCCGTAGTAAAAAGTCAATTTTCTCAACTACACCGCCACAAATAAAATCACTCAGCGTTGCAACAAATAAGTTATTTTAGGATCGGCAAACAATAAAATCTATTCGCCCCAGATTGAATTGTAACTCAGCGTGTAAACAATCGAGTTGTTGTTTCAAATGTCCGCGTTTCATTGTTAGGGAGATCACGCAATAGGCAAGGTACACAGCGATACCATTGATTGTCTATTGTCTATTGGTAGATTATTGCAGGGACCCTGCAATAGCTAGGGAGCTGAGTGTCAAAATTTCTATATGATTTGTTCGCTTGGCAGACGTGAATTGTTCGATTAATGACAATGTAAAGAACCACAGAAAAATAGCCTGCCACCATGGTAGCGCTGCGTTTTCAATTGACAGCGTTTCAACAATTTAAAAAAAAAACGGTGTCTTAAATCATTTGTTCGTGTCTGCCTCTTGGACTGATGGTCAGAATCATCCTCGAAACGATGAACATCGAAGAGGCAGACGTGCTCTGTTTTGTAACAGGACGAAGTTGCAAAAATGTAAATTAAAAAAGCTATACTAAGTTATTTGTTCGTCGTTCTCGTTGCGTCCATTCGATTCATTAGGACTCTCAGAATAGAAAAAAAAGTTAGCAGACGTTTAGGTCGCTGATTTTTTTGTGTACGAATTTTTTATGTTGTAATTCACAAACGCAGGGACATACGACTTTCATTTACTGGACCAAATCGATTTGTATTGACATAAACTTTTATCCCTATCAATATAAAAGACGAACAAATCATATACCAAAATAGCACCCAGCTCCCTAACTACAACAGCCTAGAGTTCGTCGATATAAAATAGAACACCCAATTACACGTGTTGACGCCTGTCAACAGAGTTCGCATAAGCTGTCAACGTTGGAAATATCTATCAAATAACTAGTGTATTTAATACGAGTGTGAACCTACGGTTCTTCATACAAAAGGCGATAACGATTTCCACCACTTAAATATTAACCGATATTGACCAATTTTTTTTTTTTTTTTTTTTACAATTATTTTGACTGGTTGTCAGTCAAAACTAAATCTAGGTCTATACGTTTATACTTTTGCACTTTAATCAATAAATTCAGTTTTATTGTATCAGTATTATCATACAAAACTAATTTCAGCATTATGTGACTTTCTTGATCTTTAATCAAAATTAATAAAACGTATATACCTAGATTTTGTTCTGACTGACAACCTAACAAAAATTGGTCAAAATTGGTTAACATTTAAGGGGTGGATATCGTTATCGCGTTTTGTATGAAAAGGATGAATTTTGCCGCTGGTTCACAGTCCTCTTAATTAAAAGTCCGTATCTTTTCTGAATGATAATGTGAAATGTGTTGTGTATAGATGAATGCACTACACATGACTTTTTAGATTTTTATTCGTACTACTTTACAGTGCATTCATCCATAACTGTCTTATTTGGTAAACAAGTTTCTAACCTCAAAATGTGCAATTTTTGGATGAAACCGCTGTTTTATCGTAAATAAAGCAAACCTACGCTAAAAATCGGTCAACTGACGTCTACAATATTGTCTCCAGTCTCCTTAGCTGCAAGAAAACAGCTGTTTTAGCCAAAAAAAGATGAATTTTGAGGTTTGAAACTTGTTTACCAAATAGAACAAAGTATGGATGAATCTACTCTAGTTAAGAACTGAATTTATCCTTAAAATTTCCGCTTTGCATTTTATGAAAAACGATATTATAACGAATTTATTCCATGAATAAAAATATAAATATATTTTTTTATGTCAATTGACTGACAAACCGGCAGACGGCCCACCTGATGGAAAGTGGCCACCGCCGCCCATGGACATCTGCAACACCAGAGGTGCTGCCAATGCGTTGCCAGTCTAGGGAGGATGGGGAATGGGGATGCGATGGGGATGAGGGAATAGGCCTCCGGATCTCGTCACTCACCGTACGAAACGCAATAGCAAGCTATTACTTTACGCCGATATTCTGTGAGAGTTTGGTACTACGCCGGTCAAGCCGGCCCATTCGAACAGTAATCATCTAGTGAGGATTACTGTTTGGGTCTACCAATACAAAATAAAGCAACTTTTCTAATTATCATTCAGAAAAATTGTAAAATACTTTCGTAATTTGATAGATGTTGCCAACGTTGCCTGCTTGTGCGAATATACCCTCCAAATAGGGAACGAGTGTTCCTTTAAATTAGGTACGAATTGAAGGCCGAAAACCCTTTGAGAATTAAACCCAGTAACATCTTTGAGTTCTGTTTTGCTCCTAAAGTACTGACTGAAAATATTATTCAGTCTTCACCTATAAATACTCCTATAGTCTTCATGCGCTCTCCATGCAGCTCGGTCTTTTGGAAGACGAGTCGGTTTTATTTGCAACCATAGCTATTCTTCAAAATCCTTATCCGTTCACTCCTAACTTTTCGTGCCGAGTGCCCGTCTCTTTCACTTCAACCGGTACACTCTTATCGCATTTTTCACTCCAGGGGTCGTATTATGAGCTCTTAATTCCAGGCAGTTTCCGCCGTAAACTAAGCTGCCTGGAAAGTTCGTATTTTGAGCGCGATAAAGGCCAGCTTTAGCGCGCTCAAAATACGTGCTTTCCAGGCAGCCCAGGTATACGACGGAAACTGCCTGAAATTAAGAACTCATAATACGACATCAGTACCACAGTACGACGCAGGTTTTAGAGATAAAGATAAGGCATGTTGTACCAATTTAAAAACTACACTAAATTTCCGTTTTTTTTTACGTTATGTGCCAGGTTAGTGTAAATAGTACTTTTTTAAATAAACCTCGATCAAAATAACGGGTAAAGTTTTGAAAAATCTTAAAATAGTTTGTTTACATTTGTTATTGCTACTGCATCATGGTTTAAAAAAATGTTCTTTTACATTCGTCGGCATAGTTTTTCAGGGACATTATGCAAAAAACAGATTTGCAAAATATTAAAATTTGCAGTCGTAACACTCAAAATAATCGTATTAAAAAAGTAGTAAAGTAAAGTAGTAAAGGGTATTAAAAAGCACGAGTTTTATAAAAGTGCCATTATCTCGAAAACTATGATGTTTTTATTACGGTCGAAATTACTTAATCTAGTAGCTCTTGAGCCGCCCTACCAGCTCCTTTCGTATTGGTTGGTTTTAGGGACACCTGTATATTCTAGGTAAGTAATAAGAAACGATTTAAAAAAAAACATCCCCTCGAGGATTAAATAGGGGATGTAAGTCTGTATGAAAATCCGTCATGTTTGAAGTTATGAGATGTTGCCGATGCCGATGGGAAATTAATAAATTATTTATACTTATTATACACGTGAAACGTGGTCTCTCACTATGGGCCTCATTAGCAAGCTCAAAGTCGCACAACGAGCTATGGAGAGGGCTATGCTCGGGGTTTCTCTGCGAGATCTAATCAGAAATGAGGAGATCCGTAGACAAACGAAAGTTACCGACATAGCCCACTGGGTTAGCAAGTTGAAATGGCACTGGGCAGGGCACATAGCACGCAGAACAGATGGCAAATGGGGCCTTAAAATTCTCGAATGGAGACCGCGAACTGGTAAGCGCAGCGTTGGACGTCCACCCACAAAATGGACAGACGACCTAAAAGAAGCCGCAGGAAAACGCTGGATGCAGGCCGCTTCCAACCGGCCCTTTGGGAAATCGATGGGGGAGGCCATTGTCCAGCAGTGGACGTCCTACAGCTGAAATGATGATGATGATGATGACATAGGTATTATACTTATATGTATAAATAATTTTGGTTCCACTTCTAATTAGTTAGTTTAGATTGTTTTCGTAGTGGTAGAGCCAAACAGTAATCCTCACTAGATGATTACTGTTCGAATGGGCCGGCTCGACCGGGGTAGTACCACACTCTCACAGAATACCGGCGTAAAGTAATAGCTTGCTATTGCGTTTCGTACGGTGAGTGACGAGATCCGGAGGCCTATTCCCTCATCCCTATCCCATCCCCATTCCCCATCCTCCCTAGACTGGCAACGCATTGGCAGCACCTCTGGTGTTGCAGATATCCATGGGCGGCGGTGACCACTTTCCATCACGTGGGCCGTGTGCCGGTTTGTCAGTCAATTGACATAAATAAAAGTCTTATGAGAATTTGGTTGGTAATCCCAACAGGTCCCAAAACATTAAGTTTTTATAGACAATAGGCAATTCGCCAAAGCCTGCTACAGCTTATTACCACTCAATTCTAGGTCTCGAGCAATAAACAATTTAATCAGCGAACAAAAATAAACAAGCACATTTATATAAACAGTGTTTTTTTATGTATTCCTTCTTAAGAAACGTTGATAAACAAAACAATAAAAAATGTGTTTACGGTGGAATCAAAGGGAGCGAAATAGATTTGTTGCCGTTCATGAGGAGAGAATGCAAGTCAGGGCTTTATTTCCACATTGCCTTAATGATATGGTATATCTAATCGCTTTACTCTGTCTTTATCTTACTTTGGGTAGTTTACACTGAATAGAAAGTGACTAAGCTATTTACTGTATTTTTTTTCAAAGTTTTACATACATACATACATAGCATCACGCCCGAAATCCCTAAATATAGTATAGATAGATCTTGTAAGGTTGATATTATTATTTTTTATAAAAAAAATCGTATTAGTACCTTCTCTAGTAGGCCGATCATGGTGATACTAAATGAAATTATGTTGTTTTCATCCACAATAAATAATATTTGATTTGATTTAATATACATACATACATACATAGCATCACGCCCGAAATCCCTAATGGGGTGGGCAGAGCCACAAGCCTACTTGTGGCCACGTTTGATTAATTAGTCCTAAGATGGTATGATGAACCGTATGGTGACAGGTGATCAGCCCATCGCCCATACAGATAGTCCACCATGTTGGAGAGGGCCCGTCCCTTAGTCGACTTTTATGACATGCCAGGATGATAAGCATCTGCACGCATTCTATGCTATTTCTTCACTCCCAGTGCAGCTGAGGAGGCAAAGTTTCAAAGTTTTAGACAAAGTTATTTCAGAGATAGAAGGTAAGAGGTTCAGAGGTAAATTTTCGCCTATTTTCCTAAATAACTTCAATACTATTTATCTTGAAATTATAAAATGATACATATTTATGATTCTCACAACGAGTCCTTTCATTTGATATGTCACACGATATACTCGTAGTTTGCAAAACTATTTAAAATCCATTAATTTACGTTACATGTCCATGTTGCGGTCCCCAACTTACATAGGCAGTGGCGGAACGTGAGGGTAAGCACAGTACATCAGCTTACCCTAACGCTCCACCACTGATAGGTGTACTAAATTTCAAGTCAATCGGTCTAGTAGTTTCAGAGCAAATTGGCTGCGACAGTCGCAGTGTACCCTAAACCGGCGAGCGTGCATGAAGAACTTAATACGAGTAGACGAAGCAAAAGGTGTGTCAGGATCGTAGCAGGTGGAAATCCGCGGTCTCTGCCTACCCCTTTTGGAGACAGGCGTGATATATGTACGTATATAATATGATGATAATGATAAAATACAGACCTAAATTAGACTCTGAAATTCATGAAATTGTTTTTTGTGGCTGGCTCTTCCGATTTGAAAAGTTTACCGGACCTCAGCGGCCTTAGCATACCAGACATGGGGATAAGTAAAACCCTTATCTCTTTCGTCGACACTAGTGTGAGAGAGACGCACTTAGAGATAAGACGGTTTAACGGCTTAAGTTTAGACCAGCCTAGAAGGAAATAGTGTATGTTCCCGTGTGCCAACAAGATGTCGTGAGATCATCTTTGTGTGTAACAACGGCGGCGGCGCGGCGCGGGGCGGCGGGAGCGGCGGCGCCTAGACTCTGTTGGCCGCGTGCTAATCGATGCTTTTGAATCGTCTTCGCGCGACTTATGCTTCCCGCACTAAATTACACTCGTGATATCAAAGTAACTACGCATAAGCAATACGTTCCCCTGCGATTATCACACATTTTTCATTCATTTAGCGTTGCCGAAAAGCCGTGACGCGCGAACCTCGTGCGGTGTTAGCCCCGACTAGCGCACTGAGAAACGGGTCGAGATTTTGTTTAAGTGTGCGTGCGGCGACGCATAGATAGGTACTTTGGCGCACACATACAAGCCGCGCGCGGTGCGTTTGTATGAAGATAACTTACTTCCCCCCTCTTTATACTATATCAACACGCTCAGTTTCCATATAAATCTCTCGATATAGTTCTGTTGGGATAACCCATCCTACAATACAAATTTAATAAAGTTCTAACTCGTAACCCAACATAAAAATGATCGCAACTCATAATTTTAAACGGGCTTGCAATTAAGGAAGAATTCGGGACTTCCCCGGGGGAGACTTGGCAACACCAAGCAACTTCATTATGATACCTCTGGAAAGTTTACAACACAAACAAAGGATCGCTCTGTTGGATGAATTTCTCGAACTCTTATCTTGTTTCTGCGCTGTTTAAATTTGGACATAATTACAATACTTTTAAAGTTTTCTATGTAACCGACGTTAATATGTACTTACTTAACATAATTGATTAGAAGGCGCAAGTAAAATTCCCATCAGAGTCAAATACTTATATATCAATATTTAACAATTTTTTTTTTGCTCCTCTGCTGCACTGGGCGTGAAGAAATAGCATAGAATGCGTGCAGATACCTATCATCCTGGTATGTCGTAAAAGTCGACTAAGGGACGGGCCCTCTCCAACATGGTGGACTATCTGTATGGGCGATGGGCTGATCACCTGTCACCATACGGTTCATCATACCATCTTAGAACTAATTACTCAAACGTGGCCACAAGTAGGCTTGTGGCTCTGCCCACCCCATTAGGGATTTCGGGCGTGATGCTATGTATGTATGTATGTATATTAAATCAAATCAAATATTATTTATTACCATGATCGGCCTACTAGAGTAGGTAGGTCTTTTTATAAAAAAAACTAATATCAACCTTACAAGATCTATCTATACTATATTTTACAGTTTTTCATATTCGCTGATTATTCAACAATTAATTTTATTTTAAGTATATTATCATTTATTGCTTAATGACATTGTCATGTTTCTATTTAATTTTATTTGGGTTATTATATTTATATGATGTAAAAACAATGTTTTGACTTGAAAAGATGATTTTCTGCTGAGTTTCTTGCGGCGGTTCTCAGTAATGATGGTCCTGTCCGAACTCCGAAGCGCTGGTAGATTCAAAGCATTTTAATTTATTCATGTGACAAGTAAAAGAGCCCACAGGTGGCCAATTTGCTGAATAAACGATTTGAATTTGAATTTGACTTACCAAATTTTCAGTGGAGCGTAAAATTTGGTACACGTACCGTTAATGACACTGCAATAATAATACCATAGGGTAAATAAAATATACACATAGGAACTTAAGAAACGTGCATGCATCTCCCCCTTCTAAAGTAAATTTAGCAGTATTGACACTCGCGTAATACAAACTTCTCGCAATCTCCAATCCCATTTGCAAATAAGGCGTGGACGTTACGTCTACGGATTTAATTGTAAAACTGGAACGAGCTGATGGTATGGATAAAAGGGTTTTAGACAAAGAGCCTGACAAAATTCTAAGCCTAAGCCTAATATAGATTTTTTTGAAGCTCATAGAGCCGCAGTTCTCTGTTTCGGGCCTCAGCTCCCCGAGAGCAAACCTTTTCTAGAAGGTCTGATAGTCTTTTATGTGTTTTGGGTTTACTTTTGATCAAAATAAAATTTACCATTTGTGACAAGTTAATCAAATTATTAAATGTTTACTTATTAATTAAATACCGAACATTATTAAACAAAAAATGAGATCAGTTTTATTTCAAGTAATTTCAAGTAAACCAGCGATCAATGTTACCCCACATAGGTCATCAAAGACAAATGAAATGATGGAGATAAAGTGCATCATTTGAATTTATGACACAAAACATAATATAAAGGTGGAAATAAATTTCTGAAAAGCTAATATGCATGGCAAATGTTTCACTGAAAATACGCACTTTGATAGATTAGAAGTTATTCAAGCATTAAAAAAGTTAAAACGTCACGCCGTCGACAACCGTATTTATTTACTCCGTCCAGTGTTGCCAAATGCTAGAGACTATAATCCTCTACATCCAAGACCAAAATCCGTACAAAATCCATACGTGGAATACGTTTAAAGCTCCGAATGAAATCCGTATGAAAACTGGAAATTAAAAGATAAATATCATTGATACATGTCTTTTTTTAATTTTATTTGAGTCAATATCCATCCAAATTAAAACAAGGTGTTCCCTAACAACTGTTTGTAAGAAGTATGTACTACTTGTATGAAGAGCGGCCAACACAAAGTAAAAATTATGTAAAATAAATGAATAATGAAAGGGAGAACATTAAATTGTTACTATTTGTGGCCATGTTGTGTGTTATAAAGTTATATTGTATTGCGTGTAAATGTAACATACTAGTATAATATAACGTATCCGTGAAAATCCGAACACATATCCGTACGCAATTTTTATCCGTATGGAACATCCGTACATATGGCAACACTGACTTCGTCATAGAAACTAAAAAGAATAGTTATCGGTCTTACCAACCTTAAAAAAAGCCTCATGATCACGTTTAGAAACAGAGTTATTTGAATTTAAAAATAAAACGAAGTTTTTATCAATGTAACCCCAAGAATCAAAAATTACGCTATCTATTTTATGAGTAAATTTACCTACTAACGCCTCATCCTTGATAGACATATAGGGTACTTTTAATCTCAGATTAATTTTAAAGTTCCCAAAGAGAATGCTCACCGAACTCTACGCGGGCAAAATCTATTTGAACAATAACCTATATCTAACAACAAAATCATTTCAACTCAGTCTCTGCAAATCGTTTTAGTTCCAGTTGCTGTTTAAAGGCTTCTAACAGAGTGAAAGACAAACAATCCTTCAGCTAAAGCTGCAGCTCTCAGCGATCCTGACCTAGTTAGCTACGAGGCAAGTAGGGTTCCGTTCCAACGGAACCTTTCCTATGAGCAATGATTTAACGTCTCGCCTTATAGAGAATTGTTGGAACTGTGACCCGTTTATTTTAGTTTGTGTAAGTAGTTCGTTCTTTAAAATAATGACTACGTACTTATTTGTATCTTTGGTGGCGCACATCAAAATAGGGAAGATGTATTTTTTTTCTTCAATTTATATTGGAAAGTGCTGAGTAATAGAAACCGATCTGTGTACTCAAAACATTATAATGTTGATTATTTTATGAGTTATGAAGCTTTGAATAGTCATTGCTCATACCACTCGCAAAAACACTCCATACAAAATGGACAACCGCTGTGACATCACAGCTGTCGTTAGACTGTACAAAATGTATGGCGTTCAAACGAAATCTGCAATTATTTCCGAAAAACCGTTTTTAGACCAACATCGTAGAAATAAAACATGACATAAATTTGATGAGGATGTCCAAAAAACTAAAATAAGAACTAAAAAACAATATTATATTTTTCAGTAATTTAGACCCTTAATCAAATAAAAATGAATATTCAAAATAATCTGCTTTTTTCTGTAATATGCTTTTGTGTATCATGTAAAATCAATGTTTGACTTCAAAAGATGAATTTCATTTTCTGCCGAGTTTCTTGGGGCGCTTCTTCTGAGTAATGATGGTCCTGTCAGAAGCGCTGGTACTTAGATTCCACTCATTTTAATTTATTCATATTATGTCTGTCCGTCTGTCACAGCCAATTCGCTCCGAAATTACTGCACCGATTGAGTTTAAATTTGGTACACATATGTAAGTCGGTGACCGCAACACGGACGCGTAACGTAAATAAATGAATTTTAAACATGGGGGCCATTTTTGGTGTGACATATCAAATGAAAGAACTTATTATGAGGATTGTAAATATATTTTTTGTAGTTATTGAGGAAAATAGGCAAAAATTTACCATTCCCATTCCTTTATCTTTGAAACGAATGGGACAAAAATTTTGAAAAAAAAAACAGAAAATATTTCTTTACCTTTAGATTACGGGAAAACGTATCAGTAGTATATGGTATTTAAAGAACCATAGGAAATTTCATATAATCACGGAACCCTCTCCACGCGAGTTTAACTCGCACTTCGGTTTTTTACTCATAATTTATGAACAAGGGTACGGTTTTGAAATATTAGGATCTTGATTAAGATGAACTGGATCTGAAGTAATTACGGATTTTAATCTATTCTTTGTTTATAAAATATAGCTAATCCTAGGTTCGTGCCTCAGCGCCACTTAACTCTTGATTGATAACATTTGTCGGCAGCGGCCCTAGTATGCCAGAAACGGGTATAAGTTAATTTTCGTTTATCTCTTCATCTGTTTTGTCGGCACTAGTGTAAGAGACACGCACTTAGAGATAAGACGGTTTAATAATAATAATAACTTTTATTTCAAGTCTTTTACATACATACATACATACATACATACATAGCATCACGCCCGAAATCCCTAATGGGTGGGCAGAGCCACAAGACTACTTGTGGCCACGTTCGATTAATTAGTCCTAAGATGGTATGATGAACCGTATGGTGACAGGTGATCAGCCCATCGCCCATACAGATAGTCCACCATGTTGGAGAGGACCCGTCCCTTAGTCGACTTTTACGACATGCCAGGATGATAAGCATCTGCACGCACGCATTCTATGCTATTTCTTCACTCCCAGTGCAGCAGAGGAGTACAACAGGAAGAGTCCTTTACAACTCATATATTGTTAGTAAAACTTATTCTAAATGTCAGTGCTAAATAATCATGCCTAAGCCTAATCATAACTGCCTACAGCGGCCCTAACATGCATGCCACAAAGATAAATTAGAACCGTTTATCTCTATCACTATCTCTTTCGTCGGCACTAGTGTGAGAGACACGCACTAAGAGATAAACGGTTCTAATTTATCTTTGTGGCATGCATGTTAGGGTCGCAGAGGCGCAGCCTGCATTCAAGCCTATTCCTGACGGCTTTACCAAGCTAGAAAGCTACGGCTAGCTGTTAGTGAAGTCCATGTTACTCTAAATAAATGTCAAACTCGCACGTACGGTTCTAATTCTTCCGGCTTCCGTTAGGAAATATTGCACGCTTCGCCACTGGTGCCCACTTACACTGAGTACGGAGCATGTAGTTGACTGCAGTGAAGTAAGTAGGGGCAGTCCAACCTGCTCCCTATCGTGAGCGTCAAGTTGACTTACCCTTCGAAGATATCCAGGATCTGATGATTCCAAAAAATAGTGCCTAAATAGTACCCAATTAGTACCGAGTTAGAAAAAATAGTACCTTTGTAATTTCGGAGATATGAGCCTTGTTTAACGGGTACGCTAACTTGACGTCAAGCTGGCGTACCCGTTTTGGATCTCGAGAACGGTGCTGTTCCCAAATATGCTCTATATCCCAAAAAATAGTGCACAAATAGTACCCCTGGCTCCCGAGGTCTCAACTTCGTAGCTCTTATAGAAACTGAGATATTTTATACCAAACACGGGTAAAATATTTTGCACCGTCAAGCTGGCGTACCCGACCGAGATCACACAGAAAGTCATTGAATTTCTAAGCCAGCTATATACCAAAAAATAGTGCCTGAAATAGTACCCCTTTTACGACAAAAGCATAACAGAAAAGCTAAGTAGAACATTGAAAAAATAATGGATGAATATTCTTCATTGTCATAGTATTGTCACGTACGTGTTTTACGACAAAAACATAGTAGAACATCGAAAAAAATGAATGCCAACTTCTACATACAAACTAATTTTGGTACAGAAGCAAACAGAGAGGAACTTTATAACGGTTAGTAAACGATTCTACTGAAAACTTAAGTAAACAGATGCCGTTACTGTTATATTTTAACCATGTTTAACGTGCTGAGTAAATGTACGCAGATGTAGCTATAGGACCGAAAAACTCCTAATACTAAGGTACCGCAAAAGGATAAAACCTAGTTTGCTATAATCTGCGTTATGCCAACCCATCTGGCTATTGCAATGAATATTAAGTAAATTAAAACTTTCACATACATTCTGCTTAAAAGATTGAAAGAACAAATAATAAATATAAATAAAATAATACTTTTGTACGTGACAATACTATGACAATGAAGAATATTCATCCATTATTTTTTCAATGTTCCACTTAGCTTTTCTGTTATGCTTTTGTCGTAAAAGGGGTACTATTTCAGGCACTATTTTTAGGTATATAGCTGGCTTAGGAATGCAATGGCTTTCTGTGTGATCTCGGTCGGGTACGCCAGCTTCACGGTGCAAAATATTTTACCCGTGTTTGGTATGAAATATCTCAGTTTCTATAAGAGCTACGAAGTTGAAACTTTGGGAGCCAGGGGTACTATTTGTGCACTATTTTTTGACATGAAAAAAAATATAAGAGAAGGGTTAACATTAGAGTTTGTAATAATACCTCATTATTTAGAGATTCCCGATTCCAGAATAGTAGGTAGGTACTTTATTAACAATTAACTGACTTTAATTGTTTTAACGGAAGTTAATGAGTCCGTTAACAATTTATCGACCGAGCGAGCGAAGCGAGCGAAGCGTCTCCGTTTCACTTGGGCAAAAATTCTTTCGTATTTCCAGCGGATGTCCATTTGTTCTCGTCTACAGCTCGCAGTTCTCAACCGATTCTCGTGAAATTTTCTGAGGCGGTTCAGTAAATGTATAACTTATTTTTGTCGATTCAGTTTTTCGAAATATTTCAAAATGGCGGAGATATGGAGGTTTTTGCAATTACAAACTTACTGGCGGTGTTGGTAAACTGACTTTACGTATGTCGATGTATTGAGATATCAGTTTTTCAACGGCAAAGTTAAGTCGGCGCACGGCCAATCATTATTTCTTACTTTTCAAAGGGTTTTTGTTTTAGATTCTGTGTTTTGAAGTCTTTTGTCGCGAGGTCTACAGCTCACGGAGCCACTATTAAACTTAACTTAAAAGTTAATTCGTTGCTCGAAATGTTAACTTCGTTTATTAATGATTAACGGATTAACGGTCTTGTGCCCAGCTATGCAAACAATTGGTGTTGGTTACAGCTTTAAGTGCTTATACAGATGTACAAGGGTTTCGGTAAGTACTTAGGCTATATTAGGATAGATAGATAGATAGATATAAAAAAGTTAAAAATGTGTAAATAATAATAATGAGTTTAATTCATTAATAAATGTTTTATATAGATTTTAAAGGGGCTACTGGGGGCTAATTGTTTGGAATGTTCTTGACGGAACTAACCGCCCCTCACCGCAGTGACGTCAGTTAATTACAATGCCACTTGAACGTTTATAAACAAATATTAAACTTAAAATATGAACCGTTTTTCATTAAATTTGGTATGGAGGTAGTTTGAGCCCTGGGAAAAACATAGGCAACTTTTTAGAGGAAATCAACCACTTAAAGGGTGAAATAGATGACAGTAAAATTGATGAGGTACCTATGTGTGCCCGTTGGTGTCTTTTTATGTAATTTGATATGGAGAAAGATTGAGCTTTAGGAAAGGCTATAGGCTACTTTTTTAAGACAACCAATCCTTACTAGGGTCAAATAGGGGATGGAAAATTCTAAATTTAAAAAATTACATGAATATTCGTTGTTTTAAATTTACCATTTCCACGCAAGTTGGGGGTAAAAGTTAGAAGTTTAAACCTTAAGTTAGAACCTTAAGAGACCTAAACTAAAGAATGTAGTAATAAAAATAAAATAAAAAGCCCTTCCTACAAGTACTGTTTGTTTTTCATAGGTAAGTACGGGACCCTCGGCGCGCGAGTCAGGCTCGCACTTGACCGACTTTTTTCATTTCGTTTAACTACTTATCATTTTACATTTGCCTTCCTAGCCATTGCATAATTATAACAACAACCAACAGATGACGTAGAACTTTGAAATTAAATAATTAGCTTTTTTGACAACCCTATCAAGAATACAACGCAAATGACAATAGAATAAATTACGCCTCCATTAGAGCTAGGGTTGGCCAAAACGTAATTTCATAAAAGCTCCATTCAAATCTAATTATTGTGCCAAAAATATTTGGGTAAAAGGAATATGGACTTTAAAACCGTGAGCTTAGCGGGCATGGTTATATTCGGATAACGGACAATGGGAGAAATAATAAATGTGATATTTGAAAGGGTGCGGTTAGAGTGAAATCCGCTGTCTGTGGTTTGAGTGCCCTTTTTAGTTTAAATGTACATACCCACAGGCCACATATCCTATAGACTCCTAGAGAGAGAGAGAGAGAGAGAATCACATAGAACACGTGTCACATTAGGTACTCTTGGATTGCATTGTCTGAATATTTGCCCCAGTTACTAAACACACTAGGCATCTCTCGTATTATCATTTGGTTGTGTCTCTTTCTTACTCCACATAACGAAAACTCTATAACGTAAAAAAAGCTCGGTCCCTTGAGTTTCGTTATAAAGAGTTTAAACTGGAATTAAGTTGTTGCTTCGAGTCTTTAAAAGAGTTGGTAGCGCTATACGGTCTGTTTTAAGTGAGTGTGGCCTAAAGAGTTGTGCTTAGAGCCGTGGGGACATTGTCTAATTTTTTAATTTACTTGATCCCAAGCAGCGTATTTACGCTGGGGCCAAAGGGGCCATGGCCCGGGGCAGCAGGCTGCGAGGGGCGGCGAAGCCTCGGGGCCTTCTCTGGGTGCCTTTTATTGTCAAGCTTACCTACAATATTTTTGCCCGCTGTCAGCGTTAAAGGCAAATAGCCATAATTGGTGGGACTACAGGTGCGGTCGCGGGGAGCCGATAACCTCGATCTCTATCTGGTCTGGGTACACCTAATAATAAAGCAAGTAACATAAGAAAGCATATTATGTCTCCTGATATGAAAGACCAGGGTTTTATTTAGAAAATCGATTGAATCATCATCAACATCATTTCAGCCGAAAGACGTCCACTGCTGGTCATAGGCCTCCCCCAATAATCGCCGATTCTGAGTCTCGCAATTGTCAGCAAATCAGTTAACCGGTTAGATAATTAAAGGAATGGTTTAAAATTAGCATTTTGATCATCGGTTAATATTAACTGGCGATAACCGATATTAAACAGATTTTAACGGTATTCTTAGGAGTAGAGCAAGAGCTCCAATAGTATATGACAGCGGCATATAACTCTCACTACTTACCCGGGTAATTTGTAAAAAACCTGCTCAATTAAACGGTTGAAATAACCGTTACCCAAACCGGTATCATGTCCGGTTCCGGGTCAACGACTAAAACCGGTTTAAATATTTACCGGCTTTCCATCCCGCTCACCGCTCCGCTTACCCTCCACCCACACACTTACGTACACTGTAAATAAATAACTGAGTCCGGGCGTACAAACAGCTTGCTCGTTATTATTTGCGTTACAATTTCAGTCCAATTTTCATAAAGCCCTTGCTGAAAGGAAGAGATTAAGAGATAGACAGCAATCTCTTAATCTCGCTAATTTCTCTAGTTACGACGTACGCAAGTTGTGGAATCAGCTTGAGGCTAATACACGGCGCAATTTTTGTAGCGGTAGAGCTAAACAGTAATCCGCACTAGATTATTACTGTTCGAATGGGCCGGCTCGACCGGGGTAGTACCACACTCTCACAGAATATCGGCGTTAAGTAATAGCTTGCTATTGCGTTTCGTACGGTGAGTGACGAGATCCGGAGGCCTATTCCCTCGTCCCCATCCCATCCCCATTCCCCATTCTCCCTAGACTGGCGACGCATTGGCAGCACCTCTGGTGTTGCAGATGTCCATGGGCGGTGACCACTTTCCATCAGGTGGGCCGTCAGCTCGTTTGTCAGTCAATATGAAATAAACAAAAAAAAATTATTCACTTTCTGGTTGGTACAACAATCTACTATTAAATCTCTTGGGATCATAGAATTACAAACCATAGAAGGATAGTTTACATTCAACCGCCCTGACAAAAGTGAAGCAATAAACCGGTGCGCTTTGACATTTGACACTATGGGAGCGTCCCGGCGTTTGTATGAATTTGGAGCCATAAATGGCTCCGATTTTGTTGCTTCAAATTGTGGGCGCGGACTTTGTTTCTATTGCGTTATTATTCTAACCTTGGGATCAGAGGCGTATTTAAAGATTTGGCGCCCGGGGTTTGTAAGCTTTGCCGCCCCATTAAGTAATAAAATATATTGTAGGTAAGCTTGACAATAAAAGGCGCCCAAAGAAGGCCACGAGGCTTCGCCGCCCCTCGCAACCTGCTGCCCCGGGCCATGGCCCCTTTGGCCCTAGGATAAATACGCACTGCTTATAAATTGGACAACGGCACGGCTTCAAGCGCGACTCTTGAAACCAACCCTTTAAAACAGATCGTATGGCACTACCAACTCTTTTGAGGACTCGAAGCAACAACTTAAATTACAATGTAAACTCTTTATAACGAAACTCCCTTCGAGTTTTATTTTTCGTTATATTTTCGTTATTCCTCTGCTGCACTGGGAGTGAAGAAATAACATAGAGTGCGTGCAGATGCTTATCGGCCTGGCATGTCGTATAAGTCGACTAAGGGACGGGTGCTCTCCAACATGATGGATTATCTGTATGGGCGATGGGCTGATCACCTGTCATCATACGGTTCATCATACCATCTTAGAACTAATTAATCGAACGTGGCCACAAGTAGTCTTGTGGCTCTGCCCACCCCATTAGGGATTTCGAGCGTGATGCTATGTATATGTATATTTCGTTATGTGGAGTGAAGAAAGGGAAAAAACCAAATGATAATATGACGGGTGCCTAGTGTGTTTAGTAACTGGGGCAAACATTCCTAAAAACAATGCAATCCAAGAGTACCTAATGTGACACGTGTTGTAAGTGATTAACATTAACAAGGTAAGGCAGCTCTTTACGACCTCAGGGGGCTTATTATGAGCTCTTAATTCCAGGCAGTTTCCCCTGTTAACTGAGCTGCCTGGAAAATTCGTATTATGAGCTCGACAAACAAGTCGGCTTTGGCGCGCTCGTAATACGGCTTTTCCAGGCAGCTCAGTTTCAGGAAACTGGCTGGAATTAAGAGGTCATAATAGGAGCCCAGGTGTCATTCTTAAAATTTTACTAAGACATTTGTAAACTGGTAACATGATCAGTAATGCTGATAAAATACATTTTACTAACGTTTAAATATGAACGTATTTCTTCGTAATAGAGAATGGCTGTTGCGCTATCAAGAGTGTATAAATGTGTGGGGTTTAAAGTAAACCAACCAAATTGAACTTCTACGTTGTAAGGCATTTTACGTTATATCGAAAGACGTTATAAAGAGTTTACGCTGTATTGAGTTCCGGCATATTCCGGTTACGGGAACTGTTAAAATAATTACTTTTAAAATGTGATAGGCTTGTTATTTCTATGATTTTTGTAATAAACTTACCTGGAGATCTTATAAATCTCATTTATTATTGATGATTACTGATCCAGGGACCATATACATCTTTGCGACTTAATTTAAGCATTTCTACTGACGCGGAGAGTATACATTTTCCTTATGATCTAGTTACTAGATGTACCCGCGGCTCCGCTCGCGTGAATAAAATAGTAGTTATGAATTAGCAATAAATATGATAAGACAATATTTACAATTCTCGGCATCACCGAACCATTGCAATTTGTTTGACTTTTGTCAGTTGTCATGTCACACAGGGTACCAATATAATCACTATACGTGCTTTGACACTTTATTTGTCGTGCGAGCATAGAGGAGCATAGCATAGACTGCATATACCAACATAACAAACAGACTTTGTCAAAATCAAAAGATTAATACTCAACTTCGCGAAATATAGCGAGGCTAACAGAAACTTCCCGACAATGCCCGAGGGTAGTGAAATGACGAATTTTCTTTAGCTGATTTTTTGATATAATACGCAGCGAATGTCGTAATTTTTGGGCTTAGATTCTATTTCCATATCTAGAAAATAGATTTCAACAGTTTTTCCCGATGAAACTTACTTTGTATTCGAGAAACGTGATCCGAAAGTTCTTAAAATTTTGTAAGGATCCGTCTCGTTTCTTCCCTCGTTTTTTATCTCGGTCTGGTTTTTCGATTTTATTATATAGATTTATTATAATGGATGTCAGTCCATTAGGCTCGTTTTTGCACCTTTTATGTATTCGTTTTAGTTGAAACTGTAATTTTGAAAAAAGAGTTACTGCTGAGTTTCTTGCGGCGTTTTTTTATCAAGAGATGTCACCATTAAGCCCGTCACACATATTCGTTTTCCTGATTCGATTTCCGAATTCGTTTTCCGTATGCGGACATTCCGAACGCAAGCATTTCATATAAATAGTTCTACATGACACACACGTTCGTAATTTTTCCGTACGGAATTCCGAAAGGTGGCTGCGTTCGGGGTGTCCGAATATGGAAAACGGATTCGGAAATCGAATCAGGAAAACGAATGTGTGTGGTGAGCCTTAGCGCTGGTAGATTCAGGCATGTGAAATAGCCCGTGTGGCCTACTTGCAAATTAATATTTTGATTTGATTTTGACCAACAAACCAGACAATAAAAGCTTCTAAAAAGGACCCATAACCTTATTCATCACACCACAAACACAAGAAGCCATAACATAACTATTTGCAATGCTCATAATATAATCCCTCCATTAAGGTCTTTACTCGACCGTTATAACCCCCTTTCACGCGCAGACGGCAGCCCAATCTGATTGGCTGTGGCGAGATTGGGAAGTGAAAAGGGTCTGAAAAAATCGGAAGTGAGCCTATTACAAAAGTTGGGAGCCGAAAAGTTCCAACTATTTATCAGCAGATTTTATGCATAGCAGTGGTCGCTCACCATGGGCCCTATAAAAACGCATACAGTAGTTTCAGAGCAAATTGGCTGTAAGAGACGGCCAGACAGACGTTTTTAGGGTTCCGTACCCAAAGGGTAAAAACGGGACCCTATTACTATAGCTCCGCTGTCCGTCTGTCCGTCTGTCCGTCCGTCTGTCTCCAGGCTGTATCTCATGAACCGTGAAAGTTAGACAGTTGAAATTTTTACAGATGATGTATTTCCGTTACCGCTATAACAACAAATACTAAAAAAGATAATAAAATAAATATTTGAGGGGGCTCCCATACAACAAACGTGATTTTTTTGCTCGTTTTTGCTCAATATTGATAACAGCAACAGGTAGACGCTTGAAATATTCACAGAATATTAAGATATATACCTATTCACTTTAAAAATAAATAATTAAATTAAAAAATATATATATTTAAGATGGCTCCCATACAACAAACGTGTTTTTTTTGCTTGATTATAGATAATGGTAAGGAACCCTTCGTGCGTGAGTCCAACTCGCACTTGGCCGGTATTTTCCTTTTGAGGGACCCTAACAACCGCTTAGCCTAACTGTTACTAGCAAACCACTCTACAAGCCCCCCCCATTTCCCCATCCTTCCTAGACTGGTAACGCATTGGCAGCGCCTCTGGTGTTGCAGATGTCCATGGGCGGCGGTGACCACTTTCCATCAGGTGGGCCATCAGCTCGTTGGTCAGTGAATTGACATTAAAAAAAAAAAAAAAACAATGTGCTCCGCCACTTTCCATCGCGATTTGGGTGACCCTGAGCCTTCTTATGAAGCCCATATTGAGCGATCACGTCTCAGTGTCTTACGACACTCAAGATTGTCCCCTGATTTATTATTATTACTGGTAAAAGACCTTCATCTTGAGACACTGCGGTATATTTGAGATATTGCGTCCGTATTTTACTGGATTTCTGTCACTCGGGAAAAAAGAAACAGATAATATCACATCCTTAACAATGGATAAATGCAATAAAGGTATCAGCGTGCGTCGAAGCTTATAATTTGTTTATCTTGTATTTCCTCGTGCAGACGTTAACAACATTGCAATCCTAGGGGCGGAAATAATTGTGTTATCTACTTGTCTAGATGTCAGAAAATTGTTCTTTACCAATAGAGTACAGGAAAACCTATAAGAAGTCACCGTATTTAAAGTAACCTAGTTTACAGATAATCATGTACGGAACGGAACCCTCTCCACGCGAGTTTAACTCGCACTTGTCCGGTTTTTTTCTTCACGTGAATTATAATATACTTCATAAATATTTTAGAAAATCCTAAAATAACCAGATTTTCTTGATCAATTTCCCCCGCGTCACCGAATGACCAAGCGCTGACAAGTGCTATTCGAATAGTAGTTTATGCAACGGTTGCATAATGATAGGCCTTAAAACACTAGTGCGGTTTTCATGAAACGAGCCGATAGACGAGTTTCATAATAAGATCGCACGTGTGTTTTAAGGCCAAATTATGCAGAGTTGCATACATAACTTTATCTACACACATATTATAAATCCTCCATGATGGGTTCGAAACAATATTTTCTGGCAACAAGTAATTTGTTGCAATCGTGGCTGCATATTTCCGATATTCGGCGCATTTTCACATCACACACACTCCGAGAAGACTACTTACTATTCATATTTTCAACTAAAATGTAAATTACAAACAACTTTTTCTATTCAATTCAACAACAATTCTACTTTCGTTCAGCAAAACACCAACATGGCGGAAATTCGATACTGAATTGATGTTTAGTATCAATAACTGTTTAATATCTATGGATACTAGGATATAAACCCACTTGAGTTTTGACAGCTGTTCCAAATTTAATCTCATTTCTTTACTAAAAACGATAAAGAAATAACATTGCAGCACTGGTTTTTCCTAATTGGTTGTCAAAATGGTGGTCATTTCAAATGGTTTTTGATTAAACAATGGAGGTTTTATGATATGGGTGTAGATAAAATGTTTTCCGATATTCAAATCAGCGTTAATATTATAATTATACTCATCAAAGAATGATTCCACTCCACTCCTCTCCTCCTCCTCTTGCATTCCTCTGCTGCACTGGGAGTGAAGAAATAGAATAGAATGCGTGCAGATGCCTATCCTCCTGGCATATCGTAAAAGTCGACTAAGGGACGGGTCTTCTCCAACATGGTGGACTATCTGTATGGGCGATGGGCTGATCACCTGTCACCATACGGTTCATCATACCATCTGAGGACTAATTAATCGAACGTGGCCACAAGTAGTCTTGTGGCTCTGCCCACCCCATTAGGGATTTCGGGCGTGATCCTATGTACCTATGTATATGTATTACCCTTGCGTCACCGAATGACCAAGCGCTGACAAGTAATATTTGAAAATATTTTCCGATATTCAAATCAGCGTTAATATTATATTATACTCATCAAACAATGAGTTTTGCCCGAAATTAATGAGAAACACTCGTAATCCCTTGCTCCGTTGGGCAGGAATGAGGAAACCTTTCTAAAAAGGTACTTTTTGAGCCCTTCGGAAATGTGTTTAAACACCAGGAAACCTTTTTTTAATAGATTCGCAATGAAATCCACAATTGAAGGTAAAAAACGCTACAAATTTTGCAACATGTTCTAACCGATTATGAGCGAGTTGCCTACAAAGCAAGATGCCTAACAAAGCAAGATGCCTAAGTATAATGCCTACAAAGCAAAATGTCTAAGTGGTTGAATGCCGTCTAGGCAAATGGTCTACTTGCTAAAACGACTACCAAGCAAAATGTCTATAAGTAGTTGAATATTTTGAAGACAAATTGCATGGTATTTCTTTAATTTTAAAATAAATGGTTTTGAAGTTATTTAGGAAAATAGGCGAAAATTGCCCATTCCCCTACCTTATCTCCAAAACTACTTGGCTTAAAAATTTGAAATAAATACAGAACATAATCTTTTACCTATAGATTACAGAAAAACCTATAAGAAGTTCATGGTATGCAAAGTAACATAGGAAATTTCATATAATTACGAAACCCTTAAATACTTTTTAGACATCCAGATTGGTAGGCATCTTGCTTTTTAGCCATCTTGCTTGTTAGGCATCTTGCTTTGTTAGGCATCTTGCTTTGTAGGCAACTCGATCATAACCGGTTCGATCAACTGTTAATAAAATAAATTTTGATACATTATGTAAATAGTTATCGAAGTTTAAATAAAATAAAAGAAACTCACTTTTTTATTCACAGAAAGAATAAAGGAATAATCTTTCTCGCGCGCCGAGGGTTCCGTACTTACCTATGAAAATCGGAGGTACGGAACCCTAAACATTGCGAGTGTCACAGGCTATATAAAAATTCTAAGGGTGCGGCACACTAGGAGCAAAAATGCTCTTTACGTTGCTAGTCGGGATTTCGTTTTTAACTTTAGATACTTTTACTATTTCTTACCAACTTTTTACACTAGTTGAAATAAAAGCAAATTAAGTATGCATCTTACTTACATCAAGTGATGTATTATTGCGCTCGTGTTTTTAGAGACCTCACTTGCGTTCGGGCTCCAAACTAACACTCGGCGCAATAATGAATCACTTACTGCTTGGTGCAACAATCTTCTATTGTTCAATACTACATACAATTACAGTTATTTCGATAGGAAGTATCTTGTAAGGTAAATAAAATACACTATATAGTGTCAAAAAAAAAGAAGAGATACCGAAGGAAAGTCAATATTACCTTCACTTATATGGAGTTAATAAAAACAACCCCGGGCAAGTATCCAAAATATTATATTTAGAATAGGTAATGAAAGCAGTCCCTTATAGAGTTTTATCGCTTATTTCTTTGTGTTAAAGTTATTTGAAAAGATGACTTTCTGCTGAGTTTCTTGCGGCGCTTCTCAGTAATGATAGCCCTGTCCGAAGCGCTGGTAGATTCATTTAATTTTATTAAGAGCACTGTGAACCAACTGCAAAATAACCCTTTTCATATAAAAGGCGATAACGATTTCCACCCCTTAATTGTTAACCTATGCCGAGTAATTTTTGATAGGTTCTCAATCATAACAAAATCTAGGTTTATACGTTTTTGAATATTGATTAAATATCAACAAAGCCAACTAATCGCCGAAATTAGTCTTGTATGACCTGAATTTATTGATTATAGTGAAAAAACCAAAACGTTTAGACCTAGATTTTGTTCCGACTGAAAACCTATCAAAAATTGGTCAACATCGGTTAACATTTAACGGGTGGAAATCGTTATCGCCTTTTGTATGAAAAGCCGTTTACACTCCTCTTAATATGACAATCAATCGCAAGTGAGTTGTGATTTTTTTGTCTTTATCGCGGAAAATTCAAAAGTAATAATAATAATAATAATAAATCAGGGGACAATCTTTACACAAATCAATCTAGCCCCAAAGTAAGCTCTAAAGGCTTGTGTTATGGGTACTAGACGACGATATACATACTTATATAGTTAAATAAATACTTAAATACATAGAAAATATCCAAGACTCAGGAACAAACATTCGTGCTCATCACACAAATATTTGGCCTTACCGGGATTCGAACCCGGGACGGCTGGCTTCGGAAGCAGAGTCACTACCAACTAAAGTGCCTGAAGGAATAACCGAATAACTATTAAGTTTTTTTTTATGTCAATTGACTGACAAACAGCTGACGGCCCACCTGATGGAAAGTGGTCACCGCCGCCCATGGACATCTGCAACTCCAGAGGTGCTGCCAATGCGTTGCCAGTCTAGGAAGGCTGGGGAATGGGAATTGGATGGGGATGAGGGAATAGGCCTCCGGATCTTGTCACTCACCGTACGAAACGCAATAGCAAGCTATTACTGTACGCCGATATTCTGTGAGAGTGTGGTACTGCCCCGGTCGAGCCGGCCCATTCGAACAGTTATCATCTAGTGAGGATTACTGTTTGGCTCTACCACTACCAAAATTATACGCGTTATTTCAAGACATGGATCATGATGCAACAAGTCTAAGCTATTGATTTAAAAATAAACAAACCACTTATAACTATAGTCGCATACAGTATGAAAGGTAAATAAGATAAGTGTAATTACCTTGTGTTGTGACGTCACGCAATTGAAGATAACCAAGACTATTAAAGAGGGTTAGTGCCTACGTTTATCATGTACGAATAAAGCAAGAGGGTTATCAATCAAATCAAAATCGAGATCAAATCAAATTATTCGTTGACTTACACAATAGTTAATAGTACTAACAGAATATTTGGTTATGAAAATATATGTATAGTTTTTTATCAAAAACCAGTATTTTCATTGAAATAAATAGTAAGGAACTTCTCAAAGCAATTCTCGCGGTGCTTACTTTTGAGGTGTCAGAACGCGAATATGACACCATCGCACGTTCAGTCGCATGGTAACCACGGTCATAGACACCCGTTTAAGTGATTTGTGAGTGAACAACCTGTGAGACCGCACATCCGAAGCCACCGCCGACAATGATATGAAAGCGTGTGAATCCAGCAATACTAGACTTTTGTATGTATGTCGTAAGAACTAATACATCACCAATAGGCTGTGGGTAAGCCATGGCGCTGGCATTTATCAACCTTCTATGATATGAGACTTGATACACGAAATTGTACTGATAGGCATACCCTTCTTTTAAGATCTTTATGCCCAACGCACTCGCCGGTTGAATCGCAATCGCATTATTTATTTATTTATTTATTTATTTATTTAAGACACACCAACAGTAACATAAACAAAAACTTCTTTAATTTAAATTTACAGTTTCAGTCGTATTTATGACCAATTACAGGCGTGCAACAGCATTTGTACGGTCTTAAGGACATACAGATAATTAATTTATGTCCAAAGATTAAATAAACATTAAAATAATTAGATTTAAATTTAAATAAAATAAAAACGCTGCAAACGAAACTTAAAATTAAAATTAACATTAACAAAATAATAATAGTACAGTTATGATATAAGCATTCAGAGACTTGTGTGTGACTTGAGTGACTTGAAACGCAAGATGATGATAGGGGCAGCATTTTAGATATAGTTAATAATATGTTTCCATCGGTAAAACTCGGATCTCAATCGGAAGACGACGGGACCCGAAGTGTCAATTAATCATTGTATTAAATGAGTGACATGTTTATATTCATTAATATGAAACTTAATTATTCACTGTCAAATGTCAAAATGAAAAATGACAGCATGGTATGATGGGTACGAGCCCCCAATTCCCGATGCATTCGAGATAATGTCAATTGCGAGATTAAACGTCAGATTCATACAGTTGTGTCAAATGACTGTATGCACTGACGTTTGTCCCGTTTGTGAAATTATCTCGAATGCACCGAGAATTGGGGGCCTGCTGAAGTTAAGCTGAGAGAGCACGATAAATACGAACTTTTCCGATAAAACACGATGGAAACTAATTATGCACTACATCGTACGTCTTACAGCGGTAACTGACTCACTATAGATGTCTATCTGGTGGGTTTTGGTTAAGACATTGAATTGATTTACAACATTTGCACCAGGAATGACCTTCTAAAATGTAATTTAATTCATTACAAACTTCCTCCACTCAGTTCAGTTTGAAGTGAAGTCAATTCTGAGACGCGCTCTAAACTTTGGTAATAAAGCCTTTCAACTCGCGTATAAGTGATACTTAGCAAACTGTGGTCGGGGTGTAGGTACCATATAGAAATACATACATACATATTATCACGCCCGAAATCCCTAATGGGGTGGGCAGAGCCACAAGACTACTTGTGGCCACGTTCGATTAATTAGTCCTAAGATGGTATGATGAACCGTATGGTGACAGGTGATCAGCCCATCGCCCATACAGATAATCCACCATGTTGGATCGGACCCGTCCCTTAGTCGACTTTTACGACATGCCAGGATGATAAGCATCTGCACGCATTCTATGCTATTATTATTATATAGAAATAATTTGCAATATCGCTTAGCTTAGGCAATGACGAACAAGGCCATAGAAAACTATGGGTATGAAATGAGCGATGGAAAGAAGGAACCCTAGCATTTAGTGTTGGTCGGGCCACATGGTCATAGTATAAAGATGGGAAGTAGGGCATCTCCGGCCCAATCCGCGATATAATTGCCTACTGTCTCAGGGTTGACAAAAGTACCTAATACATTCTACTGGGAAAGTAGCTAGTACCTACCTAAAGTACCTACTTCCTCTGTCTGATAGAAAATCAATACAACAAAAAATAAGTAAGTAGGTATCTCATCATCAAGTAAAAATTATATGCTAGAATAAATGACTTGCTTACCTTTCCTGTTCAAAAGGTAATCTGAACAGAGACAATTCTGGAATCGATGAATGATTAAGACACCCAAACACAAAGCAATACGTTCTCCTGCGATTATCACAAATTTTTCATACATTTAGCGGTGCCGAAAAGCCGTGACGCGCGAACCTCGTGCGGTGTTAGCCCCGACTGGCGCACTGAGAAACGGGTTTATTTTTGTTTAAGTGTGCGTGCGGCGACGCATAGATACTTTGGCGCACACATATGAGCCGCGCGCGGTGCGTTTGTATGAAGATAACTTACTTCCCATCTTTATACTATGACATGGGTCTCGGTAGTTGGACAACGGTTAGATTTGGCCGTCGTTTTGAGGTAAGCCCTACAACCAAGGGCCATTGTAAAAATTCCAAATGAAACAATATACCTAATGCAGAAATGCCAACAGTTTTAAACCAACGGTAGCAGAAGTCGCATTGGCCCAACATTGGTAAGTGGATGACAATATTTAGGCCAGAGTTAATATCTAATAGGGCCTTCGTTGTGTACAATCCAGAAATACCAACCGTTTTTAATAATATAATAATAACTGAAGTTTGATTTTTCAGGGTTCCGTACCGCAAAAGCAAAAAAGGAACCCTTATAGGATCACTCGTTTGTCCATCTGTCTGTCTGTCTGTCTGTCTGTCTGTCTGTCTGTCTGTCTGTCTGTCTGTCAAGACCTTTTTCTCAGGAACGCGTGGAGGTATCAAGTTGAAATTAATATCAAATACTCAGGTCTGCAATCTCTTGGAGCTGTGAAAAAAATTAACCTTCTAAGTCAACACAATCAAAAGATATGGCCATTTTTGTCGCATATTTTGATACTTTCAAGGAAATCCAAAGGGAATCAAAACCTACGGGGTACTTCCCGTTGACCTAGAATCATGAAATTTAGCATGAAGCAGTGTCTTACAGCACAAGTAAAGGAAAAAGTCCGAAAACCGTAAATTTGTAATTACATCACATAAAAAAATTGTTAAATGGAATAAATAACCTTTCCAAAGTCGTACCACACTCTACAATTCAACGGAGATAAGAGCTTGCGAAGGTAATTTTTTATCTTATTTCATAGGTAGGTTGTAAATGGTTACCCCGTTGTTAAAAGCTATATTTTTTCTTTTTTAGGGTTCCGTATCTACAAGGTACTGTTTATTTTTCATAGGTAATTACGGTACCCTCGGCGCGCGAGTCAGACTCGCACTTGACCGCTTTTATTTATTTCTGATCCAAGCTTTTAGTATCCGGTATCCGGCCGGATAGTAACACCATGGCCGGATAGGCCAGATACCGGATAGTAACCGGATATCCGTTGCATCTCTACAGTTAACTCTTAGAGGACATCGCACTTCGATTTGCAAGCTCTAAGTCGGTAACTCTTTTTTTCTGAACTTCCTCGTTCCTTATTATATCTAGATCTAAAGTAACTTCAATGATAGCATTTTCTAATAATTTTCATACGAAATAGTTGACAGAGGATCAAAGAGAACACTTCAATCTAATTACAAACCTACGTATAAACTACAGCGTACAGTGTATAAGCGACTGACGAATGCTTTTAGGAGATTGCATTCTTTTGCGAACCAATCCATTTGGGAAAGCCTATGATGGATATTTAAAGCAATTAACTTGGTATTTCACAAAGGCGTTTTATCTGTTTTAAACTTAATAAATTGAGTTTGTAGAAAAGAGTGCCCTGGAAAAGCCACTGGAGTTCAATAAGTTTGAATGACTTCTCAGAATATTTTCTTATCTTTAATGGCTTTCTTTCAGATGCTAATGCTTTAAGAATTTGTTCTGGATTTATGCTATGGTCTTCGTAGGTAACAAATGTAATGCAAAAATTGTTAGGAAAAGGTTTAACTAAAAGCTACCAGTTGCAATTTTACAAACAAAAACTGGCAACATTACACGTCAGATGTACAGAATCTAGTAGCTTAAGGTCTGTTCGCCGAGAGTTACTGTATAAACTGAAAGTAACACGCGAACACCCAAACGACACACTCGAAGCCAATGACATATAGAAAGACACAAGACACGTCATACCCATACTCAACGCGTTTTAAACATGTGTCATAGATATTTAATTTATTTTTCGTTTCTTTTCGGCCAGTGCAGATTTGTGACATTTGATGCGCACATAAAAGACATTAATTTGCAATATGGCGATTGTGTATATTAACAAAACAAATATATTTTTTGGCCGCCGTCCGCCAGGCGCGACACCGCAGTTGACAAGATCTGCGTCCCTCGTACCAGGAAACTCAGTGCGCGCGGCGATAAGCGACGTCGGCATACAGTTTGCGATAGTTAAGCGACAGTCGCTATTTCGAAACGATATCATAATATTTATCAACTCTCGGCGAACAGCCGCTCAATTACGCAACACCAAGTGGTATCGCTTTCGCGAAAAGTAAACCAATTGTGCCCTTATTTACACAGAGTTAAGACTAAATTGGTTTGCATTTCGAGCCAAACCGATACCAATTGTGCTGCGTAATTGAGCTGCAGACCTTAAAGGTATCTGAGGCCCCGCATGCGTTGCAATGCTATTTCCTGTATATTTTACCCAGCCTTCACAGTCTAGTCGTCATAATAACAATTACAGCAAATAGTGGGATCAATAAGCCTACATACGTTATAATTCTATTGGTGATTGGGCTGGGTTCCATACATTTTTGCCCATCATTATTTATTGACTATCATCCTTAGAGCCCCCTAGTAATCAAAGTCGGTATCTAACGCTATTCGTTGAACCTGTCAAGATGAAGTGCTGTTATAAGCAAAGCGGAAATTACGAAAAACGTCCTCAACTCCTGTACCCTATACTATCAATTTCCGGTTGGTGACGTCAGACTCAACATAATGCGTATTGAAGTGTTCTATCGCCACATTTTTATGTCTCCATTAAACACTCAGTAAAAACATTCCCACGGACTCAATAAAAAATTTAAAGTTACAAATAGTTTCAATAACATCAATTAATGAAGCTTTTTAAGTGTTGGCATGAGAGATTGCAAATTTTCAATGTGTTAACTACTGAATCCGTAACAGCTCCGCTTCTCACCCCGAAGTGAATTCCGTTTGTACCCCGCGGCGCATCGGAACCTTTGAAGTAACTCCGAATGACTTCTATCTTTAGGGAAATATATTTTATAAGTATCTTTCGGCCTTGGGCCTTATGGAGTGTTATTTATCCCTTTACTCTTGCCTGAGCCTTGGGCATTTTGTCACGAGCCGTCCTTTTATAGTAGTTTATGCAAAAGTTGTATAATGGCAGGCCTTAAAACACTAGTGCGGTTTTCATGAAACGAGCTTTAGCGAGTTTCCTAATAAGATCGCACGTGTGTTTTAAGGCCAAATTATGCAGAGTTGCATACATAACTTTATCTACACACATATTATAAATCCTCCATGATGTGTTCAGAAACAATATTTTCTGGCAACAAGTTATTTGTTGCAATCGTGGCTGCATATTTCCGATATCCGGCGCCGTTTCACATCACACAGTCACTCCGAGAAGACTACTATTCATATTTTCAACTAAAATGTAAATTACAAACAACTTTTTCTATTCAATTCAACAACAATTCTACTTTCGTTCAGCAAAAAACCAACATAATGGCGGCAATTCGATCCTCCGTCAAGATCATTTTTTTTTAATCATAGACAAACGAGTGATGTCTCTATTCTCACGTCACTCGAGATCAAATGTCGTTCGGTTTATATTTAAAAAACATACTGAATTGATGTTTCGTATCAATAACTGTTTAATAACTATGGACACTAGAATAGAGACCCACTTGAATTTTGACAGCTGTTCCAAATTTAATCTCATTTCGATACTAAAATCGATACTGTAATAACATTGCAGCACTGGTTGTCATAATGGTGGTCATTTCCTACGGTTTTTGATTACACTATGGAGGTTTTATGATATGGGAAATTTACTATCTATTTCCAATTTAGGTAAGATCTGTTCGCCAAGAGTTGATAAATATTATGACATCGTTTCGAAATAGCGACTGTCGCTTAACTATCGCAAACTGTATGACGGGCGTCGCTTATCGCCGCGCGCACTGAGTTTCGTGGTACGAGGGACGCAGATGTTGTCAACTGCGGTGTAGCGCCGGGCGGACGGCGACGAAAATAATTAGCGGGCCGCTATCTGTAATGAGTTAAGAAGACCTGACTTTTTACTTTTTTATCAACTCTCGCCGAACAGACCTAAGTTCCACAGAAATATATAGAAATATATATTTCACTATCTACATCCTGTGGCTGACGGATGCCACAGGATGTGGATAGTGAAACAATTGGCTACTTGACTATAGTAACAAATATTAATATATTTCTGTGGAACGGTAGCTTATCGTAAATAAATGCATGTAAAAGAAACAAAAAGATCATTTTGACTGGTACTTTTTCTTTTATTAAGGGTCATAAATCATAATCATAAATAGTCAAAATAAGTGAAAAATAAATATTGTTTTTTAGTTCGTAATTACTAGTTTTTGACATCCTCATCAACTTTTTGTAATTTTTTAATTGTACGATATTGGCCTAAAAACTAAATATTCGGAAATAATTGCAAAATTTCATATATGTATTCTGTATTACTCGCCCAATGTAAAAAGAGCCCTGACGGCCATTTAAAATGTGTCACCGTCAGCGCTGTTTTTACATTGGTCTGTTATACACTCTAACTGCACTGTGACGTCATAGTTTAGGGCCATTTTGTATGGAGCGTTTTTGTGAGTGGTATGACTTTTCGAAGCATCGTATCTCAAAAAAAAGCAACACAATAATGTTTTGCGTACACAGTTTGGTTTCTATTACTGAGTACTGTCCAATAAAAGATGAAAAAAGAAACATGCATGCAGGACCTTGTCATCTTTCCTTTCTTTTTTCATGCATATAACTTATTTTGTGCTTAGGCGTCCCAAAAAATTCTACTCTCCGCTTCCTACCAGTATCGACCTCCCGCAGCTTAAAAATAGACTACGAACTTAAAGCTCACCGCTCTCCTTATAGTTCAATTAATGAGTTGAATAAGAGCATTTATTCGTCATATTTATGTTAAATTATAGTTTTTAGGATCACTCGCGTGTCTCTCTGTCCGTTCGTCTGTCACAGCCAATTTGCTCCGAAACTACTGGAGCGATTGAGTTGAAATTTGGAATACATATGTAAGTCTGTGACCAGAATACGGACGAGTAACGTAAATAAATGAATTTTAATGGGCTACTTTTGGGGGGTAAATTAGAAAAAGATTTTTTTTTATAATTTGAAGATAAATGGTTTTCAAGTTATTTAGGAAAATAGGCGAAAACTGACCAGCCCTTTATCTCCGAAACTACCGGGCCTAAAATTTTGAAAAAAATACACAAAACAGTTCTTTACCTATAGATTACAGGAAAACCTATGAGAAGTCTATGGTATTTAAAGCAACATAGGAAATTTCAGATAATCATGTATGGAACGGAACCCTCTCCACGCGGGTTTAACTCGCACTTGCCCGGTTTTTTAGAAACCGGGGTATGTATGTTGACACGTTGTATGTTGAGTTTGCGCAAACCGTTCTCGGTATCGAAATCCATCGGAAATGCTGCTTATTGCCGATACAAGTAAAACGGAAGGAGCGATAGTTTACGCTAGCGAGAGCGGTTTGCACAACTCATGGTAATGGTACCACTGTTTATACGTCGCGCTTGGCAACCTTATCTATTTCAAATGTGTGCGCTCCCATGAAGTGCCCGCCTTCCTTCATATCCTAGGGGAATCGTCGTGATTTTTTACATAGCGATAGTTGAAGGACCCGGAGAGGAGCCAGTGGCTACATTTTTAACCGACTTCACAAAAGGAGGAGGTTCTCAATTCGTCGGAATCTTTTATTTCTTATCTCAGTTATGTCCACAATTCTCGAGAGACACGAGTTAGATAGATACGAGTATGTATAAGAAACATGAACATTGAGAAAGATGAACATTACGTCCGTTAGGGCGTTTTCGCACTAGGTACGTCAGATCCGAATCCGATCCGAAAGCGTGAAAATAAAGACTAGAAATCTCGCCCCGAATTCGGATATTGCTTACGCACTAGTCCGATCAATACGGATCTAGAAATCTCCGACCGAATTCGGATATTGCTTATGCACTAGTCTGGATGCAAAACTACCATAGAAATAGTTCTAAGACTACTCCGGACCGTATTTTCACGGGTTCGGATCGGATAAGGATCGTACGTAGCGCGTAAGCGCTCTATGTGCGTCTTTCTTACTCTAGTCCCAACGAAAGAGGTAGCCAGAGAGATAAAGACGGGGATTAGTTATCCCTGTATAAACCCCCCTCCCCCCCTTGTATACGTCCGTGATAATACAAACTGTAACTGCTTCCTTACTGCCCTCGTACGTAATGAACAATTTGAATGTACTTTCCATTCTTTCGCCGTCAGAAGTAGCGCAATGCTTCCAACCATAAATTACCCGAGGAAACCGAACGAATATCAATTGAAATTCTGTGAAGCGCTCCCAATAATGTACATTTTCTTAAATTCAATTAGTAAGCGGACATTTTTCTTCGTCTCGGGTTTTTTTCGTTTTCGCGTGGCTGACTCGTGTTTCAGGAAATTGACACCAGTTGAAAACGAGATGAAAACACACAAATCCATACAGTATCGTAACAATGGGGAAGTTGCATGAAAATCAAAATGAGGTTTAATAGTTATTTGTTATTCAAGAGTGCAAAGTTGCTTTACTTTATCTACACCCATATCATAAAACCTCCATAATGTAATCAAAAACCGTAGGAAATGACCAGCATTATTACAACCAATTAAGTAAAACCAGTTCTGTAATGTTATTACAGTATCGATTTTAGTATCGTAATGAGATTAAATTTGGAACAGCTGTCAAAACTCAAGTGGGTCTCTATTCTAGTATCCATAGATATTAAAACAGTTATTGATACAAAACATCAATTCAGAATGTTTTTTAAATATAAACTGCACGACATTTGATCTCGAGTGACATGAGAATAGGAACTTCATTGGTATGTCTATGATTAAAAAAAAATGGTCTTGACGGAGGATCGAATTGCCGTCATTACTGCTTTAGTGCTTTCATCATTCATGTTGGTTTTTTGCTGAACGAAAGTAGAATTGTAAAAAGTTGTTTGTAATTTACATTTTAGTTGAAAATATGAATAGTAGTCTTCTCAGTGTTCTCAGTTCTGTGTGATGTGAAAATGCGCCGGATATCGTAAATGCAGCCACGATTGCAACAAATAACTTGTTGCCAGAAAATATTGTTTCTGAACACATCATGGAGGATTTATAATGTCTGTAGATAAAGTTATGTATGCAACTCTACATAATTTGGCCTTAAAACACACGTGCGATCTTATTATGAAACTCGCCAAAAGCTCGTTTCATAAAACCGCACTAGTGTTTTAAGGCCTATCATCGTGGCATAAACTACTATTATCTATTTCTTTTGACATTTTCGTGGGAATAATAGAAATAACGATGGGTCTTCCCACGTCACGATTTACTTTAATTAACAATATCTGTATGTTGATTATTTACTTGGACTTTGTTCTCAATCGAATTTAACGATAACTTTTTCCTAATTTCGAAATTAAATGTATCTAGATTAAGGCCATAAACTATTTTCTGTGGACGTTTGCGGATTGACTAGCTAGAAGACTGCTACGCCTGTGGATTTAACCTACCTTCATCCGTGCATAAAGTCTTACATGGTGCCATAGTAATTACAAATTAACGGTTTTCGGACTTTTTCCTTTACTTGTGCTGTAGTCAACTGCTTCTTGCCTTTCATGATTCTATGTCAACGGGAAGTACCCTGTAGGTTTTGATTCCCTTTGGATTCCCTTGAAAGTATCAAAATATGTGGCATAAACGGCCATATCTTTTGTTTGCGGTTACTTAGAAGGTTGTTTTTTTTCACAGCTTCAAGACATTTCAGACCTGATTATTTGATATTAATTTCAACTTAATACCTCCACGATTTCCTTAGGAAAAGGTCTTGACACACAGACAGACAGACGGACAAAGAAGTGATCCTATAATGCAAAGATCTCAAAAGAAGAATATGCCTATCAGTACAATTTCGTTTAAAAAGTCTCATTGAAGGTTGTCAAAGCCAGCGCCATGGCTTTACCACACCCTATTGCTGATGTGTTCGTTCTTACATACATACAAAAGTCTAATATTGCTTGATTCACACACTATCATATCATTGTGCGCGGTGGGGTCGGTGGTGCTGCGGTCTTATACCACACGATGCGGGAGGGCGTTTTTTCAATTATCAGTGTCAAACGAGTGTCATGGATGGTGGTTGACATGCGACAACTGCAATGGTGTCAGATTCGCGTTCTGACCTCAAAAGTAAGCATTACGAAAATTGCTTTGAGCAGTTCCTTACCATATATTTCAATGCTATAACGGCTCCCTTTTTTCCTTTTGCGGTACGGAACCCTAAAAATATAACCAAATCATTTGTAAGTAGGTCTGTACCGAAATAACACATTTTATACTAATTTATGATCCGTGTTTCGTGGCGCAGAATGGCCGCTGACTCAGCATAAGTATACTGGTAAGCTATAGCCACAACCACAACGCTGGTATGTTGTAATAACCTAACAAACATAAAAAAACAGTCAAGTGCGAGTCTGACTCGCGCACTGAGGGTTCCGTACTTACGTATGGAAAGAATCAGTACCTTGTAGGTATGGAACCCTAAGAATAAAAAATGAAAGGTAAATTGCGGTTTACGATTTATGACGTTTAAAAAAAAACTACTTACTAGATCTCGTTCAAACCAATTTCCAGTGGAAGTTTACATGGTAATGTACATCATATATTTTTTTTAGTTTTATCATTCTCTTATTTTAGAAGTTACAGGGGGGACACATTATACCAATTTGGAAGTGTCTCTCGCGCAAAATTCAGGTTAGAAAAAAATGATATTAGAAATCTCAATATCATTTTTGAAGACCTATCCATAGATACCCAACACGTATGGGTTTGATGAAAAAAAAAAAATTTTTTTCTAGTTGCAGTTCTAAGTATGGGCACAGATTACATAATATGGGGAACCCCTAAAATGTATTGTTTTTTTTTTCTATTTTTGTGTGAAAATCTTAATGCGGTTCACAGAATACATCTACTTACCAAGTTTCAACAGCATAGTTCTTATAGTTTCGGAAAAAAGTGGCTGTGACATACGGACGGACAGACAGACATGACGAATCCATAAGGGTTTCGTTTTTTGCCATTTGGCTACGGAACCCTAAAAACAAGATATAACTATAGTTATAGGCGACTTGCAACGTTAATCACTGCGTGCGTGTGTATATTTTCGCGTGCGTTTGCATTAAATGAGAGTAGACGAAGCGAAAGGTGTATCAGGATCGTAGCAGGTGGAAATCGCTGGTCTCTGCCTACCCCTTTCGGAAACAGGCGTGATATATGCATGTATGTGTGGCATAGTTTGGATGTGTCGAGAAAAATAGTGGCGTACTTATCAATACATATAAAACAGTACCGTGACTCACTTATAGACAACGAACAGCCTAAACGGATGGTCCTAGAGGTTTGTAATTTGGAGGAGACATTCCTCGAGTACCCAAGAGGTGTACTAAGGAGGGATTTTTTTAAATTCCGTCCCTAAACGGGTGAAAAGGGGTGATAAAGTTTGTATGGAAAATACTGCGGGCGAAGCTGTGGCGGGTCCACTAGTACTTAATATAGAGTTTGCAATTGTTTAAACTTGCTTAAAATAGAAGGCAGCCCGAATTCCTAACTCATGATTGAGTATTAAGTTCCCAATAGTTAATAACTTAATAATAGCATTCCTGCCCACGTAACTAAAATGGATTTGGACAAACGAGCTGTCAATCGATTATATTGACGCACGAGATGCGTCATTCAGAATATTGGCAGCTATACTAATTACTAAACATGTACTTCTACCGGGAGAGGAGTACGTTTGAATCTTGAGAGGAGTGTGAACCTATGGCTTTAAATACAAACCGCGATAACGATTTCCACCCTTTAAATGTTAACTGATCTAGACCAATTTTTGATAGGTTGTCAGTCAGAACTAAATCTAGATCTACTTATACGTTATTATTTTTCCACTATAATCCATGCTATAATCAATAAATCCTGCTCCTCTGCTGCACTGGGAGTGAAGAAATAGCATAGAATGCGTGCAGATGCTTATCATCCTGGCATGTCGTAAAAGTCGACTAAGGGACGGGTCCTCTCCAACATGGTGGACTATCTGTATGGGCGATGGGCTGATCCCCTGTCACCATACGGTTCATCATACCATCTTAGGACTGATTAATCGAACGTGGCCACAAGTAGTCTTGTGGCTCTGCCCACCCCATTAGGGATTTCGGGCGTGATAATATGTATGTATGTATGTATAATCAATAAATTCAGTTTTATTGCTGTTTCAGTTTGCTCATACAACACTAATTTCGGCAATTATTTGATTTGTTGATCTTTAATCAACATTTTAAAAACGTATAGACCTAGATTTTGTTCTGACTGACAAACCTATAAAGAATTGGTCAACATTGGTTAGCATTTAAGGGGTGGAAAATGTTATCGCCTTTTGTATGAAAAGTTAATGAACTTTATTTTGCCATTGGTTCACAGTCTTAACCTAGATCTTATTACTTATCGTTAGCATCAACCAGGCAGCCAGAAAAGTACCTACTGTCTCTGTCTCCGCCTCAGCGGACGAACGCCGTAAACACAGCACTCTCGGTAGTAGCTACATATTCTGGCTGAGGCGTAGATAGGTAAGGAAAGGCCATGGTGCAAGAATAAATAGTCACTATATTATTTCAAATGAGTTGCCATGATTAAAGTCGTGTACAACCTTTTTTTTTAGAGTAAGAGGCAAAACGAGCAGGCGGGTTACCTGATGGTAAGCATTCACCGCCGCCCATGGACACCCGTAACACCAGGGGAATCACGGATGCGTTGCCGGCCCTTAGAGAAAGGAGTAGGCTGACAAACAGGCAGACAGCCCACCTGATGGAAAGTGGTCACCGCCGCCTATGGACATCTGCAACACCAGAGGTGCTGCCAATGCGTTGCCAGTCTAGGGAGGATGGGCAATGGGGATGGGATGAGGATGAGGGAATAGGCCTCCGGATCTCGTCACTCACCGTACGAAACGCAATAGCAAGCCCGATTTCTCTCCGTCATCCATGAATCTCCATTTCGGAGAAAATTATTGACGGACTGAAGTAGCCATAGTATTATTTGTATAAACCCTCGCGCGCTGCGTCTAAACCGAATCCGAGGTGCATACGGGGGAATGGGGATGGGATAGGGATGACTGAATAGGCCTCTGGATCTCGTCACTCACCGTACGAAACGCAATAGCAAGCTATTACTGTACGCCGATATTCTGTGAGAGTGTGGTACTGCTCCGGTCGAGCCGGCCCATTCAAACAGTAATCATCTAGTGAGGATTACTGTACAACCTTTTCGATTTACATTCCGAAAGTGGGAGAATTTATAGCTAGTTCAATAAAGTTTGCTGGTCAGGGTCCGAGCCTCTTGAGCTTGGGGGCCCCGTCACAGCACCGTCTAGCACTTTGGTAGCTACGCCACTGTATACGGGGCGTTTGGGGTTTCGGGTTGAAACCTTGGGGCCATGGGGGCTAAGTGCGCGTCGAGTTTATAAAGAACTGTCGACGCGCTTTACCGAAGGCTCCCGTGACCAGTTATCCTCTAACATATCACGTCCCTCATTTCATTTCTCATTAAATAAACCGGACACGTACGAGTTAAACTCGCGTGGAGAGGGTTCCGTGAATGAAATTTCATATGTTACTTCAAATACCATAGACTTCTTATAGGTTTTCCAGTAAAGAATAATTTTCTGTATATTTTTCAAATTGTAGCCTCAGTAGTTTCGGAGATAAGGGGGGCATGGTCAATTTTTTCGCCTATTTTCCTAAATAACTTCAAAACCATTTATCTTAAAATTGTAAAAAATGATATGTCACACGTTATAGTTAGCAAAACTTTTTGTTTAAAGTTTCTAATTTTCCAGTAGTCTCGGAGCAAATTGGCTGTGACAGACGGACAGGCAGACAGACAGACACACGAGTGATCCTATAAGGGTTCCGTTTTTTCCTTTTGAGGTACGGAACCCTAAAAACACGAAAGCGCGTTGCCGCTTCAAGAATCCGATGACCTATCCAGGGCTATGGGTAAATTGGGTTATGAGCGAGTTGCCTACAAAGCAAGATGCCTAACAAAGTAAGATGCCTAAATATTATGCCTACAAAGCAAAATGTCTAAGTGATTAGGTAAATGCCGTCTAGGCAAATGGCCTACTTGCTAAAACGACTATCAAGCAAAATGTCTAAGTAGTTGAATGTCTTGAAGATAAATTGCTTGGTAATTAAAAGCCTGCAAAGCAAGACACCTAAAACGTAACAAATAAAATAAAGATAGAAACCACTATACGGGGTCAAGGTCCTGCTTTTTAGATATCTTGCTTCTGAGACATCTTGCTTTTGAGATATCCAGCTTGTTAGGCATCTTGCTTTTTAGCCATCTTGCTTCTGTGGCATCTTGCTTCTGAGACATCTTGCCTGCCTGTAGGGCATCTTGCTTTGTAGGCAACTCGCTCCTAATCGGAATTTTAGGTTTCTAAAATAACACGTCGCCGACACGTCGATTCTTACTCCACTTATATCGAATCGATGTGGAATCGACGTAAAATTGTCAAGGAATTGGTCATGTCACGTATGGAAATTGAGGAGATAGAATGCAGGGTATTTCGACCAAATTTCAACTTCAAGACAATAGAGATAAGTTACCTAAGAAAATCGGAAATGTCGTAGGTTTTAAACATAGCGTTTTGTCTTAAATTTGTCACGATTAAAGATGAAGAAAACATGTGCCAGTAAAATTTCATGCACCTGTAAAGCATCACCACTGGGCGTGAGGACATAATTCCTTTCTTATACATACTTTTCTAATAATTGTATAATGGTAGGTACATTAAACCCGAATTACGCGACCGAATTTTCACCTAATTACACCTGAACCTTGCCTTACCTGCGTGCGACACATAAGGCACGTCTTGTATCGGTACAAAAGTGCTGAATGCGAGGTTCTCAATTCAATCGCTCTATTTCGGCCGGTATAACCCTACCGTTAAAGCGTCGCTTTGTTTTATCTACTCTCAAACAGGACAGGTAAATATGAAAAAGGGCCCTGCGCCTGAAATAAAACGCTACCATTGTGTAAGCAGTTTTTACAGAAAATATGATGTTTATGTTTTTTTAAAAGCTAAGTCACTCAACAAATCTCTGTAAAAACGGACACACATAAACATAACAATTCGTAAATTCGCGATAAAAACAATTACACAGTAAGATTATGTAAACAATGGAACGGAATTCCACAAAATAAATATCGGCAACGATTGTAATGCCATAACTAAAATAAATAAAACGAGTCACGTTCCGTATTCTGGAGGAGCGCAGATGTGTGCACATCTTATCTTCCCCAAACAATGAGCACGTTCATAAAACGCTAACATTAAACTAAAAATAACGCGTTAAAACAGCACTGGCAATCAAAATTAAAAAGTAATTATTAAAAAAATACGTACCGCTTCTCAGGGCTTCCAAATTCAAATATTCGAAACAGTTTGAACACACATTGCACTTCTTAAACACAAAAATAGGCAAAGGAATTAAGAAACATAGCGAATGATTTCACCTACAAACAAAACACGCACGAACCCTATTACAAATCAAGCGTTCGACAGATTTAATGTTTCATTATTAGGTATTCTGCACATTATTAACACAACTCACACAGAATAGTCAAACATTTGCTTGAAGGGAGCCCAAGGGTCTCCATGGGACACGACGGCCCTGGGATTGAATAATCACATGTGAAAATTGCGGAAAATTTACGGTACAAGAGGAAACCCAACATCCGCTCTCCTCGACCGATCAACCGGCACTGAAATCGTACGGAGCCCTATCCTGCTTTCAGCAAATCTATAAAAGAAAGTACACAATATCTCCGTCCTTATCTAGCTCGGCGAACCGCAATACTCACCTCCCGCTCACATTTAATTATCCTGCACGCTTGTGAAACTAAAAATGTCCAGAGAAATTTATGAAAAAATTATGCTCGCGTAAAATGAAACGCGCGTCATAAAAACTTTTTCGAAGCGCGCTTCTAGCGCCAATTTTGGCGGGAAACGAACATGGCTGTTTCTTTTACACGTCAAACGTTAATGGTTGCGTTTGTTAATTCGGTTTATTTTGATAAGTTCGCTATCGGGTGTTTTATTATTGCGAGCCATATGGCGCTTTCTTTGTGGGTTAATGACGCATTTAGAGATGGTCGGGCGTAGGTTCGCGGCAGTTAAAACGATTTATGACGGGCATTGTTAGGGATTACTATTGAGCAAGGCTTAATAAAAATCTCGAAGGGAATAAAAGCGAATCTAAAAAAGTGTACTAAACGGAAGGACAGCTTTGAATTAACTTCGTTAGAAAGATGAAACGGGCGAAAGTATTTAGTGACACGCTTTCCGCGTCCCGGTCTCTATCCTCTCGGGATTGGGATTAAAATCGTTTGGGATTCGTTTTTTCGAGTGATAATTCGGTTGAATTTATTAATGGACTTTCGGGTTGTCGACTGAGGCCCGGGTCCCAATTAACAAGCAATTTTGATGAAGTATGCGAGGTATTTTTCCTTTTATTATTCTAATTTCAGCTCGAACGGTAAGCGACAATCGATTGTATTTCACGGAATTTAAATGAGTACCTCCATAAACCTACATAAACAACGACTAGTCAGTAGCTGATCTTAAAAAACCGGCCAAGTGCGAGTCAGACTCGCGCACGAAAGGTTCCGTACCATTATCTATAAAAACGGCAAAAAAACCACGTTTGTTGTATGGGAGCCCCCTTAAATATTAATTTTATTCTGTTTTTTAGTATTTGTTGTTATAGCGGCAACAGAAATACATCATCTGTGAAAATTTCAACTGTCTAACTATCACGGTTCATGAGATACAGCCTGGTGACAGACGGACAGACAGACGGACTGACAGCGGAGTCTTAGTAATAGGGTCTGTTTAATATGTGTTGACATAATTGTCGCTAGGTGACGTCACTATGTCTAGCGTAAGATATGAAATATTGTATCGCTGTCTCTCTCTCTCCTTTCAAGATGGCTAACCATGTTGCATACCATTTGTAAGCTCCTTAAGAGAATAAATATTTTCTTAGTAATTTGTGTTCCTTTTACAACAACTCTCCTCGTATCGTCGTGTCCCAGACAGGGTCCCGTTTTACCATAGTATAAAGAGAAGGGAAGTAGGTTATCTTTATACAAACGTACCGCGCGCGGCTTGTATGTGTGCGCCAAAGTACCTACTATCTACGCGTCGCCGCACGCACACTTAAACAAATCTCGACCCGTCTCGACCGGCCTCGACCCGCTTAGTAAGGGGAAACGGGTGGAGATTTTGTTTAAGTGTGCTTGCGGCGCGCGCGGTGCGTTTGTATGAAGATAACCTACTTCCCTTCTCTTTATATTATGGTTTTACCCTTTGGGTACGGTACCCTAAAAATAAACCATATGAAATAATGCTTTTGAAAAATTCAAATACGCGAAGTATACCAAACTTGCCGCCCATGGACATCTGCAACACCAGAGGTGCTGCCAATGCGTTGTCATTGTCAGTCTAGGGAGGGCGGGGAATGGGGATGGGATAGGGATGAGGGAATAGGCCTCCGGATCTCGTCACTCACCGTACGAAACGCAATAGCAAGTTATTACTTTACGCCGATATTCTGTGAGAGTGTGGCTCCGGCTCGACCGGGGTAGTACGGTCGAGCCGGCCCATTCGAACAGTAATCATCTAGTGAGGATTATACCTAAATAGAAATAGAAAATATTTATTTCGCAAAACTTGTAATGTAAACAATTGTGAACAATTTGTGTAATCTAATCTAAATAAAAGTTACAAACTGCGAAAATGGTATCCACTCAGCTATATGTCGTACCACCTGTTGGGGGAATCCGGGCCTCCGAAACTACAGCTACTAAAATTATGAAAAAAATACAAGAAATACTTCTTTTTCTATAGATTACAGGAAAACCTATAAGAAGTCTATGGTGTTTAAAGGAACATTGGAAATTTCTCCACGCGAGTTTGACTCGCACTTGTCCGGTTTTTTTTTATATTATTGTAGAATCTATCTCCTTTGTGCAGTTTTCTTTTTGTGTTATCAACTTAATACTCAAAAATGTGCGCGATATAAAAAACCGACTTCAAAAACCCTACGAAAAGTAAGAAATAATGATTGGCCTTCGTAAGTTAATTACCTAGAAACGTCCTATATACCTATTGTTGATTAAGTGATACATTAAATATATGGATATGGGTGTCAAGTAAATGAACACAGTATGAGGGATGGATTACCTAATTTACTAGCCACCGACTTCGATATATTTAATGTCTCACTTAATCAACAATATATCGGACATTTCTAGGTAGGTAATTAACTTACGAAGGGCAATCATTATTTCTTACTTTTCAAAGGGTTTTGAAGTCGGTTTTTATATTTCTTAAAAAAAAAAAACACTTTTTTTAGTTATAATCATAGGTGATTTAACGACACACATATACCTAATACATCAAGTCACAATAGCAAAATGCCAATTGCTCATCACCCTTTACAAAATGTTGCTATCCAAGGTGCAAGGACGTCAATCGTTGAGGAGTTCTCCTGGTTCTTCATCACCCGTTCTATTTTACCACGTGACTTTTTATGAGCATAAGTAAGTTGTTTTACAACCTTATACAGAAATCTAATCGCCACCCGTGAAATACTTATCATTGAGGAGTTCCGGAGGTCATCCGCTTCATCATCAGTTCCACTTCACCAAATAATGATTTTGAAACGCAGCTGCTTGAGTTAATACAGAAAATATCAAAATTTCTATATACGTGCCTATAATCGACCGAGCGAGCGAAGCGAGTGAAGCGTCTCCGTTTCAGCTTTGGCAAAAATGCTTTCGTATATCCGTCGGCTGTCCGTCTGTCCATTTGTTCTCGTCTACAGGTCGCAGTTCTCAACCGATTCTTGTGAAATTTTGTGAGCAGGTTTGATAATCATATAGATTTTTTTTGTCGATTCAGTTTCCGAAATTTTTCAAAATGGCGGAGATATGGGGGTTTTTGCAATCACAAACTTATTTGCGGTGTTAGTAAACTGACCCGGAGTATGGCGATATCAGTTTTCCAACGGCAAACTTAAGTTTGTCGCGAGGTATAGCTCGCTATTTGTGAATTCTTTTTTCGGTTTCTTTAATGTTTGATATCTTCTAAACTATATATTTAAATCATATAGTGTAAAGCACAATTTTGATCTACATTAAGACCCAAGGTAGAAAATGTATTTGTATGGATAAGGATTAAATACTGAATAGGAGAAAATAACTTCGCAAATAATCTAATAATGTTTAATAAATTGTTTAGACATAAAAATGGTTACTGTGAGTCAATCTTAGGAGATAGACATATGGCATCGCGGACTTTTGTCTAGGCTTTTTAAAGATCTACAATTATTTAGTACATTATTTTGATATATTTCTTAAGGTTTAACCAGGCTTCAGCTATTTAAGCGCCAAAAAATTGACTTGATTAAAGAAACATTGGATTTTCTCTACTATATTAAAACTTATTTAGAACGCTATGTACATATAACCTTTCCCAATGAACCAGGTCGTCCATTGGTGAAATCCGCATCTAAATGAGTTGCGTGGTTTAGGAGGAGTTAGTGTAGACCTCGCGACAAACTTAACTTTGCCGTTGGAAAACTGTACACGTACAGTTTTCCAACGGGTGTTTCCATTTAAGGTGTTCCAGCGATTCCTCATAGATCCTCTCATCAGACGGCGACTTTGATCACAACTTACTATAAAAAAAAAACAATGGGACCCGAGTAATCGGTGTAGGTACATACATATAAAAAAAAATACGCGTCGAATCGAGAACCTCCTCCTTCGGTTTTTTTGAAGTCGATTAAAAACGGTGTTAAGTTACAATGCATAAAGGCAAAGGCGTTGTCAAATTCCTCGGGCGCATGGCCCGGCTGTCCGAGACAAAATGTCATAAGACAAAATGTTTGTCAAAATACGTTCGAGCCAAAATGCATGACAAAAAACCGGCCAAGTGCGAGTCGGACTCGCGCACGTAGGGCTCCGTACCATTATAATCAACCAAAAACAAAAATACGTTTGTTGTATGGGAGCCCCCCTTAAATATATCTAAATATTCACAGAATATTTAGATATATTACTAAATATTCTGTGAATATTTCAAGCGTTTACCTGTTGCCGTTATCAATATCGAGCAAAAATGAGCAAAAAATCACGTTTGTTGTATGGGAGCCCCCTTAAGTATTTATTTTATTCTGTTTTTTAGCATTTGTTGTTATAGCGACAACAAAAATACATCATCTGTGAAAATTTCAACTGTCTAACTATCACGGTTCATGAGATACAGCCTGGTGACAGACGGACAGACGGACAGCGGAGCCTTAGTAATAGGGTCCCGTTTTTACCCTTTGGGTATGGAACCCTAAAAACGTACCGATGAAAAATGCGATTAAGCCAACCATCTCAAAAGAAGGATGTATATGGCGTTCAATACAACTGCGTTGAACAAATGACTTAGCTTGTCATGGTAACGCCATCTATTTACAAGTTTATAAACTACGAAGCTCTATTGCCGACGGACGTCTTAGTTCTTAGGGGTCGTCCACAAATTACGTAACGCAAAATTCTCAAATTTTTGACCCCCCCCATGTAACAGGACCGTAACGCTTAGCCGGGAACCCCCCCCCCCCCCCTCCCTCCCCATTCCGTTACGTAACAGGTCCTTTGTAAAAAGTTTTTGCCTAATATTCAGGTATAAAGATTTATATTTTTAAATAAAATACGAAAGTGTAGTTTCAAGGACGACATAAGAATTATTCTGAGAATTCTATAGTACGCCCAATTTCAAAAGAGCGCTGATGGCCGAATGGTGTATTATATTATAAAATCGTGACATAACGCCAACCTTGAACCCCCTTGTCCAGACCCCCCCCTCCCCCAACGTAACAGGACCGTAACGCTTGTCCAGACCCCCCCCCCCCCCTCTCCAAATTGCGTTACGTAATTTGTGGACGACCCGTTATGACATTTAGACAGTCTTATTTTGCCAGATTCATCGCTGTCTTTCATTACTCGCTAGGAGCTACGAACCACAAAAACAAAACGCATGAATCAGCCAATAATAGACCTTTGCTCAATGTAATAAGAACGCCGATATCGGCAATTTTTACCGGGTGTGCGATGGTGTCACTTGACACCAAAAAAGTGAGCATTTCGAAAATCGCCTTGGGCAGTTCCTTACTGTATACGAGTATTTCTATGGATTAAGGCACTTATGCAGCAAACCCGCAATGGTTAGGTAGTATTAAGTGCACGGTATTTTAGGGAATGCCGACTCGACTAAGTTGATTACAGCGGTCCCCATGGGAATTAGCGGGACGGCCTGACAGCTCTTGGTAATGTAGCGGAAATTATCGACCACTCTCGCACGCGATTCACTCGCAAATGGATTAAAAATTCCACGAACATAGTCTGCCAACTCAAGTAGGTATGACTTTAACTACTTAGATAGTACTTTGAAGCAACCTGTACTTGGAATGCGTAGACTGGTTCTTTGATAAATAGACCTTTGAGAGAGATTATTTCTATTTGGACGACACGTTTGGCCTAGTTGGTAGTGACTCTGCTTCCGAAGCCAGCGGTCCCGTGTTCGAATCCCGGTAAGGGCAAATATTTGTGTGATGTGTGTGTACACGAATGTTTGTTCCTGAGTCTTGGATATTTTCTATGTATTTAAGTATTTATTTAACTATATTTTATATAAGTATGTATATCGTCGTCTAGTACCCATAACACAAGCCTTTAGAGCTTACTTTGGGGCTAGATTGATTTGTGTAAAGATTGTCCCCTGATTTATTATTATTATTATTATTTCTTGATTGCGCTGCGATTTATTAGAAACTAGTGGACCCGCCACAGCTTCGTCCGCGGTGTATTCCATACAAACTTTATCACCCCTTTTCACCCATTTAGTAGGGGTAGTTTCAAGTTTGCGGCGTCCAAGTGCTGGAATAATCTCCCTCCTCCTGTCAAAGGAGTATCTAGCAGGTACACCTTCAAGCGAAAGCTTGAAGGTCATTTCGCACATGACATTTAACATAGTATTAACCCAAAAAATACAGTTTTGAGATATTTCGTTTTAAAGTTTTAAAAATTCCTAACTTTCAAAAACATACAAATTCTGGTATTTCTTAACTTTGGTTATGTTTTAACATTATTCTGCATTATTTTGATTTGAAGCGTTATTCATACAAGATAATTAATGAAAATTTATGTTAGTTTTTCTACTACCATTTAAGTTAAGACTATATTACCAACCCTTATTTAAAAAAAGTTTGACTTATGTCAGTGTTGTCTGTTTATTTGTGTGTCATTAGGTAGAGTATTAAGTAGAAATACTTTTTTCTTGACTGCTACAATAATTCAGAAAAAAAGTCAACACGGTCTTATCTCGAAATAATACATAACCAATTAATATATTTGAAGGCAAATTGATAGGTAACACAGTATTAAGTAGCAATAATACAGTATGGATTATTGACCTGTCTACTGATTTGAGAGTTGGAGTTGTCGTATCTAGAATTAATACAGGGAATGAATGCCATGATAGATGGCGTGAATAGTCAAGAAAGGCTTTTGGTGCCATCTCTTGGCTGGTAGATCAATTAAAAATATGACGGTTTTACCAACCGACAGAGAAAAAGATACGCTATCCGAAGGGGTACTTAACTAAAAAATGCACTTTTTTGACTTAAGACGGTATTAAATGTCATGTGCGATTTGTTGACGTTCCAGAAACAATAATTTTACTCCAGCACTTTAAGTTTTACAACTTGTTAACTTTTTCTCTTACTTATATATAATATTGATTTTTCTGAACACATACATACATACATACATAGCATCACGCCCGAAATCCCTAATGGGGTGGGCAGAGCCACAAGACTACTTGAGGCCACGTTCGATTAATTAGTGCTAAGGTGGTATGGTGAACCGTATGGTGACAGGTGATCAGCCCATCGCCCATACAGATAGTCCACCATGTTGGAGAGGGACGGGTCCTCTCCAACACTGGTCCACAATAATTGTATCCAGGTAGGTGCAGTTCAAATGGCAAATTATTAATAACACTGTTTAAAAGTCCACTTCCTTTCATATCCCATGTGTTAGTGATTAGATTGTTTGTAAGTTAATTATTAAATATTACTATACAATAGCACTTCTGTCAATCCAACTGTTTTCGATATCACTCAGACCTAACTATTTAACATACAATTTTTCCCCCCTTTTTTTGATTACCTTCTCTATGAGGTAAACGTCTGGATACTTCGTTTTTTGAAGTTCTTGTTCATAAAATGTACCTAGTATAATATTTTTTCGTTGGTCTTCAATATGATATGTAACCGGGTGAGTTTGATTCACTTTTATAATAGTAAACAGCTCTGTTGACCGATTAGGTGTATAACCTTTGTGAAAAGCACCTTTGTACTTGCTTATTTGATTATACGCACGCGATCTCCTATATGGAATTTGTTTAATTTTAAAAGTACAGTGGATTGCATTTTTTTACGGTTTTCTTTACCATGACTTCATTGTTAAAATTAACATCACACGTTTAAATTTTGTGGTATGATGTACAGTTTGATTATATGAATGGACTATATCATTTAAAGGTTTTCCAACCCATTTGTAATTTCCAATGAAACTAAAATATTTATAAAGTTTGCTTTTGAGTGTCTTTATTAACCTTTCGACAATAGATGCCTTTTTTATTGAATAGGTGGAATAATGGTTTATTTTCAAAGATTTTACGTAACTATCAAATTCGGTATTATAATAGTAGTTTATGCAACGGTTGCATAATGATAGGCCTTAAAACACTAGTGCGGTTTTATGAAACGAGCCGATAGGCGAGTTTCATAATAAGATCGCACGTGTGTTTTAAGGCCAAATTATGCAGAGTTGCATACATAACTTTATCTACACACATATTATAAATCCTCCATGATGGGTTCAGAAACAATATTTTCTGGCAACAAGTTATTTGTTGCAATCGTGGCTGCATATTTCCGATATCCGGCGCATTTTCACATCACACACACTCCGAGAAGACTACTTACTATTCATATTTTCAACTAAAATGTAAATTACACATGAACTTTTTCTATTCAATTCAACAAAATTCTACTTTCGTTCAGCAAAACGTCAACGCGGCGCGGCGCGTCAATAATGGCGGCCGTCCGTCAAGACCATTTTTTTTTTTAAATCATAGACAAACAGATGAAGTCTCTATTCTCACGTCACTTGAGATGAAATATTGTGCAGTTTATATTAAAAAAACATACTGAATTGACGTTTCGTATCAATAACTGTTTTAATATCTATGGATACTAGAATAGAGACCCACTTGAGTTTGACAGCTGTTCCAAATTTAATCTCATTTCTTTACTAAAAACGATAAAGAAGTCATGTTATTTCTTCATCGCAGCATTGGTTTTTCCTAATTGGTTGTCAAAATGGTGGTCATTTCCTATGGTTTTTGATTAACCAATGGAGGTTTTATGATATGGGTGTAGATAAAACTCTTTACCTAAGTCTGTCTGTAAGTGAATAGGTATTCGTTTCGATGATTTAATAATTTGTTCAAACGCGTTTTTTATGTCTGCTTTAGTTTTAGATTTTGTTGGAATACACCACGCGTACTTTGACAAGGTATCAATAATGAGTAGTTTATGCAACGGTTGCATAATGATAGGCCTTAAAACACTAGTGCGGTTTTCATGAAACGAGCCGATACGCGAGTTTCATAAAAAGATCGCACGTGTGTTTTAAGGCCAAATTATGCAGAGTCGCATACATAACTTTATCTACACACATATTATAAATCCTCCATGATGGGTTCAGAAACAATATTTTCTGGCAACAAGTTATTTGTTGCAATCGTGGCTGCATATTTCCGATATCCGGCGCATTTCACATCACACAGTCACTCCGAGAAGACTACTATTTATATTTTCAACTAAAATGTAAATTACAAACAACTTTTTCTATTCAATTCAACAACAATTCTACTTTCGTTCAGCAAAACACCAACATGGCGGCGATTCGATCCTCCGTCAAGACCATTTTTTTTTTAAATCATAGACAAACGAATGAAGTCTTTATTCTCACGTCACTCGAGATCAAATATTGTGCAGTTTATATTAAAAAAACATACTGAATTGACGTTTCGTATCAATAACTGTTTTAATATCTATGAATACTAGAATAGAGACCCACTTGAGTTTTGACAGCTGTTCCAAATTTAATCTCATTTCTTTACTAAAAAAGATAAAGAAGTAATGTTATTTCTTTATCGCAGCACTGGTTTTTCCTAATTGTTTGTCAAAATGGTGGTCAGTCCTACGGTTTTTGATTAACCAATGGAGGGTGTAGGGTGGATATGGGTGTAGATAAAATATATTTTATACTTATTACTTATAATAAATACAAATAAAATAGCATTTGTAGTTTTGCCTCTATCATGTTTCTAAAAGTGCAAAAACTTATGGCCCACTCTGTATATTAGCCGATTTTCATAAATTTTTGATAGGTTGTCAGTTAAAACAAAATCTAGGTTTATACGTTTTTTGAATATTGATTAAAGAACAATAAAGTCAAATAATCGCTGAAATTAGTTTTGTATGAGAATACTAAAAGAACAACAAAATTGAATTTTATGATTATAATGAAAAAGCCAAAACAAAAAAGGAAATGGTATCCACTCAGCTGTGTTGGGGGAATACGACGTTGGTTTTCAGTTGACCCGTGGATTACTGTTTGGCTCTACCACTAAAATTCGACCTTCCCCTGTGACCTCCCCCCTGGGACCGCGCATGAGTAAGAAGACCCCGTTTGGAATTGGACCCAATATTGCATTAAAGAAACCACAATTCTGTAACGCAATTCCAATTTATTCTTCAATTTTAGAGTCAGCGCCATCACCGGTTCGCTCCACCCTCTTACGAATCATATCACGGTCCACAGTCTTGAGGTCGTACGCCCAACCGATCCAAGCGAAGAAATCAATGAACTTCGTCGTAAGATTCCACTGTTGGTTGCCGAATTCAGCCGTCTTGTAGTCCCACGGGAACGTGTGATGGTAGTTGTGGAAAGCCTCGCCGATGGTTAAAAAAGACAAGAAAGTGTTGTCGACTGGCAAGATGTTTTTGTCATAAGGTTTTTTACCAAACTTGTGAGCAACGCTATTGACGAGCCAGGCCTGGTTGAGGGTAATGACGAAACGGAAAATGTTCATGTGCCACGCGATGTAGATCGATTCGCCCCAGAAGTACATGGGGATTACCGTGGGCATGATGAAGGCTATCATCGAGAACCATGGCACTGCGTACCTGAAATAGAATATACATTCATAACGCGACCAATTTTGCTCTATTGAAAATTTCTGTATCTGTTTTTATTATTTAATCATACAACATCATTACATTATAATGAATAATATTCATGCGAATTAAGTGGTTAAACAAAAAGAAAACTGTACTGTTAAGTCAACAGGCGTGATTGTGTAAAAAACATTCAAGCATGCAAATATCCACACTTTCGTATGTTTTTTTTATATTATTGTGGAATCTATCTCGTTTGTGCAGTTTTCTTTTTGAGTTAACAACTTAAAATATTCAAAAATGTAATTCATTATAATGTTGTGCAGTTAAATAATAATAAAAATAGATACAGAAATCTTCAGTAGATCAATGTGTCTCAACAGTTGAGACACAAAGGATTTGGCTGAAAGTCGGTGTGTAAGTAGTTACTTTATAAATCGCAATTTGTAATTATTTTTACCAACCACCATTATAATTATTTTTTACCCATTAGGATTGTTGGCTGTCCCTTTCATGTGTTAGTTTTAGTTAAAACTCGAATGTAAAAGTTGAAAAAAAAGACATACTGCTGAGTTTCTTGCGGCATTTCTTCTCAGCAGATGTCACCTTTCGCGCTGGTAGCTTCAGACATGTAAAAGAGCCCATGTGGCCTACTTGCAAAATAAATATTTTCATTTTCATTTTCATTTTCATTTACCGATGATAATAAAAGATTAAAGGGAAAAACTATATTTTTTGCATAGAATATTATTATTGAATAGCCTGTATATGTCCCATTGCTGTCATATTATCGGACGATGATCATGACGAAGTCTCAGAGTCGAAGGAAAAATCAGAGTCGGTGACGCTTATTATGAAACGTTCAATTGCTTCGTCTAAAACAACACACGAACACCCAAACGACACGCTCGAAGCGTATTCCAGCGTGACGCCATTGACAACAACTGCGAGCCCCGTACCACGAAACTCAGTGCGCGCGGCTATAAGTGACGCCCGTCATACAGATTGCGATAGATAAGCGACAGTCGCTATTTCGAGACGATATCAATTATGATATCGTCACGAAATAAATATTAATTTATCAACGCGAAAAGACTTTAGCACCAAATAACAGCAAATATTAACAAATTTTTCAACAAATATTACGTGATAGAATAAATAAAAAAAATACTGACTCCTTCTGGAACATCAGCACCGGATTGCTTGTTATATCGGACATATCGATAGCCATCTCCCTCCTTTTAACCTCCGGATGCTTGACCACGACTAACCAGCCCACGTGCGAGTAGAAGAGCCCGCGGGTGGCGTTGTGCGGGTCGGCGTCGGTGTCGCTGTACTTGTGGTGCATCCGGTGGTCGCGGACCCAGTTGTACGCTGTGTATTGTGCTGACAGCGTATTGAACAACATCAGAATGATCTGCAGCGGCATCTTCGCCTTGTAGCTTTTGTGCGACCACAGTCGGTGGGCTCCGGCCGTTACTCCCAACATAGCGAATGTTAGCACAACGGATGCTGGAACAAGTGTAAAAAATACGCACGGCTTTACTCACGATTTATTGTCAGAAATAGTCCTCCTCCTTCTTCAGGGGATGACTGCGGTCGCAGTGAAGTAAGCCGTGCTTTTCTAGTCCTAAAGTTTCACGAAAGTTTTAATCTGACTATAAAATGAGTGTGTTACAAAATGTAAACTACCAATGATATTAAAAAACCGAAGATGCGTCTTTCAAGCTCAAAATTTAAACCCAGAAAGCAACCCAATTGTGATCATTTTTAATTAGTCATGCGCGGACTGTTGGCCGAGTAACACATGTCGTGCTCTATTGAAAATGTTCTCAAAAAAGCCATTCTTGACCCAAATTTCGTTTCATAATACTAAAAAAAAATTAAAAGCCTAAAAAAACTGTTGCTTTATTTCATTTGTAGATACATTCAACGTAAATAGAAGTACTAAAATGCATTTATTTTGTTCACACATGATCGCCATATTCCAAATTAATGTGTAATATCCGCACGTCAAATGTCACTTAAACCTGCACTGGCCGAAAAGAAACGAAAAAAGAAAAAAATATCTAAGTTACGTTTTTAAAACGCGTTGAGTATGGATATAACGTGTCTTTCTATAATATGTCATTGTAAACTACCAATTGAAATTCTAATACAATCACTAAACGTATAGTAGTAATTCTTTTTCTTGTTCCGCTACTTATCTGACAAACAAAGCCATTGTCTTTCATTGTGAAGTGTAACCGGTAATCTCTACTTTGAAATAGCAGGTAGTACCTGCAAATACTATTTCACACAAAGGGCGTCTTTATGTCTAAGGTAAAAAGGTTCACAGTAAAACACAGAGCATGGCAGGTGTTGAACATTTTGCATTTAAAACGGTTCCATGTGTACTTTACTGCTGATTTAAATACAAAATGTTCAACACCTGACAGGCCCTGTGTTTTAATGTAAACCTTCTCAACTTAGATATAAAGACGCCCTTTGTGTGAAATAGTTTTTGCAGTTACGACTTTCTGTTTCAACGTAGCGATTTGAGTTTACACTACACAATGAAAGAAAATGGCTTTGTTTGCCAGATAAGTAGCTAATGCGATCGGGACAAGAAAAATAATTACTATTATACAAGGAATGAGATATTGTGCTATTAATATTTAGAAGGATCCCACGGGAGTTCCTATTAGGCTCATGTCTAAGTAACAGTGATGGAAAATATATAATATTATACATAAAAACTCTAATGCTGCGATGCTTCTTCAACAATGATTACTAGCAACCCCAGACACCACTTATCATCAAATCGCGTAATGAAAGTGTGGAACTGTTTCCGATCTAGTGTGTACACACGCAAGTGAACATTGACTATGCACGTATCGATTTAAACTCAATAATAATGTGCATTCAACAATAGGGAACATGCATCTTTTTGTTCATCTTGTATTGGAAAATGCTGAGTAATAAAAACCGATCTGTGTACGCAAAACATTATTATTGTTTATTTTATGAGTTATGAAGCATTGAAATGTCATTGTTCATACCACTCGCAAAAACACTCCATACAAAATGGACAAAAACTATGACGTCACATTCGTTTCACTGTACAAAACGTATGTCGTTTAATCGAAATATGCAATTATTTCCGAAAATACTGTTTTCACCTCTCATGCTCCTAAAGTTGTTCTTTATGTCGAGAGAAGGCTGCATAAAATGGGTTGAGTGCATAAAGTCATTTCTTCTTCTAAGAGTAAGGCAATTAGGCCTTACAGCCACATACACAATACACCTTCATTAAATTGATATATTTTTATGAGATTTAGGTTATATCTTAATTAAATTACGGCATTATGTATTACTATCTAAATACAAATTTACGATTAATACGAGCGTGGATTTACGTAAAAAATCTATATAACGCAAATATTTATAATAACTTGACATTAAGGCTCAGAACATAGTCGAACGTCACATAGTTGAAAATAAAAAAAAAATTAAGAAAAGTGTGGCGGGAAGTCAATTATGCGTGAAGCAAAACTAAGAACTAGATAACTTTGATGTGTTGCGATTGAAAATTCAATAAGTTATTCGTAAGTAATTAAACAATGTCTTCGAGTAGTGACAGTGACGATCAAATAATGATTTCACCTGAGACTTTAATGGAAGGAAGTGCGAAAACTGTAATTGAGCAGATATTGCCGCCTAAATCGAAGAACATCTATCTCAGCACATAGGTACGAAAGTTTTATGATTTGGAAGAACCAAAAAAACGTAAACACGTTTGCGGAGTGTGTTTATTAGTAAGTTATTTTCTCCTCTACTGCACTGGGAGTGAAGAAATAGCATAGAATGCGTGCAGATGCTTATCATCCTGGCATGTCGTAAAACTCGACTAAGGGACGGGTCCTCTCCAACATGGTGGACTATCTGTATGGGCGATGGGCTGATCACCTGTCACCATACGATTCATCATACCATCTTAGGACTAATTAATCGAACGTGGCCACAAGTAGTCTTGTGGCTCTGCCCACCCCATTAGGGATTCGGGCGTGATAATATGTATGTATGTATGTTATTTTGACGAACTGTCGAAGAAATTATAGCCTTTAATTAGTTAACCCTCTGGAGCATTTATTCAATGCTAAAATCTACCGTGCAGTTGAAACATGACTTGAATTAAAATCCTATTCGTGGACTCGCCATGCCGGGGAGAGGAACCACTGGAAGGGATTGGAGGAGGCCTATGCCCAAAAATGGGTACCTCACGTATAAGAAGCGATTATTAAAGACTAGTTATTTTTATTACTATTATCATTATTACTAATATTTTTACAAGAATATTTACGATTTTAAAAGAATGTTTACAATTATTATTTTACATGAATTATTAAATAAACTTTTTAAATTTTAATGTTCACATTTGAATGCACTGAATTTGAATTAATGTACTTATTATTACTTAATTATTTTTTGAATGGATTATTTTATTTAATGTTTTAATGTAATTCATATTTCTTTATTTTTTTATAATTCGTGCATTTATCGTTTTTATTTCATTGTTAACTAGTTTAAATTGTTACTTAGCTGGTTCTAAGCATGTTTAACCTAATTTGAATTTTATTTTTAAGAACATGTTCATTAATGCATGTAAGGTTTCAAAAATATTAGATTTTATTGAGGAAATAAAGGCTTTTTTATTATTATTATTATTCTTGTATATGCTTAATCCTTGTTTTATTTCCTTGCAATCGAAGTGAAAAGCAGAGTGTAAAAGTCGAGCATAAAACCCATTTTTCCCCCGACATGACTATCCATCATGTAAAATGAACGGTAGTCTCACCGGTGTGACTACGGGTAAATAAAATGAACCATAGTCACAGACATGGTCATCTTTCGTTCACGTAATTAATATAATATAAAAATATAAATGCGATGAATAAACAGAATAAAAAAAATTAAAAATCTTACTGAAAGCGATGGTAGCCCAACTGGTTACAGTAAAGCACAGGTAAACTCCGTAGAACGCGGCGATATGCACGTAGCTTGTGAGGGCCACCATGAACCAAGACAACTCGAACTTCCAGTTATCAGCCTGCGGTGCTGTTAACTTTGAAAAGATTGTTTCATCTTCTATTTCCACTTCTCTCTCAGTTGCGTAAGGAGCCATTGCGATCTAAAACAGAGCAATATGTTTAGTGCTTACTTGACTTGAATTAAACCATAGTTGAAATTTTAATAAATATTATAAATGATAAAGTGTGTTGGTTTGATCTTCTATCCCGGTTAAATGGAGCAACACGGATTGGCTTGTTTTTGTATAGCTACAGTCGGAAGGCCGTAGGCAACTTTTTATCCCGGAAAAAATCACACTTCCTGAGGGAAAAGCGGTACACGACAGTTAAATTAAAATAAAAAAATTAAACAGTCCAGCCGTACAAAAACGTTATTAAAAATTAAGTACTTACAATTAAATAAAACTATTGTTATAAATTACTGATCTATAAGATTTGCGTTATTTTTTTTCTTTCAAAGTCACCCAACTCTGGAATTCCGAGTGAAACTGAGTCGAGACTAAAAACATTTTGATATATATATATATATGTATGTATCCGCCCGTGGCGCACAAAATATAATCATAATTAATATTCTATTGATGCGAATGAAACTCAAGGTTCCGATAATTAGAATGCTGATAGAGATTTGTTCGAATTGCCACGCATCCAGGGCTGGAACAAAAATATGTCTTGTCTATGGTAATTGTGTTTTCATTCCACCATCTCGGAAAGAGTACATATTTTTGCTCTCCGATATCTGAGTGCAAAAGCCGTTTTTATCCGCTAGAGGATAAAGTAAATTGAATTTAGAACATCGTGGGCACTAATTTTGTCAATTTAAAACATCATTAAACCTTTTTACTCCTACCTCCATGGTGCCGAATTTATCATACAACCTTTTTTAATTGTTAAAAACTCAGACTCGGAACCTTCTTGGTGTACTTTTTTTAATTTGCTTTGCGCGCGCCATTTTTTTTTCACGTCATATTGTTAAAACCTTAGGTTAAAAATAAGAAATTTGAAAACAAGTGAAAAACCTAAAATGAGTGATTCTAGCGACGAGGAAGTTTATTTGTCGCCAACAGAATTGACTTGAAACTGTTAATAATGCGCAGTTGTTTTTTTTTCATTTAGTCGTTTTATTTGCTTCTCTCTGGATTCCAATTTTAGGATCCTACGCTTGCTCGGTCATCAAAATTGAGCACGCGGTTAAAAAGCAACTTTGCACTCTTGTATAACAAATAACTATTTTTGAATGTTATTATCAGAACACATTACATCCCTTATCTAACAACACCTTTCCTAATTTCTTGATTAATTAACCGTAAACCAGTCCAGTAACATAACGACATAGAGGCGGTACTTCACCCCGGGACAGCTGCTACAATTATGCCAGCAAGCACAAGTCCGGTCGTGTATGGAGTACTGTAGCCACTTATGGGATGGATCAGCGAAATACCAACTAGCCACCTTAGATTCTATTGAAAAACGTGCCAAAAAGCTCATCGGTGACTCGGAATTTGTTGAGGCGAAACTGCAGAGCCTTGAACATGGCCGCAAAGTTGCCTGCTTATCGGTATTCTACAGGATATATCACAGAGAGTGTGCGATGGAATTACATGAACTGATTCCGCCAAAGAAGGAATGGCCTTCTTCGGGGGACTAGGCGTGGGCTGGGGTTCCATCCCTATGTTGTGGATGTTCCAAGAATTTTCCGCACTAAGCGGTACACTTCAACATTCATTTGGCGAACGGCTAAGGAGTGGATTTCCCTGCCTGCAGACTTGTTCCCAGAACGCAACAACTTGGGTCTTTTCAAGGAGAGAGTGAATCAGGCGCGGTTGCAGCCTGAAATTTTGGGAGAGGTCACTAATAATAAAATATGTCGAGTAAATTAAACTTTACTTTTAGACTTGATTTTTCAATTTGATGTGTACGATTTTGGGGGGGGTCATGTCCCGTGTGACCCCCCCCCCCCCTGGGACCGCGCATGGAGTGAATAGGCATTATCTATCTAGGTGTGCATGCTCTATCGTCGACCGCATCATCACTTTCCATCAGGTGAGATAGAGGTCAAATGCACATCTATCTTCCAGAAAAAAAAAAATTGAACTACAATACTCACTAACTTACAAAACTACAATACATTTCGTGCGCTCAAAATATTATAATATATTGCTATGGTCACAGAATAAATAATTGTACTACTAAATACTATATGGTGACAACCCTTGTGTTATACGTGCCACGACCACGATACGTGCAAAGACCAAGTGGTCTTTAGATAACCTGTGCTCTTTCACGCGTGGCATGTTTTTTTGATACCTAAAAGTCACTTTTGTTGCCATCTGAACAAACCATTATGTTTGCCATACAATTAAGGCATTATCAAATAGAGTAAATTGACGAGAAATTTAGTTAAGCTCCGTTTATTAGCACCTCCTGCGCACTGGCTCCCCAGTCGGTATAGTAGAATAGAATAGAATAGAAAATATTTATTTCGCTAAATGTAGATGTTTTACATTTTGTGAACTTAAATCTAACAATTTGTGTGATCTGAATAAAAGTTACATTTTGCTGCGAAAATGGTATCCACTCAGCTGTGTGTCGTACCACCTATTGGGGGAATACGACGCTGGTTTTCAGTGGACCCATGGACTGGTTCAGCTAGGCAGCATACATTGCGTTCGCGTCAACATCAAACGTAAACATATATAACAAACTAGGTTGCATGGTGCATCTAGGGCCGTAAGAAGGGGATTACTAACGAGAGTCTGTTAGAAGCCCGACGCCGAAGGCGAGGGCCTTTAATGACTCGAGTTTGTTATCCCCTTACTGCCCGTTAGGGTGTCCCTTATTTTTCGAATATTTATTTTTGTAACGCATACCCTCTTATTATATTTATTACGTGTTTATATACTCCCAGTAAAAAAATCAGGTCATTCTATGAACGGGAACCCGTGCCGACGTGCATCTTTATCCTGTTCATACAAGTTGCGCGTGACAAGTGGCGCGTGCCTTGCAATTAGTTATTTTAGTGACTGTTTTCATGCAAATAACGAGTATTAAATTACTGTTCTAAGATGGCAGTCGAGTTACGAAGTGCAAAAAAGATATTTACTTAGTTGGTGTTGGGTTACAAAATTACCTGCGAAGAGACAAGTCCTAGCAGTTTTGTTTCACAATATACCTACGGGAAGTCAAATTAACAGTGAGTGAAAGTGCAAATTTTGTGACCCGTGAATGTAATCTTCTGGGAAAAGGCTCGAATACCAACCCGAACAGTACCTAACTGTGTTAAAAAGTTAGTAGATCTTTATACGGTGCGGCGTGATTTACAAAAAAAAATGCAAAACATCCCATGAAGTTTACACTAAACGCGAACAAGATTTTCAAAATGTGTTGGATAATTTATTTGATTACGCACATGCCGATGCTTAAAATAAAATTGAAAAGGATATTATTTTTACAACAACAGAGAGAACCAGGGCGACCAAGATGTCTAGCTGGTGTAGGGAAAAATATTAACTGAAAAAAGAAGACAGACTGCGACAGAGAAAGTTACAAGAAGAGAAGAAAAGATTAAAACACTTGTCTACTGCTGAATACGGTGTCTTCGCATTATCATTCACCAGCTCAATCTGATACGTCTGCTGCCTGTAGTTTATCATCTAGTAGTTCTACTGAAAGCTTGGACAGTCCTATTTCTGCTGCACCTACGGCGACAACGTCTCGAATTAGTACCGCGAAAAGGGGCAGAAAATATATTGTTACACCCAAGCTAGTAGCAACTTTAGATAGATGTCAGTTAAGAATAAGAGACTCTGTTCACATAGTTCAGGCTGTAATTGAAGCATTGGTTCTTAATATTTATGAATTTACTATAGCTAAATCTTCAATACAACGCATTCGAACGCAAATACGAAAGGACAGGGCTGAGATGATAAAAACCAATTTTCAGAACAATATTCCAGAAACTGATTTATGATTTCAGGCAGATCTTTAGAAAACTTTGTGACAAACAAGAGTAAAACCTTATTTTCACACCTAAAGATCGACGACAGTTTTCTGCAAGAAAGCGTTTCTTCGTGGAAAGAAAATGAAGTATATATGAAAGCTAAAAGTCGAGCTGTATGCTTAAAAGCTGTAAATGACACAGCAGAGAGAGCAGTAAAGCTGATGCAAGATTCTCACGGTTTGGTAACCGCCGATGAAGAGCAAAAACAATTTCTTCTGCGTTGCGAGCAAGAGCACAGAAATCTCTCCCCTGATTGTAAAAAAGCCACTTGAAAAAAGATATATACGTAATTACTGAATTTTTTATTCGGATGATTTTATTAAATATGATTACTAATTAACATTATTGCTCTTGTTTCTATCATTTATTTCACTAATTTATTTGATTTTTGCTAATTATACTCTATACCTACCCAATTTTACAAGTATAACTAAAAACAAAACTTTGAAGTCAAGTCGGCACAGGTTCTAATGCTTATAAAAAGCTGAAATTTCACATAATACTATATTTTAGGCCTACTAACATATTTAAGGGGTATGCGTTTCAAAACCGTAAAAAAAAAATTTTTCCTTCATGTAAGGGACACCCTACTACCCGTGATACACACAATATTATCCATCACATTTGTGAGGAAATGAAAAAAAAAAAAATTGTACACCGTGAATTACCATCAGGTGAGTAGAATCGTCGGTTGCACACTACTTCTCTAAGAAAACAATCCCCGCCGTACCCGGTGCACGCATATGCCCCGCCGTCAGCGGGAGTTATAAACCATACAAAATCCATAACTCCCGTGGGAGTTAAATCTGCTATAGGTGCTCTATACGCTTGCGTATAATAACACCCTTTCCGAGCAAGTGTGATGAAAAATAAATAAATATATTCCATGGCGGTGTCCCTTCATTCGACTAACAATCATTATCAACCAACTCAAATTAATGTTCATTTGGAAACGAACCACTGACAAACCTTTAATTTGATAATGGGAAAATAAAAAAATGAAACATCAACGTATAACAAATTATAAGGTTTCATTTTAACTCAATCAAAAGACTATTCGAGTATGTAAAGGAAAGGACTTATGTGAAGTGCAAGGACCGACATACTAACGTTGCAAGAAACCTAGGTTTTAAGAGGAGTGTGAACCTACGGCTTTTATACAAAAGGCGATAACGATTTCCACCCCTTAAATGTTTTTGATAGGTTGTCAGTCAGAACATAATCTAGGTCTATTCGTTTTGATTTTTTCATTTTAATTAATATATTCAGTTTTATTGTTGTTTTAGTATTCGGCAATTATTTGACTTTGTTGAACTTTAATCAATATTTAAAAAACGTAGGTACAGACTTAGATTTTGTTCTGACTTATCAAAAATTGATCATAATCGGTTAACATTTATGAGGTCGAAATTGTTATAGCCTTTTGTATGAAAAGGGTGATTTTTGCCGTTGGTTCACAGTCCTCTTAACGGCATGAAATTTTGGCTTGGCACGAGGATGGAGGAGGTTTCACTGGTAAAGTCTGCGGTGGACACTTCTTCATGCCTACTTTGAGAGAGACTGTGTCGTTCCTATATTGTGGTGCTAAAATGTGTTCCACTCACTGTCAATAATCCCTTACAAGCGCGTATACGCATCCCTAATAGCATTTAGTGTTGGCATTTGGTCGGGCCACATGGGTCTCGTTAGTTGGACAACGGTTAGATTTGGTCGTCGGTTTGAGGTAAGGCCTACAACCAAGGGCCATTGTAGAATTTCCAACTGAAACAATTATAATGCAGAAATACCAACAGTTTTAAACCAACGGTAGCAGAAGTCGTATTAGCCCAACGTTGGTAAGTGGATGGGCGCAAAGATATTTTACTGCATTGGGCCAACGTTACTTAATATCTAATAGGGCTTTCGTTGTATACAATGCAGAAATGCCAACTGTTTTTAAACAACGGTAGCGGTATTCACAATGGTTGGGCGTAATGATAATATGTTTGTTATATTGGTCCAATTTTAGTTTTATGTGGGCAAACTACTAACTATATCCCTGCGGATTCCCTACTGTTGGCAAATGGATGCCAACGGAAAATGCTACTAGGGATTGTGCCTATGAAGATAACTGTGCGAATGAGCTAATGACGATCGATCATTACTGTTTCGGTACATGCCTACAGACTCCGTCAAGAACTTTGTTGATTCCTGTGACTGTCTAAAAGAGATTTATTCATTTATGTATATGTGAAGTGAAGTCCGGTATTGTAATCAATGTCCATCCAGGTGGTAGAGCCAAACATTAATCCTCACTAGACGATTACTGTTCGAATGGGCCGGCTCGCCGGGGTAGTACCACACTCTCACAGAATATCGGCGTAAAGTAATAGCTGGCTTGCGAGATCCGGATGCTTATTCCCTCATCCCCATCCCATCCCCATTCCCCGTCCTCCCTAGACTGGCAACGCATTGGCAGCACCTCTGGTGTTGCAGATGTCATGGGCGGCGGTGACCATTTTCCATCGGGTGGGCCGTCTGCCAGTTTGTCAGTCAATTGACATAAGTAGTTGTGAAGTTTCAGTACTGAGCAAGCATGGTCTTGTATAAATTGTTGTAGGATTCTGCGCGAAACGGCAATAAGAACAAACCTTTGTTACGTAACCTTGTATTATTTATGCCTAATGATGGTAATGAAACAGACAAAAATTCTAAAAGTGCTAGATTTGTGACATTACGCGCGAAATTAAGGAGCATTATTTAAAACCGTTTCCATGACCTATGATAACCCGACACGCGCTCTGGCTTCGCGAATGTTATCACCGCCACGTATCGCAGACACGCACGAACATGTGGTTTATAAGCACTGACGGGTCAAGTTACACTCGCCGGTGAGTTCATTAACGAAGTGTTATTTTGGAGAATCCTCCACTCCAGGGGGACTAGCACATGCCCGCGAATCGTTTGTCACTCAGTGCGTCTCTGTCAAACTTGTCAAATATGTTAGGGATGCACTGAGCGACATTGCCTTAGCGATAGATGACTCTTTTTCTATTTTAATTTCCTTCACATTTAAAAAATACCTGTTGTGTTTTGTTATTTACCTGTGGCAAGCCGTTGCCAAAGATCATTCTAAATCACTACCGATGTCGTCGTAAATCGGATCGTAAACTAACGCATATTTTGCTATGACAGTAATTATTGTAGTGTTGCTATTTTAAGTATCATTCCCCTGATATAAAGATTTTCTCGGCTCATCCATTAAAAACAAATAATCAAAATTGCAACAGGAATACTTCATAGTCAGTCAAGCTTAATGATAAAATATAAAAGTAACAGAATGAAAATAAAAAATACATTTTATGTTATTAAAAATTTAAATAACTTTAAGGATCACCTGATTATTATGAACTAAAATCACGTGTGTGATGTGAAATTTAAAAAAAAAGGTAATAAGATCCTTTTTATATTCGACTTCAAGTAAAATAAGAAAATACAAAATAATTTTAAGGGGATTTCTAAGATCTTATTAGCAGTACTAAGATTGAACTAAATGTCAAATTAAATCGCTGCTTGTGTGTAGAACTGCACGTTTTCTTTTTGAATTTAAAATTAATGTAATTTAAGTATAATAAACAAAGAAACTTTGGGTTTGACATTTCCTTACAAATATTTTTAATTAAAAGAAGAACGAAATCAATAACTTTGCGGTACTGACATAACATACGAAGAAGACACCGGTAGTTTTTTGAGATTTATTATTAAGTGTTTATTGAATAATGTCTGCTGTAAAACTAAATCTCATCGCTGCAGCGTGCGATAACATGGGGATTGGAGCCAAGGGAACCTTGCCATGGAGGTTGAAGTAAGTTATAATACAATATTTAAACAAAAGATTGATTTAACTATTTTACCGCCTCTCGAGGTTGCCTTTATTCGCGGATCTGTTAAATGGAAAAAAAACCGGCCAAGTGCGAGTCAGACTCGCGCACGAAGGGTTCCGTACCATTATCTGTAAAAAAATCACGTTTGTTGTATGGGAGCCCCCTTAAATATTTATTTAATTCTGTTTTTTATTATTTCTTGTTATAGCGGCAACAGAAATACATCTGTGAAAATTTCAACTGTCTAACTGTCACAGTTCATGAGACAGCCTGGTGACAGATGGATGGACAGACAGACGGACGGACAGAAGAGTCTTAGTAATAGTATCCCGTTTTACCCTTTAGCTGCAATTTATTAATTTACCTGATAGTGTTTATTAAATTTGAACCCACTAGACTAGATTTCAAGAATTTATCCTAAACTAGTCCTAAATAAACCGTAGTTTACTGTGTAGTAACACAGCATTAAAATTGGCATGTTCTTCAACATGCCAATTTGAAGTGTTTTTCCTGTGTTTGATATTTGTCTTTCATTAAATCTTAATTGACTAATAATTTGTGATACAGAAAAGAGATGGCATACTTCACCACAATGACTTCAAAGGTGTCATCTCCAGCTCATGTGAATGCTGTCATCATGGGTCGGATCACCTGGGACTGCATCCCGGAGAAATACAGGCCGCTGCCCAACCGGGTCAATATTGTGATGAGCAGACATGTCAACGATGTTAAGGAGAAGGTATGGCCGAGTCTTGTAAGGGAGCGCAGTGCCTTCTAGTTATACAGTTGTAATCGTAATGTCAAGAGAGTGGATTTCAGGAACACTGTAGAATTTGGTCCATCAAGGCATTTTGTTGTTGTTTTTTTCGGGATGACATCTATATTCTCAAGTACGGATACAAGATTTCGTTTAGATGTGATTGGGGGGAGGGTGGGGCATTATGAAGACTCCAGTTTGGTGGCCTGGAGATCCATTTGGTTAACCAATTATTATTATTATATTATTATTATTATAGATTTTATGCACAGGTAGCTTATAGCTGATACGTGCATAATTAGTGTCCACTTGTGTTTTTTAATTTAAAATGTTTATCAAGTCTATTTTTAAAAGAGTTAACTGAGGGTGCACTTATCACTGTCTCCGGCAAACTGTTCCACACTTTCACTACGCGGTTTGATAGGAAGTGGCGCCTGGGGTTGCTAGTGCTCAAGGAGCGTGACAGGTTCAAAGAGTGCCCTCTCAGGGTTGAATTTTATTCTTTATGAATAGTTCATTCAATGCTGGTACATCATAGCATCCTTGCAGTATCTTGTAAGTCTCAATCAAATCACCACACTGCCTGCGTTGTTCTAAAGTTGACGTTGACGTTGAAGTTGCCTGAGTTGTTGTATTATATAAGACTAGTGGACCCGCCACAGCTTCACCCACGGTATTTTCCATACAAACTTTATCACCTCTTTTCACTCCTTTAGGGATGGAATTTCAAAAAATCCCTCATTAGTGCACCTCTAGGGTACTCGAGGAATGTCTCCTCTAAATTTCAATCCTCTATGACCACCCGTTTAGGCTGTGCGTTGTCTATAAGTGAGTCACAGTACCATTTTATATGTATTGTATTGTATTTACCTTAACAAGCTGTTAAATTTGTCTTAATAAGTGCTTATATTTGAATGAAGGAATCATTTATTCACAAGACTTATATCATACATTAGATCTTAAATTAGAAGCATTATGACCCTTTGTATGTTCCGCCATTAGGCATGTGAAAATTGCACTTTTAAAGTACCTATACTATTTTAGTGGCGTAGCGTGCTTTGGAGGAGCCCTGTATCAAAATTAGTTGGGGGTCCCAAATGAAGGGTAAAGATTTCTTACAAATTTTTGCTTACACACGTTAGGGGCCTCTATAGCCCAGGGGTCCCGTATCATACGGCTGATACGGCGGTAGCTACGCCCCTGGTTAATCTTTAATTGCTCATGTGAATGTTATATAATTAATTATTTAATAAATTTTACAATGTTGTATGATTGAGGATATAATATTATTATTATTTAACATGCTTGTCAAATTCTTTTACTTTAATATGAATTTATGGTAAAAAAATTGGTCAATTACTACATAAAAGCTAAGATTTAAATTCAGAAATGAATAGTGTTTTAAATGTCACAGGTATCTTATTAAATATTTTTATTCACTATTTCTTCTTATGTGTAGTTTTGAAAATGAAAATGAAAATATTTATTTTGCAAGTAGCCCCAAACGGGCTCTTTCACATGTCTGAATCTACCAGCGCTTCAAAAGGATCTGCTGAGATAGCCTGAGAAGAAACGCCGCAAGATACGCCGCTTTTGATGGAGGTAGTGGTATTTGGTATCATCTTTGTGTTCTATTTGTTATGTTGCTTGCGGGGGGAAAAGTTCCAGATTTAGTTACAGATACAGTTATTTCAACTTACAGGTGCCTGAAGGAGTGATAGTAGTGCCTGGCATAGATGAGGCAATCAAATATATTGAGGGCAGAAAAGACATTGAAAGCACCTGGGTGATTGGAGGGTCTTCAATTTATGAGGTACTTACTTTTGCTAGCAAAGTATGTGTGGAATTAGTTAATTGCTATTCCCTTGGGAACTGTGCATTTTCCCGGGATAAAAAAATCAAAATGGCATGGCATAGCATAGTCATTTGAAATCGTGTTCGTGAACTCTAATCATGGAGTAACTCATGGAGGTCTAAGTATGTAATTATTTTGTTGATAACCTTTGACTGTTGCGTATGATAACGTTTAATTTTTTTAAGTTCAATGTTTTGTTTATCAGCCCAATATATAAAGCCCCAGAGCTAAGTACTTTAATAACAGCAAAATAGATCTGGGATAACCTTAACCTTTTAACCGCCAAGCATGTCTGAGAAGTAACACGAATTTTAACTTTAAGTCAAGGTAATGAAGGACTTTTTTACCCTGTATCCGCTGACGGCTGTAGCCGACTGTGGCGGTCAAAAGAAACTGTCGGACATGACACCTGTTTTTTTACATTTGATTCCAGCTGTGCCCGCGACTTTGTTCGCGTGGGTTTGGAAGGAAAAGTGGGCTGGTGTGCTGTGTTTTACTCCAAGATAGGGTCTATCTGTTTGCCAAATTTCATGCAAATCCGTTCAGCCGTTTGCCCGTTAATGAGGACCAAACATCCAAATATCTTCAAGTATTTTTATTTTAGAATATTAGTAAATTATAGATGGTATACATTTTTCAGGCGGCCATGGCTCACCCAAACTGCGGTAAAATCTACCTGACAGAGATCCAGAAGGCCTTCGACTGTGACACATTCTTCCCAAATATCGACCGACAGCAGTTCCACCTGGTCGACGAGGAGGAGATACCTGGGGAACGGCAGGTGGAGGGAGACATCAGCTACTACTTTAGGGTTTATAAGAAACTGTAGTAGTGAGATCACTTAAGAAAGTGCACCATGCATTCCCACTGATGCGAAATCAAGCTGGCCAATAAGCGTAGCTGGGCTCAAAACCGTTAATCCGTTAATCGTTAATTATAGGATTTTGAGAAATGGATTAACTTTTAAGCTAACTTTAAAAATTGTTAACGGACTCATTAACTTCCGTTAAAACAATTAATGTCCGTTAATCGTTAATAAAGTACCTACTATTTGCCAAAAGCACACTGCGCAGACCACGCACGCCGTGAAAAACACATACCCACATTTTTTTTAAACATTAACGGTGTACCTTCCGTTTAATCTTCTGAAATGTAACGCTGTAACGTTTAACTAAGTTAACTTTTTTATTAACGGATTAGCGATTAACGAAGTTAACTATTTGATTAACGGTGCCCAGTTATGCCAATCAGAATGCTCCATCATGTCATTGTAAGATTTCAAGTATTTTAATTGGTCCGTTCGACTCCTCCGCTCGTCTCTGCTTCAGTATAATCGTACCTATTTAGGTAGACGTTTTTAGTTTTAGCCAGGGCTTGAATTACCGGTATTTTGAGAAACCGGCTTCTTTGAACTTGGTATGGTCCCAATTTTGGTACCGGTTCCGTTTACCGGTGCCTGAAATAACTGGTACAGTAGTTCCAATAGAGGTAAATACCGGTATTACACAGGGTTATTTTATCGGTAAAAATACGGGTAAACAATTGCGTAAGTGTACATGCCTACACAGGTAGCCGTGTATACATGTAGTGAATAATCAGTTCCCATCGTGAAAACTCTGAACACACGACTACTTCCGAATGCTGCTGACGTGTCTATGAATTATTGTATTAATAAGTGACATGTTTGTATTAAATAAATAGGGTACTTGATTTATAAGTGACAAAATGTCAAACCACGAGTTTGAAGTACCTATATCACCCCTGAGATGTTATAACCACCACAATCAAATTACTTATATAGAGAATGCAGTGTAATAATATAAATAAAATTGAAAATTATTTCAAATGCTTGTCGATCTAAACGTCTTAATGCTTTCGGCATGACTATTAAAAATAACTGAAAACAAACTTAAAATAATAAAAGTTTTGACTTAGGTATTAACCACTCTATATCGATTATTAATCTCGCGATGCGAGCTTCCCCTACGCTGTCTTGATGGGTACTGGGGCTGACTGAAGTAGCATGACAAATACGAACGTTTACGACAAAATACCATGGGAACGGATTATTCACTACATCTGTACACGTTTATAACGGACCAGAAACGCGTCCGTGTAGCACAAACATTGATAACCGGGTCGGGTACTCGACACGGGAGCCCTGAGAGTTAACAAAGAAAAAAAAACCCAACATTGACTAAACATGTGATATTATTATTTAAACAAAAATGTCAACTGAATATACGAATCATATGTATGCAAATTTATAATTTATATTTCTAAACTTCTTGCTAGTAATTTAGGCAACGCCATCTGTGTAGTAACTTAGCGATTTTCAATGTACGCAAAAAAGATTTATTGCTTTAAGCTCTGCGCCTGCTGCGATTTAAATATACTATTATGATTGTTTTTTAATGTTTACCGTATAAAGTAGAAATGTCCAACATACAATGTATCATACCATGACCGTAAAGGAGCATGTCAGGCACGAAAAGAAGCGTCCGAAATCTGCATGCCCTCTGCAACGGATCAACAGCGTTTTATTCCCGTATGCAACGCGTATCATACCCGTATTTTTTTTTGACCTCAGATGCAAACATGGGGCGTTATATGTTTAACGTGTGTAGCTGTCTGTGGCATTGTAGCTCCCAAACGGATGAACCGATTAAGTTTTTTTTGTTTGAAAGGTGACTTAATCGAGTTTTCTGGATAGGCTTCAAGAAAATTGGTTGTTACGTGAAGATCAGCTCTTTTGTAGTTGATGAAGGGATGTGAGCAAAGGTATCCTGTTACTTCAATGATATTGCAAGAACATGGTAACCCTGACCTGATGCTGCAGCATCACCTGCAGGCAGCGGGATACCCAATTCCTCAACAGATGGGCGTATTTAAATATCTTGTTAGTGTATGTACACAAATATATTTTGGATGTTGGATATTTTATAAAAAAAAAACATATTTAAGTACACATTCGATTAGTCTTCTCGTCCTCCATAATTATCTATTTCGGCCGCGGGTTTGTTCGCCAATAAGTTTTGAATTTAATCTGTATCAAATAGTTACAAAACCAATTAGAAAAATGTTCTCAGTTACCTAATAAAAATAAGATTTGTAATGTTTCAAAGAAGTAATGAATTAGTAGTTTATGCAACGGTTGCATAATGATAGGCCTTAAAACACTAGTGCGGTTTTATGAAACTAGCATTTATCGAGTTTCATAATAAGATCGCACGTGTGTTTTAAGGCCAAATTATGCAGAGTTGCATACATAGCTTTATCTACACACATATTATAAATCCTCCATGATGGGTTCAGAAACAATATTTTCTGGCAACAAGTTATTTGTTGCAATCGTGGCTGCATATTTCCGATATCCGGCGCATTTTCACATCACACACACTCCGAGAAGACTACTATTCATATTTTCAACTAAAATGTAAATTACAAACAACTTTTTCTATTCAATTCAACAACAATTCTACTGTCGTTCAGCAAAACACCAACATAATGGCGGCAATTCGATCCTCCGTCAAGACCATTTTTTTTTTAAATCATAGATAAACGAATGAAGTCTCTATTCTCATGTCACTCGAAATCAAATGTTGTGCAGTTTATATTAAAATAACATACTGAATTGACGTTTCGTATCAATAACTGTTTTAATATCTATGGATACTAGAATAGAGACCCACTTGAGTTTTGACAGCTGTTCCAAATTTAATCTCATTTCTATACTAAAAACGATGCGGGAATAACATTGCAGCACTGGTTTTACCTAATTGGTTGTCAAAATGGTGGTCATTTCCTATGGTTTTTGATTACACTATGGAGGTTTTATGATATGGGTGTAGATAAAACAAAATTAACAATCGATGTCAAACTCAAATTATGACATCAGAATGATTCGTTGCTTTCTTGTATTGTTAACGGGTGTAATTTTTGAAAAATAAATCAGTTCATTACATGTCGAGTTTTATTGTAATGTACTAATGCCTGACTGCTAGTCACATATATTTGGCCCAAGAAAAAAAAGTCGTGTTACCCCTTCTCTATACGATAGGGAATGATGTGAATACTGTCAGAGAGTACTTTAGTAACAATCAACCAAAGTGACGACTGGGGCCATAAAACCATTAAACATATCTATCTCTTTCGCACTTGCATGGTCTTACAGAGCGTGACTCCCATCTGCAGGGTGGGGCGACTGCTAGTCACATATATTGGGCACAAGAAAAGTCTTGTTACCCCTAATGTATACGATAGGAAATGATAGTGGCAGTCAATCAAAGTGACGACTGGGGCCATAAAACCATTAGACATATCTATCTCTTTCGCACTTGCATGGTCTTACAGAGCGCGACTCTCATCTGCAGGGTGGGGCGACTGCTAGTCACATATATTGGGCACAAGAAAAGTCAAGTTACCCCTAATGTATACGATAGGGAATGATAGTGGCAGTCAACCAAAGTGACGACTGGGGCCATAAAACCATTAGACATATCTATCTCTTTCGCACTTGCATGATCTTACGGAGCGTGACACATCTGCAGGGTCGCATAGTGCAGGAGAGAAGGAATTGCCTGAGTCGTCACTTTGCTAGCGCACGGCTGTTCAAGAAATAAAACGCGCAATGATTAAGAGTAACTTTAATCGTTAATCAATTAATAATACATTTAAAATTACGAGTAAACTACAAACAGCGTGTTCTTATTCACTTTTTAACAAAGAACAAAGGTCGAATACTTTTAGTGAAAATACTGAAATATAAAACACGCTGTGAAAATTAATAACTAAATCTGACCAATCAAGATTATGCGTGGATATTAAAAATGATAAATCGTGCTCGAATATTTGCTCGAATCCACAAATAAGCTCGAATTGGCGAGAAACAATTGTTATTCTAATTTAGGAATTAAACATAAAACCACTTACATACTAAGTACTTTTATATATTATATCAACCACTAAATAGCAAAAGTTAATTCCTCACAAGTAATTTTTGCTAGATCGCAGCACAAAAAAAGGTGATTTTAAGGAAAGAAAGTAATTTTTTTTTTATATTTCGAAACTGCAAGTGTTCAGGTGTTCAAAACAAGATCCTGTGAAATTCAGCTCGAAATATTTATACAAACATTTTTTTTGGTTTTTTATTTTTTTTTGTATTTTTTTTGTTTATTAATATTTTTTCGCACTATCCCGGATTGGGTGAATATTGATAATACACGACGACATACATACTTGTTATCATAATAATAATGAATAAAGAAATTAAGGTTTCTACTTCATCAGACTCGAATTATTTTAAGTGAAATGACAATAAGCATAATATCTTAAGCTGAATCCGTAGAAACCTTACACAATATTACTCAATTACTTGCGTTATTCAATTCAATTTTCAAATGAATAGAAAGTTATTATAATTATAATACTTCTCATAGGCGTTTTCTTTCACAAGTAATCAAATAACATCGAAAAATACACTTAATATCTAAATACTTAAAGACTTGTTGACGCTTTTAAACTTCTAAAGCAAGCTTGTGGTTAGTGTGGAAATGTGCCGATAAAAATACTGCTCTAACTAGCCTCTTGCGTCTCTGTCTATCGCCGTCCCTATGACTGAGACGGCGATAGTCGAGCAAGCGGGCGCTAGCATACGCTACCTCGAAAAAACAGCCTTCATAATCTACTTTAAACTCTGATGTTAATCTACTGCTCGTCAGACAAGTTGGAACGTGAGTGCCCAATTTTATATGAAGGTAGCAACGCAAAAGTATAGACAGACTATGTTTCTAAGTAGTGTCACTAATTCTGCCATCAACCTTTGAAACCTGTAATAATTCGAGTTTATAGTTTTCAGTTTGAGCAACCTTAGCCATTTGTAAACATCTCTTTATCGATTGAGCAATTTTTTTGTTACGAAATTTTGGTCCTAATACTGAGTTACGTTGAGCTGTGCTATACTAAAATGACAAATTTGCTGAAAAAGCTCTGAATAAAAAATGAGTTTTTTTCTTTAGTTTAACCACCTGTGTGACCGATTAATCAAAAGCATTTCCTCGGAGATGTTACAAGCACTAGTCTCAACCGACTTTTACTTTTTTTTTGCCTCCAGAGCAGCTGGACAGATTGTCAGCGGAGATATAAAGGGGATCTTCTTTCTTCGTTTGATAAAATTATTTTATGATTTTTATTTGTTCTGCTGACTAAACTTCGTCCAACTGCGACTTCGTTTAAGGGATACTCTTTCTAGTTGGTAATCTGTCCAGCGGAGAATCTGTCCAGCTGAGAATCTGTCCAGCCGAGAATCTGTCCAGTGGAGAATCTGTCCAGATGAGGATCTTTCCAGCCGAGAATCTGTCCAGATGAGAATCTGTCCAGCCGAGAATCTGTCCGGCGGAGAATCTGTCCAGCTGAGAATTTGTCCAGCGGAGAATCTGTCTAGGTGAGAATCTGTCCAGGGGAGAATCTGTCCAGCGGAGAATCTGTCCAGCGGAGAATCTGTCCAGCGGAGAACCTGTCCAGCTGAGAATCTGTCCAGCGGAGAATCTGTCCAGCTGCTCTCGAGGGTTTTTTTTAACACAGTGGTTACAAGAGAGATGTTTACTGGCCGGTCACCTACTGCATGTTGTAGTGTAGGAAGATGTAGTCAGGGTTGGCGAGCTCCTGGGGCAGCAGTGGCGCGGCGGGCGGCAGCAGAGTGAAGCCCATGAACATGAACGTGCGCAGGAGCGTGGCGCGGTCCGCGCGCGACTTCAGCACGCAGATGATGCAGCTGGAAGAAATCGATACGAATTATTCACTCATCATCATCATTACAGCCCAAGGATGTAATAGTAGTTTATGCAACGGTTGCATAATGATAGGCCTTAAAATACGAGTGTGGGTTTGTGTAACGAGCCGACAGGCGAGTACAATTAATTATGTACAGTTGCATACATAACTTTATCTACACACATATTATAAATCCTGCATGATGTGTTCAGAAACCGTAGGTAATGACCAACAATATAGCAAACAATGTTACTATGAGAACTTTCTTGTCTGTGGTAGTAGACTATAGATATTAAAATAATGCAATAAAAAATAATTTTGAACAAATACAGAAACAAATTATTTATTGTAATTGTTCTTATTGACATTTACATTGGAACAATGGGATATATTTAATGGTCTTGGCAGTTTTGACAGCTGTTCCAAATTTAAACTCATAACGTTGCAAAAATTGATAGTGTAATATTAACATTACAGTACAGATTTTACCTACTACCACATACAAGAAAGTTCTCATAGTAAAATTGGTTGTAATAATGCTGGTAATTTCTTACGGTTTTTAATACATTATGGAGGTTTTATGTTATGGGTGTAGATGAAAAATGATACCTCAGTTTCTTGCTGGTTCTTCTTGGTAGAGGTTTTTTCAGAACCGGTGGTAGTTTAGTTTTTTAGTTCTTCATTTCAATATATAGATACACGTTGCAAGGCAAACGACCCGCCACAGCTTCGCCTGCTGTATTTTCCATACAAACTTTATCAAATTTAAAAAAATCCCTCCTTAGTGCACCTCTCGTGTACTCGAGGAATGTCTCCTCCAAATTTCAAACCTCTAGGACCACCCGTTTAGGCTGTGCGTTGTCTATGAGTCACGGTACTGTTTTATATGTAAAATAAATAAGATGACAGTGTATTTAAAACTCACTTGGCAACGTGCAGGCGCTCCTCAGCGAAGTCAAGAAGCAGCATGAAGCTCTCCTTGCTGCCGGCCTGAAGTACTCCTGGTAAACGCAGGAACATGGAGTTCCCTTGCACCACCTGAAAAATGCAATATCAATCAGCACTACTGTCTGACCGAAACATTTGCCTCATGCGCAGGTCTTCTGAAAACCAAAACGCCTAAGTAGCAAAATGCCTAAAACGAATGTCTTATCTTATCTTATCTTAAGAGGGTGGGGTTCTTGCGGATACACTTCGACCCTATGGGATCTTTTGTGTAATTAGCCCTTTTTCCTTATCACTATCCATAGCATTCTACACCGGTTCAATGAAGTGACTTGTGGAGCGCAGTGGTAGTGCCTTGAATTCCCCTGGTTCTGGATATCCATTGTCAAGGATTTCCATTTTTAGTCTGGCGAGGGCGTCATATTCACACATGGATGTGTTTCATTGTTTCTTCCTCCTCGCCACACATTCTACAGCTTGTGTTGTCAGAGAGTCCCATCTTGGCTAAGATGTACTTAACCCGGAAGTGACCCATGAATACTCCGATTATGTATCTGAGCTGTTTACGGCTGAGTTTCCAAAGTTTATTGGTCCAGCTTGAGTCTACGCTCCCTGTAAAGAGCTTTGAATGCCTTAGGCCAGCCAAGGAATTCCACTCTCGGTGGTGGATGTCCTTGGCATGGTAGGTTAGGGCTGTTTTTATGGTTCCCTGTGAGAGTCCCACGAAGGTTTCCGGTCCAATGTGTTCATTCATTGACCCTTCCCTTGCTGGCTCGTCCACTGTCTCATTACGGGTGAAGCCTTCGTGCCCTGGGATCCATACCAGTGTCACCTTGTTATGTCTACCAAGTTCGTTTAATGCTTGGACACTATTATAGACCAGTCTTGAGTCCACTCTCGGCGACCACGACAGCGCGACCTGCTGGCAGTGCCGCCGGCGCGCGCCGCGTCGTGCAGGAGCTCGCCGCTGCCCCGCGCCCTGCCACGGCTCTATGCGCTCCTGGCATCGACACCTGAGTGCGACTTGTTTGCGTGGCGATGGGCGGCAGTGTGTAGTGAATGCTTGAGATTCTGCGAGGCGATGGATGCAAGGAGCTCAACTGTTCCAGTATAATTAATTTCTTTGTCACCTATTATTGTGAAATGTATTTTTAAATTGTTAATTTAAGTTTCGTGACGCATTGGTAATATTTTGTGTCATGTAAATGTGTTTATCTACACCCATATCATAAAACCTCCATAATGTAATCAAAAACCGTAGGAAATGTCCAGCATTATGACAACCAATTAGGTAAACCAGTTCTGTAATGTTATTACAGTATCGATTTTATCGTAATGAGATTAAATTTGGAACAGCTGTCAAAACTCAAGTGGGTCTCTATTCTAGTATCCATAGAACGAAACGAAACATCAATTCAGTATGTTTTTTAATATAAACTGCACAACATTATTGATCTCGAGTGACATGAGAATAGAGAATTCATTCGTTTGTCTATGATTTAAAAAAAATGGTCTTGACGGAGGATCGAATTGCCGCCATTACTGCTTTCATGATACATGTTGGTTTTCTGCTGAACGAAAGTAGAATTGTAAAAAGTTGTTTGTAATTTACATTTTAGTCGAAAATATGAATAGTAGTCTTCTCAGAGTGACTGTGTGATGTGAAAATGCGCCGGATATCGTAGATGCAGCCACGATTGCAACATATAATTTATTGCCAGAAAATATTGTTTCTGAACACATCATGGAGGATTTATAATATGTGTGTAGATAAAGTTATGTATGCAACTCTGCATAATTTGGCCTTAAAACACACATGCGACCTTATTATGAAACTCGCTGAAAGCTCGTTTCATAAAACCGCACTAGCGTTTTAAGGCCTATCATTATGCAACCGTTGCATAAACTACTATTGTCAATAAATAAATAAATAGAAATAATACTCACAGCTTCCCAACGAGTCACGGTGTTTTCGGTTAGGAAGATTTTGAAGTCGATCTTAACGGGCTGACGGTCCTTGCGTTCCAAGATTTTATTAACCACCTGGAAAGAAAAAAAATCTTATATAAACTTTATGAGATGTGACTAATTATTTACAGTTTTCGGATTTTTTCCTTTACTTGTGCTGTAAGGCACTGCTTGTTGCCAAATTTCATGAGTCTAGGTCAACGGGAAGTACCCTATAGGTTTTGATTATATGAAAACATGTGGCATAAACGGCCATAGCTTTTGATTGCGTTGACTTAGAAGGTTGATTTTTTTCACGGCTCGAAGAGATTGCAGACCTGGATACGTGATATTAATTTCAACTTGATACTTTCACGCGTTCCTGAGAAAAAGGGGTTGACACACAGACAGACAGACAAACAAGTGATCCTATAAGGGTTCCTTTTTTCCTTTTGAGGTACGCAACCATAAAAAAATTAACTTATTTGTCTTTTTGCGCATAAATGTGTCTGTATGAATGGTGTATGGTGTGTAATATGTGTATGTGTGGTGAACGTTGTGTATGACTGACCGCCTGCTGGTGCTGCGTCTGCAGGGCCGGGTGCGGCTCGGAGTAGAGGCTCTCCGCGCTGCTGCTCAGAGAAGAGGCGCTGCCCCATAGTAGCGCGCTCAACAAGTCTCCTGAAATTCAATGAAACAGTCGGTTAATCAATAATTAACAATAGCGATGTTTCCTGGGTAAAAAATAATAATTAAAATTAGTTTGTCAGTTAGATTATCAAAACAATCAAAATTGACAAAGATAACGCGCAACAAAGTTCGGGAGTAGCGGCTCATGACGGTAAAAAGTGTGCAGAGTCGTGACGTCACGCAGAACATCAACGCACTATATATCTTCGTCATTTTTTGTTTAATTGGTTAAAGAAAAAATATGTTCAATATTTTTTTATAATGTAAATGACGGACTTATTAGAATATTTCAGGAAACACCTATGGAGTAGGGTGAAGGCGGCAACAGTGGCTATAGCGACAACAGTGGTGCACTGGCCGTTGCGTCAGAAATATTATAGATAGCTTTCTTTCTTTCTGACTCTCCGGAACGTCTCCCGATAGAAACAGGTTACAACCAGTTCGCTTGCGTCAGCTATGTAACGAACCCGCGTAATTAATGTTTTTTTGTTTTGACGAAAGAAAATGCGAATTTTAAAGTAAGGTGTACTTTCTATTTTTTCACGAACATTTTGTTTTACCAATGGATTAATAGTTTTGCTGAGAAATAAACTTAATTGAGGTCATTTTGACGTATACTGCACTTCGATTTAAGCAAAAGTATCACGCGTGGTATATGTTAAATCCAAAATGGCGGTTTAGTACACAGTGGCTCAAATCACATGAGTACACAGTGGTTCATGAGCGAAGCATATTAATTTAGAAAATGTAACAAATTGTAATATTTGTTGTTAATTTTCTCATTTAGGATGGCCCTCGTTCAGCAAGGCCCCGTTAAATACGGAAACAGACAGATAAGGACAAAAAAACGCTTAAAATAAAATAAAAAATGTTATGAGTGTGTGAAAAGCGTCTAAAGTTTAAGACTGAGAAATAAGTAGTCAAATTTAAGTTACCTGATTATTAAGTAATTTGTTCAATGCGAAAAGCCGAAAATTGCATTATTATTTGAGTTAAATTAAAGATGATTCACTGTGAACAGAGGGCAGATCCACTGTATCCCACCCCCAGTACACAGTGACTCAAATAAGTTTTTTTTAAAAATACTGATTATTTTCCAAAATATTACCTTGTTGAACTAAATCGATTAAAATAATCAATATACATTAGTTACACTATAATACTAACCCTTCTACATCTTTCCAACACTCGCCCAAATCAAGTGAGCATCACTCGAAAAAAAGTGACCCACTGTTGCCGCCTTGACCCTAAGTAATAATTGAAGGAAATGGGCCAGTTCTTCTACTGAAAATTCAAACTATGAAAATCGGAAAATCTACCGCCGGATTTAAAATCATTGGAACGACCAAGAAAATCGATGGTTTTCTTCGAAACCCAATGTTTTATTTAAACAGAGAAATAAGAGAAACATTTAAAAGAACCAAAAGAACCGATAATGTTGTCAAATCACAAGTTGACGTCACCGGGTATTAGCTAAGGCCAAAGAATTTCTAAACTTAAGAGTGAGCCGGGCACACGCTCGTAGAACAGATGGCCAATGGGGCCGTAGAGTTCAAGGCACAGCGTGGGCAGATCACCCACACGGTTTCTAACGACCTGGTGAAGATTGCGGGAGTTTGCTGGAGGCGAGCAGCACAGGATATGTCCTCGTGGCGATTATTGGGGGAGGCCTATGTTCAGGGGACGTCTTTCGACTGCTGATGCACAAGATGTGGTACGGTACTCACGATTGTTGTCGTCGTGGGTGGGGGTGCTTGGGGTCGCGGGGCTCGCGGCCCCGCCATTCACCCCTCCGGGAGGTGCCGAGTCGTTTGCTGGGACATCAGGACCACCTGAAAGCAACGCACGTTCTTAAGCCCCCGGATTTAATTGGAGTTTCTCAAGGTTCAAATCTCGGACGAGTACTATTCCTTGTTCCTGTTAATAACGTTTATTAATACTAACACCCATGCCCTCATCTTTATGAGGCAGGGGAATTAAGGCAGATCTTTATTGAAGACAGATTGCTAATAGTTACCGTTATTACCGATTACCAAAATTTACCGTCTGACAAAAGAAAAATCAAATCAAATCAACTCAAATCAAACCAATCATCAATCATCATCATCTGCTGTGATTGATTATTAAAAAGTTTTGCCTTTGAAGGAATTGATCTATGATTTGGTTAAGTTTGCAGAATTGCAGTATGGGGCTGGATATGAGCGACAGCGTTCTCTTAACTCTATATCCGACAGCAGATGTGTTGTTTCGGAACAGATAATATTGACGATGATAATGGTGCTAATGATGATGATAAAAATGATAGGGGTAATAATAACGAAGTGAAAGAGGCTTACCACAGAGGCCCGGCGCCCAGGCACAGCGAGAAACACTCGGCGTCCGAAGCCGAGACGGCCGAGCGCTTGCTGCCGGCCGCGCTCAGCGACGCGCCATCGCCGCTGCAATAGACAGACAAACAATCAATACAAACATTCATTGAACTGCATTATAATCAGTATAACACAAACAAGTCGGAACACTGTATACTACAGCATCTTACAGATACTCTTAGAACAGAAGATCAAAGATAAGACTTTGATGTAATGTTGTAGCAAAACCCTGAAAACCTGACATGATAAAGTTGAAATTGGGTACATAGTAAAGAGGTGCTCTGCGCATAGTCGCAGGCGCCGCTAGTCTGTAAATATCGTTTCGTTTATCTGAGAACACGACCTACAATAAAATTCTGCAATTGATTTATTTAAACACGTTACATTAGAACGTTTATACAGCAAATTGACCACCTGCGTGGGCTTATTTATTCGTCACATGAAAAAATTCAAATGGGTTGAATCTACCAGCGCTTCGGAAAGCACCATCATTACTGAGAAGAAGCGCTGCAACCTCAGCAGAAAGTCACTCAGCAGTTTATTTTAATCAGCGTTTCAGCATTAAGGCACGTAGACAAATCCATCGTCAAAACAAGTCATCGATACATCCATACTAGTGGTCCCGTGAGCTGTAGACCTCCGGAACAACTTAACTTTGCCGCTGGAAAACTGAACACCGCAAATAACTTTGAAATTTCAAATCTCCGCCATTTAGAAAAAATTCGAAAAACGTAATCGACAAACAAATTCCATATAATTATTGAACCTGCTCACAAAATTTCACGAGAACCGCTTGAGCAATGCGACCTGTAGAGGGGAACAAATGGAAATCCGCTGTCCGGACATACGATAGCATTTTTGCCCAAGGTGAAGCGGAGACGCTTCACTCGTTGTTTGTTTGTCCTTCTTTCACGCAGCAACGGATTGAAGTCATTTTTTGGATACTTTTCGACTATGGGCCGGACGAGTGGCATAATCAAATCAGAATCAGCATATAATCTATATTCTGCTAATTACAAAAATTACAATTAAAACCTATTATGCTATTGTTAGTATACTACATATACAACACATAAGTATATTTACATATCAGCGTGGAGGTGCGTCCATCGCTGAATCAGGGGGGAATCCCATCTATCAGCTAACGAATTCAAAATGCTGTTAAGCGCTGGCGCTCCACACATAACTTTTAATCCAGGAAAAATAAACAATTCTCGAAGGAGAAGGACTACCGAATTCCATGCCGAAGTCGCGTATGAAAGCAAAGAAAATATGGTAAATGAGTAATCATGAAGCGCATTTAATCTTTTCAACGCCATGTCAAATACGAAAGTCATCTCTCACACGAGATAACACGAATGTCAATCTTATCTCTTGTGGGTCTTTATTGTTACACTATATGCCCTGGCGGATAAGTATATCAGTTGTTGGCGGTGAAGCTGTGGTACTGATATGTAATATTATGCGTCATTGGCGCTCAAGAGGTTAAAGCGGCCCATACTGTGGTTGACCCGTAATGGAATTTTCATTACATGTTCAAAGAATACGCATAAAATACTTAGAGCTTTGTTGATTTGTGCTTACATTATTTTCATCGTTACAATATTGGATCGATTTCGATAAAAGTTAAGGCTACTTTTCACCTTTCAAAACAATATTAAAGAAAACCAAGACGATGGCAGCAAAGCAAAATATGAAAGTTAACCATAGCATGTTTCGACTTCTTAATTCATAATCGTAATATATCATCGTAGCGTCTTTTCTTTGTAATACTCGTATTATGACCTTGCTAGGTTGTTGCCACCCTTGACATCCAAGGTCAGTTGTCAACCCAACCAAGGGCAAACAGTAAATTTTTTAATACTTATGGCACAAAGTCAACGGTTAGTAATTCATTAAATTAACAGCATGTAAAGCTTTCCCTACACCAGCCATGTAGATAATTTGCGATAGAATTGGTTTGTTTGCAATTAGATAATGATTTTAGGGTATCAAGTTACCTACATTTTATAGACTGCTAGTGATTAGACACGTCAAACAGAAAGACTAATGCGTTTGTTTGTATATTCCTTTATCTGTTCGCGCAGACGCCATTATGTTGCTGATAACAGACGTTCATTATTAACCACGATAAGGAAATTCAGTAATAGTGTTTTAATACCTAAACATTTGTATTGTTCTCTTCATTCAAAATCTTTTATTTATTAAAAAGAGTCGATAAAACAATAAACAATTCGGATGAAGAACATAACATAGCCATCATCTAATCTATGACTACTTCTATTATATAGAAATAACACAGAACCTAGTACAATGCCTTGAGGCATTCATCACGAATCCATTCACGTCAAGGAGAATATTCTATGTTTTAAGTAGGTTGCTAGGTACTGATTTAATGCCTACGTTATATCTGGTTCTATTTTAAGTATGCTGTCAACAGGGTGCAACGAACAGGACCATATTGATAACGTCTGTATTAGGAACGTACTTAAGCTTAGCCATCATCTAGTAAAAAATAAACAATGAATATGGGTGCAACAAATAAAACAATAACTAAACAGCTACACTTCCATCCATCGCCTCGCAATATCTCATACACTCTCGACATAAATTCACCCATCGACTTGCAAACAAATCGCATTCTGGTGCTGATGAAAGAAGCGAATTCAGCAAACGGAGTACCCGAATGGCCGGGGAATTTTTGTGTGACACAGTGCGTGTCTTTGGTACCGCCAGGAGATTGGGAATCCGCAGCCGAAAAAGATTTTTTGTAACAAACGGAACATGCAATTTAGCGTACTGCGCCACCAGATCGGGACAATCTGTATCGCCCCGCAGAACACTACAGGCAGTCCTTAGCAAATTGCTGTTACGCCTTACCTCTAGAGAATTGAACCCAAGCACACCAAGCAAGAACTTCTTATATATTATAACTGCCTCTTCTTGTTTTTTTGATTACTGATGTTTTTTGTTATGTAAAATGTGAAATTTATTAGTACTAACGGCATGTGTGCGCTGAATAAATGGTACTTTCTTTCTAAAATGTCTTGAGATATTCATCACTAATCTTGTCACGTTTTTATTTCTTGTCAAGGAGAATATTCATTGCATCTAAGTAGGTCGCTAGTTACTCATCTAATGCCTGCCTCCAATCTGCGTCTATTTCAAGTATGTTTAGCCAACCCAAGCTTAGCCAACATCTAATCTAAACAAACAACTTCCTATATATACAAACAAAATAGAACCTAGTAAAATGCCTTGAGGTATCGCGAATCCTTTTACATTATTATTTGTTGTCAAGAATATTCATTGCCTCTAAGTAGGTCGCTAGGTACTGATCAAATGCCTACGGTCCTATCTGCGTCTATTTCAAGTATGTTGTGTACAGGGGGCAACAAACCGGTCCATATTGATAACGACTGTATTATGTACTTAAGCATGTGTTACACAGCCTTCTAAACATAGTCGTTGAGAAAACATTACAATAACCTCTAGTCATCTTAAATATTGTTGAACACTAACACTACTAAAGATAAGAATGTTAATTAGTTTTAATTTCTTAGTTTCTATTTAGTTTACTACTTTGTTTTAAGTTTTTCTATCTGAAGCTTTCTGATTTCTGTTCTATTATATTGTTAATTAGTTTTAATTTCTTAGTTTCTATTTAGTTTACTACTTTGTTTTAAGTTTTTCTATCTGATGCTTTCTGATTTCTGTTCTATTATATTGACTATTATATTCCTAGACGGCTAGGTTGTCAGACCTAACTTAAATCAATCTTTGATCACTAATTTTGTCTTGTTTTCCCGGAATTACCTACTCTTATGGCCAAATTCCCAAAGGTCACTCAAATTGATCTTTAATTAAAGTGACGTTGAAGTGATGTTTATGAATAGGTTGACAACTAGTTGAGGGACATTTAACTATTTAATCTCTGATCAAATGCTTTAGTCGCGATTGTGAATTCTGCGATTAGCTCCATTCAATAACATACATGTAGGTATGGTTATAAAAAGAAAAATCCAACAATGAATGACTTGAATTTAAAAATACCAGTTATATGAAATTAAAAGTAGACCTCTCATTTACAATAAAAAAAATCTATAAGTTTTTTTTTTAAATCTTTTGATGATTGTTTTGAGGATATAAATTAGATGAAGGTATTATTTGGGGTATTTGGAACCAATAGGTACTAGATACTTATGTAAAAGTGACTTTTTTACATGCAACCTAAATTAATGTGCCTGCTAAAATTACTCGTAGAACTTGAGTCGAGGTTTACTGTACTAGGTTTAGCATACAAACACTTCAAATGTTTACAAGATAATGATAACCTCATTAAGACCGTCTTTGCAGAATCGTTTGAAGGTACAGAAATATATATTCGTTTGCACGGGTGATTGTGGGAGGAAATAAACAAACATATAATATAACAGATAGCCCCCCGCTTACCTGTACACCTTCATAACCATTCTTCATAAAAAATATAACTTCTATTAACAAAAACAAATAAAGCTCGCACGCGACCAACAACAAAGATATCACAATAAATGGAATGTTATATCACTGCTAGATAGCTTTAAAGCGGCTTCTCGAATACTTTTTAAAATATATCCTAATGCCGTATATTGTATACAGCATTATATGTTTTAGATGTTATATTTTTATTGAATTTTGCGTGGTTCACGTCCGGATTAGATGATTTCCTAGTCGCTACTGATACAATCGGGATAAACAAGTCTGGAGCCAAATCGAGACGGGCTTTGCCAAATGTAAAAATAGTTCGAACAACGTAAAAGACTGTTTAAGTGTGAGACCGGATTGTTGTTATATCAAAACTGGTACACCATTTAGCATCAGGGTTGATAAAAACCACGACCTCTCTAAGAATACAAAAATGTCGGATTGTTCTGATTTAGATAATACCTCAAAAGGAAAAAACGGTACCATAAATAGGATCACTCGTGTGTCTGTCTGTCCTTCTGTCACAGCCAATTTGCTTCGAAACTACTGGACCGATAAAGTTGAAATTTGGTACACATAATAATACTAGCGGACCCAGCAGACGTCGTCCTGCCCGGTGAGTCACCTTTATCATTTAGGGGTATGAAAAATAGATGTTGGCCAATTCTCAGACCTACTCAATATGCTCACAAAATTTCATGAGAATCGGTCAAGCCGTTTCGGAGGAGTACGGGAACGAACATTGTGACACGAGAATTTTATATATAAGTTGTAAGTTGGTGACCGCAACACGGACGTGTAACGTAAATAAATGAATTTCAAACATGGGGGCCAATTATTGAGGAATAAATTAGATGATGTAAAAAGAAAATGTTTTGCAAACTTTAGCGTGTCATACAATAAATGAAAGGGCTCGTTGAGAGGATCTTAATGTTTTTTTTTAAATAATTTTATGATAAATGGTTTTGAAGTTATTTACAAAAATAGGCCAAAAATTTACCATTCCCCCCCGCCTTACCTGCGAAACTAGTGGGCCTAAAATTGTGAAAAAGATACAGAAAATAGTTCTTTACCTATACAGGAAAACCTATAAGAAGTCTACGGTAATTGAAGTAACATCATATAATCACGGAACCCTCTCCACGCGAGTTTAACTCGCACTTGTGCTGTTATTTTTTCATTGAAATGCACCTACACAGCGTCTTTGTTTCTTCCTTCATGTATTGACACGTTGACAAACACACGAATGATGGTAACGATGAACAAACATTGAAATGTTAAAGATGTTAGCACCCATTGCATTTTGGGCTTTGTGAAAACGGAAGATAATTGTAATAACTAAAGTGTAATCGGGTTATACCCTCAGTGGGCCACACTGGGTACAATTGGGGTTTTTCCTTGTTCCCAGTAGAGTATTAAGAATGACCCCCACATCCTACGCATTTTCTCGTCACCGAATAGAGCCTGATATAACCAAAACACCGTGGCCTCTGGAGCCATATTAAGAAAAAATGACACATAGGTGCATCTCATCTCTTCATAATTATGTACCTATCAGTGGCGCAGCCTGTCTACAGACCAATTCTTGACGGCTTTACCAAGCTATAAAGCTACGGCTAGCTGTCAGTGAAGTTCATGTTACTCTAAATGTCAGACTCGCACGTACAGTTTCAATTTTTCCGGCTTCCCTTAGAAAATATATGACGCTTCGCCCCTGGTACCTATACGGTTATAAATTTTCTGTAATGTCTGTAATAAATACTGAACTAGTGCCAACAGCTAGTGACGCAATATGAAAATAAATATAATACTTAGGTTATTTCTCTTTACATACAATACAAGAAGATTCCTCTCCTCATGTACTTATACGGTTATAAATTATCTGTAATGTTTGTAATAAGTTCTGCAGTAGTGCCAAAAAAATGACGTAATTTCAACATAACTATGTAAGTACTTTCATTTATTTGCGACTTCGCATGCTATACCAGAATATGGTATGTACTTTTGGCTTCAGTTCAAATATTACTTGTTTTTTACAAGCTGGCATGATATTACATGCAAATCATTTCTTAAATATAGTGTCGGGCACTAAAATAATTTTACACAATACATGCACCTACAATGGATTCATCCATAAACAAGTTATAACCTCAAATGCACCATTTTCGGCTAAAACAGATGTTTCCTTGCAAATAAAGGAATCGTAGACAATATTTTCGACGACACTTCGCCAATTTTTAGCTTGGTTTGTTTTATTAAGAACTATCTGTGCCCGCGACTTTGTCCGCGTAGAGTTTGATTATCGTTATTCCCTCGGGTATTTATCAATTTTCCGGGATAAAAAGTAGCCTATGTGTTAATCCAGGGTATAAGCTATCTCTATTCCAAATTTAATCAAAATCCGTCCAGCCGTTTTAACGGGAAGAGGTAACAAACACACACACACACACACACAAACTTTCGCATTTATAATATTAGTAGGATAAAACAGCTGTTTCACTCAAAAATTGCACATTTTGAGGATAGGTATTATTACAAACTCTAATGCAATACCCTATTTATAGTGTTTCGACACTCAACTTCCATAGCACATACCAACATTTTTTAGAAGTAAATTACTAACGCAACGACAGACAAAATTAAATTTATTTAACTATAACTTCCGTTACATATTCCGAAATGTAACGCTTTAACGAAGTGAACTCTTATAGTAACGGATTAGCGATTAACGAAGTTAACTAATTGATTAACGGTGCCCAGCTATCAGTGGCGCAGCCTGCCTAGAAGCCGATTCCTAACGGCTTTACCAAGCTAGAAAGCTACGGCTAGCTGTCAGTGAAGTCCACGTGCGATTCTAATTCTTCCGGCTTCCCTTAGGAAATATTTGACGTTTCGCCACTGCCAGCTATGCGTATAGGTTGACCACAGACCAAATGTCCTAAAGACACCAAGCCTAACTTTTACTAGCAAATAAAGGTGTCAAACCTGCGGGACCCGTGGTTTTTTTAGAGTGCTACATTTTCTTTATAATATTTTTTTAATGTACAGACAGACACGCTATTTCTACAAATTTATTATACACAAGGATCAATCATTACGGCTCGGTATGTAGGCGGCCACTTAAAAGGTCATAGACCCAGTTGATTTAAAAGAAGATGTTATGATGGTATGACATTATGTATTTGTAGCAAAACCGGATTATTTATTACGTAAGCTAGCAAAATAAAAACTATTAATAAGGTATCAATGATGCTGCTATGAAAAAAATATCCGTCCGACAGACAGTCATACAACAGTCAGAATCAGGGTTCGAAATTAACAAGATAATTTTACGCTTCTTGATAATTATCGGATAATTATCACCAGTATAAGAAATTCATTTGTTATATTGTTTCATAACAAATTCTAACAAAAAATAAATAAAGCCAAAAACATTTTATAAGTGCGGAAATACACGTTCGGATACAGTTTACTTTTACGAGCGAATTTTTTTGTTATTATCAATCGATAATTATCATGATAATTATCGTGATAATTATCATCGATAATTATCCTTTCGAACTTTGGTTGATTTAAAATAACATGTTTACAACATTTTATATTTTTAGCAAAACCGGATTATTTATAAGGTAAGCTAGCAAAATAAAAACTATTTAAAAAGGTATAAAGGGTGCTGCTATGAAAAAAACTCGAATCTTAAAATCATCATATAAATCAATCTATATTCGATGTTGGCTAGTGGACTGTCAAAGGTTTGTATTGCATTGTAACAAAGTATTATTTTGCTTGGATGAAATATAGGCGGCCTTACAGCGCAACGCACACAGAAAGCGTCCGCGGGTCGGGCGCTATTGTGTTCGGTTGAATGTATATGGACGATAACGGATAGAACGCGTGCGCGGGTCTCGACGCTCATTTTGACTGGTTTATGACTGACAGCGTTCGATTGAAAACAAAAATCAAAATATCTAGATTTTCGACGTCAGTCAGTCAATTACTTACAGGCTCAGTCAAGCGTTCGTCAGTCATAGAGCAGTCAGAATGACCATCTAAAGGCCGCCACAGAGTATAAACGCATTATCGAGTACGCGGAATCGCATATGTAATGGTATTCGTTTTCAAAAGTTATGAAAAAAGAAAAAAAAAACAATCGATTGTCATCGTCAAATTATGACGTAAGCTATTAGGTATAGAACAATAGACCTATGTCAAGTATACTCCGATAAAAAAAATAAAAAATGAATCACGAATGACTTAACGAAACAAAACAGTTGACAACCCTACCGGAACCCAAATAAACATAGTCACGTGTCGATTTGGCACGCGAATTGTTTGCCTACGTTTTAAAACAGGCAAAGGAATTACTGTAATGCCATGCCACGTTCTATTTTTTGATTAGAGTCTCGCCGGACAGTCACCACGGAGAAATGTGTAGGTATAGTTCATAGCTGGGCACCAGTGGCGCAGCCTGCTTTGCTTACAAGCCGATTCCTGACGGCTTTACCAAGCTAGAAAACTATGGCTAGCTGTCAGTGAAGTCCATGTTACTCTAACTAAATTTTAGACTTCTAAATTTTAGAGTTCTAATTCTTCCGGCTTCCCTTAAGAAATATTTGACGCTTCGCCGCCGCTGGGCATAAAACCGTTAATCCGTTAATTAACGAAGTTAACATTTCGAGTAACGGATTAACTATTAAGTTAACTTTAACAATTGTCAACGGACTCATTAACTTCCGCTAAAACAATTTAAGTCCGTTAATCGTTAATAAAGTACCTACTATTTCCCAAAAGGACACCGCGCGGACCGTATAAGTAGGTATATTGATGTTTTTAAAGGAATCTCTAAATAATTTGGTATTATTACAAAAACTAATCTTTTATAAATTTTTCATGTCCGGCCTGGCCATACCAACATTTTTTTTTATATAAAATGCAATTTCTATGACGAGTTTACGATTAACGTTAACTTCCGTTAAATCTTCCAAAATTAACTAACATAAACGCATTAGGGTGAATTTCAAAAAAATTGTACGTAATTACTTGTAAGGCATACTTAAGAAATAGAAACGTTCCTCTATGTTACGAAAATTAATCATACAATTATTTCTTAACTACGCCTTAAATTCGTACACATTTTTTGTAATTCACCCATTATCGTTTAACGAAGTTAACTTTTTAATTAACGGATTAGCGATTAACGATGTTAACTATTTGATTAACGGTGTCCAGCTATGGTAAAGTTAAAAGGAGGAAATATTTGAGAGATATGCCTAGGTATACAGACTATGAAAATATTACGCCAAGTCACTATGCACGATATTACGTCATAAGAAACGTCACATACTACCTAGCCCCCTTGACCTCCACATGTCATTAAAACGCCTCGCGATTTCTCTTTCCTACTCATAATCTTTCGCTATCGTAAATGTAGCGATCTCGCGAAAATTATGTACTTAATACTTTAAGGAGCCAGGCCGCGGCCAAAATAAAAATAAAAGAATATCTTTAAAGTTCCATATTTGAATATAACCAATAACAAACTTGAGTGATACCAAGGCCGCAGCAATGTGAATTAAACAAATGTTATAGAATGGTGCGCGCGTAGTAGACGCATAATCATCCAATGAAAAACGAACTTTCCGCCAAAACAAATGGAGATCAAAATAGCAAAACGTTTTTAAAAACAAGTTCATCCGTACTGCAAATATCAACTCTACTCTCATGCTTCTAAAGTTTACTTTTGTTCGAGTTAGAAGCACTAGTGTAGAAGGTTCTAGGTGTTCGTTAAAGATTGTTAGTATTGTAATTGAAAATAAAAACGTTGCATGTTGATTGGACGCGGTTGGTATATTGATATCAATCAGTTCAATCGAGTCATGGACATATAGTCCGCCGTCCCAGGGGTAACAAACTGTAGTATCTAAAACCGAATACAGTTTTAGGTATAGAGGGTAGATGCACTAATCCCTAGCCAGACAAAAAGTTACGAGGAAAAATACAATTACCTATTTGAAATTCGTAAAATTGCTATTGGACGTAATAGCTGGGCCTTAAAGCTTCATATCCTGCCTAAACTTCCATAACAATTACGAACATTTTTATACGTAAATTACTAACGCAACGACATATCCTATTTTTCCTATTTTTCTATCTGTTTTTTAACATTTTACGCTTAATGCTGCTGTAACAAGTAATTTAGTATTGATTATTCTGAACACATTGCCACAATATAAGCTATATATGTATGACCGATCCATCTTAGTAGTAGTAGATAAATAATTATTAGCATGTAGTGTATTTGTATAGCGCTCCGTGAGTTACAGACGGTGCTGGCTGAAAATCAGCGCTGCAGGTGTCTTACACCTCAGCATTATGCTGAGCCAGTGTCCCATTCACTGCCGCGAGGACACACACACCACCATTTTGTTTTGTATTGTTTTTAAATTATATTTATGTCACTCTGTGTGTCTTCTATGTTAGTGAATAAATGTTTCTTTCTATTTCTTTCTTTCTTTCTTACATATGAAATCGATGATATTAAAAAACCAAAGATGCGTCTGTCGCACTTAAAAGTTAAACTCGAAAAGCAACCCAATTGTGATCCATTAAATCAGTCATGCTCGGTCTCTTGACACATGTCACGCTGAAATAGAACTGTCAAAAAAATACCATCTTGCGCGTTCCGTCGGTGTAAGAATTACACAGAAAGACTAAAACTGAGAAAAGATGTCTCCTTTCATTTGTAAGTACATTTTAAATATTAATAGAATGTGTAAAATATAATAATTTCATTTATATTACGCAATAATAACGTAACCTCAAAGAAAAGGACAACCGTATGCCTTCCACAACTCGAGCGATAAGGATACAAAGCGCGCGAACATAGATAAATATGAAAAACATTGTAACAGAAGCGACTTTTGATTGAAGCTGGTGGTTTCATATACTTATTCGCAAACATAGTTTTTGAACAGTACCTAATATGATAAAATTGTCCTTCAACAAAGGTTGTTAATAAATAAGATTGTTCCCACTGCGGACAACTAGGAATAAAATCGAAATTGTTCGCACTGTTTTATTTTTACATTGGGCGAGGTATACATTCTTTTAATTATGATTGTTTTGTGTTCAAATATAAACTTTTACATGTATTGTGTATATTTAATAAATGATAAAATTTGATTCCAACAAATGTTAATATTTAAAACTAGCTTCATAATAAATTTGGAGCTACGGCTAGTGATTAGTTCAGTTTAAAAAACGGAATAATGTTATATTTTACGTCTTGAAAATGTAAATCTACATGAGTTTAGTTCAAATTAATAAATCCATGTACAATGAAAACTAATCAAGCATATAAAATAGTTACTGTTACTGTTAAAATGATAGTTATAAGATTATTGTCTAGTTTAATTATTTATTAGTTACGTTTGCATAGAGCAGCGTACTAACCTTAATAACTTTGTACCTACCTTCTGTTCTGTCTCGTTGTTTTTGTTAGTCTATGGCTAACGTGCGGTTATTGGCGCCTGAAGTGACGTTTGTCCACATTACGCGCAAATGACAAAACACTAGCCGTCTTCTTTATTCTTACTGATTTAAGTACGCTATCCCTTTTACTTCGTTTGGCAATGTAAATGTAAGTGTAATAAAAAATATGTGTATGTGTGCTCCGCTCCCGCTGCGTTCGGAACATTTTTTTCGGTTGTTTTGTAAGCATATAACGTATCTTTGGTTTTTTAATATCATTGTAAGAAATGCAATTTTTATCACGAGTTAACGATTAACGTTAACTTCCGTTAAGTAAGGTTTTAACGTTTAACGAAGTTAACTATTTGATTAACGGTGCCCAGCTATGTATATGGTTATCTATCCGAATTCATATAGGTACTAAATTTTTTTACCCCTGTAGGTACACGTGCTGGTTGTCACTCGTCAGAGATAATTATATGGTTATGTCGTGAAACATTATTCATTCAGCGAGGTCGGCCACAATCTGCCGTCAAATGGCAGCACGTTTTGCATTGGCTTGCACTTCACTGTTCTTTAGGATCGTTAATAGTTTCTTGCCAAGGACCGCAAACTTTGGAAATGCACGCAGAAGGGCTTTGCCTGAGGTACCCGAAAAATAATTAGTTGAGTGCAATCAATAATTAAATTATAATAACAAACTATTATTATCTCACAAATAGTAACGACGATCTATCTACAATTAAAAACCAGACAAGTGAGAGTTAAACTCGCGTGGAGAGGGTTCCGTTCCGTACATGATTATCTGAAATTTACTACGTTACTTTAAATACCATAGACTTCTTACAGGTTTTCCTGTAATCTATAGGTAAAGAACTATTTTCAGTATTTTTTCAAAATTTTAGCTCTACTAGTTTCGGAAATAAGGGGGGGAAAGGTCAATTTTCGCCTATTTTCGTAAATAACTTCTACACAATTTTACTTAAAATTCAAAAGAAAATATATTTAAGATCCATTCAATAAGCCCCTTCATTTGATATGTCACACAATAACTAACTATATATTATAACATGGCATGTAATTCAAACAAAAAATCATATTACTTCGATCTACACGCTTAAATCTAAATAACATATCTTCAGAAAAATTGCGTCAATTCAATTAGCATGTAATATTTCAAGGTTTTGACAAGCAGGACTATGATAATGCAAAAGTGGGTTTGTTTGTCTCACTTTCACATCTGAACTGCTAAACAGATGTTTTAACGCAGTAATGGAGCAACTGATCAATATAATCTTTTGTATGCACGGTTACCATGGAAACATATGGGAAAAAAACCTAGTTTACCATAAAAAAAGTCTGATTCATGAATTCCTAGATAGGCCTAAGAAGAAACTCGACTTGAGTGATCTCTTGATTAGAGATGCATCGTATAGTGGTTTGACCGGATATCCAGCCACACACAAGCAATCTCTAGTCATGGTAGCTTGTGCGACCTTTGCTCGGCAAGCAAGTTGTAACTTCTTACAAATTCCAAGTGCACGGGGAGGCCGTTTGAAGTTCAATATGTGCTTTCTTATGTCTTTTGGGAATACTCGAATGTGCATGACATGCTGTTATGAGAAGTTTTATATTGAAATAAAAAGAAAATGAGTTTTAATTTAATAACTGATGTCGATTTTGTTTATTTCTGATGGCTTTTGTTTGTTTTATCCTATTTCTGACCCAAGCTTTTACTATCCAGTATCCAGCCGGATACTGACTCACTATCCGGTATGCATCCGGATAGTAAAATCATGACCAAATAGGCCGGATACTGGATAGTAACAGGATATCTGTAGCATCTCACAGGAAATTGAAAATTAAAACGAGTTTGAGGGAGTAACTCCTTTACAAAACAAGGTGGTACAATGTCCTACCTCAAATGAGGCGAGGTACTACGCAGAGCTTACGGCTCGCTCTCATCTCAGCGTATTACACTGTACGGAATGGATGGCACTGGTTTGTCTCACTCACTCCCTGAGTTACTCTCTACCAATGCTATCATCTATTTCACCTCACTCGCATGATTCCCTCGACTTGCCTTCTATCAGTGGGACATGAACATTGAAGTGGGACATTTGTGAAGTGAAGTGTTGTAACAATCTAGCAAAGTTAGTGTGACATTTGAGGTGCCTCATGTATGAGTAACTCTTGATCACCAATCCAATCACCAAACTGTGGGAAATATGGACATATAGCCATTCCATCCCAGTGTTACACTTACAAGGTTACATATGTGTGAAATGTAAATTTTCATTGAAAATAGTAAAACAGAAACTACCCTATTTAAACGGTTTCTTTCTACATTTGATGTGAGTCTACCCACCCTCTGTGCTAAAGCAAAGAAATTTTGCTAACGCATTAAAATTTTATCGTAAATGTGGCTCATACCTAATCTATAGAAACAAAAGATAAAAGTGAAATGACAATGAAATTAATGGAAGCAATTCAAAATAGGTCGCTCTTGATACAAAAACCATTATGTCATTGCATAAGATAATGGTAGTTACCGCTGGCACGCTCTTCATTAGCTGTATAAACGTCTAGATAATTAAATCAACTTACAAGTAGTGTTTCTGTTTCTCCTTGGCAGGGGCAGGTTCAGTCGCAGACCCGTAAATACTACTACTAAACGATAACTGTTGTATTAACTTCGTCATCTTGGCAATTCGTAATTAAGCCTTGCAAATACTCGGAAGAAAAACGACGGTCAAAAACCGTAAGGGCTTCAGAAATTTAATTGCGCAGCGCGAACGGGCGTGCAGTCGATTTCACAACAGCGTAATCTGTGATGACGAATGAATAAATTCAACTTACTTGAACAGTACACGAATGAAAGAGTCACTATTTACATACAAATTCCACGTGGCAGCCAGCCGTCTGAATTTGGCAGCATAATATAATTTTCCGTAATGGCGGCCGGATACGTGACGTTTCGCTCGTAGAATTTGCGTTTCGTTTTATAAACATTATGGCCCCGATACTCGGACAAGGTGATTGCATAAAAACGCACCTTATTCATTTAATTTGAGATTTGTTTTCTAATTTCAAAGTTGTATATTTTTAAAATCTTTTATACCTAGTGACCGCCCTTAATCATTTCCTCACAAAGCAATATGCAACGAAAACCAAATCAAAATCAGTTATTTCCCTAATTACTATAACACGTGTAGTTTAATTAGTTAAAAATAGCAGTTGCTTGACCACTCACTCGAAAATCAGTTACTGTTGAAAAGCATCTGTGTAACGGAACGTAACTGACGTCATAACAAAGAAAGAAGACCAGCTAGCAACACAACCCACAAAAACAGCTGTAGCACAGTGAAGTTGGCCACGATCGATCTAAAAGTATCGATTTCTCACATACGTTTTCCTAGATAACAAAACAACTTGAAAATGTCTCTGATTTACTTACCGATTCCGAAATATTAATGAAGGCATACTTGTTTCTGAATCAATACTTTTAAACCTCTGTTCCTGTATCATGTAACTGGATGCCGGTAAGGCATGCAACGTCATAACTTCACTTTAGGCTTGCACTCCACTCAAAAAAATCACTTATGAACGTTTAGTTTCCTCACTTTGTTGCACATTCAACTCTTTCACACTACTCCAGTTGTTTCCAGAAGGATTTTTGTCCCTTGTTAACGACATTCAGGCACGAAGTATGGTTTTAGACTGAATCGAGTCCGCAAAGCAGTAAATGTATAGATATAAATTTATATAAGTACTGGACCCCCTACCCCTCCATTTTAGGGGGCTGCGGGTTGAAACACAGGGGTGGAATTAGTACCGTATTAATTCTACTGCATAGGCATCGTTAAAACGCCTAACTAACTACAAAATTACATTTGTTTTAATCGAAGTTTTGCTTATCCCAATATCAATCTTTCAACAGGCGTTTTAACCAATATTTTTAGAACAAAATGTAGTAATCGTTACGTTAGAATTCAAATTAATAGGTACCCGTGTAAATTTAACTTTCTCGAATTTTCCATCAACATTTCAAACAAAAATATGTTTAGGTACTTTTTGAGAACCGTAATTTATTTGCTCACCCGTGTGTTTCAACCCACTTACGCATGCGCTATCCTCTCGTGGCGACACTTGTTTACCCCTAAGCTTAACTCGAAAGTTTGCAACATCCACTATTTTGCACTAATTGCACAAATTGTTTGAGAACCGTAAAATAATTGCTTAGTTACCTCACTAAATTTAGCAAGTATCGATTAATCGATTCTATTGGCTACCTAATGGCTGCCTTGGTCTGTCTTGTGGCAAGTTTATAAAACAAACGTAGCCACGTAGGCACGTGGAAATATCCACCCGTTTAGCAATTTAGATAGGGTGAATTGAAGACATATCTATTACATCTCGCCTAGTTTAACAAAGGTTGCAAGTTCCTGCTTGCTGGAATTAAGAAATCCATTTTTTATTGGTATTATATTTATCCCAATTAATTTCCATAAAATGGACCTCGTTGCTCCAATTAAATTGAATTGACATCTAAGGTTAGTTACCTAACTACTGACTTACAATATAACTGTGCACTATCACTGGTTGCACAATTAAATTGATCGTCAGTAAATGATATTGACCGTCAATATCGTCTACTGACGATCAATATAATTGTATTTACAACCAGTGATAGTGCACAGTTACATTGTAGGTCAATACCTAGCCTAAAATTTATTATTAACTTTGACAGATGACCAGTGATCGGCAAGACGGTTGCCACATGGTGTCAGTGACCTCAATTATTATGTTAATATGGATATTCCCCGGGATTCCAGCATTCGAATAATCGGTAAAAGATAATAATATACCTATTCTCATTTTAGTAAGTAGGGAAAAGGGTTTTTGTGCATTTCAAATGATTATATTTTAACACTTACATATTTTATATGAGTGCACGTAATATTATACGCAGTATAAAATAAAACCAAAGTTTATCAATATTTTCTTTAATGAAAAATGATACATTTTATGAGTTTATTAAATATTCTGACTTCTATTTACAAATACATATAACATAACTCTTAAATTTCGCGAATCATGTCATGTCCATATTATTATTTCCTCTTTGAATCCCGCGGTGTGGCACCCGTCTTGCCGATCACTGCAGATGACAGAGATAGGTGAAACATGGTTGAACCACATTTAATGGTTAGTTACGATTATGGCCGATGCCAATATTCAAACTGCGGATAGGTAGATTTGGTTACTCTATGGTTTATAATTTGACATTTGCCGCCTGCATACAAAATATATAGGTATGTCAATTGTGAACTAGTAAGCAAATCCATCCACGGATTGAATATCGGGAGCGGGCGTTAGCAAGTATGACAATAAATTACCGGTTGTAGCGTAACAATAGCAGCGGCCCTAACATGCATGCTACAAAGATAAATTAAACCTGTTTATCTCTATGACTATCTCTTTCGTCGGCACAAGTGTGAGAGAGACGCACTTAGAGATAAGACAGTATATCTCTTATCTTTGTGTCATGCATGCTAGGCCCGCAGGGCTATCGTTTTATTTACTTAAGTAATTTAGCTACGGTTATATGCGATGCTTTTCGACGTCGGAGTCATTGCGTTATTGGCGTTCTCCAACGGCAAAGACAGAATTACTTCGTCCTTATAGACTAAAAATATAGTTTAGTTTATCCGCTGATCAGTGGCGTAACAATAGGGTGGCAGGGCTGGCAAAATGCCACGGGCCCCCGACTCAAGAGGGCCCCGGCCCAAGAGGCCGCGAGCTCAAAAATATATTACAACGTGACGATTTTTACTGATAGGGCCCCATCAAAAGAATTTGCCACGGGCCCCAGATGGTACCTATACCTAGTTACGCCACTGCCGCTGATCAATCGCTGCGCAAGTTAAATAATCACAGCTCAAACTCGTGTATAGGAAAGCAGTTATTAGTTATATATAAATTTCTATTATGTCACTCGAATTCACTGTAAGTACTTATTGTAGAATTAGCAATTTAGCATAAGACAATTAGAATAAATGCGCGCTGCGAGCGCTCGCGCTAAGTCGAATGTTAAGCCTGCTCGGTCACATGATTCAGGCTTTGCCTAGTGTGGGTTTGGTAAATAAAGTATTTTTATTTTATTTTTTATTTTTCTGAACCGGGCAAATTGGTTTGACATTAGGTACCTATGTCTTATTTTGGTCTTTGTTTTCAAAGTCTGGATGAACCTTATGATAACGTTATCTTGACCGATGATTAGGAGTAAGGGACAGCCACCCAATTTGCTTCATATACTTACCACTGTAGAACCTTATCATAATTAAGTATAATAATTATTTAATTAACTGTCAAAATTAAACGTTGAGTCACTGTGGCAAGGTTCTAAATAGTTCTACAGCAGCTTTAAATCAGTTGCCTGTATGTATTAACTAAAACAATTTTTTTATTTACAGTTATACTTATTTTTTTAAACAGTAATAATTTATTAAATACATTAGGTTTGAGATAACTCTCCGAAATCCTCGTTGTTTTAACTTACTAATAGAATGGCGCTTTGACTGCTGTGGTCCGTTTCACAATGCTACAACTTACAATTTTACGGGCAAACACTGGCAACACTGCAAGGCAAATGTATGGGGTCTGTCATCGGTGTTGCTACATCGGCGTGCCACAGATGCGCTATCAATACCGTTCTAGGGGAAGGGGACGAGGCATAGCAGACTGGAATGAGCTCGTCACTCACTGTACGAAATACACTTTACGCCCGAATCATGTCTGTTGCCGGCTTTGGGCTAATATTAAACTCCCATCTTTGATATTCAATAAGGGCCCAGTATCTTTGTATTGACCTTATCTTTCTATATATATAAAAGAAGAAGCTGACTGACTGACTGATCGGGTGACATATCAACGCACAGCCAAAACTACTGGAGCTAGAAGTCTGAAATTTAGTACAGGTATTCTTTGGGTAATGTAGGCGCCCGCTAAGAAAAGATTTTATGATAATCAATCCCTTAAGGGGTGAAAAAAGAGTTTACAATTTGTATGGAAATCCGTCATTTTTTAGCTTATTATCATGAAAATGAGAATTTAGACTTCTGAATAAAAACAAAGGCGCACTGAAAAAGCATTTTGAAAAAATCAACCCCTATAGGGGTGAAAATGTAGTAAATTGATTTTGGGGTAGTTTTGAAATTCCATTCCATATCGGGCAAAGTTTATATGGAACATACCGCGGGCGAAGCTGTGGCGGGTTCTCTAGTCTAAGATATTTTCATAGCAACTTATCCGAGGTTTAGTTTCTTTCGCCTGGGAACAACCAGTAACGTCTTCAACGCCAAGCATGTCTGAGAAGTAAGACGAATTTCAACTTTACGTCAAACTAATGAAGGGTTTTTTTACCCTGTATATCCTGACGGATACATCCGTTGGCGTTGAAAAGGTTAACCGCCAATATTGTCGGGTTTATCAATTTTTGACAGCCCGTCAACACTACCGGACTCATCTCTTGACAACCCTGACGGGTTTGACAGCCTGTCAACCGTAGATTTGATAACTTCTGACACATATTGCAATTTTGACTACATCCTATGAGTACAGGGTTTATATTAGGTGTTGATGATTTTTGACATTGTAGGTTACAGTTTGGAGTTAATGATACAGGTGCCAAATGCAAGCACTGGCAAGGCACATTAGAACTTAGGACACTGGTAATAGGTTTCAGATTTGCCCCAGTAAAAGTCAAACCGTTTTGATTCAGCACTTTTGGTTCTTTGCAAGTTGAATTAGAATTTATTTCATTAGCAGGATGGTCTGCATTAGCGTTGGCTCTCCGCCGCGCGTTGTTACCTCTCGGTCTCAAAACAGGAATCATATCCGGAACGTCTATATTGTCGTTGTCTTCCATGATTGTCATTGTCTTCTTCATAGGTTTCTTTGCTAACGCCGCTTCAATTTTCGACAATATCTGGCTGGTTTTAAGCGAGGTTACTGCATTCAAAATTTTACCTTCAGGACGTTTCTTTGGTTGTATTGGAGGCTCATTATCGCATGACAACTCTTCTTTGATCAAGACAAACTTTATGAGGTTCATGAGAGATGTGAACGCGGATTTTTCTGGGTGGGGCTCTGTCGTGTCTGTAATTATTTTGAGAGAATTGGCGACGTTCTTCCATTCTGCATTTGAGCATATCGGAGGGAGGGAGAACTTCTGGCCTGGGAGGTACACTTGCGGTGGTCTTGGTGGTTTTTGACAGTTGACTATCTGTAAAAAAAAGAAGCTAAATATCTGGTGAAACTCTCAACTAGGGCATGCAGTTCCAGAATTGGTTTGTATGGCAGTATCGATGCCAATATCGGAAATTCCGGAACTGCCATACAAACCAATTCCGGAATTGCATGCGCTACTCTCAACGTATACTTTTTGAGGTGATTCTAGAGATATAAAAACAGTTTTAAGTTATAATAACAAACTTTATTTTATTTTCGATTGGAGAGAGATCTAGATATAACGCAGCTACTAGAATATTCATACTTCATACTATTATTATAAATACGAAAGTGGCGGCGTAGGGTAGATTGGCACTCCGGGCGGTGTTGTATTGAGCACACTTACACCTACTTAAAATAAAACACCAAATAGTATAGGTTGACCGCTTAAATGAGTCTTCGCCCGCGCGGCACAGGGGCGCGGCAGCAGGATGACAAAGGGGCCTGAGAGATGTGCGGGCGGCGTGAAATGAATGAAAACAAAAATGCGCCTGCCGCTCGCACCTCACTCGGTCCCCCTTGTCGCCTGCCCCCGCGCCCCTGTGCCGCGCGGGCGAAGACTCATTTAAGCGGTCAACCTATAAACATACTTATTGCTGGTAGTTATTTATTGTTATTTTAAAGAGGGAGATTTTGTGCTCCTTCTTTCGATGTACGAGTGAGTTTTGTCGTTGTCACCCGGGGTGGACCGCCCCCTCCGCCCCCCTTTACGTCGCCACTGACGAAAGTAACTCTGTCTGTCTGTTACGATTTCACGGCTAAAGGGCGTCCATTAATTACGTGAGGCATTTAAAAAAAAAATTGACCCCCCCCTCCCCCCTTCGTGAGATGTTGTAAGATTTTTTTCGACTCCCTCCCCGCTGCCCCTATCTCACGGGAGATTTTTCAAAATTTGTATTTTGGTTATGATGGCGTTGAATTTATGTCAGATGTTGCCATATTTTATTCAAGACACTTTTTTACTTTCATTTAGCTTTAATTTAACTTAACTTTCACGCAGTTTCACACCTTTTTCTGCTAGAAAAAAATTACGTGATATTTGCCATAATCATGATGAGCAGCTCACGTAATTAATGGACGCCCCCTAAGCTGGGAAGGACATTACTTCTTTAAGAAAGTAAACGCTCTAAAAGCCCTAAGCCTTTGAAATATGCCCAATGAGAGTCCGTTCATGTTTTTTTAAGTATCTGCGCGATTTATGGCTAAGCCGCTGAACCGATTTTGACGAAATTTGGTATGGAGATTGTTTGAGCCCTGGGGAAGGATGTAAACTAATTTTTTTTAATAACCAAACCCTAAAGGGTGAAATGGAGGCTGGAAAATGTATAAACGGCAAGTTCGCGCGTGCCCCCGATGAGACCCCGTAATGTAAGGGTTTAAAAGTCAGCAGGATGAAAATTCTTTGTTTTGCGGGTAAAAGCTAGCTATCGAAATGCGAATTGTATATTTATAAGTAATTCACGCCGCAACGGCTGAATGGATTTGGATGAAAATTGGCGGGTAGTTTTTATCCCCGATTAACATTTATGATACTCTATCATCTCAAAAAATATGGTATACCAAGGGAATAATAATAATCGAATTGTACTTTTCCCGAACACACACTTACTTCAGAACTTGCAAAAACCAAGATCAGACAAAAATCTTGTAACATTATTAAAAAATTATAAATCCACACATCTGTCTTTTGTGTCAATTAAGCAAATGAAGCTATACATATGTAATCACAAGTTTTTAATGCAACTTCAATCGATTATGTAAAATCGTTACAATCATCGATTGCAAATCAGTATCGACTTTAAAAAAATTGTGTACTTAATTAGGTACTTTTATATCGTGATATGAGTAATGTATTAAGTTCTTATGATGTTATCTGTGGTTTTGGGCAATCGATTAAATAACTGATAATAAGTGATTTATGTCAAAATATTTATGATAAATAGTTATCGAGTTTTAATCGGTAATATGATTGCCTTCATTGCATGTAAGTATTAGGTAGACCTCATTCTTTTGTTAAAACCTATGGTTGATGGTAAAGATGGTGTGTGGAAGATAAAAACCATAGATATAAAAGTACGCCATACAAGATACAATGGGGATGTTGCCTGGGTAAAAAAATTGTAATACTAATTAGTCCGTCAGTTAGATTATCAAAAAAATTTGAGCACGTATTTTTTGCTTTATCAAATCAATCAAAATTGACAAAGATAATGCGCATCAAAGTTCGGGAATGGAGGCTAATGACGTCACTTAATGGTAAAAAGTGTACAAAGTTGTGACGTCACACGGAACTTCAACGCACTATATCTTCGTCATTTTTTGTTTAATTGACAAAAGAAAAAATATGATTTCAATAGTTTTTTATAATGTAAATGACGGACTAATTAGTTTTGCTAGGACACTAGCCTATTTGTTGACACCATAGGTACAACGTCGGTGACAATTTAAAACTGCGTACTTATGAGCAGTTTGTAAATACAGCATAAACCTAAAAGTAGCAAAATTAAGATTTCGCGCCTGTAGGTTCTACACGCTGAACTGATTTGATTTTGCTTATTACTGATTTTTGCGCGGTATTTACAAACTGCTCATATGCGGGTTTGAACTATCTCTGACGATAAGCAGACGTGGACCAAAGCACATTTTTACCAATTATAAAGCGGTTCGTAAGCTGGCTAGATTTTTGGCAATTTAATGATGCAATTTGGGCTATTCCCAAATATATAGCATATTATAGTAGTAATTCTTTTTCTTGTCCCGATCGCATTAGCTAGGTACTTATTTGGCAAACAAAGCCATTGTCTTTCATTGTGAAGTGTAACCGCAAATCGTTACTTTGAAATATAAGGTCGCAACTGCAAACACTATTTCACACAAACGATGTCTTTATGTCTAAGTTAAGAAGGTTCATATTAAAACACAGAGCATGTCAGGCGTTGAACATTTTGTTTTGGAAACAGCAGTAAAGTACACATGGAAGCGTTTTAAATGCAAAATGTTCAACACTTGACATGCTCTGTGTTTTAATATGAACCTTTTTACCTTAGACACAAAGACGCCCTTTGTGTGAAATAGTGTTTGCTGCTATTTCAAAGTAGAGATTAGCAGTTACACTTCACAATGAAAGACAATGGCTTTGTTTGTCAGATAACTAGCTAATGCGATCGGAACAAGAAAAAGAATTCCTACTATACATCACTACTGAAAACAAAAATTTTGTATGTAAACTTTTGAGGATAGCCCGAATTGTAGCAATAAATTATCGAAAAACTAGCCCTTTAACGAATTAAAACGATTTTTTGTAAGATAGGTAGAATCACGCATAAAATGTCTTTAGAGAGTAAGTAGCGTAGTACTCCATACTCCAATTTTCAAAAACCACCCTGCTGTCAAGCCGTATCTGAAGAAACAAAGCCGTTATTCCCATTCAAGTTATTTTGATAGTTTAACCTACTTTTAAGAATTATCACCCGATTTCCTAACACAGCACACCTGCATTCATTAGAGTTAAACCATGAACTTGATAACGCATTTCTTCATAGTGACACAGTTTGTATAAATAGCCAGGTTCCGAAGGGTACATTCAAATCTTTTGGAAGAATTCAAAATGAACAAATACTTATTTGCCTTTGTGATCGTACAAGCGCTGCTGATACAGGTAAAATATATCTTTAGTTAATATTATTATTATGACCCTTAGAGACTTTATACATCTCTAAGTTACTTAACTTGTTCAGACGCGGAGACTATACATCTCCCTCATTAGTTATTTATTAGAATTAATTTGTACCCATTCGGTTTTTATGTTGCACATTTTGTTTTAGTTTCTAGATAAAACTGTACTGCTAAAGTTGAAAAAAGACTTACTGCTGAGTTTCTTGCGGCGTTTCTTCTCAGCAGATGTCACCTTTCGAAGCGCTGGTAGATTCAGACATGTAAAAGAGCCCAGGTGGCCTACTTGCAAAATAAATATTTTCATTTTCATTTTCATTAAGGTGGTTAGCCTACTATCAAGTCTGTTCGCCGAGAGTTGATAAATATTATGATATCGTCTCGAAATAGCGACTGTCGCTTATCTATCGCAAACTGTATGACGGGCGTCGCTTATCGCCACGTCCACTGAGTTTCGTGGTACGAGGCCCGCAGTAGTTGTGAAGCGCGGCGCCGCGCCGGGTGGCCATATTGCTATTCCGTTCTGGAGTACGCTTCCAGTGTGTCGTATGGGTGTTCGTGTGGCGTTTTGACGAAGCAATTGAACGTTTCATAATTAACGTCATCGACTCTGATTCTTCCTCCGACTTCATGGTCGTCCTCCGATGACATGCCGGCAATGGGACACATACATGCAATTCAATAATAATATTCTATGAAAAAAAAACAGGATTTCCCCTTTTCTTCGACTGAGCGTCGGATTATCAACTTCTGAGGATGTCTCGTAGAGAGGCGAAACACGTGTCGAGCGGTATTTTTGGTGGTGGTGGTGGTGGTAGTTGTAGTTGCGTTTGTGTTGCTTATTTTGTTATAGGCGGCGGGAGGGTGGGAAAATTGCATGAACAAACAAATATTCAACACAAGTCGAAACAGTTTTTTTTTAACATTCTTTTATTTGCTTCACTTGTATCTAACTAACAAACAATGTAATAAACTCGTAGACAACCTTTGCAAGTGTATGCAATTCGGCAGACAATACAATAATTTGGTACCATCCAAATGATCTGACCATGAAGCCAGGAGGTGGATAGTGGGACTCTTCAACGACTACTAGTAAACCCCTCGAGTTTGGGCTCATTTGGTTTGATTTGAAAAGTCCAATTAATACATTACCTTGGTGATGAGGGTCTTTTGTACTTTTTAGTGCGTTGGTTAGCTTTTCTCTCGAAAACGAATCCGCTTGAGGACCGATGCAACAAAAAAAGTTTCGAAACGGTGCGAAGGAGGAAGAATCCGATCTGTCAGAACCTGCGGTACTGCACCGACGGGACCAAAACATCTGCTGCGTCCGGCTGTTCCGACTACGCAGCTGTACGTGCCCCGACTGCATTACTCTACGAAGAAGGAAGAGATCGTAGAGTATCAGAGTGAAAATCAGTTTTACCCTAAGGGTCGAGCGGTTGGAGTCCCGTCACAAAGTCAATTTAACGTCCTTTATAGTGGGGGTACCGACCGACCACCTTGCGGCCCTGACAAAGCAGGAATTCTGGCCGAAGGGTGTCGTATTCCGTCGTTTTCACGGACGGTTTTAGGACACCGCGAAGCCGTGTCACACGTCGCAGACTAAACGCGTTACCTAGTTATTTGAGCGTTTCATTGTTACTTATACGTGTATGTTAGTCTTTAAGGTATTTATGTTATGAGCCTTGTTGCCTGCTTTTTTTTATATTTATTATAATTAGGTATTTAAGAATTAGTCTGAGTAACGAAACTTATAATTATCGTCTTTCTTTCAGAGCATCTCCACATCATGCATCTGCTCACGCAGCTTCGTTACCGGCCCGACTTACTTATCGGGCCCCCTGTTGGCTCCCATCGTGCCTACGACCCTCGTGCAGTCCAACAGCGTGACCAACTCGCTGGTTGATGTTCTGTCACTGTTGCCGATCGTGTCCCTGCTGAACAACAAGTTGTGCCCCAACGTCGTCGGGGTCCCAATCGCCACGCCTGCGTACTGCTCTTGCAGCTGCGGGCCGATCTTCCTATAAATTTCTTGAATTCACAAACATAAATTTAGGCGCCATTTTCATCTGCAATATACATGGAAACTTGAAATGGGAAGCTAGAAATTAGTCCTGTTCCAAGCCGTCTTCAATAGCATTAACGTAGCAACCTTTTGACATGGTCTAGTTTTTCTCTTATGATTTGGTGTCTCTCAAGGATAAATATATACTATAACTGTACGAGGCCATGCTGACGAGATACCTAATATGATGGACATGATTTGCACCAGTCTTCGCCTGCCACCCTGGGCTATGGCCTCCTTGAGCCCTAGTTTGCACAGCTATAAAAACTTCCATTTCTTTTTTCTGTTACTCCTCGTGCAGCATTCAGCAGCAAATCCAAGCAAAACTTAATAATCACCGTAGAACCATGTCAAAGTGTCATCGATTACTAACAAATGCCTATTTAAACACATCACAGTCAGCCGCAAACCATACAAAATTATATAAGGTGTCTCCTAAATACCACTACAGTTAAAATGCCCCATAGTCTACTCTCTGTGTTATTAAGTAGACTACACTCTCCATGTAACTTATTTTCCCTTGAGAAGCAGCACGATTTTTCAATCTTCGTCCTAAAAACCCTGTATTGTCAGATCTTCGATCAATGAGAAGCCTTCTATTTCAAAGTGCTGGTCATTCAGGCGTCTCATTGGCCCTCGCCCTCTGTTATTTTGTATTGCTCAACGCTGATTCATAGCTTGGTCATTTGCGACAGTCTTAGGAAAATTCTCACTTTGTTGTCTCGGACAAAAGGGAAGTAGTTTGTCGAAACGATCGTGGCTGGTACTTGGCTCCTTATCATCATCATTTCAGCCGAAATACGTCCATTGCGCAACATAGGGATCAATGATCACCACTACACTGTAATAATGAAGAATGCAAGAAAGATGAAGTAAAGATAACTAACGCCTCTGCCACGATGTTGCCTTTTCTGCCCACACACTTGCGACTCGCACTAGGTCGTTTGCTCATATTGCCGGTCTTTTGACTCGCGCCCAAACAAACCGATGAAACAGGAAGCGGTGGGCATGACGTGCGCGGCATGACGAGTAATGTTGCTATACTACGTCTTTGTCTCCTTTTGTCGCTACTTCTCATGGCACTACTCGAAGAGTGTTTGGCGGGGCTATAACAGCCCCTATAATATTATAAGTACATAAAATAAGGTACAAATTTGCTCCCGTTTTCTGTATTTCGTGACTAAAATAATTTAGGTCTCTTCAAGCCAAGAGTGACAGGCTGTTATCACTGAACCAGCGAGCTACATTTTCGGCGTAGTCATAACTTAACATCAGGTGAGGCTACAATCAATCGCTGGTCAGTTGTACAATAAAAAAAACGTCATACTAAAGTCATTGTTATGTGTTTTGAATAACATCAGATCAAATCAAAATGTTTATTTACCAAATTGACTGTCTTTTGGCTCTTGTCTTCATCATATTACCTATTAATACTTAAATTGAATGTACCAGCACTAAATCGAAAGGAGTTCGTTTCCATGTCCTCAACAGATCAATATTTCGATTCTGAATACAGAATTTGACGCAACGGATCTAAGAATGAACTAGAGTGTAGTTTTGAAAATCTGTTTGCTATTATTGGTTTAATTAATTATAGGGTAAACACTTCATATGTCACCTAGTAAATAACCCAATAATGACCAATTGTAGATGCCAAATTAAACATTAGGTTCATAACCTAAGCAGAAAGAGTTTATATTTTTTTTATCAAAACTTTAAAATAAGAAACATTGACAGTTCTTATTATAAGTTTAGCTACTTTTAAATTAGCGAACACACTTTCCTATTGTCTTACCCAACATTTATCTTTTATTATGATAACATTTTCTTATGACTAAAATAGGCAAAAGGTGTCTAGTTGCTTTGTTTATATTTTAAGCTTATGTTTGATATTGCCTCAGAAAATTCCAACATGAATGATGTCATCTCAAAATATACATTTTTTATTTATTTATAGCCTATGTGTACATAGGCTGCTGAGATCAATTATATATTAATTTGACATAGTAGGTACATATTAATTTCTATGTACTTACCTACTAGCTTATGAGTGTATCTCTTATTTATTCTTCCTTTGATCGGTATTGAGTTAATGTATATTATACTGTTATATTAATAAATCACTATTTCCATTCCATTCTGGAATTTGTCATTTGCTATTCTGCGTTCTCGATGACAGTTTTATTTTGACCAGTTGCAATTATACATTTGGAAATTTACTTTATAAAAAGATACAGTAGTCAGCAGTGTTGACTGAGCCCTGTACTATATTTAACTATTGGTGTAATTGTGTCATATGTATCACTCAGTGCGTCTCTCTCATACTAGTATCGAAGAAAGAGATGCACTGAGAGATAAGATGGCGATAACTTATCCTCGGGTCAACTTTGCTAGTGCCGCCGATGTATTCAAATATATTATTTATCTAGATATGTATTGATATTGTAAATTGTATGTGAGACTGTTATTGGATTTGTACCTATTGGTGTTTATTTAATTTTATTATTTATTCTGCATGTATTATTCATTAATAAATGTATTGGTATACCTTAATACACGTTGTAATTTCCCTCAATGATTTCAAATGCGAGGTTCACCAAGGGGGGCAAGTCACATTTTTTTTATGTCAGATTTGTCATAGACACTAACGAAGACCCCTACACGAAACATAAGGTTCTATTTTTTTAGGGTTCTGTAGTTAAACCACAGAATAAATAATAGTAATTATTTATTCTGTGGTTTAACTACAGAACCCTAAAAAGATGTAAAAAATATTAATCACCCGAATCGATGGATTCCCTAACTTAACCTTACCTTTAAAAAAAGAGAAACTAGAGATTGATTCTGCCGTGTTCGTCCATGCGGGGTCGATATGGAAATAATAGTCGGTGACTATCCATATAATAGCTATTCGAAGGCACCAACTGCTATTTATAAAGTTTTACGTACACACTATCGGCTAAGTAGATACTGACGTACCATATAACTGTTTGCACAATTATATTGATAGTCAGTAGAAGATATTGACGATCAATGTCATCAGCATAACTGTGCCTTAGAGCTTGACAAGGGAAAAAACTACTATTGGTAGAGTTCGATACGCAGTGAAATAAATAAGCTGTACAATAAATTTGGGTTAAAATTTATTGCGACACGACCAGACACAAGAAAAGAATTGACACAGAACGACAAATGTCAAATATGAAATTACAAAGAAAAATAATAGAAAATAGTTGTGTACCATGCCTAAACCTCTTTGATAACATGGAACCTATTTTCATTCTAACACGCCTCCTTAATTTCATACCTCTAGACCCATTCCTCTTGCACACCACTCAAACTTACCTTTTAACAAAGCTTTGGTTAACACGTCTGCCACCATTCGTGTAGTCTCTACATATTCTAACACAATATGTCCATTCGCAACTGCTTCTCTCACGAAGTGATGGCGCACATCTATGTGCTTTGTACGTTGGTGATGCACAGGGTTCTGTGCTATAGCAATGGCAGACTGGCTATCGCTGAAGATCTTTAGGGGCGCCTCTGGTTTCCCAGTGACCTCAGCAATGAACCTTTTTAGGAATATTGCTTCTCTAGCCGCTTCTGACATTGCCACGTATTCTGCCTCTGCAGTAGATAGGGCTATCGTTCTCTGTTTTCTGCTTTCCCAGCATATGGCTCCTCCGCTCCACAAGAAAACCACTCCTGTGTACGACTTTCTGTCGTGACAGGTGGCATGGCTTGCATCTGCAAAGCCCAATATCTGATTTGTTTTTGTATTCTTAGTATACTTTAGGCCAAGGCTTTTGGTACCCTTTAAGTATCTGAGAATCCGTTTTGCAGCTATCCAGTGCTCTTCGGTATAGCAACTGTTGAACTGGCTCAGACGGTTAACGGCATACGCTATATCTGGTCTCGTACAGACAGACAAGTACATTAGTGTACCAATCAAGTTTTGATAAGGAATCCTTCCGTCCAGCTTATGATCTGTTACTGGTTTCTCCAGTTTCTGTCCAGGAATTGATGGCGTAGACACGACCTTGCAATCCGTCATCCCAAAAATGTTCAAGATTTTATCCACGTATTTCTCTTGGTCGACTTTGATTTCCCTGTCGTTCTGAGTAATGCGCATCCCCAGGATGAGTTCTGCCTTGCCTAGATCCTTCATCTCAAATTTCGACATAAGATCCGTCTTCACCTTTCTAAGCTCCTCTTTATTGTTCCAAAAGATTAGCATGTCATCAACGTACACTGCTAATATAATGACGTTCCTGCCATTCGACTTCATATACACGCAAGGTTCATTTTTAGATTTTACGAAACAAAGCTGTACCAACTCAGTGTTCAGTTTGTTGTTCCATGCTCTTGGAGCCTGCTTCAATCCATAAAGCGAACGTTTGAGAAGACACACGTAGTCTTGTCCTTTCTCTTCAAATCCTTCCGGTTGTTTCATGTAAACTGTTTCCGTCAAGTCTCCATTTAGAAACGCGGTTTTGACGTCCATTTGGTCCACATTCAGGCCACTTTCAGCTGCCATTGCTAATAACGCTCTGAGCGAGCTGTGCCTAACGACCGGAGAGTACGTCTCATCATAATCGATCCCATACCGTTGACTGAAGCCTCTTGCTACAAGACGTGCCTTATATCTTCTCTTATTCCCCGCCTCGTCTTTTATTCTAAATATCCATTTAGAATCTACGACGTTACAATTATTTGGTCGTTTGACCAAGACCCATGTCTTGTTTTTCTTTATGGCATTCAGCTCCTCCTGAATTGCTGCCTTCCATTCATTGCTGTCTCTCCTCGTCATTGCTTCTTGAACCGTATTTGGATCCTTTTCCGATTCAGCTGCTTGGTACAGAATGGAGTCCGGGAACTGCTTTGGTTTTCTATTTCTAAGTGGGTACCTCCGTCCACTATTTTGAAGTTCCTCTTCATCAGCATTTGAAACTGACTCACAGTCTTCAAACTGATCTTCTTCGACACGCTCCGGATCCATAGCAATTTCAGTGAGGCTATCCAATTCCACTCTAGAAATATCATCTGTTTCAACATGATGTCTCGCATGATGGAGGTCCGGTTCGATATTATTGGGTTCTGGGTGCTGATGAACCTCAGAATCTACGCGGTTTTCTCCTTCATTCTTTTCAAAAAGTTTGAGTATCTCCTCTGGATGCTCTTCTGGGTTCGACTGCTTTTCAAAAAGTTGATTTTCGAAAAATATTACATCTCGAGCTTTAAATACTTTTCCAGAGGTGGGGTCCATAAGTCTATATGCTTTGGCATTACCACAGTAGCCTGTATGGATCAACTCTATACTTTTCGGATCCCACTTTGTTCTCTTTTGATCAGGAACATGCATAAAAGCTTTGCATCCGAAAGTTTTTATCTTGCTTAGATCACACTTCTTTCCCGACCAGACCTCTTCCGGTGTCCTATCCTTCACCGCGAGCGTTGGTGACCTATTTTTCAAAAACACGGCGTGGTTGACAGCCTCTGCCCAAAACCGTTTAGCCAGGCCAGCGTCTTGAAGCATACTTCTTGCTTTCTCGCAGATAGTTCGATTTGCACGTTCTGCAACGCCGTTCTGCTCTGGCGTGTACTCCACCGTGAGTTGATGCTGAATTCCGAACTTCTTTAGGTAGTTATCCATCCGTTTGTTGACGTATTCGGTGCCGTTGTCAGTGCGTAAGATCTTCATTTTCTTACCACTTTGGTTTTCAGCAAACTCTTTAAACTCTATAAATTTTTCAAAAACATCGCTCTTATGTTTCAAAAAATATACGAAAGTTTTACGCGAAAAATCGTCAATAAAGGTCAAATAGTATCGAAATCCGCTGACGGAAGGAACCTCCATAGGTCCGCACACGTCAGAGTACACCAATCCTAAGATTTCATTTGCTCTAGTAGCATTACTCTTTTGAAAGGGTTGCTTGGATTGTTTCCCCATAATGCAGGGTACACACTCAAGTTTAGTTAAAGTGTTGGGAAAACTCACCCCTGTTGCCATCTTATCTCTGAGTAATTTGAGGTTTTTCATACCAAGATGCCCCATTCTGCGATGCCATAACATCAGCTGGTCACCTTCAGTCGCTGAAGCAAGTGCAGAACCCTGTGAACAGCATTTGATTTTATATATGCCTCGTTCTTCCACACCTTTCACAACAGCCTTACCTTTAACCTCACATTCATCACTCTTATAGATCTCACACCCTTTCTGTGTAAACACCAACACATGTCCCTTTCTCGCGATCGCATTCACGCTTAATAAGTTGGATGCTAACTTAGGTACATAGGTAACATTGTTGATAGTCAAACCTATTGACTCGCATACGACCGTTCCTTCACTTTCACCCAATACCTCATTACCATCTGCACATGTCACCCTCAAAGGCTTCGGTGTGTCCTTTAAGTCCTTAAACCAAGATTTACGATTCGTCATGTGTGACGATGCCCCAGAGTCGATGATCCAGTCTTCTGTCTGTGGCTGAACCGACGTGCTGAGTGCGTAAGCTTGCATGGCTTCCTTCCTCTTACTAGGATTATCAGGACATTCTTGAGCCTTGTGCGGTCCTTTACAAATAAAGCACTTAACTTTTGTTTTGGTTTTTGTCTTAGGCGTGCTCTTGCCTTTTGGTTTATTTGTAAGCAGTGCTGATGTCAGCTGATGTTGAATTCCACTGGAGCTTGCTAAGAAAGTGTCTTCCATTTGAAAAAGTTTGTTTTTCACATAGTCTGTAGTTAAATTAATGTTACTATTCTCCATGGCCAATCGCATAGGTTGAAACTCTGGGGTAAGACCTTGAAGAAGTAGAGCAGCTAATAACTCGTCGTCAACTTCCGTACCCAAGTCGAACAAGTCCTGTGATGTTGCCATCATCGAAGTCACATATTCTCGAACAGACTGAAATTGCTCTAATCTCATGCTTACTAGCTTAGTTAGAAGCCGGCAGCGATTGTTCAGACCTTTATCTTCAAACGCATTCATTAATGCTTCCCAAGCATCTTTAGCCGTTTTAGATTTACGTACATGCACCAAGCAATGAGGTCTGATCATTAAGCAAATTTTTGCTCGAGCTCGTTGATCTCTCTTAGTACCTGAAACATCTGTGACCGGGGGTGTAACACTCGTGTACTCCCATAAATCATCATGTACTAGGTATAATTCCATCATGAACTTCCACGTAGCGTAATTGCTATTGCCATCCAATTTTTCCATTGAAGGGAGGCCACTTCCACTCGAGGGCCCCGAAGTTTCAGTTTCTTGAGTCTGGGTTGGTGATGAGTTCCGAAAACTCCCACTGTGAGGCATTTTCGTAGAAATCGCTTAATTACAAGATGCGGCCCATAACCTATTGGTAGAGTTCGATACGCAGTGAAATAAATAAGCTGTACAATAAATTTGGGTTAAAATTTATTGCGACACGACCAGACACAAGAAAAGAATTGACACAGAACGACAAATGTCAAATATGAAATTACAAAGAAAAAGAATAGAAAATAGTTGTGTACCATGCCTAAACCTCTTTGATAACATGGAACCTATTTTCATTTTAACAACTACAAAAGTCATCAATGACTTATATTTACTGCCGATTAACGATATATTTATCCAACTACGTTTTAACTTCATCATTATGGCCATAAATACTCAACACAAAGCAGCGCTTTTTTGCTCTAGAGCAATAAAGTTTCATACAAAAGTAATTATTGCACTGTTTTGTATTCTTTCTTTATTTGGTTAGTTGTCAAAAAGCCGCCAGCCACCCAACCCGCCCATTCACAGTCCGACGGGACAGCTGACCACTTTTCTGTGGACTTGCTGTTAACAAAACAGGCATGTCGGCGTGCATATCGAAGTGTGTTTCCTCCGTCTAAAATATTATGATTAAAGGACTGGCTGATAAGATAGTATAGGTTACTAAAAGATTTAAAAAAAATGGCGTAATATGAAAATGAATTGACCAGTACAAGTTTTCTGTGAAAATTTTGGATGTTCTAGTTTAGCTTCTGAACCACTGGACCGATTTTAATAAATAGGGTATCTTAAGATTCGGGGAGAACGTGCGAGTGTCATAGGCTATATAAAAATTCTAAGGGTGCGTCAAACCAGGTGCCAAAATCCTTTTTACGTCGCTAGTCGGGTTTAACTGTACTTTTACTTTTTTTTACGAACTTTTTGCAGTAGTTGAAAGAAAAACAGATTATGCACCTCGCATCAAGTGATGTATTATTGCGCACGTGTTTTTACAGCCCTCACTTGCGTTCGGGCTCCAAACTAACACTCGGCGCAATAATGAATCATTTTCTGTTTGGTGCAACAATCTACTATTTTTGTGATTATTGCAAGAATTTGTAATACTGGCACTCACGCGTTTAACCAAAAATACATTGATTTAAAGTTTTTAGTCGCCACTGCTCTATTGACCTGATATTGCCAAATCAGTATTACCAAAGTAATTATTGAGACATATATAGTGCTCAAGTATGAATTATTTCATAAAATAGAACGTTGGCAACATCGATTTTAGGGTTCCGGATGAAACTTGGTAACAGGTTGAGTAGAATGAAAAGGTTTGTAAATTTAAATTTTAGTATTTTTTTAGTAGTAGTCAAATCAAATTAATATTTTATTTGTATAACACAGGTACACTAGATGTTTCATTCTTTTTTTTCCCGTTATGTTTCGCCCTAGAGCATACAAAACTAAAAACTAAAAATCAAAATTAAAGAATATAAAATAAAAGATTAATAAAAAACAAGCATTACTTACTCCATTCGAGAACCTTTCGGCTCCATCGGCCATCTGTTCTGCGTGCTACGTGCCCTGCCCACTGCCACTTCAGCTTGCTAACCCGGTGGGCTATGTCGGTAACTTTTGTTGGTTTGAGAATTACATACATACTTTAAACATGATAGGCCTGAAATAGCTATAATGAAACTGCCTGTCTTTTCTCTAAGTGCATCGCTCTCATACTAGTACCAATGAAAGAGATAGTCAGAGAGATAAAAAAAAAATTTTTTTTCGCGATGATTACTTTTGAGGTGTCAGAACGTATATCTGACACCATCGTACGTTCAGTTGCATGTCAACTACCATCTATGACAACAATTTAAGTAACGTGCGGTGCGGTGTGAGACCGCAGCACCACCGACCACACCGTCCACAATGATATGATAGCGTGTGAATCAAGCTATATTAGACTTTTGTGTGTATGCCGTAAGAACTAAGACATCAGCAATAGGGTGTGGGTAAGCCATGGTGCTGGCATTTGACAATCTTCTATGAGACTTGTTACACGAAATTGTATTGATAGGCATATACTTCTTCTAAGATCTTTGCTTTAAAGTTTTATATAAGCTTCGCACTACGGAACCCGAAGTTCCTTGTTCGCTACTCACTTGGTCGCTTTCCTTCTAACATATTATCATTTAATAGTAGTTTATGCAACGGTTGCATAATGATAGGCCTTAAAACACTAGTGCGGTTTTATGAAACGAGCTTTTAGCGAGTTTCATAATAAGATCGCACGTGTGTTTTAAGGCCAAATTATGCAGAGTTGCATACTTAACTTTATCTACACACATATTATAAATCCTCCATGATGGGTTCAGAAACAATATTTTCTGGCAACAAGTTATTTGTTGCAATCGTGGCTGCATATTTCCGATATCCAGCGCATTTTCACGTCACACACACTCCGAGAAGACTACTTACTATTCATATTTTCAACTAAAATGTAAATTACAAACAACTTTTTCTATTCAATTCAACAAAATTCTACTTTCGTTCAGCAAAACGTCAACGCGGCGCGGCGCGTCAATAATGGCGGCCGTCCATCAAGACCATATTTTTTTTTAAATCATAGACAAACGGATGAAGTCCCTATTCTCACGTCACTCGAGATCAAATATTGTGCAGTTTATATTAAAAAAAACATACTGAATTGACGTTTCGTATCAATAACTGTTTTAATATCTATGGATACTAGAATAGAGACCCACTTGAGTTTGACAGCTGTTCCAAATTTAATCTCATTTCTTTACTAAAAACGATAAAGAAGTCATGTTATTTCTTCATCGCAGCATTGGTTTTTCCTAATTGGTTGTCAAAATGGTGGTCATTTCCTATGGTTTTTGATTAACCAATGGAGGTTTTATGATATGGGTGTAGATAAATAATATTTCCTAACGGAATTATATAACTTTGCCGATAATTATTTCTTTTGACCGTATCACGTAAGAAATTTCACATTCTTCAAAATCGGTGATAACATATGAACCGTATAAAAGTTTAAAGTTTCATTATTTTGTTTCAATCATAATCAAACATGTCACGTGTTGCCACCATTTTTTTGTGCATCCAAGCATTTTTGTTACAAGTAAGTCATTATTTACAATAACCACAGAGTTTATATCCTATCTGGATAACTTTAAACACACCAATCAAGCGCTCTATAAACCCTGAATTTGCTAGTAAAAGTTAGGCTAGTCAGGTCTCTTTAGGATATTATGGCATAGTATAAAGAGGGGGGAAGTAAGTTATCTTCATACAAACGCACCGCGCGCGGCTTGTATGTGTGCGCCGCCGCACGCACACTTAAACACAATCTCGACCCGTTTCTCAGTGCGCCAGTCGGGGCTAACACCGCACGAGGTTCGCGCGTCGCGGCTTTTCGGCACCGCTAAATGAATGAAAAATGTGTGATAATCGCAGGAGAACGGATTGCTGTGTGTTTGGGTGTCTTAATAATTAATCGATTCCAGAATTGTCTCTGTTCAGATTACCTATTGAACAGAGACAACCCTGAGACAGTAGGCAATTATATCGCGGATTTGGCCGGAGATAGCCTACTTGCCCTCTTTGTACTATGATTATGGTCTGTGAAAAAACATTCAAAAACCCTTCGAAATGTAAAACGATCATAATTTCCTTGGCTTAAAGAAGATTCAATATCGATTTATCAAATTATTAAGCTAGCGGTTTATCTAAAATAATCAGGAGCCGCACGGTCAGAACCGCGTAATAGTCGTCTTGCTCTTTTCAGACTTGATCTTCAACTGGCCTGTTCTCATGTTTTGTCGATCCTGTTTTGTCTTCGTCAGTTCTTATTTTGAGTGAATCTAAATCCAAATATGTGTCGTCTGCCATTAAAGTCAAGTCAATCGGTCAGCAAGAAGGCTGGACGCCCGACAATAGCCATACACTTTTATACCAGTCCGGTGGCCCTAGCAAGGTTGTCACGAGGATAAGTTATCTCCATCTTATCCCAGTGCATCTCGCTCATACTAGAATCTAAGAAAAAGATGCACTGAGAGATAAGATGGGGATAACTTATCCTCATGTCAACCTTGGTCAGGCCGCGGGGGACCTTATAATTCTCGGCGAGTTTTAGATTACTGACCCCAAGACTATACAACTCCCTAATTAGTATTTACTAGCTGTGCCGGCGACTTTGTTCGCGACGGATTAGGATAAACAATATTCTATGTATTATTCCAAGATATTGTCTATCTGTCTGCTAAGAGAGTGACGAGATTTGTTACAGAATAATGCAAAAGTCAAAAATGTGCAAAAATTAATATTTTCATTTTCATATGTAGCCGTTTTATATATGTTATAATGACCTAGGCTTGGTTAACTTTTCAAGAATTAATCAATCATAACTATTGTTTCATGTTCACAAATTTGCTAAACACATAATCATATTTTCAGAATGCTTTGACAGCACCAGCATGCTTACAACTGGGCAACGGTCTCTCGCTACCCAACAACCTCCAATTATCCGGCTTGAACTTCGGCAACATGCAGGGCAATCTGCAGGGCAACCAGCCGAGCCTGATCATCGAGCCATGCAACCAAGTCATGACCGAGTTCGTGCCGTCGCTGCAGTGCGGTGACGTGTCGGTGACTGGTGACCTGCCTATCGGTGGGACCATCAGAGTGTCGGGTTGCATCCCTGTGTATGGAGTGGTGGCGGTAGATGGCACTGTTCCTTCGCAAGGCACTGCCGTTGTGAACACCGCTTGTGGTCCTTGCTAAGCGTTTAATAAATGTTGATTCATTGTTTTTTTACAAGATTTTATTTCGTTTCACCTGTCCCGGGGTCTGTGTGTAATCAAATCTTGCAAGTTAAATTTAACCCAGTTTCCAGTGTCCGATTGAGCTGAGGTATACCAACGTAACTTCGGTGACAATGCAATAATATGGTACCATGGAGCTGCCACTCAGTTACGTAACACCAATTGGTATCGCTTTCGCGGAAAGTAAACCAATTGTACCTTTATTTACACAGAGTGAAGACTAAATTGGTTTGCATTTCGAGCCAAACCGATACCAATTGTGCTACGTAATTGACCTGCGGGTCTGATGATGCAATTTTAAGGTGGCCATTGGCCATATGAACTTCTCAACTGCACAGCATATAATCCCTTCGTATTTGGGTTCATTTGATTTTCTTGTCGAGTACCGAAGAAAATGCAATATTATAGTGCAAATGGCAAAAATGCTTGTCTTATTTAAAAAAACGGAACCCTTATAGTATCACTTGTGTGTCTGTCTGTCTGTCTGTCCGTCTGTCACAGCCATTTTGGTCCGAAACTACTGGACCGATTGAGTTGAAATACACACGGACAGTGGACCTGCTACAGCTTCGCCCGCGGTATTTTCCATACAAAGTTTATTACCCTTTTTCACAACTTTAGGGAATGAATTTTAAAAAATCCCTCCTTAGTGCAACTTTTGGGTACTCGAGGAATGTCTTCTCCTAATTTCAAACCTTTAGGGCCACCCGTTTAGGCTGAGCGTTGTCTATAAGTGAGTCACGGTACTGTTTTATATGTGGCATATATATATATATATATATATATATATATATATATATAGCATTGGCATAGAACTTAATTATTAATGGCATTTATTTTGGTTGGGATCCTTTTTGTTAATTATCCACTCAAGCGCCTAGGGAAATTTAATATTATAATTTATTTTTCGTTAGCTTGTTGCTAAGAATATTATTACATATGAATGAAACTCACCTTTGTACATGTATTATTGTTTTGATAATAACTACCTTGTAAAAAACAATGTATTGTTCTACTTCTGTATAATTATCTGTTTCTGTCAAAATTGTTAGTTGTTTCAATTGTTTATTTAATGAATTTTTTACTGTCCGACTGTCGTGCGTCACTCCGAATTGGTTCCCGCTGAAAATCAGCATTGTTGCTAACGTGACACAAAAATATGTTGCGCCGGAGTCCTTTCGGTGACACTCACTCGTATTGTGCCCTTTGTCAAGGAGCACAATGTGTTCTGAATTATCGAATAAATATTATCTTATCTTCTGCCCGCGAATTTGTTGCAGTGGAATTCGGTTATAGTTATTCCCTCGAAAACTTTTAAATTTTCCGGGATAAAACGTTATAACCATACTAGCTGTGCTTGCGACTTTGTTCGCGTTTCATTGGGATGAAAAATATCATGTGTTAATCCAGGATATAATCGAACGGTCACTGTCTTTATCAATCATAAAGAGATTGTTTAGTTCACATTTTATGAAAATGTTATAAGATTACCACGATTGATATTCAGATATAGTTTACGGATATCAATGACTTGGTTTCTTATAGAAATAAATAATTTGCACTTCTTTCAGAAACATTGCGAAAAAGCGGGAAAATCGTATTATAATGGCAATATAATTCTTGTTTAATAATTGATTACGAAAAAAGAAAAATAATCATCTATATAAGTTGATTACGAAACTCGATTGCTAAAACGGCAAATAAATTCATTATGAAATAGCGAAAAAATTCCTCAATGGCTAATTACGAAAACTTAAGCGCTGAACTACCAAGTATACTTTCATTGAGTTGTTTTATTGACTTTTCACCATAATTTCTTAAAAATGTTTCAATAATTATCTATCCGTGTACTAAAATAAAGCATTTGCGTAAACAACAAAGAGAATGGTTAGCGTGGCTTGCTCAATTTTAGATAGTAAACAGTTTATACACTTATAATAAAAACGAACAGTGGAAAAATTTACAAAGTCAAACTATCTTTATTCAATTTAGGCTTTTACAAGCTCTTATGAAGGTCAAGGAATGAATCTACCACCGGTTCGGAAAAAAATCCTCTACTGAGAAGAGCCGGCAAGAAATTCGGTGAGGTATCATTTTTTCAAATTAGTACACATATAAGTCAACAGATGTCTACAGTTTTATACAAATCTAAGTATATACCACAGCAGGTACGCTCATCGAGACCCAGGGATCGCCGGTGCAGGTCTATGCCCTAGAAATAAGAATTCGCTTTACAGTAGCTTTGAACATTATAGATAACAATGAAAAAATGCTATGGGGGCATGCGCGGTCCCAGGGGGGGGGGGGTCACAGGGACATGACCCCCCCCAAAATCGTACACGTCAAATTGAAAAATCAAGTCTAAAAGTAAAGTTTAATTTACTCGACATATTTTATTATTAGTGACCCCCCTAAAATTTGAGTCTGCGACCGCGCCTGTATGGGGGGCTTCAGGATGAGCTAGAACATACTAATGTTTTTTAAAATTAATATTGTCTGATCCCTAGTAGGATTTTCCCTTGGCATCCATTGGCCAACAGAGGGGAATCCATAGGGACAGGCCCGTAGCTAGAGTTGAATTTAAGGTAGGGCAGCGGTGGTTACTAGGTAGTATCATACTATGAACAAAAAACAATCTTGGCATATTATCTTAGTGAATAGTATTCTTTAAGGTAGGGCATTGGTATTTTAAGGTAGGGCATTACCCCACAATGCCCCCCCCCCCCCCCCCTAACTACAGCCCTAAACTATAAAACTAACATCACCACATAAGACCGTTGGGCCACCGTGAACACCGCTGCCGGTTGTTTAAAAATGGTTGGCATTTTTGGATTGTATACAACGAAGGCCCTACTATTAGATATTAAATAACGTTGGCCCAATGCAGTAAAAATTTTATCATCCACTTATCAAAGTTGGGCCAATGCGACTTCTGCTACCGTTGGTTTAAAACTGTTGGTATTTCTGCATTATATTGTTTCAGTTGGAAATTCTATAATGGCCCTTGGTTGTAGGCCTTACCTCAAAACGACGGCCAGATCTAACCGTTGTCCAACTAACGAGACCCATGTGGCCCGACCAAATGCCAACACTAATTAATGCTATTAGGGATTGTAGTTATATGCGCGATTAACTTTAAAACTACTGAAAGGATTCCAATCCGGTTTTAAATATTAAATATTAGAAGATATTAAAGACAACTTCAGGCAGGAAATATGCTATAGTTTTTTTTTAAAATAAAACTGGAAGAGGTTCCATGGTTTATCAAACTAGTGTTGGTATAGGTATATACTCCTCAAAACAAAATTAGGTTAGGCGTTAGAGAAAAAGCGGACAAAAGCGAGTTAAACTCGCGTGGAGAGGGTTCCGTTCCATACATGATTATCTGAAATTTCCTATGTTACTTTAGATACCATAGACTTCTTATAGGTTTTAATGTAATCTATAACTAAAGATCTATTTTCTGTATATTTTTCAAAATTTTAGGCTTAGCAGTTTCGAAGATAAGTGGGGAATGGTAAATTTTCACCTATTTCCTAAATAACTTCCAAACTAATTATTTAAAAATTCTAAAAAAAATATATTTAAGATTCTCAAAATTAGTTCCATAATTTGATATGTCACACAATATAGTTAGCAAAACTTTTTTTTTGTAATTTTCTAATTTTCCCCCCAAAAGTGGCCCTCATGTATAAAATTCATTTATTTACGTTACACGTTCGTGTTGCGGTTACCAACTTACATATGTGTGTGTACCAAATTTCAACTCAATCGGTTCAGTAGTTTCGGAGCAAATTGGCTGTGACGGACGAACAGACAGACACACGAGTGATCCTATAAGGGTTCCGTTTTTTACTTTTGAGGTGCGGGACCCTAAAAAAACCGAAACAACCCCTAAAAGGGCAACCCCAACTTATTACGGATAATCTCATTCTACTTATATTTATTTATCAACTTGAAACTTTGGATAAATGCACTTCATGACAAATAATTAGGTAGGCGTTCCAGAAAATAACGAAACTTCCGGCAAAACAGGATGCTTTTCGGGTTTTGAACTTTGCATGGGTAAAACTGATTCCATTTGTTTATCAACTTGACATTTTAGGCAATAGGTAAAACTGGAAAAGTCAAAAGTTCCCGAGTAAATAACTATAACAGAGTTTCATGCGGACGAAGTAGCGGCCAAAAGCTAGTAAGTAAATATTTATTGAATCAAATTTCATCACTTATTTTTTAACGTGTAATTATCAAATAGTTTATAAATTTTTGTACTGAGGTTCAAGAATAATGACACAAACATATATTTTAAAACAATAATATTTATTCCTATATGAATTATAAATTGCACCCACAACCGCACTTTCCGGAAATGGAGACGGAGCCCGCGGCCGGCACAACGCCGCTGAACTCGACGGCACCGAGCACCGGCACGGAGCCGACGACGACGGTGTTGCCGCTCGCGCCGATGTCGCCCGCCGCGCTCACCTGCCCGGTGCCCGAGCCGCCGTACTGCGCGCAGGAAGCGGTGCTCACGCTGTTCAGAGGGTTGTTGTTGGCAACATTGAGGGCGCCCAGGTTGTTGTACGCGTAGTTGTTGTAGGACTGACCAACACCGCAGTTGCTCATCACAGACTGTGGAAGAAAAAAACCATTAAAATCCACAACGCATTGTTATAATCCTACAAGACTCCGATCAACGGAGAGTTTAGTTGCAAAGCAATAATTAGATGGTGCGAAAGAACGTTTACTTTTTATGTCAGCGATCATTCGGCTATAAGTCAAAACCAATCTTTATAGATATGGACCTAGTCACATTAATTTGTCATGCACCATAGAACATATTCACGATAAACTGAGGTATTTAATATCATGTGATGGATGGAACATTGGTAAAAATAGCTTGAATGTTTTATTATTCTTTGTTATTTATATAACGGATAAGAACAACTTTAATCCAGAAGTTTATACTTAAGGACTGTGATTTTAATGTCTAGTATTGCTTCTCGGGAGTCGATGGGACGTAGCCAAAATGAAAATAGTCTCTCACAATGTCATTGTGACATAGGTTTCTAAAGCTTTAATTAAAATATAAGTTTAAAACATACCTGGATCAGGCAAGCCTGCACGAACAGAGCGAGAACAGTGAAGGGAGACATTGTCAAGTAATTTCTTGTTCTTTGATTTAGAATGATTTGACACAGCCTTGGCATTGCTTTTATATAGACCGCAATAAGTATTGGCAAATAGATCACAATTATTACGGAAGTTATTGACAAAGTACAGTTTTGCTTTAATTTCTTCGATACCAAGTAAGTTTGACGTCTTATCTGTGTCAACATTATGTTGCATTTCCTTCAGTACCAAACATCATTTGGAGTTACATTCTAATCTGAGAATTTATGTAACCTTACACGATATTTCCTGTCCTTGTATATAAGCTGTCGAAGGGATCTATGAGCCATTCAGTGTTTACTTCCAAACAACGAAACTTCAAAATGATGTTCAAAGCCATCGTCCTTTGCACTTCGGCTTTCTTGGTTCAGGTATTTATCTGTTGTAAATTGACCAGATTGTGCTAAGCCTTGTATTTCTTAAGAATGTCTATATTCATTTTCATAACTTCTTCTGCTTCTTCTTCTTCTTCTTCTTCCCTTCTACATAAGGGATTCTAGGGAATTCACGAATTAGTAATTTTAGCTTATACTGTCCCATTGGGGCTAATTCGAAACGGTGTCGACTTGATTTAAAATTCCCTAAACTTAACATAAAAAATCGTCATATTCGATTTTGTATAACACAGCTGTCAAAATCGAGTTTGACATTTTTTTACTAAAAGTTTAGCTACTTTTAAATTTGCGAACACACTCTCGAGTTGGCCCTATTGTGTGAGAAAGCTTATCCTAATACTCTATGGTCAATTATTTAAATGAATCATACGTATGTATAAATAATTAGAAATGTTGCGTTCATGTTTTCGATCTTTACATGGTACATGGTAATACAGGCACATTACACACTAATTATTCAAATTTAGAATGTAATTTAAAGACTTTAAAGTATGGTCATTTCGTTATGTACTAATAAATCTTAATATTCCAGTCCATTGCCGGCAACTGCATCCGGCCCATCCTCAGCGTCCCAAGCTGCGGTGTCACCATCTCCAACTGCGGCGGCGCCCTGATCGCCACCAGCATCGGCCCCGTCTCACCCTCCGGCATCGCCGTCGCCAGCGACTTGTCTCTGGACGGCAAACTGGATCTCAGCGGCACTCTGCCCTTCTTGAGCGCTGTGGCCTTCGACGGCAATTTCCCCACCAGCGGCTCCGCTGCACTCTCCTACGGATGCGGTGATGGGAACATCGGTATCACTCAAGAGATCGGAAACCGTTGTGGATGCAACCAAATATGAAATAAAAAGTAGAGGAGACCTTGATAAAATAAATAGTTATTAAAAATCACGATATACTTATTTGATTCATGCAGATTTTTTCTTCATGTTACTTCCAAATAATTCCATCCTCGGTGCTACTGTTTATGAGTCTTTTTCACATAGCGTTAGTTTTAAGATATCCACCATTTAAGTTTTGGATGTTCGACACTTTCGTACATTTTGTTTCGAACGCTAGACAGAGGTCCATATTGTTTTTTGCATAATAATCAATTCGGATAATTATCATTTCGCATAATTCGATGAATGAATGCATGAATGACTGATTTATTTGTGTGTGGAAATTCGGGTGACAAAGGCAGATACAAAAAAAAAATCTAGTGTCACCAAATCCTACCTTTTCAAGTGTACACACATTATTTAATTTCAAGAGTAACACAGTAAAAGAGAGAGAATACAATAAAAATATATCCACTTGGTAGCAGCATATTAAAAATTAAATTTAAGCATTAAATAATGAGAATGTCACTAAAAATAAAGAATAATAAAATACCACTTACGTTCTACACATTGTCAGGTAATGTCATATTATGATAAAATGAATAAGACTGATGATAATGAATATTATTAAAACCATTTGAAATTATCTAAAATTATTCAAATATACTCATTTAAAAATGCATTAAGCGTATTTTTTTTTATCAGCCAATATTTTGTCCTGTTTCTAAATATCTCTAAGTACCTTTAAAAGCATCCGGTAATTTCCAGCCGTATCTATTTATATTTCAGATTTGTTGCTATACCTGCATTACCGTAATGTATTCGCAGCCAAGTCCAAATAATGTCGAACCATCCGAAATAATGTTGATTGTTACGTGGCGTTTGTAGTCCGCAACATTATCTATGTAGCCCGCAACATTATCTATGTAGCCCGCAACATTATCCATGTAGCCCGCAACATTATCTATGTAGCCCGCAACATTATCTATGTAGCCCGCAACACTATCTATGTAGCCGAGTCTCTACTTACGTTAGGTACGTTTTTCTCCAGAATTACGTACGTGGCATCCAGAATTACGTATGTCGGTACAGTAATTTTTTCTCAGTGTATGCGTTGTGCTTATAAACCAGCAACTTTCCTGGGAATTTATTGCTGCAATTCGGGCTATCCCCAAAACGTTACACTTCTTTTTTCTCAGTATTGATGTTATAATGTAATCTTAATGAGAATAACCTAATTTCTGCAATAAAATGCCAAAAATCTAGCCCGTTTACGAGGCCCTTAAAAGCCACATAATAGTCAAGGTCAAAGTTACTATGGCCACCTGGCATTCGTCTTTGCGTTTCCAAAATGGAAATACTTGAGTATCAATAGCACAGCGGTGCATGCACTCAGACAATAACTCTTAGGGGTCATCCATAAAGTACGTCACACCTTATGGGGGGGAGGGGGTCGACGAAGTGTGACATTGTGTGACAAGGGGTGGGAGGGGTCATAAGTTTTGTGACATCACATTTCAAAATATAATACATTTCAGTGTTAAAATGCCAAATTTGAACTATTAACGAAAAACTTGAAAATATTTCGAACTGTATCTGTACGGGTATTAGGTTTAAATTGTTTTGTTGGCGAGTTCATTTGATGTTGATTATATTAAAACATAATTTAAATGGAAAAAAAAACTAATTTCGGAACTCTGTTCTGTTTTACTTTCATAATTTCTAGATGTAAAATTGCAAAATATGTGACGTCACACTAGGGAGGGGGGGGGGTCTCACAAATGTAACCAACTGTGACAAGGACGGGGGAGGGGTCAAAAAATCACGAAATTAGTGTGACGTACTTTATGGACGACCCCTTATCGGCAAAACGAAGAGTAATTAAGTAGCATAAATCCCTAGTTCTCCATTACCCGTGATATCGACACGCTCGTTGGATGCAAGCTCCATTTGGAGTATCGGCGTAAAGTCGTCAGTCTTTCATATCATATCTGAACCACGCAGTTAGCCTCGTTGGTAGTGTAGTGACCCTACCTACGAAGTTAGTGGTCCTGGATTCGATTCACGGTAAGGGCAAATATTTGTGTGTTATGCACGAATCCAGTCCAGAGTTCCAGAGTTTTGGATGTTTCCTGTGTATTTAAGTATTTATTTTCTATATACCTAAGTATGTATATCGTCGTAGCTTTGTTACATGTCGTATTTTTCTGCGATCGATTAGTTTATTCATCAGCAGAAACACGTGGAAAGAAAAAAAAACCGGTCAAGTGCGAGTCTGACTCGCGCGCCGAGGGTTCCGTACTTACTTTATCTAATAAAAAACCGACTTCAAATACCCTTTATAAGATTTGTTTTTATTTTTCAATTTTTGCCTATTATCATGTGATTTAACGACACACATAAACAATAGCATAATGCCAATTGCTCATCACCATTTACAAACTGTCGCTATCCAAGGTGCAAGGATGCCAATCGTTGAGTACTTCTCCTGGTTCTTCACCACTGATTCTATTTTACCACATGGATTGTCATGAACATATTTTGCCTCTAAACCTTATACCGCAATCTTATCGCCACCCGTGAAATGCTTATCATTTAGGAGTTCCGGTGATCATGTATGGTCTTCATCAACAGTTCCACTTCACCAAATAATGCTGTAGGAATGTAAACTGCTTGAGTTATTACAGAAATTACTAAAATTGCAATATGCGTGCCAATAATGTTTGAGAAGTTCCATCAATTCCCCATAGATCCTCTCATTACATCTCAATTTTGACTACAAAGGGACCAAAATCGCGATCGCGGAAAAATGCGACTCGGAAAAACGCTACACGAAAACAATGCCTTTTGTGGAACCATTCTAAAATATCGGTACTGGGTCCAAATCGAAACAGAGTCTTCTAAATTTAAAATTCCCTAAACTTAAAATAAGAAACGTCAAACTCGATTTTGTATGGCAACTGTCAAATTGGAGTTTGACGTTTCTTATTTCAAGTTTATCGACTTTTAAATCTAGCGAACACACTTTCGTATTGGCCCCACTCTGAGCCTAAATAGTTACGGGAACTGCTAGTAATGTATATGTATATAGTTCAGGGCTTGTATTCGACCTAGCTCTTATGAACTGTAAAGCAAAGGCCAGATTTTAGAACCATTGCGATATCTATCGCTTAGGCAATGTCGAGTAGAGGCACAGGGAGACAATGAAAAAATTGCAAAATAATGCTTTTTTTCTAGTTTTATTTATTAATATTGTCTATCAAATCTATTTAAATCACTACGCATTGCACCCACAGCCGCACTTTCCGGAGATGGAGACAGATCCCGCGGCCTGCACGACGCCGCCGAAGTCGACGGCGCCGAGCACCGGCACGGAGCCGACGACGACGGTGTTGCCACTCGCGCCGATATCGCCCGCCGCGCTGACCTGCCCGGTGCCCGAGCCGCCGTACTGCGCACAGGAGCCGGCGCTCATGCTGTTCAGAGCGTTGGTGTTGGCGACATTGATGGTGCTCTGACCCATGTTGTTGGCGTTAAATGCGTTAAGACCGGAACTAGCTTGGTTAAATGCCATGTTGCCCAGGTTTTGTCCAAACATATTGCTTAGGACAGTCTGAAAAATAGAGAAAATTATTGATTATCATAGTTTTGCAGAAAAATATTTCCGCTAGTTCATTTAGTAGTAATCATAGCTGTAATTAAACAAGTGTTTCTAGAATATTTACCTGGATAAGGCACGCCTGGATGCAAAGTACCAAAACAGTGAAGGAAGACATGTTTATTATTGTTTATAGTTCTTATTCGTTTCAACAAAAGCTGATGAGTGAATGAATCCTTTGCCCTTTGGACGAAGTTTATAAAGCGCACTTTTGTATCAGATTATGTGATTGTTTAATATTTTCATAAGTTGTTACATTGGTTTATTAATTTGAAGTTTCACAATGTTGATAAACGTTACGCGGTATTGCATATTCGAAAATGGTTATCTTGTTTTATGCCATTAAATGACATTGCTTTAATTATTTGTTACATAAGGTCTTTTAATATGCAATATTGCTATTCATCACTTAACATTATTTGTAAACCTATTACCTATATGTTTTTCTGATGCATCATTCAAGTGTTTGTTCAAAATAATGGTCAATTGTGAAGTTATTTTAATATTATAACTTCAGTGGTCTAGTGGCTAAGGATGTCGACTTGTGATCGCGAGGTAACGGGTTCAAATCCAAGCAGTTGCCATGTACATACCAATGCACATTTAGGGAACTAGATACTTTATTTTTACTTTTGATTACCATGATTCAATTGGTCTGGTTCCCCTGTCACAAAGTTTACGGAGGTCAGATGGCAGTCGCTCCACTGTAAAATTCTGACCTGCCGAATCTGGGATCATTGTTAAGGCATACGTGAAATAGTAACGGAAAAAAGCACTAAGAAGAAGATGATGATGATTATTGGAAATGGGCTTACCTTGAACTCAGTCACACCTAATGGAAAGTTAGGATCAGGTCTAAGGAACATGCTAGACCAGAAAATGCAAATTAAATCTCAAATTGACGACTCTAACATTAAATGATTGCAGAAATACAATGAGATTAGCAAGAAGAGAGTTTTAAACCTAGAAGGCAGGAAAAAGAAGGATTTACCACACAGCTTAGCTAGGGTAGCTTATAGTCTGGGGATTTAATCATGGTACACTCTCCATTTGTCAATTCATTTTCAAAATTACTATGTCGTTGTTAATTGTTTTGTATTAATTAGATGAGCTATGTACCTTCTTTATTATTAAATAGTAATTTAATAATATCATTATGATTAGGAAGGATATAAATAAATACGTCTATCTCTAATGCTTGTTAATTTCTGTGAATATATTGAGATAATGGCAGAAATTTCTTACAGAATGTTACAAACCTATTCAGCATTTACATTCGACACCTCGCCTTAGCAATCTTAATCATATATACATATATTTTGAAGAGTGTTCACAGGAACTACATGATCTAATTCCACCATCCTCATTCTGCAACCGGAATACCAGGCGTCGGGAGGGTTTGCATTCACATGACATTGAATTTCCTTTCAGCCGTACAAAGCGGTTAACGAAATCATTTATGGTTCGCTCCACAAAGGTTTCGAACACTCCCAATATTTGCATTTCCTGAATCGTACAGTTTCGGAGTGTTCTACCCTAGTCTCTATCTTTGCTTTCCATCAGGTGAGACTAGGGTCAAATATACATTACCTATTTACTTATACTAAATAAAATAAAAACCCCTTTAAAACATCCTATTACTGGGACGCTCCTGGACTGCTGCTCTCATAGTGAGAGGGAGGGAGTTTCTTAGTGAAATAATTATTTGTAAAAAACCGATACAGGTCATACTTATTATACTCTAAGATCTTTATCAGTAAGTATACTTTTTTCTAAACTTTTGGATTTAATGCGCACTGCAAGGGCTCGAGCAATGTCAACTCTTTACGGCGAACATACGCTGTTGACAGTTCCTACTGTTGACGACGCGGTTAGCCTAGTTGGTACTGATCCTGCCTCCGAAGTTAGCGGTCCCGGGTTCGATGTTCGATTTGTTGGATGTTTCCTATGTATTCTTTGGGACTAGATTGATTAGAGTAAAGATTGTCCCCTGATTATTTCCTTTTTTTTACCATACGTAGATGCTCCGTTTTCTATTTCGGCACGCAAATTATGAAATTTGCGTTACTCAGCTTAGTAAAACGCTTAGTAACAAATGACATGTAATATGTACCTATTACAATAAGCTGACTAACCAATAGGTGAGTTAATAGTCCAAGCGTGACTTTTCATAAACATGATTATCAAGCGAAAATAATACAAGTTGATAACAATTTCAATATCAACATGGCCGCTTGCTATTTTGTTAACAGTTACGTATTTATCATGCATTTGCCAATAAAAAAATTGTATTATTATATAATCATGTGAGGTTCTTTTTGAAAATCAGTCTGTAGTCAAGAATATACATAGGTACATTATCATACCTTTGAAAAATGGAATTTATAACGATTCTTCTCTGCGTTTCTGCTTACCTAGTCCAAGTAAGTCGACTTGAGCTTATCTTACTTTTGTTTAATAAATTAATTAATAGCTTATTAGAACCTGGTTGAACCAGCATTGGAAAATGTTTGTCAAGTTTAGGTCCGATCAAAATCTTCCTAATTGGCTCTTTTTTGTCTATGGTATGTCTTAATTGGCTGCTCAACTCAGCTGAGTCACGTGGGATAGTTTGTTTACATTTAGTTAATAACTTAGACGAATAGGGTATAGTACGAAAACCTGCGGTTAAATTATTTCGCATCAAAAAAGTTCGGGTTAGTAGCTTCATCTAACCATTTTACAACTTGTTTACAGACAATCGCAGCGAACTATTACGGGTTACCCGCCGCCTCACAGTTTGCCCCAAACGCATTCAATGCAGCCAGGGCATTCAACACACCTAACGCATACAATTCACCCAGCATATGCAGCGAACCTAACGCACCAATTGCACCCTGTACGCCTTTTGTAAGGACCGTGGTCGGCGAAGGTGGTTGCCCTCTGACTATAACCTGCGCGTGCGCGCTCTCTCCAAACGGAGTCTCTGTTTTATCTGATCTAGGTATACAGGGCGAAGTCTCTGTCTCTGGCTCTTTGCCGTTCTTGAGTGCCGTCGCATTGGATGGCAAAGTGCCAGCGAATGGCCTGGCAGCTGTGAACTACAACTGTGGGGATGGCAACATAGTTATTATGCAGGAGAATGGCAATCCCTGCGGTGCCAATGCTCAGGGTGCCAGAGGGCTCAGTTTTGCCAACCCAGCCAAGGTTAGGCAGTACTAAGTAGATATTGTTCTTGCTGACGGGTCATATTACTCGTGATCTGAGTCATAATTGTCACTATTCTATTGAATGTGCCTTTCATAAATGACTAAGTATTATATTTAAATTTGTAATAAATAGAATACCTATTATTTTAAGTTGCATTTATTAAGTTTATCAATAAATAAATGTTTGAAACAGAGTATTCTTGTTTATATTTTTGTGTGGTGCTAAGTTGTAACGAGGCGCTATCGCGACTCGTACAAAACTCCTTCGACTGACAACTTCTTCTTCTTCTTTAAATTTCTTTTCCAATTCTAAATTCTAAATTGTGATCGATAGATCGATTCGGACAACTGATCTTCACTTCATAAGAGATCTCGGCCTAGGGTCTGGGACGGCTACAGAAATAGAGCTTTATTTTAAAGTACCTATCTTTATATATATAATTCTTCTGTGAGTGTGTATGTCACTGAACTCCTCCTAAACGGCTGGACCGATTTTGATGAAATTTTTTGTGTGTGTTCAAGGGGATCTGGGAATGGTTTAGATTCACATTTTTGTCCGCTGGACAATGTTTTTTTAATTAATTTTTAATTTATTAGTAGTTGTTGATTTTGGAATGTTTTACACGGCGCTACCATCGCAGTGTCAAATTTTAAATAATATTCGAATTTTAATTTTAGTCTGTCCCGACAGTTAGCGCTGCGATCAAATTAAAAAAAAGTTTTGTTATCATTGTGTTATTGTAGACCATGTGCTGGATCAAATATTAAATTAAAAGGTACTGAGTGTTTTGAGAAGAGTTTTGAAGTGTGCCTAAAAAACTATACATTTTGCGAATTTAGTGCAGAATCGAAGTGAGTATATTTCTTGCTTGCCTTGCCTGACACTTCCGATAATTTCATACTTACTACTTAAATGCTGGAACCTCTATTCGACATTGGCTAAGTGATAAAGTATATGAAAGAAAGAAAGAAAAAAAACATTTATTTAGCAACTACTATATACATTGTGAATCGATAAATACTTGACTATCTTTATATATATAAATATAATACTACTGTACGTGTGTATATGTCACTGAACTCCTCCTAAACGGCTGGACCGATTTGTTTTTTTTTTGTATGTGTTTGGGTGGCGTCCTGGATGGTTTAGATTCACAAATCAGCCCGGCAGATGGCGCTGCAGTCAGTACAAATACCGCGGGCGAAGCTGTGGCGGGTCCACTAGTATATTATAAAGTACTAAGAATTATAGAAAGAATCAGTTGAAAAGTGCAGTGCCTGAAGTAACCTGATCATAATTACGTACCCGTTATCCTGTTATAAACCAAGGATTTACCAGTGAGGCACTTAATTAGTGCCTCGTATTTATAAAATAAACTACCCGATACCATCCGTTGTTTTTATCTTCATCATCCGCCCTCACCGGCAACCCGTCTACGTTCCAAAGTGACTAAAAGGTAAAGTTGAAAAAAATGTTCAGAGAAACCTAAAGATGATTTTCAAATACCTATTCAATGATACCCCACTCAATATGGTTTGACGACTTTAATTTTTTTCTTTTTCACATTATGGCGTCTGCTTGTTGCCATATTGAATATTGATTACTGTTATGTCTTTAGTGACACTCGCAAGATTAAGACAAATCTATTGACCTAAGAATCATCAAAATCCACATTACCCTCCTTGGCGTCACGCAGTCGGGTAAAAAGGTCCCCGTGGCATTGTGCCGAAGATGCTGGCAGCGTTTCCTCGCTGTATCGCAATGCTAATGCGTTGTGCGAGGAAGCTGCCAGCTCTTCGGTCCCCAGTTGTTTCAACCTGCCTCTTCGAGATTTCCCCGAAGAGGCGTAGTGCCCCAGGACCCCACGGACCGAGGGTCTCGACTCCGAAAGGAACAAAGTTATATTCGGAATGGTCACCCTATACTTGTTGTTCTTGTTGTGTTCGGATGCCGCTGCACCGGGTTTATTGGACGTTCCATGGAGATAATGACGGGGCATATTTTTTTTTTATGAAGGACTGGGCATGCGTTTTACCCTAGTCTCACCTGATGGAAAGCGAAGACAGGGTCTAGGATAGAACACGCTTTCACAGAAGATGCCTATTCACTCTTACCTTGAAGACACCAATATTATAATTCAGGAAATACAGACGCTGGGAGAGTAATCCACACCTTAGCGGTGCGAACCAAAAAGGATTTCGCACACCGCTTAGTATGGTCCTAGGCAATTGAATTACAGGTGGATGAATACCATCCCAACGTCTGGTAGGCCGGTAGCAAAATGTGGATGGTGTGGATATGTATGTTTATTATGTTGTTATTCAACAAATATTTGTATTGTACTTATTATAAGTTTAATTAATATGAAAATAAATAAAAAGAAATGGTCCATCTTTTGAGCTCCAATGTTCTTTCTGTGCAATAAATAATGAATATATATATTCTCAAGCTGACTATATAGTTTGTCTATAGGTAATTGTACACGTGTTTAGAATTTGTTTAGTACGGGGTCAATTATTTCTGACACTTCGTCAACATATTTAAAGTACACCGACATTGTCAGGCGCGGATACCGGAGAACGTAGCACCTTATTTTGACCACTATTTAGGACTCCGTACCTCAAAAGGAAAAAATCGGATCCCTTATAGGATCACTCGTGTGTGTGTCTGTCTGTCTGTCACAGCCAATTTGCTACGAAATTATTGGACCGATTGAGTTGAAAATTTGTAAACATAATAATATGTAAGTCGGTGACCGCAACACGGACGTGTAACGGATGCAAATGAATTTTAAACATGGGGGCCACTTTTAGGGCGTATATTAGAAAATTAAAAAACCGGCCATGTGCGAGTCAGACTCGCGCACGAAGGGTTCCGTACCATTATCTTTAAAAACGGCAAAAAAATCACGTTTGTTGTATGGGAGCCCCCTTAAATATTTTTTTTATTCTGTTTTTTAGTATTTGTTGTTATAGCGGCAACAGAAATACATCATCTGTGAAAATTTCAACTGTCTAACTATTTCGGCTCATGAGATACAGCCTGGAGACAGACGGACAGACGGACAGACGGACAGACGGACAGACGGACAGACGGACAGCGGAGCCTTAGTAATAAGGTCCCGTTTTTACCCTTTGGGGACGGAATCCTAAAAAGAACTATGGTGTGTGATATATCAAATTAAAGGGCTTGTTGTAAGAATCTTAAATATATATTTTTTGTAAATTCAAGATAAATAGTTTTGTAGGAAAAAAGGTGAAATATTACCATTCTTCCCCATATCTGCGAAACTACTGGATAATAAATGGAAAAAAAATGAAAATAGTTCTTTACCTATAGATTACAGGAAAACCTTTAAGAACTTTACGGTATTTAAAGTAACATAGGAAGTTTCAAAAAATAATCATGTACGGAACCACCAGAGTTTAGTTCGCACTTTTAGGTTTTTTGTTTAGAAGGAATGTCTGGAACTTAATTAATATCACAAGTACCTAGTGAAAAGTGAAATTCTGCTGACTAATGGCCATTCCCAATATTGAACCGCGGATAGATTTGGTTACTACGGGTTAAAATTTGACATTAGACAAAATAATGTTAATTTTTAACTGGTTATAAGCAAATCTATCCCTAGATCGAATTTTGGGATCCGTTATGAAGCTAATTAGTATTACACATACAGATGTTTGTTGTTACTAGTCAGATATCTCGGAAAATTCAATAGTTTGCGAAGGAATAACTGTAAGCGCGGACGAAGTCGCGAACAGAAGTAAGTATGTAATATGCCTAAAACGACACTGGGGATAAAATATTCGGACGAAAGGAATCAAACATATTTTAAAATTAAATTGTCATATATTATGCAATCCAATTCTAATCAAATATTTAGATGCGATTGCATCCGCAGCGCTCCCCAATCTCTTGAGTGATGCCGATGTTCCCATCACCGCAGCCGTAGGAGACTCCAGCGGAGCCGCTGGTGGGGAAATTGTCCTCGAAGGCCACGGCGCTCAGGAAGGGCAGAGTACCGCTGAGGTCCAGTTTGCCGTCCAGAGACAGGTCGCTGGCGACGGCGATGCCGGAGGGCGACACGGGCCCGAGGCTGGTGGCGATCAGGGCACCGCCGCAATTGGAGATGGTGACGCCGCAGCTGGGGACACTGAGGGCGGGCCGGATGCAGTTTCCGGCAATGGCCTGGAAAAATAAGCTTTGTGAGCGGGCATTTGGAAATATTTATTGCCGTTTCATGGTTCATGGTTCATTTCTTTACTTCTCTGTTTTGTAATATTCTGGAGGAAAAACGCTTTGCTCGCGTATATATTTTAACCTCATGATTCGAGGTAGCTTGCATTCAGCAGTGGAACATAATTGTCCAAGATTTGTGACTTCCTAGTCAACTATTAAAAATTCCTGTCAAGACCAGTAAAACTATTTCAGTAAAACCAATAAATACCTGAACGAGGAAGGCAGATGCGCAAAGGATGATTGTCTTGAAAGTCATTTTGAAGTTTTGTTGTTTCGAAGCAAACGCTGAATGATTTTTGAGTCTCTTGTTAGCGTATATATTAGCTCAGAAAGTATACATGTCACAAGTGCTTGATTACAAAGCAACTCTACGGATGCTTAGTACTGAAGACAGCGCAACATAATTATGTCACACTGATAACAAGTCGAGCTTGCTTGATATCGCAAGAAAATTGAAGCAAAACTGTGCTTTGTCAATAGCTTCTGCAATGATTGTGACCTATTTACCAATACTAGTTGCGGCGGTCAGTATAAAAGCAATGCCAAGGTTGTGTTAAATCATTCTTATTTCTTTCAAAGGACGAGAAATTTTATTGAAAATGTCTCCATTCACCGTTCTCGCTCTGTTCGTGCAGGCCTGCTTAATCCAGGTATTTTTTTAAGATTTACTTCAACTAAAGATTTTAAACCATTAACAATATTTTTGTCCCCTCTTCTTCCGAGGGGGAATATAAGACTAGGTACCTAACCTATAGCAAACATAGAACCTAGTCAGGATTAACTGTCAAAGTTAAATCTAATTTAACACTTCAGTTAATTAAAGTAAGGTTGTACGCTGGGTTACCATTAAAATGGTTTGACTGTGACAATCACGATAAAGAGGCATATTTACAACTGAACTTTCCATTCATCGGAGTTTCGTAGGATTATGACCATGTGTTGTGAATATTAATGTATTTGTTATTCTTCTACAGTCCGTGATGAGCAACTGCGGTGTTGGTCAGTCCTACAACAACTACGCGTACAACAACCTGGGCTCCATGAATGTTGCCACCAACAACGCTCTGAACAGCGTGAGCGCGGGCTCCTGCGCGCAGTACGGCGGCTCGGGCACTGGGCAGGTGAGCGCGGCGGGCGACATCGGCGCGAGCGGCAACACCGTCGTCGTCGGCTCTGTGCCGGTGCTCGGCGCCGTCGACTTCGGCGGCCTCGTGCAGGCCGCGGGCTCCGTCTCCATCTCCGGACAGTGCGGCTGCGGATGCAATTAATTTTAACGCAAAATAAACATATTACTTTTTAAAAAAACGCCGTATTTTGAATCTATCAACTCTTTAACCTTATTTCATCTTGATTGAGGTTTAGAAAAAATGATGTTTATACCGAATGGAATTAATTATTACCTATAGAATGTGCGATGATGAAGAAAGACAAATTTACCTGGTTATGGACTATCCAAATACTGTGCGCCTTGTGAAGAAAAGTGTTAATAAACACGCACTTATTCTAATCATTAATAGAGAAACGCAAAATTACATAGATACTGAGTTCAATTCGAAACGTTGTCCCCTAAATTTTAAATGGCCTAAACTTAAAATAAGAAACGTCATACTCGAATTTGTATACTCGTAGCTCCAAGCAGTAAAAATCGAGGCTGACATTTCTTATTTGATATTTAGCGATTTTTAAATTAAGCTATGTTTTCGAATTGGCCCCAATAAACATCTATAATTTATGGATATTTTGACCAATTCACATACATGGACACCATTTTGACGTTACCCAGTCCGTCTGAAGAGCAAAATACAATGCACTTCGACCTTAATCTTGAGAGGACTGTAAAGTAACGGCAAAAATCACCCTTCTCATACAAAACGCGATAACGATTTCCATCCCTTAAATGTTAACTGATTTTGACCAATTTTTGATAAGTTGTCAGTCAGAACAAAATCTAGGTGTATTCTTTTTTTGAATTTTGATTACAGATCAACAAAGTCAAATAATCGATGAAATTAGTTTTGTATGAGAATACTAAAACAACAATAAGACGGAATTTAGTGGTTATAGTGAAACAACAAAACGTACAGACCTAGATTTTGTTCTGCAGTCAGAACCTATCGAAAATTGGTCAAAATCGGTTAACATTTAAGGGGTGGAAATCGTTAACGCCTTTTGTATGAAAAGCCGTACACTCCTCTTAATAACACAAGTATGTGAATTCGTTCAAGCTAAAGGTTAGAACTGCGACCTTTCCTTATATTTGCTAGCTAGAAGAAATCTTCGCCAGTTGACGATAGCGTACGGATAAGATGGTTGGAAGTACTTCCACGTCAATAAAAACATTTGTTGCAAAAAATACCACAACGCCTTCATTCCACCTAAAGGTAAGAAGAAATATTAGTTACAATAATACACACATTCCTTTAAAGGCCTTTAAAATATAAATAAAGGCCCGGTTACATGGCGGACGCGGCAGGAACGCGGCGCGACCGCAGCGTGACGCCATCTGTTGTCTTGTATTGGAAGTAAACCACCATGAGCGTAACATGACAAAATTTTAATCAAAAGAAATGTAATTTAAGGCCACAAGGTGTGTCTGAATCAGACATGTACAAGATACCTTATACAAAGTATCTGGAATACAAAACACAAGATACTATTAAAATAAGTACCTATTTGAGATACCAGATACAAGATACTTTTTGAAATGGTATCTGAAATACTAGATACAAAAAATACGTATCTTCTTAAGAATAAAATACTTTAAGAAAGAAAACCCAATTTTATTGAGCTTCAGTTTGTTACATGAATTATGAATACATGTGTGAGACTTAAGTAAAACAAGTTCTTCAAACATTTTATCACTCATTTTTTATTTGATTGATTGATTGGTTCATTTAAATTTCAAGGGTGCGTTCTGTTGTTTCTATGGTGGCATAGTAAATGTAAAAAATGCACAAGTAATTATGACTAAAAGTATTTTTGTAACATAGTATTTACGAAATACTAAAATACGAAACCAATGGTATCTAAATACAAGAGACAATTACATATTTATAGAAGTATTTTAGATATAAGATGAAAATGCGTATTTTGTATCTGGTATCTGTATTTCAGATACTTTTGTCATAAATATGTAATTCACATCTCTTTCCCGAATTATATTTTTTGCTGGTTACAGATTTGAAGCGATGGCTCCAAACATAAAGCGGAGCGGAGTTGTTTTGAGCGAGACTGACCAGAGTCTTGAAAAGTTATTGGTCCCGCAAGCTCAGCTTAGGACTTACTCGATAGCGTACCTAAACACGCTCGTGTTGACCTACTTCCACTTCGCCGGCTTCTACGGACTGTACCTCTGTTTCACGGGAGCGTGCTGGTCTACCATATTTATGGGTAATTTATCCATAAATACCTCAGTTTTGTTTTATTTAGAACTTTCCATTCGTTTGTATAAAATTAATTGTTATATATTAATTTAATTATCACAAGTAAATTATCCGCAACACGACTCGTAAAGAGAACTATGAACCAACGGCAAAAATCGCCCTTTCCATACTAAAGGCGATAACGATTTTCACCCCTTAAATGTTAACCGATTTTGACCAATTTTTAATAGGTAGTCAGGCAAAACAAAATCTATACGTTTTTGAATTATGATTAACGATCAACGAAGTCAAATAATCACCGAAATTAGTTTTGTATGAGCAACAACAACAAAAACACACACAGCAACAAAACAGCAACAAATCAGCTTTTGAAACAGCAATAAAACTTAATTTATTGATTATAGTGAAAACACCAAAACGTATAAACCTAGATATTGTTCTGACTGACAACCTATCAAAAATTGGTCAAAATCGGTTAACATTTAAGGGGTGGAAATCGTTATCGTGTGTTGTATGAAAAGCCGTAGGTTCACACTCCTCTTAATAAATACATGATAACATCCGCAACAGGCTTCTTTAAATCAAATATCATTGGGTAATAAATTCCGCCACACGTTTCGTCATAAATATACAAGCCAAAATCCACATCACGCTTCATCAAAACATTAAAGAAACATGGCGCTCAACGTTATTCTCCTCCTGCCTGATTAGTACCCGGTCCAAAAGTACCAAATATACCAGCAGCCTTTCCGCGCTGTATCGCCAATAATATTCTCTGGACCAGGTACGAACCGGACCGAGGATCGTGGCCTAAATCACGCAAACGTTTACCAGGGCCTTTACAAACAATTTCGCTCAACTCATCACACCTCGATTTTGACTACAACGGGACCAAACAAAAAAGTGATCTGATCAGTACATTTACGTTTGTCAGGTCGATTATGTATTTTCATAATTTCAACTGATTTACTTGCTAAATCTTTGTTAAAATTCTTGCCATGGGGTATTTTGTTCTAACTCGTCGTTGCATGTTAAGTTAAAATTGAAAATGCAGAGAATAAAAACAGTGCTCTTTATTATTATTTTCACAGAAGTAGGAAAGCGCTGATCTATTTGAACTACTTACTTACCTATTCTAGTTTATCAAACCTGACTCTTCGTCTGTTACAGCTGCCTTTCTACAAGAGGTAGCTATATTAGGTACAACGGCCGGCGCCCACAGACTCTGGGCTCACAGGACTTATAAAGCGAATCTGCCTCTGCAGATACTTCTCGTTATCATGCAATCCGTCGCATGCCAGAGTTCTGTTATTAACTGGGCGAGAGACCATAGGCTAAATCACAAGTACAGCGATACTGACGCCGACCCTCACAACGCGACGGGAGGGTTCTTCTTCTCTCACGTGGGTTGGCTGCTCGTTAAGAAACATTCCGAGGCCAGAAAGCGGTTGCGTACCATTGATATGTCCGAACTACTAAAGAATCCACTGCTGCAATTTCAACAGAAGTAAGTATAAAATAGTGAACGGTGCAGATAGCTCATGCAAATAATAATTTTTTGGAGTTTACTCCTTAAGAATCGATTATCATATATAAGCCCGGGGTATGAAAAATTATGGGGAGTAAAATCAAACTACGATGTCACACTGTCACACGACTGAGTCACACGAAGTCACACGATGTTCGCCGAGGATGCGTCGGTCGCTTCGCATTGCATACAGATATAGTGAATAATATATTTCCATCGGTAAAACTCGGATCTCAATCGGAAGACGACGGGACCCGAAGTGTCAATTAATTATTGTATACATGTTTGTATTCATTAATATGAAACTTTATTATTTACTGTCAAGTGTCAAAAAAAAAATTACAGCATGGTATGATACCCTTCATACTTGGTTTATTTTATAATCGTTCGTAAGGAGTAAACTCCTGTCTTGCGTCGGAGCTGACACACACACACTTTTTTTCATAATATTGTACTACGAAGTTTGTCACGTTTGTAACAACAGATCTTTATTTGCAGATATGCCATTCCTGTAATTTTTACATTCTGCTTCGTTCTGCCTACCATCGTCCCCATGTACTTCTGGAAGGAGACGTTCAGAAACGCATGGCATATTGCATTCTTACGCGTGATCGTCAGTTTGCACGTCACTTTCCTCGTCAACAGCGCTGCTCACGTCTTTGGGAATAAGCCGTATGACCGTTTCATTAGACCTACGCAGAGCATTTCGATATCACTAGCGACTTTGGGAGAAGGCTATCACAATTACCACCATGTGTTCCCCTGGGATTATAGAACAGCTGAGCTGGGTAATACTGCTCTAAATTTCACCACGATGTTTATCAATTTCTTCGCGTGGATCGGCTGCGCATACGAGCTGAAGACAGTGTCCGGTGACGTTATTGCAAGGAGAGCCGAGAGGACGGGTGATGGAACTAACCTCTGGGGATGGGGAGATAAAGATTTTTCAAAAGGACATAAAGTTCTCGCGAGAATTTTATATGCAAAGGAATAACATTAGTACTAGTCAAATTAAAACTATCGGGAGACATTATGAACTCTTGAACACGTCTTTACTCATGATGAGAATATGTCGGGCCGTCCCTGACAACAAATTGTGAGTAAAGCTGTGCTTACTTTAAGTTAACAGTAATACTGTATAAGATCAGTTTCGATGGGTTGGTATCATAACGACTACATTGTCAAAACAACCAAATCATCATAAGGTCCAGATCTCAGAAGGACCATCTCCGTAGAAAGCCTAAATCTCCGAATGACTTGGTAGCAAAACGACTGGTTCTCGAAAATACCACATCTTTAATTGACCACATCTCAAAAAGACCAGGTAGCAAATTAACTTACTGAATTTGTTTCTGTGCAATTTCATAGGGTTCTTTTGTTTTTTTACACATCTATGCGAAGGCGTGGGTAAAAGCTAGTTACGTATTATATTTTGATGTTAAAATGTTACGCAGAAACTAGCTCTGATTATACCAACATTTTGCGATCTAGTCGTTTTGCTACCTGGTCTTTTTGAGATATGGTCTATTAACGATTTCATCTTTTCGAGAACCAGTCGTTTTGCTACCAAGTCATTCGAAGATATAGGCTTTCTACGGAGATGGTCCTTTTGAGATCTGGACCTTATTATGATTTGGTCGTTTTGCAGAGTAGTCGTTATGATACCAACCCGTTTCGATTGTTTACTAGTCATTCTAAATCTTCAAACATTAGTGAAAGTTATACTTTTAAAAATGGTAAAGAAGGCGTTTCATATTTGTTTAAGTTTATCAATATCAATTTATCAACAAGTATGTTCGCTAATTTAAAAGTCTCTAAACTTTGAAATAAGAAATCTCAAACTGGATTTTGAGAGCCTAATGCTAAACAAGATGGAGTTTGACGTTTTTTTATTTTTAAGTTTAGTGATGAGGCTAGTTCGGGAGTGTGTTCACTAATTTATAAGTATCTAAACTTGAAACAAGAAATGTCAAAATCGATTTTGACAGCTTAATGCCATACAAAATCGTTTTTGACGTTTCTTATTTAAAGTTTAGAGAATTTAAAATTTAGGCAATACCGTTTCGAATTGGACCCAATTTATCTATTTGATAGAAACGATTGTATAAATAGTGTGTGTGCAACTAATAAAACAAACATTTCATCAGACTACATTGTATACATGGTTTTATGTTATTTTGTTATAATTAAAGATAATATTATAAATATAGTCTACGATGCCTCAGATGCCTGATATAAATAAAATAAATAAATAATTTTGATGCCAATTTCAATGCGCTGGTGTTACTAAACTTTGTAAGATTTGATAGTTTAAGTGCTTTATGTGAAAATCTCGTGCATGATTTATGCGAAATAATAATATTTACCTACTCTATTTTATGGTATTTTAAGACGTTGGTTATTGAAACTTGTGATTTGATAATCTATATATATATAAATGAATCCCTATTTCCCTTGGTCACGGCATCACGCCTGAACGGCTGGACCGATTTCGCTAATTCTTTTTTTGTTCTGTTCGTTATTATCAGGAGAAGGTTCTTATGAAAGAAAAAATTAAGGAAATTGCGCGAAAAATTAGAAAATTTAAAATTACTTAACCACCATATAAAATTATTAATTCAGACAATTAACTTGATAAAATCAAAAATCTGCTCATTTATGGCGTCTAAGGCGGAACAAAGTTCGCCGGGTCAGCTGGTAATCAATATTTTAGCCGAAAGACGTCCACTGGTGGACATAGGCCTCCCCAATGATCGCTCCGACTGACCCCGTGTTGATGCTCCCATCCAGCGGAGTATTGCAATCATCATTAGTGGCCCTAGCAACGTTGACACAAGGAATAAGTTAAACCGTTTTATCTCTAACTGCGTCGCTCTCACACTAGTGCCGACAAAAGAGATAGGCAGTGAGATATACGGGTCTAACATATCCCCGTACCTAGTATGCTAGAGCCACAGATGGCTTAGCACACTATTATAGCTTTTATCGTGCACATAAAGCATCTGTCACTCTTTACGGTTCCGTACCCAAAGGGAAAAACGGGACCCTATTACTAAGTCTCCGCTGAAGTCCGTTGTCCGTCTGCCCGTCTGTGTGTCTGTCTGTCTGCCTGTCTGTCACCAGGCTATATCTCATGAACCGTGATAATTAGACAGTTGAAATTTTCACAGATGATGTATTTCTGTTGTTTACCAATATGCGGTTGCGAAATAGATGGCATATGTGTGCGATAAACCTTAGGGGCATGTCAACCCCATGAGCATGGCTGAATCAAATTCTTGTTTCTTTGTTTTTGAGGTTTTCTATTTTATTTATTGGTTTGATATAACATGTTCCCTAGAAAAAGATTTAATGATTAAATAAATACTTCTGTGCGAGTTATATTATTACCCCCTTTATTCTAGGATTACAGGGTATCGGAGCTCAGTAATACTGCCCTGAATTACACGACGATATTTATACATTTCTTGGCGTACTTCGCTGAGCGTATGAGATGAAGGAGGTGGCCAAATACTTTATTATGAGGAGGCCAGATAGGATGGGAGAAGGTATGAACCTTACGGGTTGGAGAGGTTCAGATTTGCCGAAACAATATAGCGCAAAGGTTTTTTTGCGCGAAGGACGAGTAGTAAGGACCTTCAACCAAGATTACTTTGCTATCTTGTATGTATGTATTTGAAAACGTTCAGTTGACTGCTCTGAAAAACATAATTGTATTCACGCAAGAGAATACAGGGTATACACTTCTCATTTCTCAGAAAATAAAGTGTTTGGCAAAGTTATGTTTGTTGGTAAAAAGAAGAACTTTTGTCTCCAACTTTCTATGTGAAAAGCTGAAAATACCATATACAGGTCACTAATTAAGTACAACATTCTCGTATTCAATAAGATGCAGTATTAATGGGTTCCCTATCCCACAGACACATAATATGTGAAAATTTTTTTGGCATGTATTGTACCGTACACTCATGCACAAATTATAGACTGCTTTTGGTCATAGTCGAATTATATTGCAACGATAATGGCTTATTAATTAATAAGAATTGGTTAAAAAAAGATGCATATCATCTAGGTATAGGTTTATCACTATTAAAATACAATTGGTATCCGTTTTTGCACCCGCAGCCGCACTGTCCGAAGATGGAGACGGAGCCCGCGGCCTGCACGAGGCCGCCGAAGTCGACGGCGCCGAGTACCGGCACGGAGCAGACGACGACGGTGTTGCCACTAGCGCCGATGTCGCCCGCCGCGCTCACCTGCCCGGTGCCCGAGCCGCCGTACTGCGCGCAGGAGCCCGCGCTCATGCTGTTCAGAGCGTTGTTGTTGGCAACATTCATGGCGCCTAGGTTGTTGTACCTGTAGTTTTCGTACGACTGACCAACACCGCAGTTGCTCATCACCGACTTAAGCAAAAAAAAGTTAATCATCAACATAGGGCTTATATTTCTTCCAGAATGCTGTGGTTTTAAAAATTAAGACTCAAGCTGTCTGTGTGTTTTCACACCAAGAGTTTACTAATGGTGCCTCAACCAACGTTTGACCCTTGTATCATTGCAGAATTTTCGTTTCGGGAAGTGGTACCCCCCGTTGAAGTTGTTCGATTTTTAGCATTGTCACAATTTATTGTATTCAGCGAAACGTTACTCGGTTACCTTAAAGGATACCATCACCGAATTGTTCTCAAGAATCGAGAACTAAAACTTTAATATTATCTTTAATCCCAAAGTAGCTCTGTCTGTCTGTTACGATTGCACGGCCAAACCGCTGAACGGATTTGAATAAAATTTGCCAAGGATCTACTTGGGTGTATAAAGATGGTAATTTTTTAGGGTTCCGTACACGAAGAAATCAACGGGACCCCTATTACTGAGCCTTCAACGTCCGTCGATCCGTCCGTTCGTCGGTCTGTCAGAGGCCTCTAGCTCAGCAACGGTAAGAACTAGAAGGTTGGAATTTTCACAGTATACTTATGTATTGCTGTGGGATAAATACTAGCAAATAATAAAAATACCAAAAAGTTGTAAACCTGAGAAGCTCCCCTTACATTGATACCCTAAAATTAACTGCTTTTAGACCACTTTTGTTCCAGCTGTATTTCCAAAACGGCTTAAGTTTCAGGTATCAATTTGGTCTGCGCCTCTATTCGGGAACGCTAAGTAATTCTGTCGCGACTCGTAAGCGAGATTTCTCATCCTACTCTTCCGCACGACGCGTAATGCGTAAGAGCGAGATGAGAAATCTCGCTCACGAATCGCTACAGAATCACTAAGCGTTCCCGAATAGAGGCACTGATTTAAGTTTATACTCCATAGTGAAACAAAAAATATCAATTCAGTGGTGATTAGAAATGTGACAAATTTATTGAAATCAAACCAGAAAATTATCGCAGCAGCTTAACAATCTGCCAACTTAGTTGCAATTGTAAGAGTTGAGACCATGCAAAATTGGCGTAGTACGGAACCCTCACTGCGCGAGTCCGACTAGCACTTGATGGGCTTTCGTTTTACCACAGTCTCACCTGATGAAAGTGATAAAAGCTGAAGGTGATACGCTATTACCCAGGAACTCTAAGGGTAAATAGGAACTGAAAAATAGTGCCTATGCCGCAACACGATTGGAATTACTTGGCGGCATGGCTTTGCCAGGTGGTCGTGACCAGCCGCAGTCGAAACCCTACCACCGGTAGTGTGCTGCTCATTTTGCACCACCCGGAGATAACGGGACTGGACATTTAAACCTACGGACGCGAGCTACTTCAATCCCCTAATAGGATAACAAAGGACTTAACCCCCGGAAAATTACAAAGTTCCCGAGGGCATCGGGATTAACAACTACAAGGAAGAAGTCGAGGGCGAACGCTAGTTTCCTATAAACATGACCTAGTTTCATTCTTAAACATTCCATTTTGGTTTCAGTGTATTTATTGACTGAGAATAGATTATTAATATCCCTTAATTGCTGATGCACTGGTCACCTTCTCTGCTGCACTGGATGTGAAGAAATTGCATAGAATGCGTGCAGATGCTTATCGTCCTGGCATGTCGTAAAAGTCGATTAAGGGACGTGTCCTCTCCAACATGGTGGACTATCTGTATGGGCGATGGGCTGATCACCTCTCACCATACGGTTCATCATACCATCTTAGGGCTAATTAATCGAACGTGGTCACAAGAAGTCTTGTGGCTCTGCCCACCCCATTAGGCATTTCGGGCGTGATACTATGTATGTGTATGTAATTGCTGATGTTACGTAACTTTAAACGTATAACATAATCATATTTAATACGTTGGTTAAGTAGGTGAAAAACAGATAAATAATTTGCATAGTAGGTATAAATAGTTTGCACGTGTTGTACATTCTTGCATTTTTCGTAAACGCTGCGCCCTACTTTTAGCTGTGATGCCTGCCTACGTATCTTGCGTGCGTGCTTTGTCGATGTTAATACTACCTTGAAAATTATTTTTAATTATGTTACTTATTTATTTGTGTATTTTTACCTGGATGACGCAGGCTATGACGCAGAGGAGCAAGATACCAAAGTTCGACATTGTGGAGTATGTTCAACGTAAGGCTAAAAACAGAATACATTTCCAAAGGTCCATTTGATCTATTTAAAGACTGGTATTGTCTAATCTGACGCTCAGATCCAAAAGCGTGTTAGTGTAATATAAAATATAAAATCATACATGCATTTTAGACCTATTTAAGCAATGAAGTCTATATAACTAAAGTACGTGTGATAGGAGATAAGCAGTGAACTTGACATAATGAAACATATATTGCTCAATAAAAGTAAAAAGACGTAAGTTGGACGCAACTTTCTTGTGTTATAAATCTTATTGAGTCGTTACAAAGATTTAAATTGGAATGACAATTTGTTTTGACTTGTTCCTCTGCTGTTACATATAATATGACAGCCTATTAAAAGTGCTTGACCCTTTACGGTTGCAAAAAGATGAGGCGATAAAATGTTGGTAAGTAATTGTTATTTGAAGTTGAAGACATAATTTGAAACGAAATTGATAAAGTTGTTACAGTTTTAAAAATATACGCAATTTTGACTATGATATTATTTAAGTTGCATAAATATGTGACGCACCGAAAGGTGCAACTTTTTCTCCTATTTGAAAGTTTATTTATCGTGGGGTTATGTCTATAATGTTTAGATGCAATTTCACAGCAGGGCCTAAATTCGAAATAGGTCTAAAATAGTTATAAATAAAACAAACTATGTTAATCAAATGCTGTTTTCTTTGTTACTTTTTATTCGATGTGTTTCAAGATGAAAGTCTGTTCCAGTCATGACTTACGGCACCTAACCATAGTCTCTCACTATGGGCCTCATAAGAAGGCACCCAAATATCCCCTAAAGATCTGGAGCAACCGACATAGCCCAAACAATTTCTAAACTGAAGTGGCAGTGGGCAGGGCACATTGCTCGTAGAACAGATGACCGATAGGGTCGAAGAGTTCTTGAGTAGCGATCACGTACTGGAAAGCGCAGCATGGGTAAACCCCCCACACGGTGGACTGACGATCTGGTGAAGATTGCGGGGCTCCGCTGGATGCGACCTGCACAGAATCGGTCGTTGTGGCAATCATTGTGGGACGCCTATGTCCAACAGTATAAGTAGGAGGCTGAAAAGTAAGATAAAGCAATGTGATTGCTATATAGCCAGTCTCTTATAGAGACCCATATACTGTGCTTTTTAAGTAACGCATCAGTCATAGTAAATAAAAGTTTGAATTTCTACTCATTTAGATGATTAAGATAGTTAAATAATGCATTTAAAGAAAGCTAAAAAAGTAATGACCTAAATGCGTTCTGGCTAAGTTTATGTTTCTTTTCATCTAAACTAAATGGTTGGGGGACAACGAACTTCTTTAATCGTGTTTTCCAAAATATTGCTAAATATTCAACATCAACTTGTGAGACAAACAGAAGCTGTGCCAAAGATATATTATTGGTTTCAAACTTTCATAATTCAAAAACAAAGCCTAGTGGTTAAGGATATCGACTCGTGATCGTGAGGTACCGGATTCGTATCCAAGCGGTTGCCATGTACCAATGAGTTTTTCTAACTTATTTAAGAGGACGTGTGAACGTATAGACCTAGATTTTGTTCTTACTGACAACATATTAAAAATTGGTCAAAATCGGTTAACATTTAAGGGGTGGAAATCGTTATCGCCTTTTGTATGGAAAGCCGTAGGTTTACACTTCACTTAACTACATTATCTACCTGCGAATTGCGGTAACTGATGCTGAGAGTGAGGGAAAACATCCTGAGGAAAGCTGCACATTTAGGTAACTAATTGTGTAACTGATACAATTGGTGTGGTTCCCCTGTCAAGGATTACGAAGATCAGATGGCAGTCACTCCTCTGATAAAACCCGCCCTGTCGAATTTGGGATCATGGTCAAAGCGTACCCCGAATATGAACGGGAATACGCGCCAGGAAGATTAATAAGCATTTACCCTAAAAATATATTTATCCAAAACAACCTCATGATTGCCCAACACATATTTACAAGGATTGATAACATTTATCGCAAACCTTCTAAGCACGTCTGTGTCATTTCACGATGAAACTTTATGCAATTATTTACTGATATAAATACAGTATAAGTAATAACAAAATTCTATTCGGCAAACAGATTCTAAATAGAACTATATCCAAAATGATCGCGAAGGCTTTCCTCGTTGTGTGCGTCCAGGCTGTTATCATTCAGGTACTAAGAAAGAACCATTGTTATAAACCTAAAAGACAGACAGATGCAGTGGTAACCTAGGCGTCTGACGTGGCCTCTCGTGCAGAGGCTCATAGATTCCAATTCAATTTGGCACCTCTGAGATTTTCTGATCTCATGTGTGGAATTGAATTTTTTATTTACCTGTGATGAAAGGACAAATCCTAACCTGGTGTTTTTTTTTGGTAACTTGGGAAGCTTCCAAGTTGTTAAGAATTAATTATTGCAGGAGAAAACAGAGGAATTTTAAATGGCGTATCCCTTATGGTTGTTTTTGTTTCCAGTCCATCTCTGCCAACTGCTACGGCCAGCGTCCCATCGTCGTCCCCAGCTGCGGCTGCACCAACTCCAACGCTGACACCTACTATGGCTTCTCTAAGTCCACCACCACTAGTACCGGCGGCCCGCTCACCGTCACCTGCTACGGGCCCCTCTCCAGCACCGGCGTCAGCGTGCTCGCCGAGCTCGGCATGCAGGGTGAAGTTGAGGTCACCGGCAACCTCCCATTCCTCAGCGCCGTGGCCTTGGAAGGCTCCGTCCCAGCCAACGGCCAGGCTGCTGTCGACTACGGCTGCGGCAACGGCAACATCGTCATCGTGCAGGAGAGCGGCAACCCGAACGGCAACAATGCCGCTTGCAACTCCGGTTTGAATCTTGGGTCTCTCGCACGTTGCGGATGCAGCAAGTACTAAATTGAAGATTATTGGATTGACAATAAATAAACTTCTTTGAAAAATTGGTTCTTATTTTATAATCGGTATTGGTATAATGCCCTAACCAAAATCTTTATGCCTATCCACTCTTGTTTTGGTATCTTCAAAACAGGCCGTTACTGAACCAGCGAGCTACGTCTTCGGCCTCGTCATCACTTACCATCAGGTGAGACTGAGGCCAGTCGCTGGTCAGTTTTACAATAAAAAAAACCTAAATTAAAAACCTTAAATTAAATCCATACGTAACTTTGTTTTTAGGGATAATTCAAAATAATTTTTAATTCAATTTATAGGCTTACTAGCTCTTACCCGCAACTTTGTCTGCGTGAAAATATATCTTTAAAATAACGAATTTCCATATTAATGACTTTTTAAATTTATATTCTTCCCTCAAACTATGGGCTGTCATCAGGCACGCAAAAACATGCCGTTTATTAATTTTCTAGCCCTTTTTGTCTTCATTCCAAATTACATCAAAATCGGTTCAGCGGTTCAGCCGTAAATCGCGCGGGTACATAAAAAGACATCTCAAGCCTCCGAACTTCCCGTAGATACATTTTTTTAGTTCCTATTTCAGTCTTTTAGAGGTCGATTTTCTTGGAAAAAGTAGTCTATGTCCTTCCCCAGTACTCAAACTATTCCCATAACAAATTTCATCAAAGTTGGTTCAGTAGGTTAGCAGTGAAAACGTAACAGACAGACAAACAAACTTAGTTTCGCTGTTATAATATTAGTATGGATACAAGCACTTAACGCATTCTCAGTCGGATGCCGTGTCAAATTACGAAGTAAGACTTGCCATTCGTACTGGCGTGAGATTCTCTTGAATAAAACTTCGATCATGAACTCGTCGGCGAGCCTAACTTGGCCCGTCAGAGCGTATAAACTACATGATCGTGCGTGTCTACGACCTTGGTCGTTTTTCGACGCAGTTGGCCACAGAGGCGAGGGTCAATTTACAATTATCGAACAAAATGAGAGACGAAATGAGTGACATTTGTTAGAGAATAACACTGGACGCACAGATGCGTCCACGGCATTCAGTGAAAGTACGTAACACGCATTTGTGGGTTGCTGGCAGTGAAGTATTAAGAGGACTGTGAACCAACGGCAAAAATCACTCTTTTCATACAAAAGGCGATAACGATTTCCACCCTTACATGTTAACCGATTTTGATACATTTTTGATAGGCGTTTTTTTGAATATTGATTAAAGATCAAGAAAGTCAAAAAATGCCGAAATTGTTTTGTATGAGAATATTGAAACCAGAATAAATCTGAATTTATTTAATATAGTGAAAAAATTAAAACGTATAGACCTAGATTTTGTTCTGACTGACAAATTATCAAAAATTGGTAAACATCGGTTAACTTTTAAAGAGTTAACATTTAGAGGGTTAACATTTAAAGGGTTAAGATTTAACACACTCCTCTTAAGAAATGTCATTGGTATTAAAAAGTAGTAATTTGTATCTAGAATATCAGAACTGAAGTGCATATCAATGTTTTGTTTCGGTATCCATCATCGGTATGTGGTTTATATCTCAATTATATTTTATTCTTCACTGGCACTGCGTTTACTCATTTATATACATACATACATAGAATCACGCCCGAAGTCCCTAATGAGGTGGGCAGAGCCACAAGACTACTTGTGGCCACGTTCGATTAATTAGTCTTAAGATGGTATGATGAACCGTATGGTGACAGGTGATCAGCCCATCGCCCATACAGATAGTCCACCATGTTGGAGATGACCCGTCCCTTAGTCGACTTTTACGACACATGCCAGGATGATAAGCATCTGCACGCATTCTATGCTATTTCTTCACTCCCAGTGCAGCAGAGGAGAGTACTCATTTAATGCGGTACATAACAATATATGCCCTAATAGAGCTAAGATTGGTGCAAACCCGAAGTATACACAAACTATCGTCGCGTCGTTTATCCCACGTTTCGTTTGATTTCGGCAAAAACCTATAAGAAGTCTATAGTATAAAGTAATAGAAAATTTCATATAATCACGGAACCCTCTCCACGCGTGTTAAAGCGAACCGATATTTCTAAACGTATCAACTAGCGACTCTGGATTACATTTGAGATTAATAACATATTTGTGAAAAAAGAACTTTCTTAAATTATAACTCTATAAAAGTAAAAACTACAACGTTCTTAAATTATTTCTAAGGAAATTGGTTTATTTTCACTGATTATTGAATTTATAACTTGGCAAGTCTCATCTGACTTCGAATACCTCCAAAGTATTGCCTTTTATGGCATATAGATAATATTTTAATACGATTGTTGAATTTATATTGTTAATAGTTACCGTTTACAAGTTTGGATGGATATAAAACTTGCCAAGTTATAAATTCAATATAAGTGAAAATAACTAATTCTCTTGGCAACTTGGCATCAGTTCGGATCTCAAATCTTTTATCGGCGATACCATCAACACCGTTTTTGTACCGAGCTTGGCCCTTTTTTCACATTTTATGTTTTTGATCTCATATCACAATTATTTGTCAAGTTATACTTGTATGTATGTATGTATGTAAGTAAAACTCTTTATTTACTTTAAATACTCTCTCTATACTCTACTTGTTTTTTTTTCTCTCTTTACTTGTCTCTTTCCTTTATTTAGATAAAACGTCATTTAATTTCTCTAAATATCTAACCTAATTTAATTTAAAGCTGAAAAGTATAACTTGGACGTTTTCAAGTCGAGAGGCACTATATTTTATCCTCCACCTCATCGTCGCTTACCATCAGCGGCCCTAACACGCAAGACACAAAGATAAGTTAAACCCGTTTATCCCTATGACTATCTCTTTCATCGGCACTAGTGTGAGCGAAACGCACTTAGAGATAAGACGTGTAGCTTATCCTGGTGTCTTGCATGTTAGGGCCGCAGGTGAGAATGTAGTCAATAAAAAGATACATAACTTGTAAAATTGCTAATTTTTATTTCAATTACTGAACTAGAGTTTAATATTTAGTTGCGTTTGCATCCGCAGCTGCCAAGGCCGACTGAGCTGACGCCGAGGCCGGAGCTGGAGGCGGCGTTGCTGCCACCGGGGTTGCCGAGCTCCTGCGTGATGGCGATGTTACCGTCACCGCAGCCGTACGAGACCGCCGCCGTGCCGCTGGTGGGGTAGGAGCCCTCGAAGGCGACGGCGCTCAGGAATGGCAGCGCGCCCTCGACGATCAGCTCCCCATTAAGAGACAGGTCGGAGGCCACGGCGATGCCGGAGGGCGAGATGGGGCCAATGCTGGTAACGATGAAGGGGCCGCCGCTCTCCGTCAGGGAAATGCAGCCACAACCAACGTTGAGCGGGGCGGAGTTGGGGCGGATACAGTTGCCAGCGATCGACTGCAATTAGAAAATTGATACTTAAATTATTTTGTCAAAAAGTTAGTCACGGCTAAGACATTCTACACGTGGGTTAGATATCAGATATTTTACTTAATATTGTGCTATATTTACAAAAGGTGATCCTTGAGCTGACAAATTCAGCTGTTCGTCTCCATTTTCTTTTTAATTTTTGTATATAAAGTAAATTGCAATTGACTATGTTTAAGATAAGTATGAATTTTATTTAAATGTTCATCATCAGGAACTACATAATGAGACAAGAATCCTTTATTATTATTTCTAGGCAAAAGCTTTATTTCAAGGACAGAGCCGGGACGAGAGCGCAGCCTAAAAAATAATTAAAATGGTTACCTGGATGAAGACGGCGGAAACGCAAAGAATAATAGCCTTGGATGCCATTTTTGTATTGTCTTGTTGTTTGTTGGCAAACTAGAGAATGAATTATCAGGTACAACCTTTACTTTATATACCACCTATTGACAATCCTTGCTTCACTTTGACGGTACAAATTACTAATTTAAAATATATCAATTAAAATTACGTTACTTTAACCTGATAATACATCGTACCAATTATTTAATAATATAATTTGTCCAATTATTTTTAATCAGTGACCTATTTCTACACTGTTAATGTAATCGTTTGTATAAAAGACAAGGCTGGCATTGGTCATGTCATTCTAACTTCTTTATTCAAAGAACATTAGCATATTCAAAAATGTCTCCCTTTGCAGTCCTTGTTTTGTGCATCCAGGCTTGTCTGATCCAGGTAATTATTGAATGAACTAAATTTGCCTTAATCCTAAGAAATATCGGTCAGTCTCTCCTAAGTACAGTCTGGAAACCACCTAAAAACTCTCTTAGGAATATGACTTTGCATTTAGATCGGCACTAATCTCAAATAATATTTTTCTTCTACAGTCCGTGATGAGCAACTGCGGTGTTGGTCAGTCCTACAACAACTATGCGTACAACAACCTGGGCCTCATCAATGTTCCCAACAACAATGTTCTGAACAGCGTGAGCACCGCTTCCTGCACGCAGTACGGCGGCTCGGGCACCGGGCAGGTGAGCGCGGCGGGCGACATCGGCGCGAACGGCAACACCGTCGTCGTCGGCTCCGTGCCGGTGCTCGGCGCCGTCGACTTCGGCGGTCTCGTGCAGGCCGCGGGCTCCGTCTCCATCTCCGGACAGTGCGGCTGCGGGTGCAACTAAGTTATCTCCTTAATATAAGGCAATTATAAATACATATTTTGCTAATAACTTACGTTTTTATTACAATATTATTGAATGAGTAACCTTCCCCTTGCCTAGACTGATTAATATTCAACAATATTACTTATGACATAACAAAAATTAAGGAAACATATCGGACGATGCAAAGATGTACTTTGACTTCCCGAATGCTGCCCAAGGTAGTTTTAGCGATCCCAAAGGTGACCTACGTAACTGGACAACTATTCGTCGATAATTCGAGAGCAGTATTCGCAATAAACACTGGGGTAGTTCATATATGGATGTTCATGTTTATCCTGAAATCAGTGGATATATAAGCGCCCCCCCCCCGTCCGAACCCCCTCATTCATATCCATATTTTGTGCCTGAGCCTCAAAAGTCGCTCACACCGCCGCTTGATTGCAATGATTACGAGAACGAATGAATACTTGAAACACACACTGCTTTACTCACGATTTAATGTCAGAAATAATCGGACATGCTTCGAACTCGTATGGAGTCCTTCTTCAGGGGTTAAGTGCGGTCGCGGTCAAAGCAACCCCCACACTGCCCGCCGCGTCCAAGCAGAGGTTGCGGGCGCGGGGGCGGTGGGGGGCGGCTGGTCGTCGATGGTGAATGGCGGCAAATAACAGCAGCAGTATTCATAATGTCTCACGAAAGTTTTAATTTGAGAATCAACAAGGTCTAAGTGTTTTTTTTCGGTTTGACCGGCCGTTTTGACAAGTGTAACTTTTGGGTCAATTTGTATTAAGTCATTAGGTATTTTTGATGTTAAAACAAGCTGATAGGAATAAAATGAAGGTTGCATATCAGCAAAACATAATTTAAATCTAGTCCATTAGTAAAACGACTCCATTACCTAGACAGGTGCTCTTTTTATGGATCCTTAGTCGGCCATGCCCATCTGTCTGTCTGTCTGTCATTCTGTCTGTCCGTCTGTCTGCATGTCACAGCCATATTTCGAAATTCAGAATTCCTGTAAGTAATTTAAATCATTGGGTTTGGTATTGCATCGGAATTGTAATTTTTGGAATCGGTTTTTTTCAATATTCGGAAATAGTTCAATCGTGAGTCTCATTATTCGTGAATTTAAGATTGGGAATTCCGATGGATCAGTTATATTAAAATTGACATTATAAAATTCGGAATGTTGAAATTCGGCAATAAATATTTCGGAATGATGTATTGTACCCATTAAAATCAGCATTTTAGGATGTAGATTTTATTTACCGCAAATTCACTCACTAAATAGATGGATACCCAAATCTTTTTCTAGTTTTAAAACCAGATACGGTCGTTTTAATAGAATGTGTTCTTTATAGTCCGCTCATTTTCAGGCATAATTTCATTAGCACAACTTTTATGTTCTTTGGTGAGGTCCGTATCCCCCCATCCCCAAAATACATTATCCTCATCTTGATCACGCCGAGGCTTGAGATCCTTATTTCCCCAGCCCCACAGATTGGTACCGTCCCCCTTCCTTTGCATTCTCTCCGTAATCATACCATCCGACACCGTTTTCAGATCGTAAGCCCAACCGACCCAAGCGAAAAAGTCTATAATTTTCGTGTTCAAATTAATTTTGTTGTTTCCCAATTCAGCTGCACGATAGTCCCACGGGAACACGTGGTGGTAGTTGTGGAAACACTCCCCTAGTGTAATAAAAGAGAGTAGTGTGCTCTGTGTGGCTGCAATGTTCTTATCGTAAGGCTTGTTCCCGAATGCGTGGGCGGCGCTGTTGACGAGGGAAGTGACGTTCAGACCGAAGATGATGCGCAGCAATACTGAGTGCCATGAGTTGTTCAAGGTCTCTCCCCAACAGTAGATCGGTATTAGAGTCGGCAGGACGAAAGAGAAAAGGGAGATGAATACTAATGAATACCTGAAAAGATATACACATTAGTTGTACCATGGTATACTACAACCTTTGCAAAAGAGCACCCACGGCAAAACCGTTTTCATACAAAAGGCGATAACGATTTTCATCCCTTAAATATGTTAACAGATTTTGACCCATTTTTGATAGGTTGTCAGTCAGACAAAATCTAGGTCTATATGTTTTTTGAACATTGATTAAAGATCAACAAAGTCAAATAATCGCCGAAATCAGATTTGTATGAGAATACTGAAACAACAATAAAACTGAAGTTATTGATTATAGTGAAAAAACCAAAACGTATAAGTAAGTAGACCTAGAGTTTGTTTTGACTGACACCCTATCAAAAATTTTGTCAAAATTGGTAAACATTTAAGAGGGGGAAATCGTTATCGCCTTTTATATGAAAAGCCATAGGTTCACACTCCTCTTAAAGTGAAGTGAAGTGGCGGTACTCACCTTTTTTGGAAGCGCAATACTGGATTATTATACAGGTCTGACATGTCAATCGTTTTCGCCCTTTTAAAGACTTCTGGGTGTTTCTTGACGAGCAGCCAGCCCACGTGCGAGTAGAAGAGCCCACGAGTAGCGTTGTGCGGGTCGGCGTCGGTGTCGCTGTACTTGTGGTGCAGCCGGTGGTTGCGCGCCCAGTGCAGCGCTGATTGCTGGCACGCCATGCTCTGGAATACCATCAGGAGGATATGCAACGGCAGCTTCGCTTTGTAGGCTCTGTGCGCCCAGAGGCGGTGGACTCCAACAGTTATGCCTGTAGCACTGGCCAAGTGCGTGACCACGCCTGAAACACAACTAAAATACAAAATCTTAGGCAGCCATTACACGCTCATTCTAGATCGAGATCCATGATCGTGATCAGTGATCTTGATCCAGATTGACTGTGTAAGGTGTTGGATTGAGGGATCGCGACAAAGGATCACAGATTATCTAGATTTTTTGAAATCAATTGCGATCCGCGACCTTGGTCAGATCACGATCTAGATTGAGCGTGTAATGGCTGCTTTAAGTTAGGATTTCATCATCATCATGATAATCACCACCATCATCATTATTGTCATCATCATCCTCATTGTCATCATCTTCATCATCACCATCAATATCATCAACAGCCTACATACGTCCCACTGAGCACAGGCCTCCTCTCATAATGTGAGGGACTGGACACAAGTCCCTACGTAGGCCCAGTGCAGATTAGGGACGTCAAACAAAACTTTGAATTACTTCGCAGTTCTATGCAGGCTTTCCGACGAAGTTTTCCTTAACCAAAATGCTCGAAGTATATAAAAAATTAAATTCAACTCATGAGATCCTACAATTTTAGAGGTGCGAGTTGGAATTTGAGCCCATTTGAGCCCCCGAAATATTCAAAAAGAAAAGTGATATTTTTTCATTCAACACTAGGTATCCGGAAAGGCTCGTGCTTCCAAGAATTCATGCAGCTATGAAAGGCCGAAACAGTTACGCTATGTGCATAAAATTGTTTAACAAGCTACCTGCACACATTAAACAAAATGTCGCTAAATAGATTTAAAAACATCATGTTCGGTTGGTTAAATGAAAAATGTTACTACTCGGTAAAAGAATATTTAGATAATAATTAAACTTAATATACCTTAATACCTGCATGAAGGACTATAGATTCCTAACCAAAATTTGCATGACTTAATTAAGTCTAAATTTATGAAACTTAATGGAATTTTCTGACATCTTATGCACTACTTTTATAGAAAATAAATACATTTCATTTCATTTCACGACCCTCTACAAGAGAGACCACGCGTTAGACCACTAGCCTACTACTGCACTACAGAATTTACGTTTGGATAATCACTGATACTTATTTCATAGATAAGGATGATAAGTGTCAGTTTAACTCTGGGATGTATCCATCGTAATCTTTAGTACCCAAGGACCATAAAGACAAAACGGTAGACGAAACACAAACACTTACTGAACATAAGAGTTGGCCATTGAACGGCAGTGAAGAACAGATACAGTCCGTATAGCCCGGCCGCATGCCAGTAGCAGATCAAGAACACATTCGTGTACACCAGCCTGTACTCTCTGGGCGAAGCTTGAGGAGCCACCAGGTTACATTGTTCCTCATTATTGTTAAGATCTTCAATTTTTTCTGCATTTGGAGTCATTGTTGCTTCTGCTGATTTCAAATTAAATAGGTATTTTAAAATCTTCAGTTTGTCTCCACCATTATGGATGGATAGACGGAACCTATTACTGAGAGGACAACGTCCGTCCGTCTGTCTGTCAGAGTCCTCTAGCTCAGCAACGGTAAGAGGTAGAAGGTTGAAATTTTGTTATAGCAAGAATACTACTAGCAAATATAATAATAAAAATATCAAAAAAACATAAGCCTGACGAGCTCCCCATACATTAATACCCTAAAAATTGGCTGATTTTAGACTAATTTCGTTCCAGCTGTAATTCCAAAATGGCTTAACTTTTTGCTAACAAATTTGACCACATTTTAGTTTATACTCCATAGTTAAACAACAAATTCAATTCAATGGTATTCTGTTGTAGAAATGTGAAAAATATATTGAAATCAAAAAATTACCGCTGCAGCTTAACAATCTGCCAACTTATTTGCAACTGTCAAAGTTCTTATACGATTAAAATAAAGTCTATTATTTATTGCTTGAGGTCATGCCAAATTGGCGTAGTACGGAACCCTCGGTGCGCGAGTCCGAATAGCACTTTACCGGTGTTTAGGGTTCCGTAGCCAAATGGCAAAAAACGGGACCCTTATAGATTCGTCATGTCTGTCTGTCTGTCTGTCTGTCTGTCTGTCTGTCCGTCCGTATGTCACAGCCACTTTTTTCCGAAACTATAAGAACTATGCTGTTGAAACTTGGTAAGTAGATGTATACTGTAAACCGCATTAAGATTTTCACACAAAAAAACAAAAAAAAAGAATAAATTTTTGGGGTTCCCCATACTTATAACTGAAACTCATTTTTTTTTTCATCAAACCCATACGTGTGGGTTATCTATGGATAGGTCTTTAAAAATGATATTGAGGTTTCCAATATAACTTTTTTATAAACCTAATAGTTTGTGCGTGAGAGACTTCCAAAGTGGTAAAATGTGTGTCCCCCCCCCCCCCCCTGTAACTTCTAAAATAAGAGAATGATAAAACTAAAAAAAATATATGATGTACATTACCATGTAAACTTCCACCGAAATTTGGTTCGAACGAGATCTAGCAAGTAGTTTTTTTTTAATACGTCATAAATCACGGAACCCTTCATGGGCGAGTCCGACTCGCACTTGGCCGCTTTTTTAGCCTTATGCATGTATAAATTGCAATTATACTGCATCTTATATATCTACCTCATTCTTTTAGAGAGGCCGTTTTACAATAAACAAGTGAAATTAGACGTTCTCCATATTGCGGCTAATTCGAAATTGTTTTCGCTATATTTAAAATGAGCTAAACTTGAAATACAACGTAAACTCGATTTTGACAGCTTGGTGCCATAATAAATCGAATTTGACGTTTTTAGGGTTCCGTACGTCAAATGGAAAAAAGGAACCCTTATAGGATCACTCGTGTGTCTGTCTGTCTGTCTGTCTGTCTGTCTGTCCGTCTGTCACAGCCAATTTGCTCCGAAACTACTGGACCGATTTATTTGAAATTTGGTATACACATGTAAATTGGTGACCGCAACAGGGATGCGTAACGTAACTTAATTAATTTTGAACATGGGGCCCACTTTTGGGGGATAAATTAGAAAATTAAAAAAAAAGTTATTGTAAGGATCTTAAGTGTATTTTTTTTTTAATTTTGAGTAAAATAGAGTAGAAGTTTTTTAGGAAAATAGGTGACAATTGACCATTCCCCCCTTATCTCCGAAACTACCGGGCCTAAAATTTTGAAAAAGATACAAAAAATAGTTCTTTACCTATAGATTACAGGAAAACCTATAAGAAGTCTATGGTATTTAAAGTAACATAGGAAATTTCAGTTTATCATGTATGGAACGGAACCCTCTCCACGCGGGTTTCACTCGCACTTGACCGGTTTTTTATTTTAAGTGTAGGCAGTTTTAAATTTAAGCGACGTCGTTACGAATTGGACCCAATATTTAATTATGTTTTTTATGCTTACCTAATAAACATGCCAATGGGTGATGACGAATGTTTACTGTTTCAAAACTAGTTGAAATTACATTGCAAGTTAGTTTTATTTTTCAAAAAAAGCAGCTGTCTTTATTTTTATACAATTCTCGTATAATTTATTTTTTCAACACGGTCCGTGTTGGACCTACTGTGCTCAAAACTTTAAATTCAATTGAATAAATCGAATCTGTAATTTGAAGCAGTTTTTATTGTGTTGGTGAGAGTAATAAAAAAACTCATTATAAATGTTCATAAAAACGTGATTACTTACTTAATTGTTAGTAGATTCCAATAAATATTAATATTAAATACAATTAAATAAGATGTAACGTCGACCAGAGGGCTATCCGGTCTAAATAGTGCAGGACGAAAAATGTTAAGAGAAATCTAAAAATTATTTTCAAATACCTATTCAATGATACCCCACTCAATATAGTTTGACGACTTTATTTTTTTTCTTTTTCACAATATGGCGTCTGGTTGTTGCCATATTGAATATTGATTACTATCATGTCTTTAGTGACACTTGCAAGATTAAGACAAATCGATTGACGTGAGAATCAGCAAAATCGGCCCACGCGTTTCGTCTCCAGAGTGCCACAAAGGCACATACATACACACATACATACATACATACATACATACATACAAACATACATAGGCTGATAAACACATGACCCTTCTTGGCGTCGCGCAGTCGGGTAATTAAGCTAGTATCCTTTGATACTAGCTTAATTACCCGACTGCGCGACGTTAGTATCAAAGATATAGAAGCAAATGAAAAATATTATCATTAATATTATAAAACTACATTGTATAAAGCTTGCTTACATAACGCAGTTTAAATATAATACAGATAATAATGAAAAACCCACCACAAAAATGAACATTCTGACCGCAGCCAACAATCACATTACGCGAGGTACTGACAATCAAACCTCTTCGCGAATTTCAACTGGGTAAGTACTAATAATAATGTCCTAGAATCGCTCACTACGCCCAGGGCGTCTATTCGGGAACGTCTAAGTGATACTGTAGCGATCCGCGAGCGAGCCTCGCATCTCGATCTTACGCTCAAAGGCTCCACTTCTGTAGTGTTCTCTCCACGTACCTGGTCGTACATGGAGAGAACACTATAGAAGCCACCAAGGTACCAAAAGTATTTCTTCTCGCTATCCATTTTTTAATCCAACATCTTTTTTTCTGTTTTCGATTTATTAATTCTTGTCTTAAAAGAGCAGACTGGCACAAAAATTTGAAATACAATTCTCGCTTTGTAGTTCTGTTTACACGGAGACAGATATATTCTATTGCGAGGCAATTGTCACCCAAGGGGCAGGGCGACAATCGTGAATTTTTACACGAAGAGACTTTTTTAATGTTCTTTCGATAATCGTATCTTCGATTCGAGAAACTCTCTCCATCTAAATGGGCCTTTACGCGTCGTGCGGAAGAGTGGGATGAGAAATCTCGTTCCCGAATAGAGGCGCAGCTCGATCCGGGATATTTTGTAATCTATTCAAAGGACCATGCGTCAAACCTGATCTTTAAACCAACAGCGGCCCTAACATGCAAGACACAAAGTTAATTTAAACCCGTTTATCTCTATGACTATCTCTTTCGTCGGCACTAGCGTTAGAGAGACGCACTTAGAGATAAGACGGTTTAACTTATGTCTTGCATGTTAGGGCTGCAGTGCTAAGAGTGAGGTCAATAAATAGGTCTTTAAATCTATTCCATTTCGTTCAATGGGCACCAAGTCGAATTCCATTGCAGAACTGAGATATTCATATTTTTGTCAGAGTCAATACCATCTGTGAGTAAAACGGGTTTCGTTTGGAGAATGCACCTTCTTTCCGTGTATTAAATCCTGGCGGGTAGTTAAGACGAGATATCGTAGTAACGACTTAATTATTGACATAATGAGACTTGCTGTAAATAATACAAATAGCTATAAAAAATATTTTTATTTAAAACACTTCGGTACACGAATAATTAATGATCTGTATTCTTTAAGAGGAACCTGTTTTCTTTTCTCATAGGTTGTATTTACTCTGACTAAAATATGAATAAGTATCTCAGTTGAACGAAATGAAATAGATTTAAAGACCTATTTAATGACAACTCTCAGCAGTGTTGGTTTTTAAAACAGGGCCCCTATTTGGGTACGTCCAAACGATATTGTAGCGACGTGAGAGCGAGATTCTCACCCCACTCTTCTGCACGATGCGTAATGCGTAAGAGCGGGATGCGAGTCTCGCTCGCGGGTCGCAACAATATCGCTTGGACGTTCCCGAATAGGGGCGCAGGATGCATACAAAGTTGCCCATCGTCGTTTAACTAACCGCACCGCTCAAGTTGAAAATTAGCGGTTTTTACATTTGAATATCATTGGATAGAGCTACTCATTGCGCGTCGGTTTACCAATTACATTCTAGAAGTTTTGGCCAATAAGAAGCGCCTCTATTCGGGAACGCTAAGTGATTCTGTAGCGATTCGTGAGAAAGATTTCTCATCTCGCTCTTACGCATTACGCGTCGTGCGGAAGAGTGCGATGAGAAATCTCGCTTACGAATCGCTACAGAATCACTTAGTTCCCGAATAGAGACGCAGAGTTCAAAAAATAGTGACAGCGCGCAAGTCGGTTGGCCTTTCAACATTGCTCATGCCGTTTTTTGACAACTTTGCGCTCCGTGTTTATTTATTGTTTTTGTGAGTTTTGTGACTAAACTTGTGTAAAAAATATTATCAAAGATAAAAGGTAAGCTTATGAAGTTATTATAAGAAATAATGATTTGCGTATAATAATTAACCAAAAATCGAATGAGTTTATTGCCATGTACTTAGACGGTGTTTACTATCTTCAGCATGTCCTCTGTTGTTCTTCTAACGAATTCACAAAAGTTACTTTGTTTGTGTTATGTAATTAGGTACTTACCAACTTAAATTAATAATGTGCTACACTATCGAATTGGGTAAACTGTAAGGATAGATGTAATGTGGAAATAAATAAATAAATAAATAAAAATGTTTTTTGAATTACGCGTTGTTGCAAAGGTAATGTTTTTTCTCTCTCCTGTAAATTTGGTCAAAATGACTTTTGAGCAATGTTCAGAGATAAGCGACGAAATAAAAACATTATAAATATTCAATGAAAAATGAATTATAAAATAACAATACATTGGGGCCAATTCGAAAGTGTCTTCGCTTAATAGGCGCTTTACTTGAAATACGAAATGTAAAACTCGGTTTAAGGTGCCATACTTAATCGAATTTGAAGTTTCTTATTTTAAATTTAGGTTAGCAACAATAAAACTTAATTTATTGATTATTGTAAAAAAACCAAAACGTATAGACCTAGATTGTGTTCTGACTGACGACCTATCAAAAATTGGTCAACATCGGTTAACATTTAAGGGGTGGAAATTGTTATCGCCTTTTGTATGAAAAGCCGTAGGTTCACACTCCTCTTAATGACGCCAGTTAACTTTTGACATTATTTTGCTGCAAGCTCTAGTAATCGAACAATACAAACGAATTCGCTCAGTTTCTGACGTCAAACACAATGCCACCATTCAGCAGTACGTTGTCGCTATCTCAATTGGGAAGGGCACGTGTTAAAAAAAACTACAAAAAATCGGTAAAAACAAAATGACAGTGCCCTGAACGGAATGTTAACAGCTCAGTCTGACCCACAGAAGGCAGGGCGTCCTTGACATTAAGTATGTACGTATGGATGTAAGGCGCGGGATGTGGGGTATCTGGACTGGTTAAATGGATGGGAGTATACGAAAAGTGCAATTTAATTATAATTTAATGTGTTTTTTTTATTGATTACCTCAGGAACTGTGCGTTTCAGACTAAACCCCCTATCCGAAATTTTGGTATATATTATCGCGATGGGCGGGGAAATCATTGCCTGGTAACGGTGAGTCAAGGTCACGCGTCGCTTATCGCTTTAGAATTCGCAAGTTCAACGAAGAAATAAATGCATGTGATATCTCACTACACACCTCTCCCTCCCCCTTGTGTATTTCGTTTAAATTTCAATACATTTTCATGGTGTATAATATTCAATAAGTATAAAAGATTTTTCATATAAAGTTTACCTAATATAATGAACGTATGATATGAGTATTAGTGATATAATGTGTTCTACATATTTTAACTACACCCATATCATAAAACCTCCATAATGTATTCAAAAACCGTAGGAAATTACCTGCATTACTACAACCAATTTTACTATGAACTGTGGTATTAGGTAAAATCTGTAATGTAATCTTCGTCTCTGGCTCGTCCTCGTACCTAACAGAGACCTGCCTTAAGGTAGAATAGGTAGGTTATTATAATAGTAGTATAGTATTATAAAAAAAAAATTGGGTCACGGTTCTACCTAACACTCCTCCTCGCTTCGCTCGTCGTCGTACCTAACGGAAACCTGCCTTAATAGGTAGAATAGGTAGGTAGGAATTAGTAGTACATATTCCAGATTATACCAGTGCTACATTATACCCACTAAGCGTTAATATCGAACAAAGTTATATCACTTATATATTATACCATATCACTGTTAGATTAATAGTTTTTATATTAAAAGTTCATTATACCTGATGATAGTTAGATGATATCAGAATATGCCAAATATTGTTATACAAAAAGTGCATTATATCCCTTAATCGTTATATCGACCAATAATATATCAAAAGTTGTTATACCGACCGTTACGCACCCTAAAATATTATCTCCGGTTCCTTTATTTGCAAGGAAACAGCTTTTTTCGCCAAAAAAGGTGCATTTTGAGGTTAGAAATTTGTGTACCACATAAGACAAATATGGATGAATCCACTGTAGAAATTAATTGATCGATTCATCCATGATTGGCAAGTCTTCAGTTTATATCATTGACTTATAATTTTAATATGCCTAGTGCTGGTAATTATTAATCTATGCAATATCCAAATATTAATTGCACTTTTCAAACAAAATTAATACAAATAATTGCACGTGCAACACGCATAGTGGTTAGTTTTGCATGACGCCGTCCAAACGCACCTGCGCACTGACATATTTTGGCATGCAATCAGCTCATCGATATAGTTCAGGACGTGGACGGATTTTTTCTCATTTTGATTAGTTGTTAGGGTTTCGTAGCCAAATGGCAAAAAACGGAACTCTCATAGATTCGTCATGTCTGTCTGTCTGTCCGTCTGTCCGTCCGTATGTCACAGCCACTTTTTTCCGAAACTATAAGAACTATCCTATTGAAACTTGGTAAGTACATGTATTCTGTGAAACGCATTAAGCTTTTTACACAACAAAAAAAAAACAATAAAATCTATGGATAGGTCTTCAAAAATGATATTGAGGTTTCTAATATCATTTTTTTTTAACTGAATAGTTTGCGCGATAGACACTTCCAAAGTGGTAAAATGTGTCCCCCCCCCCCTGTAACTTCTAAAATAAGAGAATGATAAAACTAAAAAAAATATATGATGTACATTACCATGTAAACTTCCACCGAAAATTGATTTGGACGAGATCTAGTAAGTAGTTTTTTTAATACGTCATAAATCACGGAACCCTTCATGGGCGAGTCCGACTCGCACTTGGCCGCTTTTTGTTTGATCATTTATTTAGTATCTTGCTTTGATTAATGTATTTTTTGTTCAAAGGTTATTTTTAGGTTTCTGAAACTGAAAAATATGCATATCGTGCAAACATAAACAGGTTAGAACTCTGTTAATTGTTTTAACTTGTTAGACGCTTGGAAGATATGCGAGTTATTTTATAGAATAGAATAGAATAGAATAGAATAGAATAGAATAGAATAAGTTTATTTCTTTGAATATGGTACAAATTGTTGGAATAATTGCATTCTGTTCAGCATATCCTGCCGGTATCGGCGTAGAAATATTATAATAGGTACACAATTAAAAACAAAAAATAAATTATTAAGCTTAAGATTAAACATAAGAATTATTAAAACATGCAACAAACATTAAGTATTCATTATTATCCACAATATTACAACAATAAGAGAAAATAATTTATAGCGTGATTACAATTACCTAAATTTAGTAATTCAGATATTCATTGATTGAGTAAAAGCACATGTCAAGCAGCCAGTTAAACAATTTCTTTTCAAATTTAAAATTTTGTAATGTTTTAATGTCATTTGGCACTTTATTATATAATTTGATTGCCATAATATATATATTTTTACTAAAAACTTTGACTCTTTGCCTAGGAGTATACAGTTTGTGCGGATATCTTCCATTCGTTTTATTTAATACAGCGTTATGCAAAGGAAACAGATTCGGATGCCTTTTTACAAATTTAGCTACCTCATATATATATAGACAGGGCAAGGGAAGAATTTTAAGCTCCTTGAATATTGGTCGGCAGTGGGCCAGATAATGAGCTCCGTAGACAGCTCGGACACATTTTTTCTGAGTTATGAATGCTCTCTGCATATCTACTGAGTTACCCCAGATAATCAGCCCGTAGCGTAACACAGACGATACATATCCATGATATGCGGAGAGGGCAGCCTCCTTGGAAACAGCCATCTTAAGTCGTCGTAACGCAAACGCAAACCTATCCAATCTACTACATATGCTATCTATATGTAGTTTCCAATTAAGATGTTTGTCAATTGTAATGCCAAGGAAAATTGCTGAATCTACAGGATCTAATACTTGATCTTTATTCACTGTTATGTAATAGTCCTAATTTATTTATCTGTGGTTCTTGACGGCTTGGTATGCATATAATAACATACAAGTTACATATATAAAACAAAAATTCTTAAAGTATTTTTGTAAAACAAGATTGTCCTCAGAATCATTTACATAATTTATTGAATGAATTTATAAATTATTTTTATAAAAGTTGATTCCTGTTTTCACGAACATTCGATACGAGATCTCGTGACTGTTGTTGAATAAGGTTGTTGACTTATGGGTAAAATTATTGTAATAAAATCAGTAACTTCTTTCTAAATTAATGATTAATATGTAGAATAATTTCTAACATTATTAATTCAATTCATATTATTAATTAAAACTGTATTCTGAAGACTTGTTTTGATGGTTATTTAAAAAGGATGGGAGCTCAGTGCTACGGCTCAGGTGTTTCCTGTAAGCAAAGTGTTAAGAAGCCAAAAGGCCACGGTAAGAAGCCAAAAGGCCAAAGGTATTTGTAAAATTACTAGAGGACCCGCCACAGCTTCGCTTGTGGTATTTTCCATGCAAACTTTATCACCCCTATTCACCCCTTTAGGGATAGAATTACAAAAATCCCTCCTTAGTGCACCTTTACCTCTAGGACCACCCGTTTAGGCCGTCCGTTGTGTATAAGTGAGTTACGGTACTGTTTTATAAGTGTAGATTTTATATAATTTATAGGGTTTTTACTTAATTTTATAATATCCAGGATGGTTAAGAGAAGTAATTATATGATGCTATACATACAGATTGATTATAAACTTTATAGTTTAAGCCTGGAATAGTAATAATATGGAAGAATTATGAGCTGTGTAATAAATGTGCCTTTATTATGGAATAACACTCCTCTGCTGCACTGGGAGTGAAGAAATGCGTGCAGATGCTTATCATCCTGGCATGTCGTAAAAGTCGACTAAGGGACGGGTCCTCTCCAACATGGTGGACTATCTGTATGGGCGATGGACTGATCCCCTGTCACCATACGGTTCATCATACCATCTTAGGACTCATTAATCGAACGTGGCCACAAGTAGTCTTGTGGCTCTGCCCACCCTATTAGGAATTTCGGGCGTGATAATATATGTTATGGAATAAACCTGTTCTATAACGTGATTGTTTCAATTAATTACATGTTGGTATGTTAAGTTACCTAATATCAGAAGTGGGATGCTATGCAATTCTAATGCATTTTAATGAGATTCAGGAGCACGTATTTTTTGCTTAATCATATCAAATCTTTTTGTTTTTGGTAGTGGTATAGCCAAACAGTAATCCTCACTAGATGATTACTGTTCGAGTGGGCCGGCTCGACCGGGGTAGTACCACACTCCCACAGAATATCGGCGTAAAGTAATAGCTTGCTATTGCGTTTCGTACGGTGAGTGACGAGATCCGGGGGCCTATTCCCTCATCCCCACCCCATCCCCATTCCCCATCCTCCCTAGACTGGCAACGCATTGGCAGCACCTCTGGTGTTGCAGATGTCCATATGCGGCGGTGACCACTTTCCATCAGGTGGGCTATTTGTCAGCGTACTCCTTTCTCTAAGGGCCGGCAACGCATCCGTGATTCCCCTGGTGTTGCGGGTGTCCATGGGCGGCGTTGATTGCTTACCATCAGGAAACCCACCTGCCCGTTTGCCACCCTCTTAATATAAAAAAAAATATCAATCAATATTGACAAAGATAACGCGCATCCAAGTTCGGGAGTGGGGGCTCATGACGTCACTATAATAGTAAAAAGTGTACAAAGTCGTGATGTCACGCGGAACTTCAACGCACTATGTACCTACTTCGTATTTTTTTGTTTAATTGATAAAAGAAAAAATATGTGTTCAATGTTTTTTTATAATGTAAATGACGGACTAATTATATTTTTTCAGGAAACTAGCGTATTAGCGGGCATGAAGTGTTACCTACAGGGCTTGTCAAGCTGTTCCCTTTGATTATTATGTCGAGTTTGCAACTGGTTTTTTACAAAAAGAGGCCATTCTGAAATGACAGCAGGAGGAAAACGATATGTTTTTGATTCTCGTTTCGATTCTCTTTTGTTATCAATTTATTGAAACATACTCATTCTAAGAGGACGTAACCAATTGTATGAAAAAATAATGAACTCAATCGGTCCAGTAGTTTCGGAGCAAATTGGCTGTGATAGACGGACAGACAGACACACGAGTGATACTTTAAGGGTTTCGTTTTTTCCTTTTGAGGTACAGAACCCTAAAAATGATACCTCGCTGAGTTTCTTGCCTCTTCTCAGTACAGGTTTTTCCGTACTTGACCTTCATAAGAGTTTGTAAAAGCCTAAATTGAATAAAGATCACCTTGACTTTGACTTAACTGTTTTATTAGGGTTCCGTACCTCAAAAGGAAAAAACGAAACCCTTATAGGATCACTCGTGTGTCTGTCTGACTGTCCGTCTGTCACAGCCAATTTGCTCCGAAACTACTGGATGGATAGAGTTGAAATTTGGTATACATATGTAAGTCGGTGACCGCAACACGGACGCGTGACGTAAATATATGAATTTTAAACATGGGGGCCACTTACCCCAGAAGTGGCCCCCATGTTTAAAATTCGGAAAAAAAATAGGAAATTTAAAAAAAAAGTTCTGCAACCTATATTGTTTGACATATCAAATGAAAGGGCTTATTGTATATTATCTTTTAAGTTATTTAGGAAAATAGGCGAAAATCGACCATTCCCCCCCATTTCCGAAACTACTGGGGCTACAATTTTGAAAAAAATACAGAAAATAGTTGTTTTCCATACATGATTATCTTAAAATCATGTACGGAACCCTCTCCACGCGAGTTTAACTTTTGTATAAGGGGTACCTTATATGATGTTATCGGTTTCCGTGTGCTCCTGATAAAATAAGGATAATGGAGGTATTATCCTTATTTGACTATCATTATCACGTTGAAACCGATGTATGAATATTATTCATGCACTGGTAGAACCAGTGGCATAGTATAAAGATGGGAAGTACCTAGGCCATCTCCGGCGTAATCCGCGATATAACTGCCTACTGTGTCAGGGTTGTTCCCGTTCAATATGTAATCTAAACAGAGACAACTCTGGAATCCATGAATTCGCTCGTTTAAAATTAAAACGAAATAATGTGAAATACAAATCCATTCCAAATTCAATTTTAATGCGGTTGAGTAAACTTGAAAACAAAAGTGAATTTCATTTGGACTTGTTTCCTTTTATTTTTAAACGTGCGAATTATTAAGACACCCAAACACACAGCAATATGTTCTCCCGCGATTATCACACATTTTTCATTCATTTAGCGGTGCTGAAAAGCCGTGACGCGCGAACCTCGTGCGGTGTTAGCCCCGACTGGCGCACTGAGAAACGGGTTTATTTTTGTTTAAGTGTGCGTGCGGCGATGCATAGATACTTTGGCGCACACATACAAGCCGCGTGCGTTGCGTTTGTATGAAGATACAAACTACTACCCAAATACTTACTTCCCATCTTTATGCTATATGCCAGTAGGGTACGCAGATGAGTAATTTAGCGTTAGATAGCGAGTGTCGTTAAATTCACTGATAACGCATTCTCGGTAAATATATTATGTAATGTACCTGCCAGGTACCACGAAAAAATAACCGGCCAAGTGCAAGTCGGACTCACGCATGAAGGGTTCCGTACCATTATCTATAAAAACGGCAAAAAAATCACGTTTGTTGTATGGGAGCCCCCTTCAATATTTATTTTATTGTTTTTTAGTATTTGTTGTTATAGCGGCCACATAAATACATCATCTGTGAAAATGTCAACTGTCTAACTATCACGGTTCATTAGATACAGCCTGGTGACAGACGGATAGACGGACAGCGGAGCCTTAGTAATAGGGTCCCGTTTTTACCCTTTGAGTATGGAACCTTAAAAACGGCAAAAAATCACGTTTGTTGTATCGGAGCCCCCTTAAATATTTATTTTATTCTGTTTTTTAGTATCCCTTGTTATAGCGGCAATAGAAATACATCATCTGTGACATTTTCAGCTGTCTAACTATCGCGGTTGATGAGATATAGCCTGGTGACAGACGGACAGACAGACGGACGGACAGCGGAGTCTTAGTAATAGGGTCCCGTTTTAACCTTTGGGTACGGAACCCTAAAAATTTAGTCCAGTGGCCGAACCTGTTACAGAATGTGAGTTTCATTGTTCCGTAAATAAGTACTTTTCTGATATTGATTGATTTAATACCTCATTTTGTACCCTTAAAAAACTAGTTAAATTTAAGTTGCTTTAAATACCTACCTTGTTTTGGTCTGTTTTTCGGTTGCCTTACCGTTTATTGTTTAAGAGGTAGTTGTACCTAGGCCTGTCCGTTTTTTTGTATTATTTTGCCTCGTTGGGTCACGGTGTGCTCGACATAACTGTCTTTGATTTGCGTCAACAGTGACAAGTTTCTGTCTCGTTTAAGAGGGCATTCTTGCGCTTATAAACCGGAAGAACTGGCAATGTTTATAAGCCGTTTTGTTACCATGTTTCTAGCCTAGCGCTTGTTTCTTATAGATTCATATTTTTATTACTAAAATGTTAAAATTAACATCCTTTTGTAATTACATTTAGTGCACAAACTGTGCTTTATGTATATCTATCGTCTTCTATCTATATAATATATAAAAGAAGAAGCTGACTGACTGACTGATCGGGTGACATATCAACACAGCCAAACTGGAGCTAGCAGTCTGAAATTTGGTACAGGTATTCTTTAGGTAATGTAGGCGCCCGCTAAGCAAGGATTTTACGAAAATCAATCCCGAAAGGGGTGAAAAAGGAGTTAACAATTTGTATGGAAATCCGTCATAATTTAGCTTATTAACATGAAAATGAGAATTTAGGCTTCTGAATAAAAACAAATGCGCACTGCAAAAGCATTTTGAAAAAATCAACCCCTGTAGTGGTGAAAAATTAGTAAATTGATTTTGGGGTAGTTTTGAAATTCCATCCCATAACGGGCAAAGTTTATATGGGTCTCTAGTTTTGTATATGACTGTATGTGATCTGATAATAAATTAAAATGATAAAAATAATTTGCACGTTTGTTACTGAGCATTTTATGTGTTAAGGAATGTCCAATATATAATTTTTGAAAATACATTTTGAGTTATTGAAGTGAAACGATCGTATGTTGAATAAAAAATAAGTAGTTTATGTTTTACAAGCCTCGTTCGCACCGCCATTTGGATCTTACTTCAATAGTATCACTGCGTCCCATTGAAATTTTGCCGAGTTGCAAAACCTTTTTTTTATGTCAATTGTTGGCAAACGAGCTGACGGCTGACCTGATGGAAAGTGGTCACCGCCGCCCATGGACACCTGCAACACCAGAGGTGCTGCCAATGCGTTGCCAGTCTAGGGAGGATGGGGAATGGGGATGGGATAGGGATGAGGGAATAGGCCTCCGGATCTCGTCACTCACCGTACGAAACGCAATAGCAAGCTATTACTTTACGCCGGTATTCTGTGAGAGTGTGGTACTGCCCCGGTCGAGCCGGCCCATTCGAACAGTAATCATCTAGTGAGGATTACTGTTTGGCTCTACCACTACAAAAACTACTTATGTTCAGCCCAGAATGCGTGGCATTCGCCACAAAACCCTTCCGACGTCATCGATTAAAAGTTACCCTGAGTTTAATATGCATAAAAAGAATATTGATTATGACCTACATTTAATTTTACGTTCGTCATGGGCAAGTCTATAAAACACAATGCTGTTTCTGATCTCGACTCATTTTCACTTGAGATTCTGAGCTGGATAACTTTGAGATAATTAATTAGCACAAATGAAGTAATTTATAACAAATCATTTGTATGTTTGCTTAGTTTTATAACTTGTTTTTGTAAGGTCTGACTGCTGTAAGTATTTTATTTTATTTTAAATACTTTTTCTTTCAACTACGATTTAATTTCTTCATTATGGCCTAAGATACTCAGCACAAAGCAGCCTTTATTTGCTCTAGAGCAATAAAGTTGTATACAATAGTTATTTGTTATACAAGAGTGCAAAGTTACTTTTTAACCGCGTGCTCAATTTTGATGACCGAATAATCGAAGGATTCTAAATTTTTGAAAAATCTTTGCACTCAAGTGAGGAAATGCCTAAATGCAAAAAAAAAACAAACATTTGCGCATTATAAACAGTCTCACTCAATACTGCTGGCGTCAAATAAACTTCGTTCTCGCTAGAATCACTCATTTTAGGTTTTTCACTTGTTTTCAAGTTTCTTGTTTTTAACCAAAGGTTTAATTAAGGTTTAACAATATGACGTGAAAAGAAAACGGCGCGCGCAAAGCAAACAAAAAAAGTTTCCGAGTCTGAGTTTTTATCAAATTAAAAAAGGTTGTATGATAAATTCGGCACCATTGAGGTAGAGGTAAATAGGTTTAATCATGTTTTGAATTCACAAACTTAGTGCACATGATGTTCTAAATTCAATTGACTTTATCCTTTAGCGAATAAAAACGGCTTTTGCGCTCAGATATCGAAGAGCAAAAATACTCTTTCCGAGATGGGCAATGAAAAATTCATTATTACACTGTTTTGTATTTTTTTTTATTTGGTTAGTTGATCAAGAAGTTTACACCAACAGCTACCCAATCCACCCATTCGAAGTCCGACGGGACAGCTGACCACTTTTCTGTGGACTTAGTCCACATGTCGGCGGCCATATCGAACTGTGATTGCCCCGTCTAAAATGTGATGTTCTCTCAAGTACTGCACCGATTTTAATAAATAGGGTATCTTAAGATTCGGGAAGAACGTGCGAGTGTCATAGGCTATATAACAATTCTAAGGGTGGGTCATACCATGTGCAAAAATCCATTTTACCTCGCTAGTCGGGTTTAACTATACTTTTACTTTTTTACCAACTTTTTACAGTAGTTGAAAGTAAAGCAGTTTATGCACCTCGCATCAAGTGATTTATTATTGCGCTCGTGTTTTTAGACCGCTCACCTACGTTCGGGCTCCAAACTAACACTCGGCGCAATAATGAATCACTTTCTGCTTGGTGCAACAATCTACTGTTATTACTTAGTTTTACGAGTATATATTTGTGACAGTAAGTAGTATAATAATCCTATACTCGAAAATATATTAATTATGTAATGTGTACTTCTTCTGCTGGTAATAAATTGCATTCGGTATTAAACAAATGACATGATAAACATTCATATTCAACAGATTCAGATTGGGCAGAGGCTAAGATTGTAGGTATATTTATTTATACTAGAATATTTAAAAAAGCAGCGCGTTGGCGAACATTTTTAGCTTAGTTTGGCTGTTGTAGTTGTCACTAGCTTAAGTTACTTAGGAGGACTGTGAACCAACGGCAGAAATCACCCTTTTCATGCAAAAGGCGATAACGATTTCCACCCCTTAAATGTTAACCGATTTTGACCAATTTTTTATAGGCTGTCAGTCAGAACAAAATCTAGGTTAGGGTTCCGTACCTCAAAATTAAAAATGGAATCCTTATAGGATCACGCGTGTGTCTGTCTGTCTGTCTGGTCGTCTGTCACAGCCAATTTGCTCCGAAACTACTGGACCGATTGAGTTGAAACATACGGATATATGTAAGTCCGTGACTGCAACGCGGACGTGTAACGTAAATAAACGAATTTTAAACATGGGAGCCACTTTTAGGGGGCAAAGCAGAAAAAAGTTTTGAAAACTGGCGTGTGACATATCAAATAAAAGGGCTTGCTATGAGAATCTTAAATATATCTTTTTCATAATTTTAAGATAAATTGGTTTTGAAGTTATTTAGGAAAATAGGCGAAAATTGACTATTGCCCCAACCTTATCTCCGAAACTGCTAGGTTGCAAATTTTGAATACAGAAAATAGTTCTTAACCTATAAATTACAGTAAAACCTATAAGAAGTCTATGGTATTTAAAATAACATAGGAAATTTCAAATAATCATGAAGGAAATTTCAAATAATCACGGAACTCTCTCCACGCGAGTTTTTGAATATTGATTAAAGATCAACAAAGTCAAATAATCGCTGAAATTGGCCAACAGTATTGGAAATCCGTAGTTATATAGTTAGAATTTTCCTACATAAAACTTACATTGGACCAATATAACATAAATTGTATCATACGCCCAACCAATTACCAGTAGCTACGTTACGCTCGGTCTCCGCAATTATCTTCTTTAAAGTGAGGAAAAAGTGCTCACCGGTTACATGTTATAAATTACTTAAGAAGTGCCATACATAAACCATAAACTGTAAAAAAATCACCTTTAAATGTGCCTAAATGACTGTGAAATACTGAAATAAATACCCTCGGAAAACTTTAAGCTGTTTAAAATCCACGCACACCAACAACCAGTTAAGTAAGCTCACACAAAGTGATAACGAATAAGCACAAACACCAAAATAAACACGCCCAATAACTCATAAGTGGCTCAAACTTTAGATCATTATCTTAAAGTTGTATTACTATACAGCGCGCAGCGTAATTGGCTGTACCATCTCGGGTTCGAATCTCGGTTACTGAACACTTTTACAATTTTTTTTGTTTATTACATTTTCCTCTTAGTTTTATTTCTTTTTTTTACTACCATACAACAAAAATGCCATCTAAACCCTGCGCTCATTGTAAGAAGAAAATTTTGAACAAATATTTTTGGCGTGTTCACTTTGTTGACGATCGTTTGATCTTTCTTGCACCTATTCAGAAAAGCTCTAACTTAATGGACAAAGAACGTAGAGCGTCATGCTCTTGTATTAAATGTCGTCAAAATAAAGGCCATCGGAAAGCGAGCACAGTAATCATTATGAAAAAAAGGATTGCTTTTGCCTCAACTTGAAAACAAGTTACAGAAACGCAAGAAGGAAATGCTAAAGAATAATCTCAGCTACATCTGTCTCAGATCCAGTAACAGCGTCATTTTAACTGTTCAGTGGATAACATCACAGTAAGAAAATAATAATATACTTACCTGTGCAAAATTCGTTTGTATCACTTCTGGATGACACGCTAAACAGAAGCTGCCCAGACCTGACTGTAAATTATAAAGATGAAGTGGAAGTATTAAAGAATAAAATGACACATCTGCAAGAGAAACTTGAATTCTCGGATAACTACAGTACTAAACTTCTATTGGAGAATGAAAACCTTAAAAATCAGATATCCGAATGTACTTGTCAAATTCAACAACTGAAGGACATATGTAAATCTACGTCTTAAAATACGAAAACTGGAAAAAGTTCAAGTAAAACAAAAACATCAGCCATCAAAAACGAACAGAAAAAGGACAAAATGGAACAAAGTATTGAAAACTCAACCGAAAATGCATAAATGCTGGCAATTGATGAAATCACTCCTGGATGGATGCAGGAGTGATTTCATAGTGAACCGATTGAACATTCACAATCAGATAAGCAAAACAGCAATAACGCGTCTAAAAAAAATATATATATCCTCGGTGGGAAACAAAGCTGTGGACGCCAGTTGATTTCACTAGTGCAGCAGCCATGCTGCACTAGTGAAATCAAGACGAAGTAATTTCCACCATCAAGCCATACGCACGTTGTGATGATGTATTTTGCCACTGGTGTAAAAAACGGTATACACCTAAATGAAAATAAACTGAATAACACTGTAAAATTATTTTATAAGAATTCCGTCAATTGTACATTTCTGGATCTAGCTGAATTAAATTATTATGATGAAAACCTAACGTACAAATTATGTTCTAAAATTAACTTTCTCATTGATTGTCGGTACTATGCCAACGAATACCTAAGTTACAACAAATTTAAATCTAAAATAAATAATTACCTGAAACTTATTAAGCCACAAAAATCAATTTATCCGGAACACTATAATAAAGGCACCCTCATTATTTCAAAGAATCTGCACAAAATGGCAGCACTGAAAATGGTACAACATTGATACAAAAATCCATTACGGAATGCTTTCCGAAAAACAGGGCAAGAAATATTTCAACGATACAAGGAATTCAAGAAACAAACAATAATTTATTTATCGATAGCCTGTTTACCGTGTTTAATCAAAATATAGCCGGTTTGGGCAGCAAAAGAGTATTAATAGAATTCAAAGTTGACAAACTGACGGAAAACAATAAGTGGTATGACGTGTTACGTTTTACCAAAACATTTATAAAAACAGGTAATGAAGGGAATTGACATATGTCTGGCTACCGGTTGGCAGTATCATACTCTAGGTCGCATCAAAAAAGAGGTGGCGTTTGTATATTGTGTGCAAACCACATCCAAACACAAAAATCCGACCCGTCAAGACACGAGAATTTCTGGGACCCAAACCCTACTTTTTATCAGCATGTCATTGAATTTCCCTTCTAAGAGAATTCTAGTTGTCGGGCAAGTAAAATGTGAGCTCAAAGCTTTCTACGAAATAATAGCTACTCTTTATAGATAAGCCACTTCTTTCCAGTTTCCTGTGGAGCTTTAAGTTGTTTATTTCTTTGATCCACGTTTTTCTATCTTGTGCACGATCCTTCCATTCATTTCCCATGGTGTTTCTTATGTCCTGTTCCCATCTTGTTTTTGGTTTCCCAACTTTTCTTTTTCCAGAGGTAGGTATCCATTTTGTTATCCTGTTTGTCCATCTTGCACTGCTCATCCGAGCCACATGTCCTGCCCATTGGAGTTTCATTTTTGTTATAAACTCTACAGCGTCAATAAGTTAGCTTAAATAGCTACCCTTTAGTAAGCACTAAACACTTTGTTCTGTCCTAGATCGCAATGGCTCCTAACGCAGCTGAGAAGGACGTGCTTATAGAAGGCGAAACAATCTTCCCAAAGTTAACAGCACCGCAAGCCGATAACTGCAAGTTTGAGATAGTTTGGCACATGGTGATCGTCTTTATCTACGGGCACGCCGCCGCGCTCTACGGAGGCTACCTTTGCTTAACTGCAGCCAGTTGGGCTACCATCGCTTTCTGTAATCTTATTGCTATTATTTATCTCATTCGTTTTTAGGGTTCCGCACCTCAAAAGGAACGGAACCCTTGTAGGATCACTCGTATGTCTGTCTGTCTGTCTGTCCGTCTGTCACAGTCAATTTGCTCCGAAACTACTGAACCTATTGAGTTGAAATTTGGTGCACATATGTAAGTTAGTGACCGCAATATGGACGTGTAACGTTAATAAATTAATTTTAAACATGAGGGCCACTTTTGCGGGGCAAATTGGAAAATAAAAAAAAAGAGTTTTGTAAACTATATCGTGTGACATATCAAATGAAAGGGCTCATTTTCAGAATGTTAAATATATATTTTTAGAAGTTAATAACTGATAAATAGTTTAGTAGTTATTTAGGAAAATAGGCGAAAATTGACCATTCCCCCCTTATCTTCCAAACTACTGAGCCTAAAATTTTACATTTTCGAAGATACCTACTTGCTTTATGCTCAAATATTCTTAGATTAAATTCTTGTTTCAGCATTTGTTTCGCTAATATTTTCTTTGTTGGGTGCAACGGCCGGAGCCCACCGACTGTGGTCGCACAAAAGCTACAAGGCGAAGCTGCCGCTGCAGATCATTCTGGTGTTCTTCAACACGCTGTCCGGACAGAACACGGTGCACAACTGGGTCCGCGACCACCGGATGCACCACAAGTACAGCGACACCGACGCCGACCCGCACAACGCCACCCGCGGGTTCTTCTATTCGCACGTCGGCTGGCTCTTGGTGGTCAAGCATCCGGAGCTCAAAAAGAGGGGGGCGACCATCGATATGTCCGATATAACAAGCAATCCGCTGCTGGCCTTCCAGAAAAAGTTAGTCGTTTTTAATTTGTTCTATCACGGAACGTTACTTTCGCACAATGAGTAAATTTAAATTTTTATATTAATATCTTCTGCCCACTTGTCCACGTAGAATTTGGCTATTGTTTTTCCCTCTAGAACGTTTTCGGAACCAAATACAACTTTAACCTAATGTTAATCTGGGTTATAAACTATCTCCACATTGATTGTGTAACCAACACCCAAACTTGTTTTAAAATTTCGCATCATATTTTTGTAGCACGTTGTGTTTGTATACGATTTCAGGTACGCAGCTCCATTGTTCACGGTGATACCATACATCATGCCAACGGTAATCCCCATGTACTTCTGGGGCGAGCCGCTCTCCGTCGCGTGGCACATGAACATCCTCCGTTTAGTGATGAGCCTCAACTTTACTTTCTTAATCAACAGCGCTGCTCACATGTTTGGTAACAAACCTTATGACAAAAACATCTCACCCGTCAATAACGGTTTCGTGTCTTGCTTCAATATCGGCGAATGTTTTCACAACTACCACCACACGTTCCCGTGGGACTACAAGGCGGCTGAATTCGGCAACGAAATTGGGAACCTTACGGTGAAGTTCATCAATTTCTTCGCTTGGGTCGGTTGGGCGTACGACCTCAAGTCTGTCGACCGTGATATGATTAGTAAGAGGGTGAAAAGAACCGGAGACGGCACATACCCTAAAAATTAATATATAAACTTAATTATGTTATTTTTTTAGACCATTACTATTAAATCTACTTAGATTTAATAGTAAACCTATTCCGCCTCAAAAGCAAGAATAAAAATGAAATTTTCTATAAAGAAACTTACCTCATAGAATACGATTCCAATTAAGACAGCATTCAACATATATTACTCAATAGGAATCTGGATTCGACCGAAGCTAGGATCGCTCAAAAAGTTCAAGTCTTCGTGGTATGTTGGACCAAGTGTTAAAATGCCCAGTTGTCATAATATCAAGTTGTCAAAACAACAAATTGTTAAAAAGTCAAATTGTTATAATGTCCAGTTATCAAAACATCCATTTGATAAAATGCCCAGTTGTCATACTTCTAGAAAAGGTCCAAAAAGCCTTTCTGAGATACTTGTTTAAAAAAAAGTACGGATATTATCCATTTTTATATCCAACCCAATATCTTCTTGGGTCTCTCGGATTTAACTCTCTAGAGGTAAGGCGTAACTACAGTTTGCTGATCGCTGCTTGTAAGGTGTTGCGTGGTGAGTCAGACTGTCCTGAACTGGTGGGTCAGCTCGTTAGACTATCCGTCCCCGATGTCCCTCGAATAGTTCTCAGAGCGCGGCGGCGTGATCTGTTGGCAGTACCGGCGGCACGTACGGTGTCGCACAAAAACTCGCCGTTGTTACGTGCTCTTACACTGCTCAATGCGCTTCTGGCGTCAGCACCTGAGTGCGACTTGCTTGCATGGCGATGGGTGGCTGTGTGTTATGAATGCTTGAGATTTTGCGAGAGGATGGATGCTAGAGAGTCGAGGATTTTAATTTAATTTAATGCTTGAATTGATACCGTAGTTAAGTAATATGTTTTGTGTAATGTATTTTAAGTAATTTAGTTTCACGGTGCATTAGTTTAGAACTGTAAGGCCGTGTAATATAATTTTAAAATAAATAAATAAATAAATAAATAATATCCAGGTGACAAAGCAACAAATTGCTAAAATGTCTAATTGCCATAATGTCAAGTTACCAAAACAACAAATTGTTAAAAAGTCTTATTGTAAAACTTAATTGTTTTGATACAGTCACGGGCTATACAAATAGTACGATCCCAAGCCTTATGAAAATATGTATAAAAAAAAATTGTTATAAAAAATATGACCTCCTGCTCGAAAGAAATATGGGTCGTGAGAAACTAGACAGAAACAGAAACTATGTAACACATAGTGTAATTGACAGTAATATAAGGTCGGTGTATACGTGTTTTGGTTATAATGGCTGTCTCGATATTTATGTCGTCGACTGTACACAGAGGCAAATATGTGAGTACGAGTATGAGAGGGACGTAGGCTTTATGTCGGCGATAAACGTGATCGTGAAACAGTCTGGACATTCTCTGGATATTCAGAGACTTGTACATATTGCCTATAGTCTTTATAACATCTGGAGGTTATGACTTCTTGGACATTCAGAGACTTGTACATATTGACTAATGGTCTTTATAACATTTGGACGTTATGACTTCTTGGACATTCAGAGACTTGTACATATTGACTAATGGTCTTTATAACATTTGGACGTTATGACTTCTTGGACATTCAGAGACTTGTACATATTGACTAATGGTCTTTATAACATTTGGACGTTATGACTTCTTGGACATTCAGAGACTTGTACATATTGACTAATGGTCTTTATAACATTTGGACGTTATGACTTCTTGGACATTCAGAGACTTGTACATATTGACTAATGGTCTTTATAACATTTGGACGTTATGACTTCTTGGACATTCAGAGACTTGTACATATTGACTAATGGTCTTTATAACATTTGGACGTTATGACTTCTTGGACATTCAGAGACTTGTACATATTGACTAATGGTCTTTATAACATTTGGACGTTATGACTTCTTGGACATTCAGAGACTTGTACATATTGACTAATGGTCTTTATAACATTTGGACGTTATGACTTCTTGGACATTCAGAGACTTGTACATATTGACTAATGGTCTTTATAACATTTGGACGTTATGACTTCTTGGACATTCAGAGACTTGTACATATTGACTAATGGTCTTTATAACATTTGGACGTTATGACTTCTTGGACATTCAGAGACTTGTACATATTGACTAATGGTCTTTATAACATTTGGACGTTATGACTTCTTGGACATTCAGAGACTTGTACATATTGACTAATGGTCTTTATAACATTTGGACGTTATGACTTCTTGGACATTCAGAGACTTGTACATATTGACTAATGGTCTTTATAACATTTGGACGTTATGACTTCTTGGACATTCAGAGACTTGTACATATTGACTAATGGTCTTTATAACATTTGGACGTTATGACTTCTTGGACATTCAGAGACTTGTACATATTGACTAATGGTCTTTATAACATTTGGACGTTATGACTTCTTGGACATTCAGAGACTTGTACATATTGACTAATGGTCTTTATAACATTTGGACGTTATGACTTCTTGGACATTCAGAGACTTGTACATATTGACTAATGGTCTTTATAACATTTGGACGTTATAACTTGTTGGACAATCAGAGACTTGTCCATATTGAATAATGGTCTTTATAACATCTGGACGTTATGACTTCTTGGACATTCAGAGACTTGTCCATATTGAATAATGGTCTTTATAACATCTGGACGTTATGACTTCTTGGACATTCAGAGACTTGTACATATTGACTAACGGTCTTTGTAACAATCGGACTTTATGTCACTTTTAACATTCTGACACTTGGCCCAACATACCCTGGAGTCTTAGTTGTGTGTTGTTGTGTCAAGTGATGCCATACACAACGTATTGTTCTCTGTCGCTCGTGTCGTCACCTAGGGGCCACTGAAAATAGCGCCGAGGCTCGCCACGGCAACGCTGAGTGGCACCCTCTTTGGCACCGTTCGGCACAGCTTCTTATGTTTATTGTTTACTTTGCTTTCCTTGTTATCTGTCTGTGTCAAATGTGTGTTGAATAAATGTCTTTTATTATTATTTATTATTATTAATGTTGTAGTTTTAAGATGTCATTTTTGTACGCCCGTTGGTGGATCACAGAGTTCACTTAATACTGTAAGAACTTTATGTAATATAACTGTGTATCCGAAATAAATATTTACTTACTTAGTGAATTAACCAAATTAAGCATCAATAAGGATGGGAAATGTATGCTATAGAAGGTACTTTTTTTATCTATACAAATAAATAACGTTGATGTATCTGTTTTTAATTTCAAAATAATAACTTTTTACTAAATACGTATTACGGTACTTATAAAACAACAATTGGCGACTTGCCTATAGTAACAAATATTAATATATCGGTATTTCTGTGGAACGGTAGCTTAACATAAATAAATGCATGTCAAAGAAACAAAAAGATCATTTTGACTGTTACTTTTTTTCCTATTAAGGGTCAAAAGTTGTCAAAATAAGTGAAAAATAAATATTGCTTTTTAGTTCTGAATTACTAGTTTTTGCAATCCTCATCAAATTTCTGTCGTTTTTAATTCTACGATATTGGTCTAAAACAGTATTTACGGAAATAATTGCGAATTTCATATATTTCGTATAAACAAATCCAATGTAAAAAGAGCCCTGACGGCAATATAAAATGTATGACCGTCAGGGCTCTTTTTACATTGGTCTGGTATACACTCTAACTGAACTGTGACGTCATATTTCAGGGCCATTTTGTATGGAGCGTTTTTGTGAGTGGTATGAACTAGGACTTTTCAAGGCGTCGTATCTCGAAAAAAAAAACAACACAATAATGTTTTGCGAACACAGTTGGGTTTCTATGACTCAGTATTTTCCAAAATAAGATGAAATAAAAATCATGCAAGTAGCCAGTTTTAAAATTTTGCTGTCTGTCTGTTTATTCCGGCTAATCTCCGAAACGGCTGCACCGATTATGACGGGACTTTCACTGGCAGATAGCTGATATTATAAAAAGTAACTTAGCCTAATTTTTTAAAGAAAAAAAATTAGGGTTCCGCGCAAAAAAAATTATACCCATGAAATTGTGAACAAAATTTGGTCTACGCGGGTCAAACGCGGGGAACAGCTAGATAACTAGCTGTTCCCCGCGTTTGAATGAATAAAAAATTAAGAAAGTAAACAGCAGTTTGTCGTATCAACATTTTAATAAATAAAGAAGATTTTGATAAACTTATATTTATATATAAGTTTATCAAAATCTTGATATGACAAACTGCTGTTTATTTTGTAATTTTTTATTTATTAAAATGTTGATACGATCAACTGCTGTTTATTTTCTTTATTTATTAAAATGTTGATACGACAAACTGCTGTTTACTTTCTTAATTTTTTATTCATTAAAATGTTGATACGACAAAGTGCTTGTTCACTTTCTTAATTTATTATTTATTAAAATGTTAATACGACAAGCTGCTGTTTACTTTCTTACTTTACTTTTTTGCACGGCTCCAAATCAATTGCTGCTTAAGGATTTTCTTAATTTGCTATAATGACCCTAACATTGTCGATTTTTGTTGGTTTTCTCTAAAGTTAGATCGTGTTCGTATCCGCTCATCTGACATCTTTACATATAAAACAGTACCGTGACTAAGGTCTGTTCGGCAAGAGTTGATAAAAAAAGTAAAAAGTCAGGGCTTCTTAACTCATTACAAATAGCGGCCCGCTAATTAATTTTACCGATGATAGTAAAAAATTTAAGAGATTTTTTTAAATTTTTTCATAGAATATTATTACTGAATAGCCTAACTGTATAAAAAGAAAGCAACACTCGAACATAACACCCCAACGCCACACCCGAAGCCAATGACATTATTATATGTAGAATGACACAAGACACGTCATATTTATACTCAACGCGTTTTAAACATGTGTCATAGATATATTTTTTATTTTTCGTTTCTTTGGCCGAAGCCAGTGTAGATTATTGAATTGATATGAAATTTGACGCGGACATATAAGACATTAATTTGCAATATGGCGATTGTGTATATGAACAAAACAAATATATTTCTTTCGCCGCCGTCCGCCCGGTGTTAAACGCAGATGTTGTCACTACGACAACATCTGCGTCCATCTGCGTCCCTCGATAAGCGACGCCCGTCATACAGTTTGCGATAGTTAAGCGACAGTCGCTATTTCGAAACGATATCATAATATTTATCAGCTCTCGCCGAACAGACCTTAATCATGGAAAATACCTAATGAAGACAACTTTATAAAAATTGACCCAAATGTTACACTTGACAACAGTAATCATTTAATAATGATCAAGGTAAAATCAAATACTCGTAAAGATCGGAGAATCATCAATGACCTCAGTGCGGCATTCAAATAAGTGGATCTATGGACGTAGCTCAAGCAGCGGTGCGAGCGACATTTTAGGCTCAGACACAAAATATGGTTATGAATGAGGGGGTTCGAAATCCCTCTCCCCCCCCCTTAATACCGTGAGTGGATCTCAGGATAAACACGAACATCCATGTATCTTGGGCAGCATTCGGAAAGTCAAAGTTCATCTTTGCGTCGTCTATGATATGTTTCCTTATTTTTCTTATGTCATAATGTTATACATGATGTCTCATTTAAATCGGTCAGTATGGGAAGGTCTGAAACTATAAGACATACGCAGATCTGTTCTTAGGAACCATGTCATCGATTTTAATGGGATGAAAAACTGCATTCATACGTTTTTCATTTTAGACATCATGTTTCATAGAGCCATTTACTGCTTAAGACCTACATGATCGGTATCTGGATAGAAATAGTGTAAGTTTATTTTTTTCAAAACAACTGGGTTCGATTCCCGAGCTGAGTGCAGGTTTTTTTTAGGTGTATGAATGCGGTTTTTCTTCTTATTAAAATCGATGACAACCTTCCCTTGATTATAATACACACAGGTGTGTATTAATCAAGGGAAGGTTACTCATTCAATAATATTGTAATAAAAATGTACGTTATAAGCAAAATAATGTATTTGTAATTGCCTTATATTAAGGAGATAACTTAGTTGCACCCGCAGCCGCACTGTCCGGAGATGAAGACGGAGCCCGCGGCCTGCACGAGGCCGCCGAAGTCGACGGCGCCGAGCACCGGCACGGAGCCGACGACCACGGTGTTGCCGCTCGCGCCGATATTGCCCGCCACGCTCACCTGCCCGGTGCCCGAGCCGCCGTACTGCGCGCAGGAGCCCGCGCTAACGCTGTTCAGAGCATCTAGGTTGTTGTACGCATAGTTGTTGTAGGACTGACCAACACCGCAGTTGCTCATCACGGACTGTAAAACAAAAATATCACTTGAGATAAGTCCCGATTTAAGTGCTTAGTCACATTCCTAAGGGAGTTTCTAGGTGATTTCCGGGCTGTTCTTAGAGAGAGAGAAAGATTGACCGATATTTCTTAGGATTAAGGCAATAGGTCATTAAATATATACCTGGCAAGCCTGGATGCACAAAACGATGACTGCGAAAGGAGACATTTTTGAATATGCTAATTTTCTTTGAATAAAAAAAAGTTATAATATGGCCATGGCCAATGCCAGAAATAGGTCACTGATTAAAAGTAATTAATTGGTCAAATATATTATTAGGTAAATAATTGGTATGAGTTATTGTCAGGTTAAAGTGACATAATTTAATTTGCAATATATTTTATCAATTAGTAATTTGTACCGTCAAAGTGAAGCAAAGATTGTCAATAGGTGGTATATAAAGTAAAGGTTGTACCTGATAATTCATTGTTTAGTATGCTAACACACAACAAGATATATAAAAACGGTGTCCAAGGCTATTTATTATTCTTTGCGTTTCCGCTGTCTTGATCCAGGTGACACTTTAGTTATTTTTGGACTGCGCTCTCGGCCCGGCTCCCTCCATAAACGAAAGTCTTTGCCTGGAAATTATTATAAAGGATTTTTATCTCATTATGTAGTTCCGTTCTTCAATCTCGAACGTTGATGAAGACATTTAGAGTGGATTCATCCATACTCGTCTTATTTGGTTAACAAGTTTCTAACCTCAAAATGTGCAATTTTTGAGTGAAACAGCTGTTTTATCCTAAATAAATAGTCTAAGAGACGTGGAAGATCAACCTTCACCCATCAGATAACTTGATGAGACATATTTTTTTATCAAATATAATTTATTAACAAGCATGCCTATGATAAATTGCCTGTCAAAAGTTTTCATAGCTATTTTAAAATTAAAATTAATTCAATTAAAAATAGCTATGTAAAAGCGAACCTAGGCTAAATATTGGCAAAGTGACGTCGAAAATACGGTCTCCCGTTCTTTTTTTTGCAAGTAAACAGCTCTTTTAGTCATAAAGGTGCATTTTGAGGTTAGAAACTTGTTTACCAAATAAAACAAAAAGTATGGATGAATTCGCTTTAAATAGAATTCATAATCTTAAACATAATTCAATTGTAATTTTGTTTATATACAAAAATGAAAAAGAAAATTGAGACGAACATCTCAATAAAGAATACATTAAAACCTGAGGACTAACCAGGCGCCTCATTCGGGAACGCTAAGTGATTTTGTAGCTACTCGTAAGCCAGATTTCTCATTCCACTCTTCCGCACGACGCCAAATGCGTAAGAGCGAGATGAGAGATCTGGCTTACGAGTCGCTACAGAATCACTTAGCGTTCCCGAATGAGGCGCCAGGACCATCAACAGTTTCGCTCGTATGCAATTTAAAGCATCCTAATAAATTATAACACAAAATAAAGTAAAATATCTGATATCTAACCGAATAGAATGTCTTAGCCGTTACCAATTTCTAAGCAAAGTAATTTAATTATCAATTTTCTAATTGTAGTCGATCGCTGGCAACTGTATCCGCCCCAACTCCACCACGCTCAACGTTGGTTGTGGCTGCATTTCCCTGACGGAGAGCGGCGGCCCCTTCATCGTTACCAGCATCGGCCCCATCTCGCCCTCCGGCATCGCCGTGGCCTCCGACCTGTCACTTAACGAGGAGCTGGTCATTGAGGGCGTGCTGCCATTCCTGAGCGCCGTGGCCTTCGAGGGCTCCTACCCCACCAGCGGCACGGCGGCGGTTTCGTACGGCTGCGGTGACGGTAACATCGCCATCACTCAGGAGCTCGGCAACCCCGGTGGCAGCAACGCCGTCTCCAGCTCCGGCCTCGGCGTCAGCTCGATCGGCCTCCGCAGCTGCGGATGCAAACGCATCTAAATATTTAACTTTAGTTCAGTAACTGAAATAAAAACTAACAATTTAATAAGTTATGTATCTTTTAATTTACCACAATCTCAGCTGATCGTAAGTGACGATGAGGCGGAAGATGAAACATGCTTATCTAAGGTCTGTTCGCCGAGAGTTGATAAATATTATGATATCGTTTCGAAATAGCGACTGTCGCTTAACTATCGCAAACTGTATGACGGGCGTCGCTTATCGCCGCGCGCACTGAGTTTAGTGGTACGAGGGACGCAGATGTTGTCAACTGCGGTTTAACGCCGGGCGGACGGCGGCGAAAGAAATATATTTGTTTTGTTCATATACACAATCGCCATATTGCAAATTAATGTATTAAATGTCCGCGTCAAATGTCATATAAATTCAATAATCTGCACTGGCTTCGGCCAAAGAAACGAAAAAGAAAAAATATATCTATGACACATGTTTAAAACGCGTTTAGAATGGATATGACGTGTCTTGTGTCATTCCACGTATAATAATGTCATTGGCTTCGAGTGTGGCGTTGGGGTGCTCTGTTCGCGTGTTGCTTTCTTTTTATACAGTTAGGCTATTCAGTAATAATATTCTATGAAAAAGAAAAAAAACTTTAATTTTTTATTATCATCGGTAAAATTAATTAGCGGGCCGCCTTTTGTAATGAGTTAAGAAGCCCTGACTTTTTACTTTTTTAATCAACTCTCGCCGAACAGACCTAAGATAGTTCCTCTCGACTTGAAAAGGTCCAAGTTAAAGTGTGGCGCGCTGCCATCGCTGCCAAGTGACAGCTACGATCCTGTCAAGCGCGCCAAACATACTGTAGATGGCTCTGGTGTCGACTTCCTGTGGCGCGCTTTGTTTCGTTAAGCTTCCGTATTCTTGACCATATCCGACATATATATATATATTGTTATCTGTTTTATACTTTTTAGAGCGTAATTTTCCAGTAGTCGGATTTTACTTATTGAACTTATTACTTGATTCCGTTTATCATTTACCTACGGGCTACTTACTAGGTATGCGCTATTATTGTAATGTTCGCCTTGCATTGTAAATTGCAAATTGATGCAAATCACGGTCAGTCGCGACAGTAGGCACCGGCGCACAGTTATAATTAAAAAGAATGCATGTTGAATTTTTAAATATTGATTAAGAGCGAGTATATATTGGGCGCTCGGCGTTGCGTTGAGCGCGCGTTGATAGCGTACATACAGCGCGCGGCGCGGCGTTCGACAGGCGTTACTAGGGCGTCCATGGCTCTGTTCGGAAATGGACATCGTGAAATTTCAACCATTCCTATTTTTATAATCAGGACTTCCATGTCTCATATAGCTGGCCGCTTTTGGGTTTCATCTAAAGTTAATCTGTGTCAAAGTTATCTGTCTCCATTTTGGTGAAATGTGCGTCTACTCTACACGAAAACGCGCGATCAAATGTACAACCATATGGCGGCGTATGTATCTCGAAGCGCGCGGCTGACGCCCTCCCAACGCGCATTTGAACGAAAATCTCAAAGCGCGCGTTCGACGCGCGCTTGATCAAGAAACGCGCGCTTGCGTGTGTATACCTAGATAAGAATTACTGGTTTTCAAAACGCGCGTTACCAAACCGCGCGCTTCAAAACGCATAATGTGTACTCCCTCTAAGTCATTGATCTATAAATGCACAGCTATCTAATCAGGGCGAGCGAAGCGAGCCCTATCACTATCCCACAAGCTAGGCATTTTTGTGGTACACTTTACGGAAAAACTATCACACCTTTAGGTTTGGGCTGTAACATAGTATTTGTTAATCAATCAATAGAACGTACGTCAAAAAGAATATACCTTCCTTTTGTCCAGTTTTATAATGGGGAAGATGCATGCAAATCAAAATGAAGTTTAAATGATATATTATGGATTCACTGAAGCCTCTGCTGCACTGGGAGTGAAGAAATTGCATAGAATGCGTGCAGATGCTTATCATCCTGGCATGTCGTAAAAGTCGACTAAGGGACGGGTGCTCTCAATATGGTGGACTATCTGTATGGGCGATGGGCTGATCACCTGTCACCATACGGTTCATCATACCATCTTAGGACTAATTAATCGAACGTGGCCACAAGTAGTCTTGTGGCTCTGCCCACCCCATTAGGGATTTCGGGCGTGATAATATGTATGTATGTTTGTATTATTGTCCTTATATTAATTACGCACATAAGTTCCTTTTAAACTAATAGGCGCGAACCGGAGTTTTGTTGAACCCGCGACCCTCTTTCTGCACAAGATACCGTATGACTTCTAGGTTACCATGACGTTAAAAACGATTTATAATATATATTATAGGAACCGCACCGTTTCGTTGAAATATTTTACGACAAGACACTTCTCTTTCTTCCTTGATAGAAAAGAGTTAGTCTATCTGTCTGTCTTCACTATTTTTGTAACTCATATCAAAGCCACGCGACCCATCACTAGTATCGGAAACGGAAAGATCACATTGCTTATTAAAACCGACTACATAAATATAAATTTAGATATCATATGCAATTAAAAAGAGACGTATATGCAATTTTATATATTTAAAAAAATTATTCATTAGGTATCTAAAAAATTACACAAGGAAACTGATGTGGTCGTGCATCAGTTGCACCCGCAGCCGCACTGTCCGGAGATGGAGACGGAGCCCGCGGCCTGCACGAGGCCGCCGAAGTCGACGGCGCCGAGCACCGGCACGGAGCCGACGACGACGGTGTTGCCGCTCGCGCCGATGTCGCCCGCCGCGCTCACCTGCCCGGTGCCCGAGCCGCCGTACTGCGCGCAGGAGCCGGCGCTCACGCTGTTCAGAGCGTTGTTGTTAGCAACATTGATGGCACCCAGGTTGTTGTATCCATAGTTGCTATACGACTGACCGCAGTTGCTCATGACGGACTGAAAAATAAAGTATACATAAAAAAATTGCCCATTGCAGGCTGGGACATTTCTTGTCATGCACCTTGTTACAACTGAACATTTTTAGAAAGGTATTTGAAAATGATGATTAAAGAAAAGTACAAAGGAAAAACGTTTTATTTTTACCTGGATCAGGCAAGCCTGCACACACATAGCGAAAATGGCGAGGGGAGACATTGTCAGTAGTTTCTTGTTCGTTGGAAGAAATAGGAATGATTTTAAAAAGCCCTTTCATCGTTTTTATACGATATATTACTGTTAGTATTAACAAAGAGATAGTTCAGTGATATTGCAAAGTAATTTAGAAATGATAAAGCACCTTAGTTTCAATTTCTATTCGATTACTTAACAAATTGCTGTATTTATCATTTGTGTGTAAATGACATTAATAGGTCATTTCTATAAAATTCTGTGACTTTTTAACGAAACGACCGTCATTCAGCATTTGATTACGCAGACGCTAAGATTCTTTCTGATGAGAACTGTTAAAACATGAGTTTTATGAATGACTCATCATCATTATTTTTTCAACCCGGGTGTTCATTGCTGGGTCATAGATGTCCAACGGTCTCCAGCGACCTTAACAATAGGTATGGTTCATCTCGTAGCAGGCCGACCTACGCTGCGTCAAGATGACTCACTTGCTTAATTTTATACGTGACCTGCAGAACTCTCTCAAAAATGGTGATAGAAAAGACGGATTGAAAAAGTCAAAGTCACGTATTCAGCAACCTGCTCAGCTATCGGACAAGAAAGGTGCAGCGTTGCAGAAATAGCTGATAGTGGGTAGGACGTGATCTATCGCGACCTATATTTGTGTAATCTCGCCTTGACGTCTATTTACTTCTTTCAAATTGTTTTGAAAAGATTTATAGGTAATTACATATAGAAGTTCTTCAAATTGCAACAAGGCATCATTCCAGTGTTTAACATTCAAACACAAAATGGCATTCAAAGCTATTCTCCTCTGCGCTTCTGCCCTCCTGGTTCAGGTGGATAGACAATTATTTTATTACGTTTTCAGATTAATTTGTATTATTTATTAAGATACACTTGTTTATTTACAGTTAAAATCTCTATTTAGTATTCAATTGGGTTAGTATCACGGGGTCTAATTAGCAGGTCGTCTATGAAGCTGCTTCTCTTCTATAAAACTGTGCAGTAGTGTTTTTTTTTTATGTCAATTGACTGGCAAACGAGCTGACGGCCCACCTGATGGAAAGTGGTCCATCCACCGCCGCCCATGGACATCTGCAACACCAGAGGTGCTGCCAATGCGATGCCAGTCAAAGGAGGATGGGGAATGGGGATGGGATAGGGATGAGGGAATAGGCCTCCGGATCTCGTCACTCACCGTACGAAACGCAATAGCAAGCTATTACTTTACGCCGATATTCTGTGAGAGTGTGGTACTACCCCAGCCGAGCCGGCCCATTCGAACAGTAATCATATAGTGAGGATTCCTGTTTGGCTCTACCACTACGAAAAATGTGTATGTTGTTTGTATCTTGTGTCTACTGCACAGTTTTATAGAGACAAGGGAGCTGTTTATGCTCATATGAGTTTCATCAAAGGCTTTGGATATGTCCACAGAAGAGACAGAACCTACATTTTTGTATAAACCAATTTTTATTTTTGGGGATACTTACTTTTTACTATATCACCAATTTCTATTTATCAGTGAGTTGGCAAACTAGACAAGCTGCTATTTAGATGAAGTTTGACTTAGACCAGTTGATACGAAGACCATAGACGAGTTGATAATTAGACAAGTTGCTACCCCAAATTATGCTGAACCAGATACTTTTTAGACGAGCTACTACCAATTAGACGAAATCCGAAATAGACGACCAGCGATTATACTTTCTAATATTTTCTTTTGTTTATAAATGACTTAAGATATTTTGCTACCCGTTTATGCTTTGTTCATTTATTATGTTTGCTATCATTTAGTTGTTTTATTTATTTATAAGCGAAACCGTCACACTTGATAAAAATAAACTTGATAATAATAATAGGTTTCGTTCAAACAGTTAAATAAATGGTTTATGTAAAGTAAACAATATGACTGCCATTTCGCGCTAAGTTCAAAGTTATACTTTAAGCTCTATGTACCTACTGGTTTTTTAATTGTACGCGGAAAGGAAGACTGTAGCCTCGCAAGTGACCTGATTCTTGGGATCGGTAGGCACACATAGCATATTCAGTACCTACCTCTGAATCTTATTAATTCCATTATATTATCACCCAGTTGATTTAAATCCAAGAAGCCTTTTCATCCTATGGGAGATCCATATGAGAGATGTTCGACGAATTTACTTTTAATTAAAACATGTTTATGTATAGGTTGACATGGCGTCTATTTATTTGATCTCGGATCAAATGTTTAAACGGCGTTTGTGAATTCGGCCAATTGACACAGCATGTTTACATTACCTTACACTTATCGCGGAACCAGCGAGCTACATCTTCGGCCTCGTCATCACTTACCATCAGGTGAGACCGAGGTCAATCGCTGGTCGGTCTTTAAATAAAAATAAAAAAAACTTATCGCGGAATAAGAAAGTAATGATATCTTAGGAAGTAGCTTAAGTAAGTATCAACTGCAGGTTTTACTGAGGGGTTTCGTACTTTTAGGATGTATTGGAGGGTACTCTTTTACTCTCACTCGGTTGTCAGTCGGTTCTCATTAGTTGTCTGTCCATCCGTCGAAAGGTATTCTTTCAGTTCCACAAGATACAGTGCTATCACATACCTAAAAATTATTCGCTCCAGGACAAAGATGATAATAATTCATAACTCATTAGGAGATACGAGTATGCTAAGTCTATGTAGTGTCCTCCCCTTCTTACCTCCATTCTTGTGTTTGTTTAGCGTATGCTCTACTAATCCTGTTATCTCCCATTCGGTCTGCTCTAGCTTTGATAGATTAATTTTTGTGTAAAATTTAGATGTAAAATTTGATGAATTTAAAAAGAAATACAAATCAACGCATACAATAACATATACAATAATATCATGACGTAAATAATAAAATGATATTAGATTAACATTATGCAGTGTGACATAACTCGACTATACTCGCATAATGTAACCTTCATGATGCAAGAGTTTTGGCCCAAGGGTATCATATTTCGGTGATGCCGCGGCCAGCTGGCTGAATATGACTCCGTGAAATTGCGTCACAAATCGCGGAATTAATGTGTTAGTTTTAAGCTATTTTGTTTACTTATGTATATGTAAGACTTTAAGGTATTGATGAGTATTCATGTTATGAGCCTTATTGCTTGTAAGTATTAAAAGGTATTATTATAACGATTGAGTAACACATTGTAAAGATTTCCCCCTAAAAAGAAAATTAAAGTGTGAAGGGGTTATCCTCAGAATTTGCCTACAAAGTCAAACCACTAAACTCTATTCGTCTAGGTAGTTAAATAAATATAACCAATGTAAGCCACGTGACTCGGCTAACCCCCCAATCAAGATGTATCTACCACCGATAAAAAAGGAGATGGCTGGATTATAGGTACTTATGAATCACGTGGGTGATGAGTAGGTGTATAGGCTTAACGGTAATTTGACAGTGTGATATAACAGCAACACAGCAAAACTACACCCAAGCAACTTAAGAGGACTGTAAACCAAAGGATGAAATTAGCCTTTTCATACAAAAGGCGATGACGATTTCCACCCCTTAAAGGTTAACCAATTTTGACAATTTTTTTACAGATAGAGCTAAGTCTTGGTCTATACGTTTTTGAATATTGCATATTGACAAAGTAAAATAATCGCCACAATAAGTTTTGTATGAGAATACTAAAACAACAATAAAAATGAATTTATTTATTAAGTATATTAAAAAAAAAAAACCTTGATTATGTTCTGACTGACAACCTATCAAAAATTGGTCAACATCGGTTAACATTTAAGGGATGGAAATCATTATCACCTTTTGTATGAAAAGCTGTAGGTACACACTTCTTTTAAAACCATCAATCAAATTAAAATGTATACGGCACGGTTAGTTAAACAACAGGTACCTTCAAATTTAACTTTTCACAACAACATTTCTATCTGACTTGATGTTTATTCGATAGCCAGCTTTGTTAATCAAAAACATTAATTAGTTTCGAAAAGCATTTATTTTCAATAGTAAGAGCATCAAAGAAATGACGCTTCAATTGCAGAAAAGGAGAATTTAGAGACATCCACATCCGCACTGGCCGCAAATGGAGGTGGAGCCAGAAGCTTGCGTGCATCCGTTGAACGAAACGCTTCCGAGCACCGGCACCTTGCCGACCACTTCAGTCTGCCCGGAGATGCAGATGTCACCGGCAGCGCTCACCACGCCTTCGCCCTGTCCCCCGTAGCTATTGTAGCTGCCGGAGCCGGAGCCCAGGTTGACATTGCTGACGGACACGCTGGGGGCGCTCATGTAGCTAACGCCACGGTTGACATTACCGCAGCCGCAGTTGCTCATCACGGACTGTTAAAACAGACATTCACTATTAAACGAGATTCAGCTAAATAACTAAAGGGTAAGCTGCAAATAAGTATTTTCGTAATGACACAATTAATGGAAAACTTGTTAACTCAAACTGAATAAGGTATTTACCTGGATCAGGCAAGCCTGGATGCAAAGAACCAACACAGTGAAGGGAGACATTTTCAAAATACGTTGCTTGCACAGATGTGTAAACTGTAATGTTTTGAGTAGCATAGATGTGGTTTTTATATACCCTTATGACACTGAAAGCGAACAAACTGTATGATAACATTGTGAAAAAAGAAATTAACGTGGAAACCGTGATTAGGCTTTGGGGCATGCCGAAATAGAACTGATAGTGGGATGGGACGTGGTTTATCATGACCTTTGTTTGTGAAGTCGATGTATTGCTTGAATAATGTATGTTGTTGACTATCAGCTATTTTGCAAAAGCACGAGACTTCATTATAAATACTCTTGGGATTGTAACAGAAAATCATTCCGGTGTTAAACATTCACTAAGAAGAAACCAAAATGGCATTCAAAGCTATCCTCCTCTGCGCTTCCGCCATCCTGGTCCAGGTAATAAAACAAATTTTCTATATTTTTCATTGTTTGTAATACTAATGTACAACAGTTTGCATCATATTTGTAACGGCGAGATCTTTTGCATTTGTAATGCCTGGTTAGCACAAGAATATTATTTTTTATTGATCACAAATATCTGCTGCAGAAAACAATTTAGTGTCGCACATATTCATCTGCCCTTGTTTCTTTAGTTTTTGTATTCGTTGCCGAGAGCTTTTGTAGCTATTAATGAAATAAGTAATTAAATAAGCTAATATTTTGCTGCGATAATTTAAATTAGAGGTACATAAACTCATAATACATACAACCCTGCTTAATAAATTGTGTTGATTCGTGAAAATTATATGCTATGTGTTTACATTATTCTTTTTGAAATTCAATAATTGTATCATTCTGTTGCAGTCTATCACTGCCAATTGTGGTCAGCGCTTGATCGTGCCAAGCTGCGGCTGCTCCTCGAGGAACGACTATGTGGCCATCTCCAACAGCGGAGGGGACTTCAAAGTCACCAGCATCGGCCCCATCTCTCCCTCCGGCATCGCCGTCGCCTCTGACTTGTCTCTGGATGGGAATCTGGATGTCTCTGGCATTCTGCCTTTCTTGAGCGCCGTGGCCTTCGAAAACAGCTTCGACACAAAGGGGTCAGCTGCGGTCTCCTACGGCTGCGGCGACGGCAGCATCGGCATCCAGAACGTGATTGGCGGCAACTCTGGCTCTAACCTCAACAACATCTATGGCTGCGGTTGCAAAAACTGATTTAAATATTCACGCAACAACTGAAAAGCTTCTTTTTTCAACATCAACATCCTTAACGTGATTCGAGCCATGTGTTAGATCACGGCTCTAAAAATAAGGTGTTATTTGACTGACCAAATTACTCAACTTTGTTTTCGAAAAATAAATAATCCGCTTACCAACATTACTTGATTTTATTTTAATCATGAATATCAGGTTTAGATAGTTTAAAAATCCTGAATACCTACTTTACTGAAGAGATATAGTATCCACAAGTGGACCCGCCACGGCTTTGCTCGCGGTATTTTCTATACAAACTTCATTTATTTATTTATTTATTCGAATCAACTGTGTGCAACATTACAGAAAAATCCATGGCGTTACAACGATTCAATAGAATGACTTAAGAATAACTTAAACTAGATTAAAACTAACTAAACTACCATCTGGTCCATCCATACTTCTCTCTAACACTCTCTTCCATTCAATTATCAGCCTCGCTATCCCTGTCACAAACACATCCCCCAGCGGTGTTGCAGCGAGTACAGAGTTGAGGAGCGCAGTCGCGCGGGGAATGGGTGAATGTCGGTACAGATTAGTGCGCGAGGGCGCACTTGCTCACCACCCCTTTTCACCCCTATAGGGATGGAATTTCAAAAAATCCCTCCTTAGTGCACCTCTAGGGTACTCAAGGAATATCTCCTCTAAATTTTAAACCTCTAGGCTGTGCGTTGTCTATAAGTGAGTCATGGTACTGTTTTATATGTATTTATAATAGCTAGAACAAGAATCCAAATAAGCTGGCATTGAGAAAAGAGGCTGCGGTTGCTTCTAAATGAATGAACCTTATTCCTCCCACAAATAGCGAATGAAAAAAAAGATGGAACTATTATAAACAGCCAAAAATAATCCTACGCAAATAGTAATGTTGTAAAGTCTGTCCACCGAAAGTTGATAAATATTATGATATTGTCTCGAAATAGCGACTGTCGCTTACCCATCGCAATCTATATGAGGGGCGTCGCTTATCGCCGCGTGCACTGAGTTTCGTGGTACACTGCATGCAGTTGTTGTCAAGAGTGGCGCCACGTCGTGCGGGCGAGCGCACGCATTATTAGTGGGCCACTATTTGTAATGAGTTAAGAAGCCCTGATTTTTTTATAATAACACAATAATAATAAACCTTTTCCACTGTAAGACAATGTGGATTTTACAACATTTTTCATTTTCTCTCAGTCATTCTCCACACTCACGAACGTTCTAATTATGTATGGAATTATTAGTAGTTACTAAACCTCGCCACACTTAAAAAGAGTGCTGTCGGTGGGGGCTGCGCGGTAGTTGATTTACCGGCCAAATTTGTATGTGGTATTGGTATGAGGTGAGGTACGACGGGGGGATTACGCGCAGTATGTCTGTGCCGTCACGCTACTGGTTCTTCGTCCCCACCATTTAAGCCGCTTCTTAGGAAAGCAACAGAGTACGTACGCTCACTCGATTGGTCCTCTCAGGCGCTCCCGACACGTCCTGTCGGACCCTGATGACGCAATCACTATCGCTACGCAGAACGTTTAGAACTTCGTAACCCAACTTCATCACAGGGTAACATTAGCTCTTCGCCTCACTCACTACATCTCCCCCTCCGGAGGAGGCCCCTCCCCCAAACTACGCCACAAGTGGGCGACCCCACTATTTGAACCGGTATCGCCATATACCGGGTAGATTCTCTCCGAGACACGCTGACTGTGTTTCTTGCGGCGCTTCTTCTCAGTCATTGGTAACGTACTCGTAACTTTCCGAAGCACTAGTAGCACTAAAACCGATTGAAATTGAAATTCTGCTAGCGTCCTAAGTCCAAGATTCTTCTTAGGAGACCCTTAGGCATGCTAAGTGTATAAACCCAACATGCCGAGGGCCCTTCCAGCCTTCGCATGAATCCTGGTGATGCTATGGGAGTCGTCTGAGACTACCAGCTTAGGTTAAACCGAGAAAAGAAAAAAAACTGGTTCGTCAGTCGACCTTTGCTGCCCGCATTGTGTATACATTTTACGCACGTTTCAGTGCACGACAATTTTGCTTAAAAATTACTGAAAAAATAAATATAATGTTTATCGTTAAATGAAGAGAGAAGGTTGAAGGTTGAAGGTCCCAGTCCAGCAGAACGAGCTAGGTGCCAAGAAAACCTTTTTTTGACCCGCTCTATAGGAAGTGCATGTTTGGCGAAGTGTAGGACTAAGCTATTGTAAAGGAGTATTTTAGTGGCACTTACGGAAGACCTTTCCATTTGGGTAATAATCACATTTAGGTTCAGAAATGTCCCTCCTATTCCCGAAAGTTAAGGCCGGATATGTTTTGTTTGGACTATAATCGCATGTAGGGCGTCAGGCATAGTTTTGGCCTGTATATTGAATCCTTCGTTTTCATTAACTTTTTGCCACAGGAAGTTTAAATCTTTTTTCTTAACGTGATTATTACCAATTTCATAGAAAAAGTGTGTTTGATTGTACATACAAAGTTCATGGCAGGATCACTTTTCTGAACAGAAGATTTCGTTGGCACCCATTGAAATATATAGTAAGGAACTGCTCAAAACAATTCTCGCGATGCTTACTTTTGTGGTGTCAGAACGCGAATCTGATACCATCGCGGGTTCAGTCACATGTCAACCACCATCCACGATACACATTTAAGTGACACTTATAATTGAAAAAATGCCCTCCCGCATCGTGCGGTGTGAGACCGCAGCACCACCGAACACACCGTCACAATGATATGATAGCGTGTGAATCAAGCAATATTAGACTTTTGTATGTATGTCGTAACAACTAAGACATCAGCAATAGGGTGTGGGTAAGCCATCGCGCTGGCGTTTGATAACCTATACTTACTATGAGACTTGTTACACCAAATTGTATTGATAGGCATATCCTTCTTTTGAGATCTTTGTTGACATCTAATTTCTCAATATATATAACGTCAATGGAAAATATCCGGACATCTATAAAATCTCTTTAAACATTCATGGTACATAACCCTTGTGCGAGGAAATGTTAATTTCTACGGTCAATCCATTCTTACTTTTCTTATTTGGTAAACAAGTTTATAACCTCAAAATGTATCTTTTTGGGTGAAACAGCCATTTCATCCTAAATAAAGCAATGCTGGGTGAAAAATTGGCAAAGTTATGCCTAAAATATTATCTCCGGTTGCTTTATTTACGAGGAAATAGCTGTTCAACAAAGGTTAATTTTGAGGTTAGAAATTTGTTTACCTAAAGACAAGTAAGGATGGATCGACTGTAGAAATTAACTTATGAGCACCTTTCGAATGTAAAATCTTATGTTGTGGTTAAGAATAAGTTTACGGATCAAGGTGTAAACTAACATTACCAGAGTTGTTAATATCTTTACTAATAACACGTGCGAGAGCGTTTCCGAATTGCCCAGGCAAGTCAAACAATACTAATGAATTCAAAGAATTTTCACTATACTATCGAATTAACAAATTGATGGGGTTGTTAAAAAAATCTTTATACGATCGAAAAAGCATTTATTTCGGATGGTTGGAATAGCAGGGAAACGACGTTTGAACAGCAGGAAAGATGGCAATCTATTGGCACCCGCATCCGCACTGGCCGGTGATGGAGGTGGCGCCGGAGGCCTGCGTGCACCCGTTGAACGACGCTTGTCCGAGCACCGGCACCTTTCCGACCACTGCGGTCTGCCCGGAGATGCAGATGTCACCGGCAGCGCTCACCACGCCTTCGCCCTGCCCGCCGTAGCTGTTGTAGCTGCCGGAGCCCAGGTTGACTTTGCTGCAGGACACGCTGGGGGCGCTCTTGTAGCTAACGGCAGGGTAGCCATTGCCGCAACCGCAGTTGCTCATCACGGACTGTTAAGACATACATTCACTATTAAACGAGGGTCAGCTAAATAACTAAAGGGTAAGCTGCAAATAAGTATTCTCGTAATGATACAATTAGCGGAAAGCTTGTCAACCGAAGTTGAATAATAAGGTATTATTTACCTGGATCAGGCAAGCCTGGATGCAAAGGACCAACACGGTGAAGGGAGACATCTTGTAATTAGTTGCTTGTTTAACTGATGTGTAAACTGTGTCATTGCGGGCATAGACTAAGGCTTTTATACAAAAACAAACTTTGAAAGGAAACAATTAAATGGCTGATAACATTGTGAAAGAACTATTCACCTGCGGCACGTTCCTACGAGTTATCAGGTCGGGATAGTCGTGATAGTAATGGTGGAACGTGGTTAATCGTGACCTTTTGAAAGGATTCAGGCAAGAGGTTATATCACTTAGCCTTGAACATTGTGTATTATTTTTATCTATGTATGAAGGGCGAATCATATAAAAGGTGTTCAGTTTGGTAATTAATCATTCCAGTGTGAAACATTCACTAAGAACTAACCAAAATGGCATTCAAAGCTATCCTCCTCTGCGCTTCGGCCCTCCTGGTCCAGGTAATGAATCAATTCATTGTCGTACAATTTTGATTTTGTACAAATATTTTCGATGTGATTGAGATATTACTAGAACCGATTATATGTATAATTTTATATTGTATATTTGTTGCAGTCTATCTCTGCCAATTGTGGTCAGCGCTTGATCGTGCCGAGTTGCGGCTGTTCCTCAAGGAACGAGTATGTGGCCATCTCCAACAGCGGAGGGGACTTCAAAGTCACCAGCATCGGCCCCATCTCTCCCTCCGGCATCGCCGTCGCCTCTGACCTGTCTTTGGATGGGAAACTGGATGTCGCCGGCACTCTGCCTTTCTTGAGCGCCGTGGCCTTCGAAAACAACTTCGACACAAAGGGGTCAGCTGCGGTCTCCTACGGCTGCGGTGACGGCAACATCGGCATCCTGGAGGTGATTGGAGGCAGCGCTGGCCCCAAAACCGTTGGCTGCGGCTGCAAATACTGATTTAATGTTGGCAAATTGATTCCTTATTATCTTCGAAAAATAAATTGCATCAGCCTTATTTGACATTATTTGTTATAAACCCAGTATTCAGTAATGAATATTTTGAAAATCTTTGACAGTTATCGAACCCTTATGGTTTCGCCATGTCCATCTCTCTGTATGTCACAGCCACTTTTTCTCGAAGAATGTTTAGATAACCAAGCAGATATTTTGTACGATTGATAATGTTGGTCCCGCGCACAAAGATAAAGAATAAAATTGGGAAAAATTTTTTTTTTACGCTGGCTGGCTTTTATATACTTATAAAAATGTAAAACAAGGGTAAAATAATGTTTGTTTATTCTACAATCTCTAATGGTGTGTCGTTACATAGTAATTGTTTTTTTTTTTTTCATTTATTGCGCTCTAAAGGTGTTATTTTTGTTGGTGTTACGTGTCCCTATCCTCTACAGCCAAAACTGTAAGGTCTAAAAATCTGAAAAAATATCGAATGAAGTAATGAAGTTAAAAGGAAAACTATTACGATAAAGAAGGCTTCATTGGTTCATGAGTTATAGGCGACTAACTTGTTAATACATAGGTACAATTCTGGAACACTTCTATACTAAACAGCATAGATTGTGGCATACATTTAGTTCAAAATAAAAGATTCAACTGACCGCTAGGTAGATAACGATTTTTTAATATTACAAATTAGATCTGCTATGTACCAATATTTCCGTTTAAGTCATGTTTTACTAATAACTTCATAACAAAAAAATCAATGTAATCTAATTTATATTGACGTAAAAGTTACTTAGATATCATTAAAAATATATTACATTTTTTCTTTAACATTTGCTTAACATGCGTAATGTTAAGCAACTGTTAAAGAAAAAAACGGTTTTAACTGTCTCCTCAAAAGTAGACCATTTTGTAATTCGCACCGACGATTTGTAATATTAATAAAAACAGGTCAATTGCGAGCCGGACTCGCGCACCAAGGGTTACGTACTACGCCAATTTGGCATGGTTTCAACCAATCAATTATTATACTTTATGATAAGTAATGGTATAGTTAACAACTTTGATAGTTGCAACTAAGTTGTCAGATTCTTAAACTGATAATTTAATGTTATAATGAATTAGATTCGGATAATATAATATTTGTACGCCTGCATGCAGGCTGAATACAATGTACATTACTATTGACATGACATCTTTTATAAAACTGTATTGATGCAAAAAAGTTGATTTGATTTGATTTTCAACGGTAATTTTCTGGTTTGATTTCAGTATATTTTTCACATTTCTGTAACAGAACATCATTGAATTGATATTTGTTGTTAGACTATGGATTATAAACTAAATTAGGCCAAATATGATAGCTGAAACTTAAGCTGTAATGAAAATACAGCTGGAACAAAATTGGTCTAAAATCAGTAAATTTTTAGGGTATCAATGTATGGGGAGCTTCACAGGCTTAAAACTTTTTGATATTTTTATTATTTGCTAGTATTTATGCCATAACAACCTTATTCTGTGAAAATTGCAACCTTCGCTCTTACCGTGGCCTCTGACAGACGGATGGACGGACGGACGGAGGGACGTTGTAGGCTCAGTAATAGGGTCCCGTTGATCCCTAATTGTAGAATGCTGTAGCTAAGTCATTTATTTATTTATTAGCTAAAAGAATGCAAAAATATCGCCAAACTACAAAGCAGTTTGTTGGCGATTTATTACAGTTCTTTCTGGCTGTTGTGCACAAAATATACAATGCAATGATTACATAATTCTCAACAGGCAGATGATAGATAGGTGGCCTTATAACTATACAGCGATAGCTTCCAGACTTCTTGCATGTGTTTTTTCTCCTTTTAATAATTAATTAAGAGGAGCGTGAACCTACGGCTTTTCATACGAAAGGCGATAACGATTTCCGCCCTTTAAATGTTAACCGATGATCACCAATTTTTGATAAGTTGTCAGTCAGAACAAAAACTAGGTCTATACGTTTTGATTTTTTCACTTTAATCAATAAATTCAGTTTCATTGTGGTTTCAGTATTCTCATACAAAACTAATTTCGAAATTATTTGACTTTCTTGATTTTTAATCAAAATTCAAAAAACGTATAGACCTAGATTTTGTTCTGACTGACAACCTATCAAAAATTGGTTAAAAATCGGTTAACATTTAAGGGCTAATAATCGTTATCGCCTTTTGCATGAAAAGGGTGATTTTTGCCTTTGGTTCACAATCCTCTTAACTACTCTTTTCCTTGAATGTATCTATCAACCAGGAATTCAATTTGTTTTTGAAAACTCGACTCGTTGTATCAAGTACCTTCTCTTCCTTTGCCCGTAATAATTACCTAATTGTCAACCTTAAATCAGTAGTTGATCATACTTGCTAAGTTTAACCAATATCGTCTGTCAAAGTTAATAATTTTACATATTGTCAATTCAATTGGACTGGAGAAAGCTGACCTTTTATGAGAAAATTTATAAGAATGCAATGTACAATGAATAAAAACTGCATTTCTTAATTCCAGCTACTGCACACTCCTCTGCTGCACTGGCCACTCCTCTGCTGCACTGGGAGTGAAGAAATAGCATAGAATGCGTGCAGATGCTTATCATCCTGGCATGTCATGGCATGGTATATACTTAGATTTGTATAAAACTGTAGACATCATTGTTGACTTATATGTGTACTGATTTGAAAAAATGATACCTCACCGAGTTTCTTGCCGGCTCTTCTCAGTAGAGGATTTTTTCCGAACCGGTGGTAGATTCATTCCTTGACCTTCATAAGAGCTTGTAAAAGCCTAAATTGAATAAAGATAGTTTGACTTGACTTTGACTTTGACTTTGTCGTAAGAGTCGACTAAGGGACGGGTCCTCTTCAACATGGTGGACTATCTGTATGGGCGATGGGCTGATCACCTGTCACCATACGGTTCATCATACCATCTTAGGACTAATTAATCGAACGTGGCCACAAGTAATCTTGTGGCTCTGCCCACCCCATTAGGGATTTCGGGCGTGATAATATGTATGTATGCATTAGGAGGCCCGAGCTTTCGTGATTAGTTAGTGAGTGAGTGAATGGCTAAAAGCGAAATACGCTTTGACTTGTAAGACGTAACGCAAAATCATTGTTTTAGACACATTTCAGTTAAACGTTCCCTGTAGGATTTAGACATCCCACTCAGAAATACTTTAACGAAAGTTCAACCCTAAAGAGGTGAGATAGGGTTCAAAGTTTATATGGGAAATGCTGGGCGAGGCTGCTACGGGGCTGTTAGGGACTTTGGGTCGCTGAGATCATAGAACTATATCGATATAGAAGGAAAGAAATCGTCGATTTGTATGGAAACTGAGCGTGTAACATTTATGCGTGGTTACTTTGATACCACGAGTGTAATTTAGTGACGGGAAGCATATGTCGCGCGAAAATGATTCAAAAGCATCGCTTAGCACGCGGCGAACCGAGTCTAGGCACCGCCGCTCCCGCCCTCCGCGCCGCGCCGCCGCCGTTGTTACACACAAAGATGAACTCACGACATCTTTTTGGCACGCGGGAACATACACTCTTTCCTTCTATCTCGATACAGTTCTGTGGCTGAGACGTTGGAGTCAGAGTATGTAGGCAAATACAGAATGCCGATAGGATTAGGCAAGCATAAATGCTTGTAAACTTATTATAAAGTACAACAACGATAGGCAATAAATACTACTTGTTGCCATATCTTTTATTGAAAAGATAGCCAAGACTTGGTTGACCAGTCAAATTAAAACTTTCGTATGACATTATAAATACTTGAAATAAACACCGCTTTACTCACAATTTATTGTCAGGAATGGCCCGACATGTTTGGTCTCGTGAGTCCTTCTTCAGGGGTTGAGAGCAGTGCGTGGGTTGCTTCGACCGCGACTGCACTCAACGCCTGAAGAAGGACTCCATATGAGTCGGAAACATGTCAGGCTATTCCTAAAAATAAATAGTGAATAGGCCGTATTTGAAGTGTAATATGTGTATTTGAATTAAGGCCGCTTGAAAAGTTTTGCCTAATTTAATGATAACTTAAAAAAGAGTGAAAAAAGTCGCCAAAATATTGTCAGAATGCATTTAATTTCAACCTTAATCACATGAGGATTGAGTATAGTCAAAAATTGCTGTACATCTTCGAAGATTAGTTGCAGCCGCAGCCGCATCCGCACTGGCCGGTGACGCTGGTGGAACCGCATGCGTTCACCTTGCCGCCGAACGACACTTCGCCGAGCACCGGCACCGTGCCGACCACCACCGTGGTGCCGCTCGCGCCGATCTGGCCGACCGCGTTCACCGAGCCGGAGCCCTGCCCGCCGTACCCACCGTAACCGCCGGAGCTGACGCTCATGCTGGGCTTGTTGATGTAGCTGGCAGGGGCGCTGTATTTGACGGTGGGGACATTGTACTCCACGCAGGGTGCACTGTACTCCACGATGGGGGCACTGTACTCCACGATGGGGGCACTGTACTCCACGCAGGGGGCGCTGTACTCTACGATGGGGGCGCTGTACTCCACGATGGGGGCGCTGTACTCCACGACGGGAGCGCTGTACTGGTAGTTGCGGTATCCGTTGTTGCAGCCGCAGTTGACACGGTTGCTCATCACGGACTGTTAAAGCAACACACATTTTTATTATTGGCAAAATACTACATTTGCAGATACATACAACGTAAGAACAGGTTTTTTTAGTGAAGCTAAGTGTCGCGGGTTCATACCTCGTCTAGGTATTCGCTTCTTTTGTAAATTGTTTGCTACTTATCAGCAAAGCGTATTTAACAAAAAAGCTAAAGTTACATTTACCTGGATCAGGCAAGCCTGGATGCAAAGGACCAACACGGTGAAAGGAGACATCTTCAAACTTCGTTACTTGCTTCGCTGGTATGGAAACTGTATCATTGTTAGAATACACCGAGGCTTTTATACAACAGAAGCCATGAAATAAACCGACGAAAGACATGACAACAGACAACATTGTGAAAGACGATAATACCTGACGAACGTGAGTTATCAGGTCGGGATAGTCGTCGTAAAACGGTAAAACGTGGTTTGCCGCGACCTATTAACTGCGTGGATTAAAACAGTATATTACTTATCTTACTCAGTGTTAGGCAATTCGCATTGTCCTACTCTATCAACGGAGTTTTAGTAAATACAAATAATTATATATAAAGAGTGTATAGCTCAAAAAAGAATCATTCCGGTGTAAGACATTCACTAAGAAACAACCAAAATGGCATTTAAAGCTATCCTCCTCTGTGCTTCGGCCCTCCTGGTCCAGGTAATAAATAGATTAATTTTCTTTCTTTGTCTTTGCTTTCTGTACTGTTTTTGATGATGAAGTATAATTTAAATATATTTGTTGCAGTCCATCTCTGCTAATTGTGGTCAGCGCTTAATCGTGCCGACCTGTGGCTGCTCCTCGAGAAACGACTACGTGGCCATCTCCAGCAGCGGAGGGGACTTCAAAGTCACCAGCATCGGCCCCATCTCTCCCTCTGGCATCGCCGTCGCCTCTGACTTGTCTTTGGATGGGAACCTGGATGTCTCCGGCTCTCTGCCTTTCCTGAGTGCCGTGGCCTTCGAAGACAGTTTCAACACACAGGGGTCAGCTGGAGTCTCCTACGGCTGCGGTGACGGCAACATCGGCATCCAGGAGGTGATTGGTGGCAGCTCTGGCCCCAAAACCGTTGGCTGCGGTTGCAAATACTGATTTGATGTTGGCCCATTCATTCCTTATTATCTACGAGAAATAAATTGCTACATCTTTATTTTACATTATTTGATTATAAACCCACTATTCAGTTATGAATATTTTGAAAACCGTTGATAGTTATAATTCATAATTCATTTATTCAGACAACTACAAAGGTCCATTTATTTATTATGTTAGTAAATATTAGCCTAGGTTAGTACTTAATAACTAGCTTTGATTTTGTCCTCTGAATGAGTTGCCACATTAGAGGACAATCAAACCTACCAACTAAAACTTGCAGGATGCTGTTACTGCTCCCGCGCACTCTGTTTAATAGCGAGGCAGTTTTCTTGCGCCACACAGCGTCGAAGCTGTCTGTGCGCGCCTCCACGAACATACTCGACGCACTACAGAAGCGCGGAAGCCGTAACAGTGCCCTAAAAGTATTGTTATACTGGACACGCAGAGCATTGTATGCCTTTTGACTATATCGAAACCACAGACTTGACGAGTACAGTGGTGTGCAAAATGCTTTGAAAAGTGTTATTTTCACTGTATCTGTACATCGAGCAAATCTGCGGGCCAACATGTTCGCTCGGACAAACAATGCTCTGCGTTCCCTCTCCATGTCTACGTCGTCCTTAAGGTCATCGGTTAACAAATTCCCAAGATATTTATATTGGTACACTCTTTTTAATGGAACACCATTGAGCGTCACAGATGAAGGGATAATTTAATTTAATTTCATTTCATAATATTTTTTGTTTTTGGAATTGTATATGAATCTCTGTTATTCGAAATAAATGTTTAATAAGCGTGTAGTACCTACTGTCAGAAATCTCGCAAATATAATTATGATTCAAATGGATCGTTAATGGCATTGATCAAAGAAGCAAATAGTGTTATTTCAGCAAGTATGGCTTTCAGGAATCGACAGAGGTAATAAAATCCCATAAAACTTGCAACAGGCATGGTTGAAACTGCGAGATATGCAAAACACTGACAGTTCCACCACGATGGATTGGCAACAGTATCCTGGAGATGTTTGCTGAGAGGCTAAACAGGGCATACCTCAACTACTACAGTGCTATCCATATGTCAGGCTGCACTAAATTACTTAATTTAATTTAATTTGATAATTTAATTTAATTTAATTTCATAATATTTTTTTGCTTTTGTAATTGTATATGAATCTCTGTTATTCGAAATAAATGTTTAATAATAATTAACAAACAAACTGAATCGCACGGATTGTACTTTGCTACGGAAAAAGTGTTACCAGTGACAGTGGCAAAATATGACCAGAATAGTGGCGTCAAAATCGAAATTAGCACCGTGTAAAAGAACGGTGACGCTATCTCGATTGGAGCCTTGAGGAGTTCTGCATTTGTAAAAATGTATGGATAAAGTATTAAGCACATTGCCACAAGATTCTATAGCAGCGGCGGCGCGTGAGGGTAAGTCAGTGCATAATTTCTCAAACATTATAATATTATTAATTACTTCTTGTATTAACATAAAAATTGCATATTACATAATTTTTTAATGTAAACACAATATTTAATGAGTAATAATATAATATTTAAAAATAGAAACGATACACCGGCTTACCCTCACGCTTCGCCTCTGTTTTATAGCTATAAATGCCTGGACAGACTCACAAGTAGTGTTGCGTTGGCTTCAAGAAAACCCGTTCCCCTGGAAAATGTTGGTTGCAAATCATATGAAGGAAATCCTGCAAGTTATGCCAGTCAAATTCTGGAGATATGTTAGCTCACAAAACAACGCAGCTGATTTTGCAACGCGAGGGCTAAGTGCCACCCAATTGGCAGTGCATCCTTTTTGATGGGAAAGTTAACCATTTATCAAATCTGTCATTCCTGAAAACACTGAAAAATTTACATATCGCAAATTAAAGCAAAGATTGAACCGACGATTTATGTTGTGGCGGCTACAACTTCTATCATAGAAAGTTAGACAGTTCACTTTATCGAACCACACAAATCCTAATTATGTAATGTATCACGTTTCATAACAAACGTACGTCAAAGAGGGTCAAGTTCACTGCAGCCGGCAAAATGCGGACGAGACACTTTAAAATCGTACACAACGCGCCGATAACAACCTCGTACATAACATCAAATAAATTTGAAATTTTTACAACATTCTCGCCAAGGTCGTGCAAGCATAGGAATTTCAAGATAACCTCAAGATTATCAAGGAAAAGGGGATCGTTACAGCAAAAAGTAGTGTTCATGAATTACATCCTTATTTAGATGACACACATAATTATGCTAAGGGTCAGTTGACGACTTCGACATGCGAAATTGAGAGAAAATGCAAGGCATCCTATCATATTGCCAAAAACCGTTAATTTGCAAAGCTCACAGGCGGACGCTCCATGGTGGAGCAAGCCTTACTCTACTCAGACTAAGACAAGGGTCTGGGTAGGGGGAACACGTACAGTAAAATATTTTTCAGAGTTTTGAATTTACAGTTTTGGCTGTGGGGTGTTGGGATTGGGACGTAACTTCAACAAAAATAACACCTTTACAGGTCAATATTTCCTTAACAGTTCCCCAAAACTAAAGTTGGCCATAACATGCTATTATTTCTTTTCAATGAGCTATTCGACGAGACCTCATTCGAATTTTGTATGCGCGGGGTAATCTTGTATACTTGTACAAAATTTCAACTTCGTATCTTTAACAGTCTTCGAGAAAAAGTGACTATGACATACAGACGGAGGGGCAAGAGAAGAGCCAGCGTCACCAAGGGCGGACATGGTGAAACTTTAAAGGATCCTAGTTTAACTACGGAACCCTAAAAAGTTATATTATGCACTGCTATATATATATGAAAAGATTGACGATACGAAGGCCTTTAAGACTCTCGAAGTAAAATTTAATATGGTTCGTTTTTAATTTGTATTGCTCGGATTTTGTAAAAATGATTTCACTTTTGTTCAAACTCTCCAAAATCAAAAATCGGTCGCCTGGTTTGCGTCAAAAATTAAAAATTTAATCGTATTGTGTTACTGTTATATTATTGTTGTTATATGTATTTAAATATTTTTGTATTTAGTTGTATCATTAATTATCTCCTTTATATTTTGCAATTCGCCACTCACTCGTTCACTGACTCATCGCGAAAGCTTAAGAACTATGAAATGAGCAAACATGAAATTTGACAGGTTCCTTTTAGGGTTTAGACATCCCGCTGAGAAAAGATTTTACGAATGTTGAAGCCTAAGGGGGTGAAATAGGGTTCAAAGTTTATATGGCAAATGCCACGGGCGGTGCTGCTGCGGGCCGTTAGCTAGTACTTATGTAAATCAGTTATGGCAAATATGGACTTCGGGTCGCTGAGCCGTGGGTGTCAGAGTAAGTAGGCAAGTAAAGAGCATCGTAAACACTAATTTAGCTTAATGCATGTATAGATTTACTAAAAACATTAAAATAAATAAATAACAACTTAGACAACAGTGAAAAACAAGTTGGCGAAATATTGTCAGAATGCATTTTATTTCAAATTCAATCACATGAGGATCAATCCAAATGCAGAGTCAAAAAATAGCTGTACATCTTCAGAGATTAGTTGCAGCCGCAGCCGCATCCGCACTGGCCGGTGACGCTGGTGGAACCGCACGCGTTCACTTTGCCGCCGAACGACACTTCGCCGAGCACCGGCACCGTGCCGACCACCACCGTGGTGCCACTGGCGCCGATCTGGCCGGCCGCGTTCACCGTGCCGGAGCCCTGCCCGCCGTACCCACCGTAGCCGCCGGAGCTGACGCTCATGCTGGGCTTGCTGCTGTAGCTGACGGGGGCACTGTATTTGACGGTGGGGGCGTTGTACTCCACGCAGGGGGTGCTGTATTCCACGATGGGGGCGATGTACTCCACGATGGGAGCGCTGTACTCCACGCTGGGGACCACGTTTTGGTAGTTGCGGTAGCCGTTGTTGCAGCCGCAGCCGATGGAGCTGATGGGGGCACTGTACTCCACACGGGGGGCGCTATACTCCACGCAGGGGGCATTGTACTCCACGATGGGGGCGCTGTACTCCACAGCGGGGGCGCTATATTGGTAGTTGCGGTAGCCGTTGTTGCAGCCGCAGTTGCTCATCACGGACTATTAAAAACAACACACATTTTTTTATTGGCAAAAATCTACATTTGTAACTCAACCGATATAAGGCTTATCATAAAAAAGTCAATTTGTCTTAAAAAATGCCTAAGTTAAATTTACCTGGATCAGGCAAGCCTGGATGCAAAGGACCACCACGGTGAAAGGAGACATCTTCAAAGTTTGTTACTTGCTTCGCTGCTGTGGAAACTGTATCATTGTTAGAATAGACCGAGGCTTTTATACAAAATAAGCTTTGAAATAATCCGACGAAAGACATGACATCATTGTGAAAGACGAGAACACCTGACGAACGTCAGTTATCAGGTCGGGATAGTAGAATAGTAAAACGTGGTTTTTCGCGACCTATTAACTGCATGGATAAAAATACATTATCTTACTCAGTGTTGGGCAATTTGCATTGTTTAACACTATCAACGGATTTTCAATAAAGACAAATAATTACATATAAAGACTGTATAGCTCAAAACAGAATCATTCCAGTGTGACATTCACTAAGAACTAACCAAAATGGCATTCAAAGCTATCCTCCTCTGCGCGTCGGCCCTCCTGGTCCAGGTAATTAATCAATTCATTTTCTTTCTTTTTCTTTGCTTTCTGTATTGTTTCGGTTGCGAAAGTTATTCTACTAGGACTACATTAATTATAAGTTAAATATTTTTATTGCAGTCCATCTCTGCCAACTGTGGTAAGCGTTACATCGCGCCGAACTGCGGCTGCTCCTCGGGCAATGACTACGTGGCCATCTCCAGCAGCGGAGGGGACTTCAAAGTCACCAGCATCGGCCCCATCTCTCCCTCTGGCATCGCCGTCGCCTCTGACCTGTCGTTGGATGGCAATCTTGATGTCCGCGGTACCCTGCCGTACTTGAGCGCCGTGGCCTTCCAAGACAGCTTCGATACACAGGGGTCGGCTGCGGTGTCCTACGGCTGCGGTGACGGCAGCATCGGCATCCAGAACGTGATTAACGGCAGCCCTGCCTCTAGCCTCAGCACCATCGGTGGCTGCGGGTGCAGAAAGTACTAATTTGATTGTGACTCAATAACTCAGTGTAATTCTCGAAAAATAAATTGCGTCATCCCAAATATTCCTTAATTTTATTTAAAATCCGATATTAAGTATATTATATATTAATATATTGGAAAGTTTTATTGACCTGTCAAAAATTATGTTCAATTTAGCTTGATTTCATTTAGATCTCTATTTTGGTAAGTTGCACCGTTGTTGGCTGCGGCTGCAAATACTGATTTGATGTCGGCTCATTGATTTCTTTTTATCTTGAAATCCCCCCCATCTCTCCCTCTGGCATCGCCATCGCTTCTGACCTGTTTTTGAATAGGAAACTGGATGTTGCCGGCTCTATGCCTTTCCTGAGCGCCGTGGCCTTCAAAAACAGCTTTGACACACAGGGGTCAGCTGCGGTCTCCTACGGCTGCGGTGACGGCAACATCGGCATCCGGGAGGTGATTGGTGGCAGCTCTGGCCTCAACGTCGTTGGCTGCGGTTGCAAATACTGATTTGATGCTGGCTCATTGATTTCTTATTATCTACGAGAAATAAATTGCTACATCCTTATTTTACTTTATTTGATTATAAACCCACTATTCAATAATGAATATTTTGAAAACCGTTGATAGTTTTCGGTACAAGTTAGTTGGACCAATGGGACCTTTTTTTCTAATTGTAGAACTTTATTTAATTGTCCTCCTTGTAATTAGGCATACATTTATGAGAAACTAGCGGCCCCACACAACTTTTTCCGCAGTATTTGTTCCACAAACTTTATACCTCCATTTCCCCCCTGCATCCACAAGGAAGACTCCACTGCCAGTAAGATAAGAGTGGTCTTCAACACATCGTTGAAAATGTCTATGGGACTTAGCCTGAATGATTTAATGGAGTATAGATCGAAGTTGCAAGGAGCTCTTCGGCTGACATGGAGAAACTTACCAGTTCGTATACATAGCAGACTGTTAGAAAATGCACCGATGCATTCCAATTCAAGAAAATCAACATCAGTTACAAAAAAAAAATGTGGGTAAATCGCCCCCATGACCTTCTGGCAAAATTCAGCAAATAACCAATTATGTACCGTTATGTATGGCATGAAGGCTGCGCTGTTTTTCGCAATGCGCACTATGATTCAGCTGGCTGCCGATGACCCTTCCAAACATCCCTTATACCCTGTTCGGATAGATATTTAACTAAATGTAAATAAACTAAGCCCCATGACTCAGGTAACCAGCCAATCACAACATACCATACATAAAAACGATTCACTGGATTGGCTGGTTAGCCGAGTCACGTCGCTTAGTTTGTTTGCATTTAGTTAAATACCTATCCGGACAGGGTATAGCCACTCCTGCAGAGAGATTTTAATGAATGAATGTGAATAAATGAGAATGTGGACGATCTGTTAAGTGGCAGCCACACACGCTGCAAGACATGCTGAAAGGAGCTGGATTTAACATACGAAAATGTGCCAGAAACACAATACAATTATCGAGTTATCGCCTCAACAAATCAATCAATCGAGCATTGATTTTAAGAACATGACATCTACAAAAATGACCGATTTGCGGTTGAATCCTGTTAACGACACTTTCATATTTTATTACTCTGAAAAACTAAATACAATTATGATGATATTAATATAATTATGATCCAAATGGATGTTTAACGGCATTGATCATAAGAGCAATAGTGTTATCTCAGCAATTATGGCTTTCAGGAATCGACTGGGATGGTAAAATCTCACCAAACTTGCAACAGGCATGGTTGAAACTGCGAGACAATTTTCATAACATTGACAGTTCAATATGCCATAATTTATTGGCAATATTAACAAACGAATTGAATTGCACGGGTTGTGCTGCCGCGGTTAAAGTCTTAGCCTGCCTGCGTGATCTACCCAAAATCAACTTTGGCAAAAAAACCGGACAGTGGAGAGGGTTCCGTTCCGTACGTGATTATCTGAAATTTCCTATGTTATTTTAAATACCATAGACTTCTTGTAGGTTTTCCTGTAATCTATAGGTAAAGAGCTATTTTCTGTATTTTTTTCAAAATTGTAGGTTCAGAGATAAGGGAGATGTTCATTTTTCGCCTATTTTCCTAAATAACTTCTAAACCATTTTACTTAAAATTAAAAAAAAAAAATCCTCACAATTAGCCCTTTCATTTGATATGTAACACAATGTAGGTTGCATAACTTTTTTTTGAATTTTCTAGTTAACCCCCCAAAAGTAGCCCCCATGTATAAAATTCATATATTTACGTCACGCGTCCATATTGCGGTTACCGACTTACATATGTATACCAAATTTCAACTCAATCTGTCCAGTATGACAGTGACAGACGGACAGACAGACAGACAGACAGACAGACAGACAGTCAGACACACGAGTGATCCTATAAGGGTTTCGTTTTTAGGGTTCCGTACCTCAAAAGGAAAAAAGGAACCCTTATAGGATCACTCGTGTGTCTGTCTGTCTGTCTGTCTGTCTGTCCGTCTGTCACAGCCAATTTGCTCCGAAACTACTGGACCGATTGATTTGGTATAAATATGTAAGTCGTTGACCGCAACACGGATGCATAACGTAAATAAATTAATTTTAAACATGGGGGCCACTTTTGGGGGTTAAATTAGAAAATTAAAAAAAAAGTTACGCTAACTATATCATGTGACATATCAAATGAAAGGGCTTATTGTGAGGGTCTTAAATATGTTTTTTTTTTGAATTTTTTGATGAATAGTTTGGAAGTTATTTAGGAAAATAGGCGAAAATTGACCATTCCCCCCCCCCCTTATCTCCGAAACTACCGGGCCTAATATTTTGAAAAAAATACAGATTATAGTTCTTTACCTATAGATTACAGGAAAACCTATGAGAAGTCTATGGTATTTAACGTAACATAGGAAATTTCAGATAATCATGTGTGGAACGGAACCCTCTCCACGCGGGTTTAACTCGCACTTGCCCGGGTTTTTTCTTTTGAGGAAAATACTATACCATAATACTAAAAACCTCCAAATTAACAGAATTGTTAATTTGCAAATCTCACAGGCGGATGCTCCATGGTGGTGTATGCCTTTCTCTACTCGGCCTAAGACAAGGGTTCTGGGACTAGGTGGTACCCGCACACTAAAATACATATTTTTCAGACGTTTAGAATTTACAGTTTTGGATTTGGGGGTTGGGAGGTAACTTCAACAAAAATTACATCTTGAAAGCTTAATATTTCCTAAACAGTTCTCCTAATCTAAAACTTGGTCATGACATACTAATACTTTTTTCAATGAGCTATCCAACGATACATCATTCGAATTTATTATATGAAAATAAAAATAAAAAAAAGCATCTGTTTTACGGCTCATATCCAAAAAAAAATATTTTCTCTTATTTTATACTTTGTGGGCGTGGGGCAATCTTGTATACTTGTACAAAATTTTAGCTTAGTAACTTTAATAGTCATCGAGAAAAAGTGACAGACATAGGTACTCTACACACGGACGGACAAAAGAAGAGATGGAAATGGCGAAGCTACTTATAAGTGCTCCTAGTTTTACTATAGAACCCTAAAGTCATATTTAATTGTATGCATTTTTTATATACCTATATGAAAAATTTGACGATACTTAGGCACCCTTACACAAAAGATCCCATAGGGTCGAAGTGTATCCGCAAGGACCCTACCCTCTAAGATAAGATAAGACCCTTTAAAACTCTCGAAGCATAATTTAATATAGTTCGTTTTAATTTATCGTGCTCGGATTTTGTAAAAAATATTTCATTTTTGTTCAAAATAAAAGACGATCCCCTCGGTCCCCTGGTTTTATTAAATCATATTGTGTTACTGTTATGTTATTGTCGTTATGTGTATTTACATATTTTTGTATTTAGATGTATCATTATATCTTCTTTATATTTCAATGTATAGAAGCGTATTTCGCATTTCGCCACTCTCTCGTTCACTGACTCATCGCGAAAGCTCAAGAATTTTGAAACCAGCAAACATGAAATTTGGCACGTTCCTTTTAGGGTTAAGAGAACCCCCGGAAAAAAAAATTTTTTTCGAAAGTTGAACCCTAATCGGTTGAAATAGGGTTCAAAGTTTATATGGCAAATGCCACGGGCGGAGCTGCTGCGGGCCGTTAGTTAATTATTTATATGAGTTATGGCAAAATAGACTTCGGGTCGCTGAGCCGTGGGTGTCGGAGTAAGTAGGCACGTAAAGAGCATCGCATGCACTAGTTTAGCTTAATGCATGTATAGCTTTACTTAAAAAATAAATAAATAACAGCTTAGAAAACAGTGAAAAACAAGTTGGCGAAATATTGTCAGAATGCATTTTATTTCAAACTTAGCACATGAGGATCAATCCAAATGTAGAGTCAGAAAATAGCTGTACATCTTCAGAGATTAGTTGCAGCCGCAGCCGCATCCGCACTGGCCGGTGACGGTGGTGGAACCGCACGCGTTCACCTTGCCACCGAACGACACTTCGCCGAGCACCGGCACCGTGCCGACTACTACCGTGGTGCCGCTGGCGCCGACCTGGCCGGCCGCGTTCACCGTGCCGGAGCCCTGCCCGCCGTACCCACCGTAGCCGCCGGAGCTGACGCTCATGCTAGGCTTGTTGATGTAGCTGGCAGGGGCGCTGTATTTGACGGTGGGGACATTGTACTCCACGCAGGGGGCGCTGTATTCCACGATGGGGGCGCTGTACTCAACGATGGGAGTGCTGTACTCCACGCTGGGGACCACGTTTTGGTAGTTGCGGTAGCCACTGTTGCATCCGCAGCCGAAGGAGCTGATGGGAGCACTGTACTCCACACGGGGGGCGCTGTACTCCACGCAGGGGGCATTGTATTCCACGATGGGGGCGCTGTACTCCACAGCGGGGGCGCTATATTGGTAGTTGCGGTAGCCGTTGTTGCAGCCGCAGTTGCTCATCACGGACTGTTAAAAACAACACACATTTTTGTTATTGGCAAAAATCAAAATTTGTAATTCAGTCGGTATAAGGATTTACTCCGGTGAAAAGAAGTTTCGCGGGTTTAGAACTTGTCTAGGCGTTCACTTGTTTTGTATGTTGTTTTGTAATTATCATAAAAAGTGAATTTGTCATAAAATAAGCCTAAGTTAAATTTACCTGGATCAGGCAAGCCTGGATGCAAAGGACCAACACGGTGAAAGGAGACATCTTCAAACTTCGTTACTTGCTTCACTGCTGTGGAAACTGTATCGTTGTAAGAATAGACCGAGGCTTTTATACAAAAGAAACCTTGAAATAAACCGACGAAAGACATGACAACAGACAATATTGTGAAAGAAGAGAACACCTGACGAACGTGAGTTATCAGGTCGGGATGGTAAAACGTGGTTTTTCGTGACCTATTAACTCCATGGATAAAAAAAATACATTATCTTGCTCAGTGTTGGGTAATTTGCATTGTTTTACACTATCAACGGAGTTTTATTAAAGACAAATAATTACATATAAAGAGTGTATAGCTCAAAAAAGAATCATTCCGGTGTGACATTCACTAAGAACTAACCAAAATGGCATTCAAAGCTATCCTCCTCTGCGCGTCGGCCCTCCTGGTCCAGGTAATAAATCGATTAATTTTCTTTCCATCAAACTTGCTCGGAAAGGGTGTTATTATACGCAGGTGTATAGAGCAGCTATAGCCGATATGACTTCCACGGAAGTTATGGATTTTGTATGGTTTATAACTCCCGCTGACGGCGGGGCGTGTGCGCCAGGTCCGGCGGGGATCGCGTTCTTATAGAAATAGTGCGCAACTGACGCGACATACAGTTTATTCTACCCACCTGATGGTAATTCACGGTGTACATTGGGTTTTTTTGTTTCATGATGTGTGTGAATGTGATGAAAAACATTGTGTGTATCACGGGCAGTAAGGGGATAACAAACTCAAGTCATTAAAAGCTCTCGCCTTCGGCATCGGGCTTCTAACAGACTCTCGTTAGTTATCCCCTTACGGCCCTAGATGCATAATGTACCATTCTTTGTCTTAGCTTTCTGTACTGTTTTTGACCATTAAGTATAAGTTAAATATATTTGTTGCAGTCCATCTCTGCCAATTGTGGTAAGCGTTACATCGCGCCGAGCTGCGGCTGCTCCTCGGGCAATGACTACGTGGCCATCTCCAGCAGCGGAGGGGACTTCAAAGTCACCAGCATCGGCCCCATCTCTCCCTCTGGTATCGCCGTCGCTTCTGACCTGTCTTTGAATGGGAAACTGGATGTCGCCGGCTCTCTGCCTTTCCTGAGCGCTGTGGCCTTCGAAGACAGTTTCGACACACAGGGATCAGCTGGGGTCTCCTACGGCTGCGGCAATGGCAACATCGGCATCGTGGAGGTCATTGGCGGCAGCTCTGGCCCCAAAACCGTTGGCTGCGGCTGCAAATACTGATTGATGTTGACTCGCCGACAGCATACTATTATTTTGATGGAAAATAAAGAGCATTTTCATGATTACATTATTTTATTTGGAATTCATTATTCAGCTCATTATATTAATGGTTCTCAGCTCATTATAAATTTTTTAAATACTTACCAATAAGTAGTTCCAGTTGCACGTTAGTAGATTTTTCGTTGTTGTTCGTTCTCTTTTTTACAGGCTTTTTAGTAGCTTCACCTGTATGTATGTATGTATGTATGTAATGGAATCTTTCAGCGTAATTTTAACTTACTTCTAGTTGTGGTAAATATCTGAAACTTTGCAAGTGTATGCAATTCGGATGACAATACAATAATTTAGTACCATCGAGCTGATCTGACCATGGAGCCAGGAGGTGGATAGTGGAACTCTTCAATGACTACTAGTAAACCCCTCGAGTTTCGGCTCATTTGGTTTGGTTTGACGAGTCCAATAGGTATACCTTAGTAATGAGGGTCTTTTAGTGTGTTACTGACAAGAGCGTGTTTTTTTAAGTCTCTGAGTAACTAATAGTTTGAAAAAAATTAAAAAACACGCTTTAATAGCAAACCGAACTAAAAAGTAGAAAAAAAAATTTAAGTATGAAGAGTTTGTGTTACAGTAATGGAAATTCCAACAATCAATTACTTATGACTAATCAATTTGAGATAAGATTAGAATATAAATTAAGTTATTAATTAACAAATAATTCAATTATAGTAAAAAAGCGTGGGGTGCAATTTAATATGTTCAAAATTACTAATTTTATAAATAGCTACAAATGAAATAATTGTAAAATTTAATACCAAGTACCCCACGCTTTTTTACTATAATTGAATTATTTGTTAATAACTTAATTTATATTCTAAGCTTATCAAAAATTGATTAGTCATAAGTAATTGATTGTTGGAATTTCCATTACTGTAACACAAACTCTTCATACTTAAAAATTATTTTCTACTTTTTAGTTCGGTTTGCTATTAAAGCGTGTTTTTTAGTTTTTTTCATATTGAGATCGTACTCGTAAATGTGGGCAGAAAGTATTTTTTCGGTAGATCTTAATTCCTTTTGTGTTAGTGTTAACATTCTATAAAATAAACAAGCTAACTTAAAAAAACAAAATACGTAATGTTTTCAGATAACTGCGGTATCTGCCAACACTAAGCCATATTACCAATGTACATCGCGCTGGTCGCCTGTCCGAACATACTTGGGCCTCAACGGCACATCCGTCGGGCCCTTGTCAACGTGCCTGCCAAACTTGAGGTTACTGGCCTGGCGCCGACGACGGCATGAGGCCCGACGTCATGTCTCTCGTCCCGTGGCAGTTGGGTCGGTCATTAATATGAGATACCGAGGGCAGGGGCGGCGGCTGCAGCTGCCGAACGAACAGAACACCTTAAATATACAAAAATTGCTGATAATTGCGTATTTGCGGCGTTTAAAGTTGAGACATTTGGGCCGGCACGGAGGTGCGGAAGCTTTTCTATTAATTAAAAAGAAAGAAAATCCGTGCCTCTGTTGACCATAGGGCTGGTTCATTCCTCGGCCAACGTAAAGGCATAGCTAGGTATACAAAGAGGGAATGCAGCCATCCTTACGCCCAGCGGCGGTAATTTAGGCTATATTTTTTCAATTTTTTAAATATCCGGTTCAAAGGACCAAAACATTTTGTATTTTCTAAGTGGACTATATAGGAGTTATCCATATATTCGGAACCTTCTTCTATAAACGAAATCTGGGTGAAATGCCCACAAAGCTGATGAGGAATATTAAACAATAAAAACACTCACTAAAAATCTGCTCTTCGATTCTGATGGTCTGATTTGCTGTAGTAGCAAGATCGTTTTCTTCATGCGGATTAATATATGTTTCATGACAGCGCTGCGATTGTCTGACCTAGATTATGTTCTGACTGACCTATCAAAAATTGGTCAACATCGGTTAACATTTCGGGTGGAAGTCGTTATCGCCTTTTGTATGAAAAGCCGTAGGTTCACACTCTTCTTAAACTAATGATTACGAATCAAAAGTATTCCGAATAAATAAAGTTGAAACATAACAGCATGCTATAGTACCTAATAGCAGAATAAGTTGCCTGGGCTGTGGGCCAGTATTCGAAATTGCCTAAAAGTTATCGTAAATTATTTTACTACGATATGTGTGCTCTTATTAACTAGTCAGCAAATGCGGCCGCAGTAAAACCATCGAGATCCTATTGGATTGAATTGATTTAATTTTAATTTATAAATTTGTATCAGTTTCTGTTTCTACTGCTTTCCATGAAAAGTGTGTTTGTCGACCTTTTTGGAACAGTTTTCAAAGTGTGTGATCCATTATTATAAAAAACCGGACAAGTGCGAGTTTAACTCGCGTGGAGAGTGTTCCTTGATTATATGAAATTTCCTATGATATATGTGACTTCTTATAGGCTTTCCTGTAATCTATAGGTACTATCTATCTGTATTTTTTCAAAAATTTAGGCCCAGTAGTTTCGGAGATAAGGAGGGGGGAATGGTTAATCTTCGCCTATTTTCCTAAATAACATCAATACTTTAAATCTAAAAAATTCAAAAAAATAATCTAAGATCCTCACTGCATTTTATTTCATATGTCACATGCTATAGTTTGCAAAAGTCTATTTTTTTTTATTTACCCCCAAAAGAGGCCCCCATGTTCAAAATTCTTTTATTTACGTTACACTTCCAGTTGCGGTTACTGATTTATATATACCAAATTTAAACTCAATCGATCCAGCAGTTTCGGAGCAAATAGGCTGTGGCAGACGGACAGACAGATGCATGCGTCTGTGTGTTTTCGTACGTGGCTGTTGGCTTAGTATTTGGAGTGCCCGCTGTGAATTGGTTAAATACTCTACCAACAAAACCGATCATAGAAAGAAGACCAACACTGGAAATTGGATAGTTTACTGTATTTATGGGCCTCCTCTGCTGCACTGGGAGTGCTTATCATCCTGGCATGTCGTAAAAGTCGACTAATGGACCGGTCCTCTCCAACATGGTGGACTATCTGTATGGGCGATGGGCTGATCACCTGTCACCATACGGCTCATCATACCATCTTAGGACTAATTAATCGAACGTGGTCACAAGTAGTCTTGTGGCTCTGCCCACCCCATTAGGGATTTCGGGCGTGATGCTATGTATGTATGTATGTATGTATTTATGGACCGTAGTGAACGCTTCCATCCGAACGATGCTTCAGCTTGTAAACCAAACGGAACTCTCTACAAAGTATCTACAAAGATAACTTCAGATACACGCAGACACTTTGAGAAACTTATGGTAACGGGAAAAATGGATGGCAGAAGATCTAGAGGACGAAGACCAAAGCAACAGTCTAAAAATGAACTTCATAAAGCAACCGAAAGGTGAAAATTGTAGACAGAAATCAGTTACAATCTTCAGCAGAAAGGGATCGCCGTAGAGAGAGAGAGAGTCAAACTTAGGTAGTACCGTTTTTATCACTAGCCGTGAACTGACTGATGGCATTCGTTTTATTTTTGTATCAAATTACTAAAGTTAAGTTTCCGTTCCTTATGCGTGGGCTGTATTATAAGAAAATTAACAAACCTAGTTATATCTCCATCGGCATCGTCAGAAAAAATACTTCAACTATTGATATTATTTCTTTCATTCGTAGGCACATCTATGGCACGCACTTAGAAGTGAACAGCGGCTCGAAACTACTCAATCACAATATCTTTGTAATGATTAAAAATTTGGGTTATCTATTCATCCCTTATTTCATAAACTAAAACCATTGTAGAAGTAAAACAAAAAATATATCACTGTATTAATTGATTATATTAACATTATAACTTAGTTGCACCCGCAGCCGCACTGACCGGAGATGGAGACGGAGCCTGCGGCTGGTACTATGCCGCAGAAGTCGACGGCGCCGAGCACCGGCACGGAGCCGACGACGACGGTGTTACCACTCGCACCGATGTCGCCCGCCGCGCTCACCTGCCCGGTGCCCGAGCCGCCGTACTGCGCGCAGGAGCCGGCGCTCATGCTGTTCAGAGCGTTGTTGTTGGCAACATTGCCCAAGTTGTACCCATAGGTTCCGTAAGAGGACTGGCCGCAACCGGTGTTGCTGAAGGCAGTCTAGAAGAAAGAGAACACATTTGAGAACTAGTCAGTAGAATATAAGCATTTTATTTATTCATGTCCAAGTAGACACTACCATCATTAAATTTCATACATACATACATAGCATCACGCCCGAAATCCCTAATGGGGTGGGCAGAGCCACAAGACTACTTGTGCCCAAGTTCGATTAATTAGTCCTAAGATGGTATGATGAACCGTATAGTAACAGGTGATCAGCCGATCGCCCATACAAATAGTCCACCTAGTTGGAGAGGACGACTTGCCAGGATGATAGGCATCCGCACGCATTCTACGCTATTTCTTCACTCCCAGTGCAGCGGAGGATTAAATTAGCATGAGAATTAGCATTAAATTTCAATCCATGATTATTGAAGTTGTTGTTGAAGCAGTTCAGTCACAAGTCGTTTCATCACACTCATATTATAGATTATAAGTAGAGGGCTGATCTCCTAGATCATGGATTTTAATTTAAGTAATAAGTTACTACTGGATTTACCTGGATCAGACAAGCTTGGATGCACAAAGCAATAACTGCGAAGCGAGACATGTTAAACCTGGATTTTCCTCGGGTAAAGAAGACAGAATGACTTAATTTAGCATTGTAATAGCTTTTATACCTTTCTTTATGAAAATATTTACAAATAGGTCAGAAATATTGCAAAATTTAAACATACGTAAGAGTTGTACATTGTATTGATAAACAATAATTAGGCGTTATCAAGCTCTTTAAATTGCTTAAACTATGTACAACAACTTTAATGCATGATAGCGAGATTGCTATAAATATGTCCGGGGCTATATAGAACATCATTCTTCTGTTTAGACACAAACGAAAGACGTTCATCAAAATGGTTTTCAAGACTATTGTTCTCTGCGCCTCTGCCTTCTTGGTCCAGGTAAGATTTATTATTATTATAATTTGTTTCACCGACGTCTATAAATTTGATCGATTTTAATGATTATCCATACTATGTTGATTAATCTGAAATATTATTTGCAGTCCATCGCCGGCAACTGCATTCGCCCCGCCCTCAACATCCCCAGCTGCGGTTCCATCTCCATCTCCAACTGTGGCGGCGACTTGATCGCCACCAGCATTGGCCCGATCTCTCCCTCTGGCATCGCTGTCGCCTCTGACTTGTCTCTGGATGGCAAACTTGATGTCTGCGGCACTCTGCCGTTCCTGAGCGCCGTGGCTTTTGAAGGCAATTACCCTACAAGTGGCTCAGCTGCGGTCTCTTACGGCTGCGGTGACGGGAACATCGGCATCCAGAACGTGATTGGCGGTTCTGATCTTAGCAGCAACAGCGGCATTATTGGCTGCAGCTGCAGAAATTAATTGATAATAGATTTATTCACCCAAAATAATGTAGTTTGGTTTCCTAGCTTCAACATCAAACTGAATGTGAAATTATATAAAATGCAGTTAATAATTTTTTAGTAATAAATGATTTACCTAAATGCCATATTTTGTAACATTTTACTTTTAAATAACATAATAAGTAACAACAAGCAATAACTAAGTTTAAAAACTAAAATCCGATTACTGAAATATCACGCTCTGAATATATTTTTGAAATGTGCTAATTAATCCCTTTTACTTGATATACAACACGTCATCATTAAAAAAAATATTTTTAGTTCATGATGTTATGTCCTCTAGAGGGCGCCATATTCAATTTAATGTGATGTCAAAGCCTTTAACCAGTGGATGATCAAGATGCTTCCAACGATACCTCATTTGTCAAATTATGATAAGTAGTTTAAAAGTTATGAGGTAACAGATGCATACATACATACCGGTCAAAATGATAACCACCAAAATACAATGTCTTGTCGGATTTCCTGAAGCTTAAAAATTATTTAGTATCTATATAAGAAGGTTCGAGCCGCAGGGGGGTTACCACGATCTCTTAATGTGATTCTCTTCAGGCCCTAAACTTAACTAAAAGGCTTCTTTTTGTACTTATTGGTTCTTTCTACCTTTTTTATATGCCGCCTCTTTGGCAGCATCTACTTATCAAGTTATATTTCGGTAGAAACTGGAAGAAATTAAATTTGCTTCAATTTTTTTCAATGATTTCTTCCCAAATGTCAAATTATCGTGCGTGTGTGCACAAAGTGTGTTGCCTGTTTGATCTCGGTAGAGTCCATGTTTTAGTACGAATTTCTGTCACGTGCGGTCTGCTTCGCAAAGTGCTCGTTTCGAACTATATCCGTACTTTAAAAACACGTACATTAACGTAAGTTTTACTGTTAACTCAGAGGCTGAGTGAAAAATTTGCAAATGATTTCGTTATTATTCTGTTATTAACGCATCCCGCTACGAATATGACGGGCATTTTAATGACACTTTCTTTAATAAATATCTCGCGAACGGAATACAATATTTCAAAAATACCTATTTTTCATGTAAAAGTAAACGTGGGAATTCAGGGATCAATATTTTTCATTGAATAGATAACTACCATTACGACCTATTTTATCATTATTATAAAACTTAGCATGTATCCTCACTTATCAAAACATTACAGAGAATATTCTAAATAAATGGTACCTCTGCTGCACTGGGAGTGAAGAAATAGCATAGAATGCGTGCAGATGCTTATCATCCTGGCATGTCGTCAAAGTCGACTAAGGGACGGGTCCTCTCCAACATGGTGGACTATCTGTATGGGCGATGGGCAGATCACCTGTCACCATACGGTTCATCATACCATCTTAGGACTAATTAATCGAACGTGGCCACAAGCAGTCTTGTGGCTCTGAACACCCCATTAGGGATTTCGGGCATGATGCTATGTATGTATGTATGTAAAAAAAACAGAGCTGTACCGGAGTTCATTTTCGATCCATCCGTGTACCACGTGATGCCGTTCCCATTTGGTGGTTTCAGCCCTTCAGTCCATTCGACCCTTGTCCATCCAATTTGTATGTTAATGGCGCTACAATAGGGTTCAAATTAAGTCCAGCGATCACCACTGGTTAACGTTTACTATTAATGAATAAAGAAGAAAAAATATTATTAAAAAAGGAATTTATTAGGTAGTATTCTAGCGTTCATTAAATATAAATTCAGCTGCACCCACAGCCGCACTGTCCGGAGATGGAGACGGAGCCCGCGGCCTGCACGAGGCCGCTGAAGTCGACGGCGCCGAGCACCGGCACGGAGCCGACGACGACGGTGTTGCCGCTCGCGCCGATGTCGCCCGCCGCGCTCACCTGCCCGGTGCCCGAGCCGCCGTACTGCGCGTAGGAGCCGCCACTCACGCTGTTCAGAGCGTTGTTGTTGGCGCTGATGGCACCCAAGTTGTTGTACCCGTAATTGCCGTATGACTGACTAACACCGCAGTTACTCATTACAGTCTAGGAAAAAAGAACGAAAATTATTTTATCTACAGCCATATCATAAAACCTCCATAATGTAATCAAAAACCATAGGAAATGACCACCATTATGACAACCTGTACTGTAATGTTATTAAAGTATCGATTTTAGTATCGTAATGGTCATAACGATACAGATATGAGCTACAGGCCGGCGCGCCGCCGTCGCCGCAGCCGGAGGGGCCCCATTGTCAGCGCAGCCGGAGGGGCCCCATCGTCGCCGTGTCGCCGTTTATAATATGTGTATAGATAAAGTTATGTATATATGCATTCGTGCGATCTTATTATGAAACTTGATTAAAAGCTCGTTTCATAAAACCGCACTAGTGTTTTAAGGCCTATCATTATGCAACCGTTGCATGAACTCCTAATACCCGTCGTTGTAGATAGTGCTACATATTAGAGAATGAACAACACTCAAGAAGATATTTCAAGTTTTCATAATATTTCAAATTACCTGGATCAAGCAAGACTGCACGCAAATAACGAAAACAAGGAACGGAGACATTGTCAATAGAAACAGCTTGTTTCTTGAAAGAATTAAGAGTACTTTGAGAAACCAGTGTTCTGATTATTTATACGGAAATGATATTGGCTCTATTAAGAAATAGGTCACTGGCATTGCAAATGTATTGTAGAATGTCAATAAAAGTCTAGTTCTTTTCGATAAGAAAATTAGTTCAGTTCTTATCAGTATTATGGAAACATTATTATACAACATGTGCATAATTAGTATTATACACAATAATTAGGCCATTATCATGTTTTTTTGTTAAATATATCTCGTTTTTACGTAATTTAATTAAACTCTTTGCTATTATAAGCTGGATCCACGTAAAATATGAATTCAACATTTTTCACAAGCAATTGATAACTTTATTCTCAGTTTGCACACCATCGTGCGTGCTCTGCTTTCAGGCTTCCTTGTTCAGGTGTTTTATGGAGTTAAAAAACTGGCTAAGTGCGAGTCGGACTCGCGCACGAAGGGTTCCGTACCATTATAAACTAGTAAAAAAAAACAAGTTTGTTGTATGGGAGCCCCCTTAAATATCTATTTTGTTTTAATTTATTTATTTATTTTTGAAGTTAATATATGTATATCAAGCGTCTACCTGTTGCCGTTATCAGTATCGAACAAAAACGAGCAAAAAAAATCATTTTTGTTGTATGGGAGCCACCTTAAATATTTATTATATTCTGTGTTTTAGTATTTGTTGTTATAGCGGCAACAAAAATACATCATCTGTGAATATTTCAACTGTCTAACGATCACGGTTCATGAGATACAGCCTGGAGGCAGACAGATAGACGGAAAGATGGACAGACGGACGGACGGACAGACGGACAGCGGAGCCTCAGTAATAGGGTCCCGTTTTTACCCTTTGGGTACGGAACCCTAAACAAGGGCTCATTTCTCCGAAATTACAAAGGTACTATATTTTTAATAGAAACACTATGTCATAAAATTAAATTGTTAGCTGAATTAGCCATTTCATTGTGATAATTATGCCTGTAATATTTTCTTTCTAATTTTAGTATTATCATGAACTGCATGTTTCTTGAGTTTTTAGTGAGTAGTTATTAATACCTAAGGATTGTAACACCTCTGCAGAGGTAGCATGTATGGAACTTTTTAATATGTACCACCTAATATACTACATGCACACAATATAAATAAATAAATAAACAAGTGATGGGGTAGTGGTAATTTTATTATTTATTATAGGAGGTCTTATCTTATCTTAGAGGGTGGGGTCCTTGCGGATACACTTCGACCCTATGGTATCTTTTGTGTAAATACCCCTTTTTCCTAAGCACTATCCATAGCATTCTCCACCACTTCAATGAAGTGACTTGTGGAGCGCAGTGGTAGTGCCTTGAATTCCCCTGGTTCTGGATAACCATTGCCAAGTATTTTCATTCTTAGTCTGGCGAGGGCGTCGCATTCGCACATGATGTGTTTCATTGTTTCTTCCTCTTCGCCACACATTCTACAGCTTGTGTTGTCAGACAGTCCCATCTTGGCTAAGATATACTTGAACCCGAAGTGACCCGTGAATACTCCGATTATGTATCTGAGCTGTTTACGGCTGAGTTTCCAAAGTTTATTGGTCCAGCTTGAGTCTACGCTCCCTGTAAAGAGCTTTGAATGCCTTAGGCCAGCCAAGGAATTCCACTCTAGGTGGTGGATGTCCCTGGCATGGTTGGTTAGGGCTGTTTTTATGGTTCCCTGTGAGAGTCCCACGAAGGGTTCCGGTCCAATGTGTTCGTTCATTGACCCTTCCCTTGCAAGCTCGTCCGCTGTCTCATTACCGGTGAAGCCTTCGTGTCCTGGGATCCATACCAGTGTCACCTTGTTCTATTATAGGTATTATACGTAGTACCTATTATAGGAGGTACTACGTATAACTGCCTCAATGATAATCCTTGGTATTCACAATAATAACTGTTTGATGCATAAGGAACACCGAGCTGATTTCCTAGTTTTCTAGGTAACTAGATGATGAATGTTCAACATGAACTAGAGGGAAGCTCTATAAATTCGTGAGCAAGGCGAATGTCGACCTTTCGTGGCAAATATCTCTTATGGAATGATTTACGTCTGAATCGATCCATAACGATCTAAATTTAAAAATAGAAACACGAAAAAGAAATAGAAGTTTTCAGCATTGAAATAGTAGTTTATGCAACGGTTGGATAATTTTATTTATTTATTTATTTCAGATCTCTATATATAATGATCCATATACAATATTATTAGTAAACACTCAGAGCTTATACACTAAAAGTTAGTACATCTAGGACACAACACACACACAAAAAACAAAAGATAAAACAATAATAAATAATACTAAACTCGGGCACTGCAAGAGGAAAGAGGAAAGAGGAAAGAGCTATTGGTAGGATAATTCAATGTCACTTACATTAACTTATCCTACCAATAGCAATGTCAATCCAAAACTTGACCACTGGGCAGTCGAGGCGTTCCGCCAACGTCCTCAGGAGGCTGTTACCGCTGTTCCGAACTCGTGTAAGCAGCGAGGCGACTCTCTTAATGATAATGATAGGCCTTAAAACACTAGTGCGATTTTATGAAACGATCTTTGCGAGTTGCATAATAAGATCGCACGTGTGTTTTAAGGCGAAATTATGCAGAGTTGCATACATAACTTTTCATCACACTTGCTCGGAAAGGCCGTTATTATACGCAGGCGTACAGAGCAGCTGTAGCCTACTTACCTCCCAAGGGCAGTTATGGATTTTGTATGGGTTATAACTCCCGCTGACGGCGGGGCGAGCCGCAGCCGGCGGGGCGCGCGACCCGCAAGCCGGCGGAGCTGCCCCGCGCTGATCGCAACGTACTTACAGTTTATGAACACCCACCTGATGGTAATTCACGATGTAAAATGGGAATAAAATTAATATATATACTTTTTTTTATCTAATTTTTATTTCATTTCCTTGCAAATGTGATGAAAAACGTTGTGTGTATCACGGGCAGTAAGGGGATAACAAACTCGAGTCATAAAAGCCCTCGCCTATCGGCGTCGGACTTCTAACAGACTCTCGTTAGTTATCCCCTTCTTACGGCCCTAGATGCACAATGTACTACACCCACATTATAAACGGCGATTTGGCGACGATGGGGCCCCGCCGGCTGCGGCGACGGCGGCGCGCCGCCTGTTGCTCATATCTGTATCGTTATGACCATTACGGTACTAAAATCGATACTGTAATAACATTACAGTACAGGTTGTCATAATGATTGTCATTTCCTACGGTTTTTGATTAAATTATGGAGGTTTTATGATATGGGTGTAGATAAAAGTATTTTGCGGGTCGAGTTTAGCGCCTCGTTACAACATGATTGCATGATTTGAGAATGAATAAGGGTTGACTCGAATGTAAGTCAGTCATTTAGTAAACAAACCTTGACATTGTTCTGTCAAGTGCAATGCACCGCAGTATGAGTCAGCCAGCCATTGTTTTCGTAGAACAATTATAATATAGGTTACATGTAAATGAAGTTGATGACACTTCATTTAATTTCAATTTGCCGCACATTCACTTAATGTCGTTTCATGTGTACGCTGTGGTAGGAAGTAGGTTATGTAATCTGTGGTCAGACGAGTCTGTCAAAGGAAACTTTAAAACATTATAAGTAAACGAATTTGTGAAATAGTAGCTTTAAATGTTGTTTCTCTTTTTAGGTAAGATTAGTAATTAGCTGCATAAAGCGAACATAATCTAAAAAATAAATAATAAAACAGTGTTTAATAAAATATTCTCTTATCAGAGCAACTCAATTTGGTTTTTATTTTGCGGTTCTAAGAAAATGGGGCCTGTGTGTAATGCTACATTATATAATAAAATCGTAAAGTGTAAAAAGTCTTTACATTGAAGATAACAATGAAATAATGCCATGGGGGCTTCAGTATGAGCAATACGTCTCAATGGTTTTTGAATTTCATGTCTGTTTGTCTGACTGTATGTGCACGATAAACTTTTACACTACTTGACGGATTTTAATGCGGGTTTCGATATTATCGGTAACTTTAGGCAGGACATAACCTATATAAACTGTTGGAAATAAAACTGGAAGGGGGTAAAAGGGTGAGTTGAAGTTACTTTAGAAAAAAATTGCAAATTTCACTAGACTCTTGAAATAATAAATTTAAAGCCCTAATCTGCTATTTTAACACATTCAGTGCCAACAAACGCGTAGCAGCGTTTTTCCGCTTTGTAGAGAAAATGCCCTAAGAACGGTGAACCAAACTATCGAGTTCTCGGCACTGAATGAGTTAAAATGTTTGTTTATATGTTTGTTCATCTATGATGCTCCTATGCGTTCATATAACATTCATCCGCTTACAAGGAAAGTTCGGTGATTTATTGTGCGCACACATTGACACTAACCACACATTGATCTAGGCCCAAACTGGGATTCCTTGTGCTATTAGTACTAGACAACGATTATGAATAATCATATAGTATTATAAATACATCTACACATATAATAAAATCGTAAAGTGGAAAGGCTGTCTGTATACATTGCAAATAAAAATGAAAAAATGCTATGTAGCTTTGATACAATTCTGGGGATTACTAATTAAGATAAAGAAAGAAGAGTTATCATGAGCAATTTATATTTCGAAGAAAAGCTATAAGTTGTTAAGCACCAAATTAGTATTTGCATCCGCAGCTAGAGATGCTGCTAAGGCCGTTGGAGCTGCTGATGCTGCCATCAATCACGTTCTGGATGCCAATGCTGCCATCGCCGCAGCCGTAGGAGACTGCAGCCGACCCACTAGTGGGGAAGGCGCCTTCGAAACCCACTGCGCTTAGGAAGGGTAGAGTACCGCAGAGATCCAGGTTGCCGTCCAAGGACAAGTCAGAGGCGACGGCGATGCCGGAGGGAGAGATGGGGCCGATGCTGGTGACTATGAAGTCTCCTCCGCTGCTGGAGATGGCCACATACTCGTTTCCTGAGGAGCAGCCGCAGCTAGGCAGGCTGATGCGGTTGATGCAATTTCCAGAGATAGACTGCAAAGGAATGATAAAAATAAATAACTATCAGTCAGTTCGTGAGTAAATTTTTAAAAATGAGGTCTATCGATCGACAAACTTTCATAAAATTCGATCAAAATGGAAATAAGAATTATTTTATTACCTGGACCAGGAGTGCGGAAGCGCAGAGGAGGATAGCTTTGAATGCCATTTTGGTTTCTTCTTAGTGAATGTCAGACACCGGAATGATTTTTTGTTTTAATCCGAAGAGTTTTTATATGCAGTGTCGGGCCCTTGCAAAATAACGATTGATAGTCAACAAACAAGTAGACAGTGATAATTATGTCGACTTCAAAAGGTCATGATAAACCACGTCCTACCCTACTATCGGCCAAATTTTAGCAATCACACGGCACGCCCCGAAGCCTAAACGGCACGTTTTCTACGTGAATTCATTTTAGTCTATATTTTTGTCAGTTCTTTCAATGTCATAAGGGTATATAAAACCGAATCTAAGCTATACACAACATTACAGTTTACACATCTGTGCAAGCAACGTATTTTGATAATGTCTCCCTTCACTGTGTTGGTCCTTTGCATCCAGGCTTGCCTGATCCAGGTAAACATGACCGATTCAATATTTCTTTCCATTTATTTATAAATTTTTAATACTTTAAAGATATAATTAATTAACATATCATTGTGATATACATTTTAATATTACTAGATACTAAATTTAGTACAATTCGCGGCACGTAATTTGAACTATGACCTAGAATATGCAGAACACAATTTCGGGTGTCAATCGAAGTGCGGTATGCGATCCTTTTTTCCATACTTGTACCAGCGCGGACGGCCGCCATTTAGTTCAACTTATGTGCCGGGGATAATATTATTATCGTCCACGACCATAATTTTTCAAAATAATTGGTTTATGTGTCTTAGACCTCAGAAATTAATTTGTAAACAAATGGCCCTGTATAGGTACGGCTTCTGTGTAGGAACTTTATTGTATACCTTAGGGCCTACATTATATGGATGTATTTCTTTGATCGAGCCCGTCTCGTGAGAGGCAAGCACCGCTTGCCGCCTCCTGTTGAAGCCCAGAACGACAGTATTGGTTTGGACCTGTTCAAGGTCCTAATGAGTTTGGCCATCTCTAAAACGAACAGGCTTGGTAGAGTTACAATTTTATATTCCTGGAACAGTTTTGTCGCTGGACGGTCACACGCTAGAAAAGATTACGCTTACTGCTAGCGTCTGCAGCATCACCGCATTGATCCATTCAACAAGGAGTGAAAATAGCCATAGTAGACTTTTTGATAATGGGGGGCGGACTTAGAATCGGACGCAGCTTGATGAGGGCAAAACAAGCACCAATTGACCTTACGTATAATGCACATTAATATTCTCCAACAAAATAATGTCAACCTTCTTCGTTAAGTTTTAAATAAGTTGAACTCCTTTTGTTAAATGGATATTATCTTTTTTGACAGTCGGTTATGAGCAACTGCGGCTGCGGTAATGTCAACCGTGCCGTTAGCTACATGAGCGCCCCCAGCGTGTCCTGCAGCAATGTCAACCTGGGCTCCAGCTCCGGCGGCTACAACAGCTACGGCGGGCAGGGCGAAGGCGTGGTGAGCGCTGCCGGTGACATCGGCATCTGCGGGCAGACCCAAGTGGTCGGCAAGGTGCCGGTGCTTGGCAGCGTTTCCTTCAACGGATGCACGCAGGCCTGCGGCTCCACCTCCATTACCGGCCAGTGCGGATGCGGCTGCCAATAGATTATCAACGTTCCTGCTGTCATAACTTCGCTTCTCTACAATAAATACTTTTTGACATCTTATACAGTATTTCTTTTCACAAAACTGGAACAAATAACTAATTATTAAATTTTACACGTGTACCAAGTAAAGGTAATCCCTTCCTCCGCGATTTTTTTTTTTACAAATACTCTGCCCCTTATGGTGTAAATTAAGGGATGAAAGTTGTTTTGGGAATACTATTTCTTCAGCCAAATTTCTTGAAATTTGGCGCAAGGACTCTTAATTACAAACAATGAAAAAACATATTTCAGAATTTCGTACTTAATATGAAATGTTTCTTTAACATTCTAATTTTCATTATCACTTCATCTTCAACAAAAACCCACTATGCTTTACGAAAGTATCTACTAATAGGGCAAATTGGACATTTTACTTCTATTGCTCTTCTTCTTCTTAAACTATGTCACAGGGGCCACAGAGTTCCGCTTCGCGGCTCTTATTTCTGCATGGTTTGGCTCTTCGGACTTAGCCTCTATTCGAGAAACATCCAAGCGATATTGTTGCGGCTCGCGAGCGAGACTCGCATCCCACTCGTACGCATTATGCATCGTGCGGAAGAGTGGGGTGAGAATCTCGCTAGCGCCTTGCTACAAATCGCTTGGACGTTCCCGAATAGAGGCGCTGTTATAAAACTAACCTAATCTGAACATATTCCAGAACCTATTTGAATTCGTCTAGATGATTTGTATACGATAGCTACACAGACTTGATTAGGAGATCAAAAGTCCAATAGCAGCCTTCAACATTGACATTGTTCAACATTCAGCCGATTCCCTATAGACATAGCATAAAGAGAATATTCAAAATTAAAAGAAACATGATGTTTGGGATGATCATACTCAAAAACTATAAGATTTATAAAAAAAGCATAACGTGTTGTAGAAAATTTTATGTAAGTAGAATGATAACTATCACGACAAAGTATAGAAGAATATACTTCATTGGTTCATGAGTTATATGCAACAAAATGAAAATGAAAATATTTATTTAAATGTTTAATACCTACTGAAAATATCTATCTGTACCAAACCGTCCCACGTCCACAGCATAGATTCCCTGCGGCCACGTGGTTCGACAACGTTGTCCAACATGTCGGACGACGAGGAATTTTTATTCCTTGCTGTCCGACATGTCGGACTATCAGGTTTTTTTTATTCCACTTAATTCGACCATCGGACCAAGAGGATATTTAAAATTCCACTTGTTTCGATCCGCGAACCACGAGGATTTTTAAAATTCCACTTAGTTCACCCCCCGAACCACGAGGATCATTGAATTCCAGTTGGTTCGACCCTTAAACTACGAAGATGACTGTATGGATTAAGAACAAGACATAGGAACCGGACAAAATGCATGGAAAAAATACGTCTAGCAACAAAAACGAATAGAAATTATTGCGTTCAAAGGAATAACCTAATGGTAAGACAACTGCATATTATCTATTATCCTCGTAGTTCAAGGGGCGAACCAAGTGGAATTATTAAAATCCTCGTGGTTTGCGGATAGCCCATATCAACATTTTTTTGCAAGTAAATCACTAACGCAGCGATATATAAAATGCGATTTCTATCACGATTTAACGATTAACGTTAACTTCCGTTAAACTTTTATAACGCTTTAACGTGTAACGAAGTTAACTTTTTTTAGTAACGGATTAGCGATTAACATAGTTAACTATTTGATTAACGGTGCCCAGCTATGAATATATTTTATCTGTTCAATGATCTAGCTGTTCCGGTAATGAAGCCACTCACACAGCTATCGCCGCATTCGTGCTCATCAGGATTCCACTTTTCCAAAGCCGGGGTTAATAAGTTTCTAATATTTTATGCCAATTATTCATTTGTTTTTGTTTTCATACTGACTTTCTATAATTCCGAAATTCGTTTGTCTTTTGAAAGTAAATTTACTACAGTCAAACAGGTTGGTACTTTGATAAAGCTTATTGTAAAGTTTATGCAAACAATTTGTAATACTGTTTCGAGCATAATTTGTTTGCTAGCGAGGGTCGCATTCGCAAAAGCTGGGTACGGAACTGGAGGATAGAAGATGTGAGCTCAATGCAATCATAGGCACCATTTACAATACCGTCGTAAGAATAACATATCAAGTAATATCAGCTTACTTTCGAGTGTCATAATATTCATTACTAAATATCGGATTTTAAATAAAATTAAGAAATATTTGGTATGCCGCAATTTATTTTTCGAAAATAGCACTGAGTTATTGAGTCACAATCAAATCAATACTTTCTGCAGCCGCAGCCACCGATGGTGCTGAGGCTAGAGGAGGGGCCGCCGCCAATCACGCTCTGGATGCCAATGCTGCCGTCGCCGCAGCCGTAGGAGACCGCAGCCGACCCCTGTGTATCGAAGGTATCTTGGAAGCCCACGGCGCTCAGGTACGGCAGGATACCGGAGACATCCAGGTTGCCATTCAACGACAGGTCAGAGGCGACGGCGATGCCAGAGGGAGAGATGGGGCCGATGCTGGTGACTTTGAAGTCCCCTCCGCTGTTGGAGATGGACACATAGTCGTTCCTCGAGGAGCAGCCGCAGCTCGGCAGGCTGATGCGGTTGACACAATTGCCAGATATAGACTGAAAAAGATATGAAATCTTTATACCTATGGACCTTGTGCGACTCCAATTTCGACAAATATTTCATAGTATAACCTCATCATCCTTGCTTGTCTCATCTAGTTTCTAACCTGAAATTGCACTTTTTTTTGGGTGAAACAGCAATTGTATCATAAGTTAAGCAATCCTATGTGAAAAATTGGCAAACTGATGTCTAAAATATTATCTCCAGTTGGTTTATTTACGAAGAAATAGCTTTTTAGCGAAAAAAGGTGCGTCATGAAGTTAGAAACTTGTTTACCAAATAAGACAAGTAAGGATAAATCGACTTTAGATACATATATTAAACCAAAAATATTCATTACCTGGACGAAGAGGGCCGAAACGCAGAGGAAGATAGCTTTGAATGCCATTTTGGATTGTTCTAATGAATGTCTCACACTTGAATGATTTGTTAAAAGGCTGAACGCCTTTTATACGAAACTGAGAACCTTTTTTAAAATTCTGTTGATAGGTAAAACAATAGGTATACTTTGTTCAATAATAAGATAGTGTCTTGAACTCAAATGTTTAATAGGTAACGATTAAGCACGCTTTACGGTTACTATCACAACTATTTCGGCTTGCACCTTCCAGACCTGATACCGCGCAGGCACGTTCGGCAGCCTCCCCGATGTTATCAGCCTTTTTAATTCAAGGTTCTTTCTTTGGTATATAAGCTTCAGTATATGCCCACAATGACACAGTTTACACATCAGTTAAACAAACAAACCTTGAAGATGTCTCCCTTCACCGTGTTGGTCCTTTGCATCCAGGCTTGCCTGATCCAGGTAAATAACGACTTAATCAACTTCGGTTGACAATTTTTTTATTATTTGTATCATTAAGAAAATATTATTTGCAGCTTACCCTTTAGTTCTTTAGCTGACCCTCGTTTAATAGTGAATGTATGTCTTAACAGTCCGTGATGAGCAACTGCGGCTGCAGCAATAGCTACCGTACTGCTAGCTACAACAGCGCCCCCAGCGTGTCCTGCAGCAATGTCAACCGTGCCGTTAGCTACACGAGCGCCCCTAGCGTGTCCTGCAGCACTGTCAACCTGGGCTCCAGGTCCGGCAGCTACAACAGCTACGGCGGGCAGGGCGAAGGCGTGGTGAGCGCTGCCGGTGACATCGGCATCTACGGGCAGACACAGGTGGTCGGCGCGGTGCCGGTGCTCGGACAAGTGTCGTTCAACGGGTGCACGCAGGCCTGCGGCTCCACCTCCATCACCGGCCAGTGCGGATGCGGCTGCCAGTAAACTGTCTTCTTACCAACAGTGAAACTTATCTTCCCTACTGTCCTAGCTATTCGAAATAAATAAATAAATTTTTGACACCGTATAAAGTTTTTTCTCGCACAAATCTCTATCAAAGTACGGTGGTATGGTGCGCGTATATGATTAAGTACTCGTATGTATGTATGTAACAACTCCATTAGTTACTATGATTCGCGGAATGTAAGTTGAACTTTCACCTTGAATGCGCAAAATAGATTTTTGGGTCTCGTTCGAGGTATGCTGTGAGGTCCGACGCTTTTTCTCCATACTTGGACGGCCGCCATTTTACTTCAATTTATGCGCCGGGGATTATACCTCGAGCTAAAACTGCTAAACTGATTTTAACAAATGGGGTGTAAAACGATTCATAAAAAAGTTTCCGGGTGACAAATGGCATACGACGTCAACTGAAATCTAATATGGCGGATGCTAGAAGACATTTCGTTTATAGATTATTATTGCACCCATGCATTATCAGTATCACCTGAAAGAGCTTGATTAGAGAAGGGAAATAAATAAATTTGGAATTTTTTCTCGCTAAAAAAAAGATATAATTAAAATATTTATTTATACCTATGAAACAAAAGATCCGACTGTACCTATATAACTTTTCGAGTCCTAGATTACATTTCGGCCGTGATTTTTGCATTAAATAGCCAACTTTGGCGTTCTTATTATGAGTAACTGAAAGACTTAGAAGTACTATTATTTATTCTGTGACTTAGACATCTTTGACTTACTGAATGGTTGAGTATAGTTATTAGTATTGTTCATAGCGGCCTCGCTTTGTGCAATGTATTCTTATCTATTGATATAAAGCCGAAATTCCGCAGCAAGTTTTTCATAAAATGCCCGACAGCCCTTTTTTGAGCTCGTGGATGGCTACCGTACTACGGAAACGAACTACTGTACTAAGCAAACGAAATGAAAAATATATAATAATATCTCATAGATAGTGGTTTAGTTCATGGCCTCTGAATTTTGAAATATGTATGGAATATGTAGAAAAAAACGCTAATTATCCGTAAATTTCTTAGTACTACAGTAATATTATTACGTAAAATGTATAGCAGAATAATCGTTAGTTTATAAAAAATTAAACGTTCATACCTTTTTGGAAAAATTCTTGATTATAAAACTTAAAATAAATTTAATTACAACTGCCAAATTACTACATAAGGCGATGCTGATGATGATTGTAGTGGTAGAGCCAAACAGTGATCCTCACTAGATGATTACTGTTCGAATGGGCCGGCTCGACCGGGGCAGTACCACACTCTCACAGGATATCGGCGTAAAGTAATAGCTTGCTATTGCGTTTCGTACGGCGAATGACGAGATCCGGAGGCCTATTCCCTCGTCCCTATCCCATCCCCATTCCCCATCCTCCCTAGACTGGCAACGCATTGGCAGCACCTCTGGTGTTGCAGATGTCCATGGGCGGCGGTGACCACTTTCCATCAGGTGGCCCGTCAGCTCGTTTGTCAGTCAATGACATAAAAAAGAAAAAAAAAATGCATCAGCAGAATAATAACAAACAAGTCAAAATAGTAAATCTATCAAAATCGTTTAGTCGAGTATTATAGCTGCAGTAAATTGTCGTGACCTTATGAACCCGAGCGACTTGTCGCCGTAGTTCAGTATACCTAATCTTTCAGAAAGCACTTTAGTGATAGGCCTCTTAAAAAATAAAGAAACAAGAAATCGATTCTGCCGTGCTCGTGGGGTCGATATAGAAATAGCAGTCGGTGACTTCAAATAGCTATTATAGGACTTCATGGAGGGTCACTGACTACCATATCGACCCGACGAGCACCGAAAAACAAATGTCTTGTAAAACTTTCCACCAAGCTTAAGCATGTTATGGCTTGAAACGATTGAATTTCTCTTCAATAATGAAGAACTAAATTATCTACTGATTCAAACAATTATCTACCATAATGCTTTCATTTAACGAACGGGGTGCCAATCATTGCAGGGCTGCTGCCCGCGTGCCGTCACGCTGCTTAGATACGAATTTCTTTTTCATTTCTTCTTATCGACCGAGCGAGCGAAGCGAGCGAAGTATCTCCGTTTCGGCTTGGGCAAAAATGCTTTCATGTCTGGCTTTCCATTTGTTCTCCTTAACAGGTTGCATTTCTCAACCGATTCTTATGAAATTTTGTTAGCAGGTTCGGTAATATAGATTTTTTTGGAGAGTAATTTTTTTGAAATTTTTCAAAATGGCGGATATATTGGAGTTTTTGCGATTACAAAGTTATTTTCGGGGCTGGAAAACGTATGGGGATAACAGATTTCCAACGGCAAAGTTACGGTTGTCGCGAGATCTACAGCTCACGGAGCCACTAGTATACTTTTGAACAGATTAATAAAAAACAAATATACGCGTCGAATTGAACACCTCCTTCTGCGACGATGTCGGTTAAAAAAGACACTTACATATAGACGTAATATTATATAAGGCTCAATACTGTCAGGTTTTCAAATATCATAGCCGAATATGGAGTTTAAGCCAATATTACATAATGAAAGGATCTTGACATTTATTTTTGAAGATAATAAGGAATCAATGAGCCAACATCAAATCAGTATTTGCAGCCGCAGCCAACAACGGTGGAACTTACGAATATAGAGATCTTAAATCAAATCTGGCAAAATCGAACCTACTTTTTCATTAATTAAGTAAAGTTTTCCAGAATGTTCATTAATAAATATCTAATTTTAAATCAAACCATAGAATATTTAGGATAACGCAATTTATTTTTTGAAAATAACACTGAGTTATCGTGTCACAAACAAATCAGTATTTTCTGCATCCGCAGCCACCGATGGTGCTGAGGCTAGAGCCAGAGCCGCCGCCAATTATGTTCTGGATGCCAATGCTGCCGTCGCCGCAGCCGTAGGACACCGCAGCCGACCCCTGTGTGTCGAAGGTGTCTTCGAAGGCCACGGCGCTCAGGTACGGCAGGATGCCGGAGACATCCAGGTTGCCATTCAACGATAAGTCAGAGGCGACGGCGATGCCAGAGGGAGAGATGGGGCCGATGCTGGTGACTTTGAAGTCCCCTCCGCTGTTGGAGATGGCCACATAGTCGTTCCTCGAGGAGCAGCCGCAGCTCGGCGCAATGTAGCGGTTGGCGCAATTGCCAGATATAGACTGCAAAAGATATGTCAAACCTTATAACTATGGACATTTTGCATCGCAATTGTGACAAAATATTATACGATAACATTTAGACACATTAAAACAAAAAAAAAAACATTACCTGGACCAAGAGGGCCGAAGCGCAGAGGAGGATAGCTTTGAATGCCATTTTGGTTAGTTCTTAGTGAATGTTTCACACTTGAATAATTAATTACTAAACTGAACACCTTTTATATGATTTTTGCCCTTCATACATAGTTAAAAACAATACACAATGTTCAAGGCTAAGTGAGATAACCCCTTGCCTGAATCCTTTCAAAAGGTCACGATTAACCACGTTTCACCAATATCACGACTATCCCGAGCTGATAACTCCTAGGAACGTGCCGCAGGTGCATAGTTCTTTCACAATGTTATCAGCCATTTAATTGTTTCCATTCAAAGTTTGTTTTTGTATAAAAGCCTTAGTCTATGCCCGCAATGACACAGTTTACACATCAGTTAAACAAGCAACTAATTCGAAGATGTCTCCCTTCACTGTGTTGGTCCTTTGCATCCAGGCTTGCCTGATCCAGGTAAATACCTTATTCAGTTTCGGTTGACATGTTTTTCATTTATTGTATCATTACGAAAATATTTATTGGCAGCTTACCCTTTAGTTCAGTTAGTCAGTTAGCTGAATCTCGTTTATAGTGAATGTCTGTCTTAACAGTCCGTGATGAGCAACTGCGGCTGCGGCAATATCAACCGTGCCGTTAGCTACAAGAGCACCCCCAGCGTGTCCTGCAGCACAGTCAACCTCGGCTCTGGCAGCTACAACAGCTACGGCGGGCAGGGTGAAGGCGTGGTGAGCGCTGCCGGTGACATCTGCATCTCCGGGCAGACCGAAGTGGTCGGCAAGGTGCCGGTGATTGGACAAGTGTCTTTCAACGGCTGCACGCAGGCCTGCGGCTCCACCTCCATCACCGGCCAGTGCGGATGCGGCTGCCAATAAATCTTCACTACTGAATTTTGGAATAAACGCATTTTGACTGACTAAAATATCGTCCCTTATTTACTTTTGCACCCAGAATATCATGTCGTCATTTTGAGAATCCAGGTTTGAAATTGGTTGAGTAAGCGATGGCCCGGTTTTGACACATTGTTGGTTAAATATTATAACCAATAAAATATTTTCAGAAGCATACAGAGGCAGACGACCGACGATCTGAAATTGTTTACTTTTCAGAATCTTAAGAACTCCTCAAAAAAGAAATAAAACATGGTTTCATAGAAAGTAGCTTTTAGAAAAATAAAACATTATGACAAAATAATCGGTTACGACAATTTTAATTATGACAAATAAAAGTAGTAATTGAATTAATTATATTATTAACTTCCCTAGTTAATATTTAGTGTGTTTGTATAGCGCTCCGATTGCTACAGACGGTGCTGGCTGTAAATCAGCGGTGCGGGTGTCTGACACCCCAGCACTGCCCCGATGACACACATTTCTCGTTTTTTTGTATTGGTTATTAGAGTATCTTGTATGTGCATAAATGTATGTTCTTTCCTTCTATTTTGCATACATATATTCAGCAGAATAATATTACAGCACAAACCTATCAAGCATAACATTTCACAAGCAAGCAAGAAGAAAAAAGCCGGTCAAGTGCGAGTCAATGATTTATAAGTAAAGATACGTTATATGCTCACAAAACAACCGAAAAAAATGTTACGAACGCAGCGTGAGCACACATACACATTTTTTACTTCACTGACATTTCACCACATTGCCAAACGGTGTAAAAAGGATAGCGTAATTAAATCAATACGAATAAAGAAGACCGCTAGTGTTTGTCATTTGCGCGTAATGGTGGGCAAACGTGACTTTAGGCACCAATCATCGCACGTTAGCCATAGACTAACAAAAACAACGAGACACGAACAGAAGGTACAAAGGCTTTGGATTTAAGGTTATACGCTGCTTTTATACAAACGTAACTACGTTTTTATTTGGAAACTAGATTAATAAACAGTTAGACAATAAACTAATGATATATTATTTTAACAGTGACATGCTAAATATCAATTTTTGATAATAAATATGCTTCTTATGTGTTTGTTGTGTGTTGTTATGTTTTCATTGTACATGGATGTGTAATTATTAATGAAGATTAATTCGAGATAAACCATTTAAATTTTCAATAAGTAAATCTATGCATGCATTAGATATGATTATTCAGTTTTTGAACTGGCCCCCAATTCTCGCTACATTCGAGATAATGTCGATTTCGAGATTAAACGTCAGATTCATACAGTTGTGTCAAACGACTGTATGCACTGACGTTTAATCTCGATTGTGAGATTATCTCGACTCCACCGAGAATTGGGGGCCTGAACTAATCACTAGCCATAATCTAAATTATTATGAAACTAGATTTAAAAAAAAAGCATCTTTCGGAATAAAATTTTATCTTTTATTATTAACACATTGCCTGCCAACTACGAGTATACTCGTAGTTTTTCTATGAAAATTCTCATAGTTGGCAGGGAACGTGTTAAGTGCATTCACAAATATAAACATATAGTTGTACAGGTAACGGCACGTAAGTCTAGCGGTAAACGAAATGTGGTGCGGATACCACGCATAGATACGACTGCTCTCACTCCCGTCATGTTTATAAAACTGTAAAAACCGAAGCGAGCTCAAAATAGGAGATAGAGTGAGGTTGTTCATAAATTTTTCAGTAATCTTACTTATCAACAACCATTGTTGTAGGTAAATTTAATTATTACTCATCAATAACTATGTTTTCAATCAACTACATAACACCATCAGCGTCAATCAACTGTCGCTTCTGTTAAAATGTTGATCTATATCCTGTCCTTGTCGCTCGAGTTGTGAAAGGAATAAAGTTGTCTTTTTCTTTGAGGGTAATTATTGCGTAATATTTGTCATAACAAAGTATTAAACCAAATAAAATATAATGATTTCGGCTTATTTACTTGTGATATGTGACTCCGTGAACTTTATTTGTTTTACTTGCGTAATTAGTGCATTTACGCATCACACACGAAGGCATTTTGTAGCTATAAAACGAAATCTAAGCACTGTAGTCGGAACTCTGAAGCACATACGCATTGTCCACTTGTTCGAGAGCGACTGAGACCAGAGGCTACAATTGGAGTCTTTTATACGCTTCATTTTCGGTGCGCATGTAACCTATCTACCTCTTTTTATATAAGATCATTGGTGCGAGTCTGACTCGCGTGCCAAGGGTCCCATATTTACCTGTGAAAAACAGGCAGTACCTTATAGGTACGAAACCATAAAAATTAAAAAATAGCTCTTAACAACCGGGTAACCACTTAGAAGTTTCCTATGAAATAAGACAAAAAACAACTTTCGCAAGCTCCTATCTCCGTGCAACCTTCGAGTGTGATACGACTTTGCAAAGGTTATTCCATGAATTCTTTTTTTTGTGATTTTCTTACAAATTAACAGTTTTCGGACTTTTTCCTCTACTTGCGAGTATCAAAATATGTGGCATAAACGGTCGTACCTTTTGATTGCGGCAACTTAGAAGGTTGATTTTTTCACAGCTCCAGGTGCAGACCTGAGTACCTATTTGATATTAATTTTAACTTGATAAGTACCTCCACGCAATCTTGAGAAAAACAGTCTAACCGCCAAGGACACGTTGTAGAAAATAAATGGATATACCTAATGTAGACAAACAGGTCTCTAGCCTAGTTTAGACACGGACAAACTGTAATTTACTTTCCTGGCTATTTATGTGCAAACTACTTTTAAGGGATGTTTGCTGGGTAAAAAAACCGGGCAAGTGCGAGTTAAACCCGCGTGGAGAGGGTTCCGATCCATACATGATTATCTGAAGTTTCCTATGTTACTTTAAATACCATAGACTTCTCATAGGTTTTCCTGTAATCTATAGGTAAAAAACTATTTTCTGTATTTTTTTCAAAATCTTAGGCCCGGTAGTTTCGGAGATAAGGGGGGGGGGAATGGTCAATTTTCGCTTATTTTCCTAAATAACTTCCAAACCATTCATCTCAAAATTCCAAAAAAAACATATTTAAGATCCTCACAATACGCCCTTTCATTTGATATGTCACATGATATAGTGAGCGTAACTTTCTTTTTTAATTTTCCAATTTACCCCCATAAAGTGGCCCTCATGTTTAAAATTAATTTGTTTACGTTACGCATCCGTGTTGCGGTCACAGACTTACGTATGTGTACCAAATTTCAAATCAATCTGTCCTGTAGTTTCGGAGCAAATTGGCTGTGACAGACGGACAGACAGACAGACAGACAGACAGACAGACAGACAGACAGACAGACACACGAGTGATCCTATAAGGGTTCCTTTTTTCCTTTTGAGGTACGGAACCCTAAAAAGTAATTCTAATTAGTCCGTTAGTTAGATTATCAAAAAAATATGAGAACACGTATTTTTTGCTTTATCAAATCAATCAAAATTGACATAGATAACGCGCATCAAAGTTCGAGAGTGGGGGCTAATGACGTCACTTAATGGTATAAAGTGTACAAAGTCGTGACGTCACGCGGAACTTCAACGCACTATATCTTCATCATTATATGGGCAGCGTGATTCGGAATGCAACCAACCTCACTGAGTTTCTTGCCGGCTCTTCTGAGTAGAGGATTTTTTCCGAACCGGTGGTAGATTCATTCCTCAACCTTCATAAGAGCTTGTACCTAAAAGCCTAAATTTAATAAAGATAGTTTGACTTTGACTTTGTTTAAAGTCACGTGACTTAAATCAAGATAATTAAATTCTAAATAATATTGATTTATTTTTACATAAATCCTGTTCTATAATGTTACTATTGAGGGTTAACCTACCGTTCCACAGAAATAGATTAATATTTGTAACTATAGGGGCATTCCACGTGAAGCGGACAGGTAAAGTGTCCAATAGCCAATTGTACTTTTAGTGCCATACTCTGAGTTCTTTATGTTCTATTTTTAATAATTATTGCTGAATTTATTACAATTATTATTATTAAATCATTTCTCCAAAATATTTTTGTGCTCACTAACGAGGAGAACACTAAAAAATAAATCTTAAATAAAATCTGACTAAATTGAATCTACTTTTACATGGCTTACTAAAATCTTTTCAAAATATTCATTGCTAAATATTGGATATTAAATAAAAGTAAGGCAATTTGGGATGACTGAATTTATTTTTCGAATATAATGCGAATTATTGAGTCACAACCAAATCAATACTTTCTGCAGCCGCAACTACCGATGGTGCTGAGGCTAGAGCCCGAGCCGCCGCCAATCACGTTCTGGATGCCAATGCTGCCGTCGCCACAGCCGTAGGAGACCGCAGCTGACCCCTGTGTTTCGAAGGTGTCTTGGAAGCCCACGGCACTCAGGTACGGCAGGGTGCCGCGGACATCAAGGTTGCCATCCAACGACAGGTCAGAGGCGACGGCGATGCCGGAGGGAGAGATGGGGCCGATGCTGGTGACTTTGAAGTCCCCTCCGCTGTTGGAGATGGCCACATAGTCGTTCCTTGAGGAGCAGCCGCAGCTCGGCAGGCTGATGCGGTTGACACAATTACCAGATATAGACTGCAAAAGATATGTTAACTTTTATAACTGTGGACATTGTGCACCCTAATTAAGACAAAAATAATATACTGTAATATATTAGACACATTGAAACAAAAATATTCATTACCTGGACCAGGAGGGCCGAAGCGCAGAGGAGGATAGCTTTGAATGCCATTTTGGATAGTTCTAGTGAAGTCTGACACCGGATTGATTCGTTCAAAGACTAACCACCTTTTATATGAAATTATGAAGCTTTTTTGAAACATGGTTGATAGGTAAAACAATACTTTTCTTCAAGGTTGAGCGAGATAGTGGCTTGAACTCAAATGGCTCCAACAGGTCACGATTAAGCACGTTTTACTGTTGCTATCAGGACTATTTCGGCCAGCACCCCCCGTTCTGAATGCTCGCGAGCACGTTCGGCAGGTCTTCCACAATGTTACCAGCCTTTTTACCTATTGTTCTTGTTCAAGGTTGTTCCTTTGGTATATAAGTCTCAGTCTTTGCCTACATTGACACAGTTTACACATCAGTTAAACAAACAATTTTGAAGATGTCTCCCTTCACCGTGTTGGTCCTTTGCATCCAGGCTTGCCTGATCCAGGTAAATAACAAGTAAATCAACTTCGGTTGACAACTTTTTTATTATTTGTATCATTAAGAAAATATTATTTGCAGCTTACCCTTTAGTTCTTTAGCTGACCCTCGTTTAATAGTGAATGTATATCTTAACAGTCCGTGATGAGCAACTGCGGCTGCAGCAATGGCTACCGTGCCGCTAGCTACAACAGCGCCCCCAGCGTGTCCTGCAGCAATGTCAACCGTGCCGTTAGCTACAAAAGCGCCCCCAGCGTGTCCTGCAGCAAAGTCAACCTGGGCTCCGGCAGCTACAACAGCTACGGCGGGCAGGGCGAAGGCGTGGTGAGCGCTGCCGGTGACATCTGCATCTCCGGGCAGACCGAAGTGGTCGGCAAGGTGCCGGTGCTCGGCCAAGTGTCGTTCAACGGATGCACGCAGGCCTGCGGCTCCACCTCCATCACCGGCCAGTGCGGATGCGGCTGCCAATAAATCTTCACGACTGAAATCAGATCTACTGAAATTTGAAATAAACCCGTTTTGACTAACTAAATTTTTGTTCCTTATTTGCTGTTGAACTCAGAATATCATATCGTCATTAGGAGAATCCATCGTTGAAATTGGTTGAGTAACCGATGGCCTGATTTTGACACATTGTTGGATAAATATGATAACCAACAAAATATTTACAGAAGCATACAGAGCGCAGAGCACCACGAATTTATTTCAAATTGTTTACTTTTCATAATCTTACATACTCCCAGATTGTCTAATTTAGGATGGCACATTTTTTTAATTTATGATTTAAACATGGCTTAATAGAAAGTTACGTTTAGAAACATAAAACAATATGACAAATAAATTGATTATGTCAAATGAAATTATGCCAAATAAAGTACCTATCCCATTCCAATGATCGACGCATTCACGTCTTGATCCTTGATGGAGGGGATGATACGTGTGTTGTGAACTGTTGTGCGCGTATAATATACATCACTAACAGAGGTATAGTTTTGCAGTCGGTACAAATACCGCGGGCGAAGCTGTGGCGGGTCCACTAGTTTAATATAAATAAAAACAGTTGTTTTCATGATAATCTTCATCGTATTATTGTGTATTATTACTGTTTTCAATATCTAGGAGGAGTGCCCTAGATTAATTTAAAGGTTTCTAACCAACTCAAATAGCAATTTACGTTCCTGGTCATTTATGTGCACTTTAAACTAGTAACAATTATTTGTATGGATGCAATTAAATTTTTGCTGCAATATTCTAAGTTGCTTTATGTTATATTTTTGTTCCTTTTAGTGAATAATTAATTATTATAAGTATTAATATTAAATATTTTATCTACAATATAGGTATTATTGTACCCACTAATGAAAAAAAGCTCAACGAATCAGGAAACTAAAGTGGGAGTGGGCCGGCCATATTAGCCGCAGAATCGATGGCCGCTGGGGTAAACGTGTTCTGGAGTGGAGACCGCGAATCGGCAAACGTAGTGTAGGACGCCCTCAGACTAGGTGGAGCGACGATCTCCGCAAGGTGGCTGGCAAGAGCTGGATAAGAGTATCCGTGGATCGTGCTCAGTGGCGTGCAGTTGGAGAGGCCTATGACCAGCAGTGGACTAGTATAGGCTGTTGATGAACGAAAGACTAAAATGTAGTCTTAAATTAAATCAGGCCCAATTGAACCTACTTATTGATTGGTAACTAAATCTTTTCAAAATAGAAAGAAAGAAAGAAAGAAAAGAAAGAAATAAACATTTATTCACTAACACAGAAGACACACAGAGTAACATAAATAAAAATTTAAACAATAAAAACAAAATGGTGGTGTGTGTGTCCTCGCGGCAGTGAATGGGACACTGGCTCACCATAATGCTGAGGTGGAGGAGGTAACACACCTACAGCGCTGATTTTCAGCCAGCACCGTTTGTGACTCACGGAGCGCTATACATATAAATACACTACATGCTAATAATTATTTATTTACTAATACTTAGATGGATTGGTTATATATATATATATTAGTAATTTAGTAGTAACACATACGTACACATTATCACAATATTAAGTATATATATATATATATATATATATATATATATATATATACTTTATATTGTGATAATGTGTTACTACTAAATTACTTATTACAGCAACGTCAAAATTAAAAAAAAAAAAAAAAGAGAACAAGATAAGAAGTTGTAAAACGTAAAGTGCTGGATTAACATTATTTGTTCTGGAGCGTCAACAAATGACCTTTAAGCTTTCGCTTGAAGGTGTACCTGCTAGACGCTCCTTTGACAGGAGGAGGGAGGTCATTCCAGCACTTGGACGCCGCAAACTTGAAACTACCCCGGAACGCCGCGATCCGGTGCGGCGGTACGATAGCCCTGATTTTAAATTTGCGCAAACTTCTCGACCATTCAATGCTTTTAAAAAGGTACGCAGGGCTCTCGTAGTGCACCACACCGAACAACAGAGTAGCGAAGTGCAGACGCCGACGCGCAGACATGTTTAACAGGCCGGCGGCGCTCAAGTATGGAGTGATGTGGGAGCGGGGAGGGACTCTGAAGCAGAAACGAGCACATGCGTTCTGGACTCGTTGTATTAGCCTTCTAGCCCGACCAAGTATGCAACCATCATAAACGACATCGCAATAGTTTAATCTAGATAATATAAGTGATTCACAAAGGTGGACACGCAAATCGACACTAAGGTAATCACGTATATTATATAGAACTTTGAGGCGATAAAAGCAGTTACTGACAACCTTAACTATATGGCACTCGAAGCGTAACTCGCCATCCATGAGTAGGCCTAGGTTGTTTGCTTCTACCACCCTTTATATAGGTTCACCGATGATAGCAACATCTTTGGTAGCCAGAATCTCCAGGGTATTACGGATTTGATGTTTTGATCCGAAAACTAAATATTTCGATTTACTGGGATTGAGGACCAACCAGTTCTTCTCCGACCAGGCTTCAACAAGATCGAGATCAGCATTGATGTTCTCCACGCTGGCGACTGTGTGTAACGAAGCGCTAGAAGCGTACAGTTGCAAGTCGTCAGCGTAGAGATGGTACTTGCTACTCCTTATACTGGTGACTATGTCAGCGCTGTACAGTATAAAGAGCAGGGGACCCAGGATCGAACCCTGCGGGACTCCCCTTGTCACAGGACTAAGAGAGGACCGCAGAATACCACCGTCCATCTTGCGTAACGCGACCGATTGCGCCCGACCAGACAAGTAACTGTCAAACCATTTCACCGCAGTGACATCAAACCCGTAATACGACATCTTAGATAACAGCAAGGGCATGCTAATGCAGTCGAAAGCCTTCGATAAATCCAAAAGAACTAAAATAGTACTTTTACCGGCATCCCGAGCCTGTAAAATGTTATCGACTACATCGAGTAACGCAGTAACTGTCGACCGACCCTTGCGAAAACCCGACTGTAGTTCAGGGAGGAAGCCGTTTTTCCCCAGGTATTCCGACAGCTGTTCACAAACCACCCTTTCTATTATCTTTGATGTACAGAGAAGGATACTTATAGGACGGAGTTCAGACAAATTCACAGGGTTAGGTTTTTTAGGTAATGGGGTCACTTGAGCGATTTTCCATTCAGTCGGAAAAGTCATAGTCGCAATACTCCTGTTAATAATACATGTCAGTATGTTTGCGGTCCTTGGGAACGTCAAAAGTAGCATGTCAATTGCAATCGAGTCAATACCTTTTGCATTCGTTTTAATGGAACTAATAATTTTAGTAACATTTGTCGATGTTGTCGGTAAAATTGTAAAAGTATTGTCACTATGTCTATGAAAATCGTAAAATGTCAATTCATTATTATCGGGTTGAAATAAAATGTTGGAATTTTGGGAAGGCGCAATTTATTTTTCGAAAATAGCACTGAGTTATTGAGTCACAATCAAATCAGTACTTTCTGCATCCGCACCCACCGATCGTGCTGAGGCTAGAGCCAGTGCCGCCGTTGATCACGTTCTGGATGCCAATGCTGCCATCGCCGCAGCCGTAGGAGACCGCAGCTGAGCCCTGTGTATCGAAGGTATCTTGGAAGCCCACGGCGCTCAGGTACGGCAGGATACCGGAGACATCCAGGTTGCCATTCAAGGACAGGTCAGAGGCGACGGCGATGCCAGAGGGAGAGATTGGGCCGATGCTGGTGACTTTGAAGTCCCCTCCGCTGCTGGAGATGGACACATATTCGTTTCTCGAGGAGCAGCCGCAGCTCGGCAGGCTGATGCGGTTGACGCAATTGCCAGATATAGACTGCAAAAGATATGTCAAATCTTATAACTGTGGACATTATTCACCCCGATTAAGACAAAATAATATACTATAACATGTTAGACACATTAAAACATAAATGAAAATGAAAATATTTATTTAGCAAATAAGCCACATGGGCTCTTTTAAATGTCTGAAGCTACCAGCGCTTCCAAAGGCGACATCTGCTAAAAAGAATTGCCGCAAGAAACTCAGCAGTAAGTCTTTTTTCCACCTTTTACATTAGAGTTTTAACTAAAACTAACACATACAAAGGGCAGCAAACAAACCTAATGGGTAAAAATTTATTATAAAAAATAACGAATAAGAGAGATGTATAGTCTCCGCATGTATAAAGCCTTTAAGGGTCATAATAATAATAATTGAAAGAAAGAAACATCTGAATCGATTACCTAATCTAGGTTAAATGGAGATGTGAACAGTCTCCACGGTCAAGTATCCTAAAGATGGAGATGTAAGGTCTCCAAATATCAAACAAATATAAAAACAATTCGAAATAAAAACATTTCATGTCCTAATAATACAAATAACGAATATGAAACACTATAAAATATAGTATAGAGAACACTATGAAGTCTCTCTATTCAGGTTCAGATAACACACAAAACTAATAAATTAAAGATTTATTACCTGGACCAGGAGGGCCGAAGCGCAGAGGAGGATAGCTTTGAATGCCATTTTTGAATTTTCTAGTGAATGTCTCACACCGGAATGATTTGTTGAAATGCTGTACCCCTTTTATACACGAAATTGAAAAGCTTTCTTGAAACTTGGTTGACAGGTAAAACAATTGACTTTTTTTTCGTCACGATTAAGCACGTTTTACTGTTACTATCTGGACTATTTCGGCTTGCACCGTCCTGGCACGATGGTGCGCGGGCACGTTCGTTAGGTATTTCTCAATGTTATCAGCCTCTTTATTGTTCTCGTTCAAGGTTTTTTATTTGGTATATAAGCCTCAGTCTATGCCTACAATGACACAGTTTACACATCAGTTAAACAAACCTTGAAAATGTCTCCCTTCACCGTGTTGGTCCTTTGCATCCAGGCTTGCCTGATCCAGGTAAATAGTAGCTTATTTAATATTAATTGATCCATTTTTCATAAATTTATTTATTTTGAAAACACTGAAGATTATTTTTTGGGTGATTATCTTACCCTGTTTTATGTATTTATCAACAGTCCGTAATGAGCAACCGCGGCTGCAGCAATAGCTACCCTGCCGTAAGCTACAAGAGCGCTCCCAGCGTGTCCTGCAGCACTGTCAACCTGGGCTCAGGTAGCTACAACAGCTACGGCGGTGAAGGCAAAGGCGCGGTGAACGCGGCCGGCGACATCTGCGCCAGCGGGCAGACGCTAGTGGTCGGCAAGGTGCCAGTGCTCGGAGAAGTCTCGTTCAACGGGTGCACACAGGCCTGCGGCTCCACCTCCATCACTGGCCAGTGCGGTTGCGGTTGTCAATAACTCTTCATGACTCTCTGATTTACTGGAATTAAACTTATTTTGGCTTAACTTCGATTTTTTTTAATCTATAGCACTTTCGATCCTGTATGTTGTTCTTTAGCAGCACCATCGTCATCATGTTAAACTGGTAAGTAGAAAAGTGATATCAACTAGTGGCTCCGTGAGCTGTAGACCTCGCGACAAAGTTAACTTTGCCCTTGGACAACTGTATATCCGCTAACTCCTCCTAAACCACGCAACTCATTTAGCTGTGGTTTTCAACATTAAACGACCTGGTTCATTAGGAAGGTTTTTATGTACATAGTATTCTTAATAAGTTTTAATATAGTAGAACTAATCCAATGTTTTTTTAATCAAGTCAAATAATTAAATTTATTGGCGCTTAGGTATATAGCTGACGCCTGGCTAATCCTTAAGAAATATATCAAAATAATGTACTAAAGAATTGTTGTTCTTTTTTTGCCCAAGCTGAAACGGAGACGCTTCGCTCACTCGGTCAATAAGTCAGCGATATAAGTCATTGGAAACTTACACTAGTCGCTCCGTGATCTCGCGACAAACTTAACTTTGACGTTCGAAAACTGATATCGCCATATATCGACATAGGTCGGGTCAGTTTACCAACACCACAAATAAGTTTGTTATTGCAAAAACCCCCATATCTCCACCATTTTTAAAAATTTCGAAAAATTGAATCGACGTATAAATTCAATATATTAGTCAAACCTGCTCAAAAAATTTAACGAGGATCGGTTGAGAACTGCGACCTGTAGACGAGAACAGTTTGCATAAACTCATGGTAATAGTAAGTACTAGTTGATCAGCGTCAGTGTGAGTACAATGCTCTTGACGCACGCGCGTGCCATTTCGCCTCGGCCTATCTAGGTCATTGTTTCGCGTAGCCATTACTGCTAATTGCACTCTGTTTTGTAATTTATACTCTTATAATACAGTCCTCAATTTCGTTTATGACTAATTCCATGTCGTGGTGGTTGAGGAAGGAGTTGGTATACACTTTCATCCGTCCGAACATTTAGTTCTATTATGAAGCTACGACTTTTCATACAAAAGGCGATAACGATTTCCACCCCTTAAATGTTAACCGATGTTGACCAATTTTTGATAGATTGTCAGTCAAAACTAAATCTAGGTCTATAAGTTTGGTTTTTTTCACTATAATCAATAAAAAACTAATTTCGGCGATTATTTGACTGTATTGATATTTAATCATTATTCAAAAACTAGATTTTGTTCTGACTGACAACCTATCAAAACTTGGTCAAAATCGGTTAACATTGAAGGGGTGGGGTGGAAATCGTTATCGCCTTTTGTGTGAAAAGGATCATTTTTGCCGTTGGTTCACATTCCTCTTAACCTAATAATTTATAATTACCTTTAAATTTAAATAAATGACATTTTTCAATGGTGTTTTTGAGAACGGCAGAACAGAACATATAATTTATATACTCGCTTTTACCTGCGTCTTCGTCCGCGTGGAATTCGGTTAGTTATGTGCCTTTTTTCGGGATAAAAAATTGCCTATTTCCTTTTCCGGCCAGGAGGCCATCCAACTACGAGTATCTCCATGCTAAACATCAGGTCCAACCAGTCGCTCTGTTTTGACGTGAAAGAGGAATAAACAAACAAACACTCTTAAATTTATGTAATTATTATAAATTACAAATAAATTATTATTATTATTATTGTAAATGAGTAACTAACATGTAATTGAATAATTGGAAATAAATGAGTTAAACACAACAAAGGGATATAGGCAACAATTAACCATTCTCCCCTTATCTCAGAAACTACTGGACCTTCATTTTTTTAAAATACAGAAGATAGTTCTTTAGCTATAGATTACAGGGAAACCTATGAGAAGTCTATGGTATCTAAAGTAACGTAGTAAAGTTCAGATGATCATGTACGGAACGGAACCCTCTCCACGCGAGTTTAACTCGCACTGTCCGATTTTTCATATTCGTTGATTATAGATCGATAATCGATTTTATTTTAATTAATCTTAACAATTACCATTTATTGCTTTATTACCATGTAATGTTTCTATTTAATTCATATATTTGAGTTTGTATATGTACATTACATACATAGCATCCCGCCCGAAATCCCTAATGGGGTGGGCAGAGCCACAAGACTACTTGTGGCCACGTTCGAATAATTAATTAGTCCTAACATGGTATGATGAACCGTATGGTGACAGGTGATCAGTCCATCGCCCATACAGATAGTCCACCATGTTGGAGAGGACCCGTTCCTTAGTCGACTTTTACGACATGCAAGGATGATAAGCATCTGCAGGAATTCTATTTCTTCACTCCCAGTGCAGCAGAGGAGTATAGGAGGTAAGGAGGTATATGTACATTAAATGATGTAAAATCAATAGTTAACTTGAAAAGGTAACTTTCAGCTGAGTGGTGCAATAATGATGGTCCTATTCGAAGCGCTGATAGATTCAACAGATTTTAATTTATTAATCTGACAAGTAAAAGAGCCCACAGGTGGTCAAGTTGTTGAAGAAACGTTTTGAGTCTGAGTCTACTATGAGTTGAGTTTGAGTTTGTGACGTGCTTACAGTAAGGCGGCAGTTATTTGTTCTGCCAACAATTCTGAAACATCATTCCAGCTTGCGACCCAGCATATCTACTAAGACGTCGATTTGATAAATTGCGCTGCATTACTAAATTAAGACGTTTTACCAATTAATAATTTTGCTCTCTAGATCCTTAATTGGTTAATAAAAGAAATAAACAGTAAATATGTAATCATTGAATAAGGAATGTTAATAATTTTAACTTTAGCAAGTCTATTTTTTTAAATAACTTCCCTATTTATTCATGAATAATTATTAAAAAAGAACAGTACCAGCTAACACTACAAAAAATAGATAAAAACTAAAACTAGGCTAAAATTACTTAAAATAAATTTAAAAAGGGGGCCCATCACGCAAGCTGCATTTCCACGCTGAATGGCTATGCTTAGCCTTTGGGCGAGGTAGCAGCCTGCGCGAGGGTCACCCGTGGCCTCCCTGAGACGCTTGCTGAGCTCCCTGAACAGCCCATGCGCGCCCGGGCCCCACGGACCTAGTGTCTCGACCCCGAAAGCGACAAAATCGTACTGGGTGCCGAGACAACTAGTGTATTTGTTTGCTTTATACCGCTCCCTAGACTTCCCTATAATACTTTTATGCCCACTAATGGAAAGAATATCTGGAAGACAAGTTTACAAAACATCAGTTCACAAAACTAAGTATATCGAGATAGAAGGAAAGCGTTTATGTTCCCGCGTGCCGAAAAGATGTCGTGAGATCATCTTTGTGTGTACAACGGCGGCGGCGCGGCGCGGGGGGCGGGAGCGGCGGCGCCTAGACTCGGTTTGCCGCGTGCTCATCGATGCTTTTGAATCGTTTTCGCGCGACTTATGCTTCCCGTCACTAAATTACACTCGTGATATCAAAGTAACTACGCGTAAGGATTTTAACTTTGACACGAGCACATGAATTAATTAATATATGCATTACCTATATACACATATATACATATACCTAAGTTAAATAATACGTTTTGCATGCTGTCAATAGCTGAGTGTGCGATCTAATTGAATGTAATTTAAGACTATTGTTACCCACACTTAAAGCAAATAAATCATTTATCATTTAAATGTTACACGCTCAGTTTCCATACAATTCGACGAACACTTTCCTTCTATCTCGATATAGTTCTGTGGTTCCTCCTCTCTCAAAGTTGCAGTGCCCAACAGGGTTTCAAAATGATGTTCAAATTAAGGCAACATCTCTTTAATATGAAATTGCAGTAAACCATTGATGGAGATTTTAAATTAATACATGCCGAATTGAACGTAAATAATCATAGGTAACTAAAGTTTTTCAGAATATTAATTACTAAACATCGAATTTTAAATCAAACCATGGTATATTAAGGACAACACAATTTATTTTTTGAAAATAACACTGAGTTATTGAGTGACAAACAAATCAGTATTTTCTGCATCCGCAGCTACCGATGGTGGTGAGGCTAGAGCCAGGGCCGCCGCCAATCACGCTCTGAATGCCGACGCTGCCGTCGCCGCAGCCGTAGGAGACCGCAGCCGACCCCTGTGTATCGAAGGTATCTTGGAAGGCCACGGCGCTCAGGTACGGCAGGGTGCCGCGGACATCAAGGTTGCCATCCAACGACAGGTCAGAGGCGACGGCGATGCCAGAGGGAGAGATAGGGCCGATGCTGGTGACTTTGAAGTCCCCTCCGCTGTTGGAGATGGACACATAGTCGTTCCTCGAGGAGCAGCCGCAGCTCGGCAGGCTGATGCGGTTGACACAATTGCCAGATATAGACTGCAAAAGATAGGCAAACATTATAACTGCAGACATTGTGCGTCCCAATTAAGACAAAAAAAATATACTGTAACATATTAGACACAATAAAACAAAAAGATGCATTACCTGGACCAGAAGGGCCGAAGCGCAGAGGAGGATAGCTTTGAATGCCATTTTGGATTGTTCTAGTGAAGTCTTACACCGGATTGATTCGTTCAAAGACTAACCACCTTTTATATGAAATTATGAAGCTTTTTTGAAACATGGTTGGATAGGTAAAACAATAGACTTTTCTTCAAGGTTGAGCGAGATAGTGGCTTGAACTCAAATGGCTCGAACAGGTCACGATTAAGCACGTTTTACTGTTGCTATCAGGACTATTTCGGCCAGCACCCTTTCGACCTGAATACATGCGGGCACGTTCGGCAGGTCTTCCACAATGTTATCAACCTTTTTATTGTTCTTGTTCAAGGTTTTTTCTTTGGTATATAAGGCTCAGTCTATACTTACAATGACACAGTTTATACATCAGTTAAACAAACAATCTTGAAGATGTCTCCCTTCACCGTGTTGGTCCTTTGCATCCAGGCTTGCCTGATCCAGGTAAATAATACCCTGCCCAATTCTAGTTGACAAATTTTTCATTTATTTGTTACGAAAACACAGAAACTTATTTGTAGCTTATTTTTTAGCAGATTAGCTTACCCTCCCTGCTTCGAAGGTCCCGGGTTCGATCCTCGGTAAGGGCAAATATTTTTGTGATGAGCACGAATGTTTGATCTTGAGATTTGGATGTTTCCTATCGTGGCCTAGTACCCATAACACAAGCGAGCTTACTTTGAGACTAGATTTATTTGTGCAAAATCCTCTGATTTATTTATTTATGTATTACTTAACAGTCCGTGATGAGCAACTGCGGCTGCGGCAATAAATACCGTGCCGTTAGCTACAAGAGCGCCCCCAGCGTGTCCTGCAGCAAAGTCAACCTGGGCTCTGGCAGCTACAACAGCTACGGCGGGCAGGGCGAAGGCATGGTGAGCGCTGACGGTGACATCGGCGTCAGCGGGCAGACCCAGGTGGTCGGCGCGGTGCCGGTGGTCGGTCAAGTGTCTTTCAACGGGTGCACGCAGGCCTGCGGCTCCACCTCCATCACCGGCCAGTGCGGATGCGGCTGCCAATAAATCTTCACGACTGAAATTTGAAATAAACTCATTTTGACGTACTTAAATTTCTTTATCTACACCCATATCATAAAACCTCCATAGTGTAATCAAAACCGTAGGAAATGACCACCATTTTGACAACCAATTAGGTAAAACGAGTGCTGCAATGTTATTCCCGTATCGTTTTTAATATAGAAATGAGATTAAATTTGGAACAGCTGTCAAAACTCAAGTGGGTCTCTATTCTAGTATCCATAGATATTAAAACAGTTATTGATACGAAACGTCAATTCAGTATGTTTTTTTTAATATAAACTGCACAACATTTGATCTCGAGTGACATGAGAATAGAGACTTCATTCGTTTGTCTATGATTTAAAAAAAAATGGTCTTGCCGGAGGATCGAATTGCCGCCATTATGTTGGTGTTTTGCTGAACGAAAGTAGAATTGTTGTTGAATTGAATAGAAAAAGTTGTTTGTAATTTACATTTAAGTTGAAAATATGAATAGTAGTCTTCTCGGAGTGTGTGTGATGTGAAAATGCGCCGGATATCGGAAATATGCAGCCACGATTGCAACAAATAACTTGTTGCCAGAAAATATTGTTTCTGAACCCATCATGGAGGATTTATAATATGTGTGTAGATAAAGTTATGTATGCAACTCTGCATAATTTGGCCTTAAAACACACGTGCGATTTTATTATGAAACTCGCTAAAGCTCGTTTCATGAAAACTGTACTAGTGTTTTAAGGCCTATCATTATGCAGCCGTTGCATAAGCTACTATTCCTTGTTTGCTGTTGCACCCAAACATGTTGTTGTCGTTTTGAGAACCCATCGTTGAAATTGATCAACTTAGCGATGGCCTGATGTTGACACATTGTTGGCTAAAATACTCTAGCCAATAAAATAGTCTAATCAAAACTTTCGTGAGACCCTCTGCACGGGCGCAGCGCGCTGCGCGGCGGGCATTGCAGGCTTTGCACTTGCTTTGACCGTGACCGCACTCAACCCTTTAAGAAGGACTCCATACGAGTTCGAAACATGTCGGACTATTTCTGACAAATATTTTTAGAAGCATACAGAGCGAAAAGCAAAACGCCGAGAATTTCTCTGAAATAGTTAACTTTTCAGTATTTTAATAACTCCTAGTTCGTGTTGTTTAGATTGGTAACATTTTTAAAATTTCTGAATAAAACATGGTTTCATAAAAGTTGCACTTAGTAAAATAAAATATTATGACAAATTGAATTATGCGAAATAAAAGTATTTCCTTTCCATGATGGACGTGTTCACATCGTGATTCGTTATGTAGGTGAATACAATGTGGGTTTTGATCTGCTGTGCGCGCTCTTTGTTTAAGTAATATATTATGTACGTTCACAAATATAGTTTTAGTGGTAGACCAACGAGTAGGTACAAGGTATTAATGGAGTCTATTTTGATTTGTCTTCATGTCTATTGCACAACATACACACACACAAACACACAAATGGCTGACATGATTTCTAACATTGTCTTTATGTTGTTGTAGCTACAGATATAGTGAATAATATGTTTCCATCGGTAAAACTCGGCTCTCAATCGGAAGACGACGGGACCCGAAGTGTCAATTAATTATTGCATTCAATGAATGACATGTTTATATTCAGTAATATGAAACTTTATGATTTCCTCTTAAATGTCAAAATGAAAAATGACAGCATGGTATGATGGATACTGGCCCCCAATTCTCGATGCATTCGAGATAATGTCAATTGCGAGATTAAACGTCAGATTCATAGAGTTGTGTCAAACGACTGTATGCACTGACGTTTAATCTCGATTTTGAGATTATCTCGAATGCACCGAGAATTGGGGGCCTGCTGAAGCTAATTGAGAGAGCACGATAATACGAACTTTTCCGATAAAACACGATGGAAACTAATTATGCACTACATCTGTAGCAAGCATTGTAAATATTTAATTAACAACAAATATAATAATCGGCTTCAAAAACCCTTTGAAAAGTAAGAAATAATGATTAGCTTTCGTATGTCTATTTCCTAGAAACGTCAGATATAATTATTGTTGATTAAGTGATAAATTAAGTATTTATTTCTTTAAAAATAGGTAGGGCCTCCTTTTCTAGGGTTCCGTACCCAAAGGGTAAAAACGGGACCCTATTACTAAGGCTCCGCTGTCCGTCTGTCACCAGACTATCTCATGAACCGTGACAGTTAGACAGTTGAAATTTTCACAGATGACGTATTTCTATTGCCGCTATAACAACAAATACTAAAAAACAATAAAATAAATATTTAAGGGAGCTCCCATACAACAACCGTGACTTTTTTGCCATTTTTATATATAATGGTACGGAACCCTTCGTGCGCGAATGCGACTCGTACTTGGCCGGTTTTTTAAATTCGGTTAACAACGAGTCACACTGTGTCATTCAGCCAACCTAGTCATATAGCAAAGTGCAATTATTTTTGGCTAAACCAACCAGAGTTAACGGCTCATCGTCAACGAACTCGCATTTCTGTGACAGGAGATGGATGTGATACGCATTTCTGTAACAGGAGCTGGATATGATAGATGAGGTTTCCACCATACAGATCTGTTCGATGAGCTTCTCCGTCAGCGACATCTGTGCTGTCAAGTCATCAAAGTTCTGAAGTAGAAAGGATGACATGCCTGTTTGTGGCATTGATGCTGGCCAAGCTTCCGCCTGTCACTTTTGATCACGTCGATGTCACCAGTTTTTACGTCAATTGACTGACAACCCGGTAGACAGTTCAGCTGATGGAATTTGGTGACCGCCGCCCATGGACATCTGCAACACCAGAGCTGCTGCCAATGCGTTGCTAGTCTAGGGAAGATGGGGAATGGGGATGCGATGAGAATGAATGAATAGGCCTCCGGATGTTGTCACTCACCGTACGAAACGCAATAGCAAGCTGTTACTTTAAGCCGATATTCTGTGAGAGTGTGGTACTACCTCGGTCGAGCCGGCCCATTCGAACAGTAATCATCTAGTGAGGATTAGGTACTGTTGGGTTCTACAACTGCCACTATTTGGCTTGCTAGTTTAGCTGAATTTTTGTTCGAAATTAACAAAACTTCAGCTAAACTCGCTTTTAGGGCCACGATATCATCGTTTTGTTCAAGTTCGATGTGTTGCAGAACACTATCACTGAATTGCGAAATTAAATTATATTATTATGTTTGCGTAATAGTGCAACGATATCTCGGTCACCTGCTGACGCACCGATTACTGGTGTCAACGCGTGACGAGGAGCTCACGTCGACATATTGGCATCGAGTTGCAAGTCGACGGATTTGCTAATACAGCAAGAGATACAAACTTCAAGGTGCCCCCGCCGCCCTTATTAAAAATAGCGGCCCGCTAATTATTTTTACCGATGATAATAAAAAATTAAAGGGACAAACTAAGTATATGTTTTTCATAGAACATTATTATTCAATAGCCTATATATGTCCCATTGCTGACATATCATCGGACGAAGACCATGATGAAGTCTCAGAGTCAGAGTCGGTGACGTTCATTATGAAACGTTCAATAACTTCGTCTAAAACAACACACGAACACCCAAACGACACACTCGAAGCGTATTCCAGAACGGAATGGCAATATATGGCGCTCGGCCGCCAGGCGCGGCGCCGCGCTTAACACCAACTGCATCCCTCGTACCACGAAACTGATTGCGCGCGGCGATAAGCGACGCCCGTCATACAGTTTGCGATAGGTAAGCGACAGTCGCTACTTCGAGACGATATCATAATGTTGATCAACTCTCGACAAACAAACTTTAGTCTTATATGTAACGGATGCACAGCACGTCTAGCACGACCTGCCCGCGAGTCTTTTGTCGCTCAGTGCATCCCTTACATACTTGACTAGTTTGACAGAGACGCACTGAGCGACAAACGACTCGCGGGCATGTCGTGCTAGCCCCCCTGAGCGACAAATGGCTCGCACGCAGGTCGTGCTAAACGTGCTGGCCTAACGCACCTTCTCTTCCATAGCGTATTGGTGTCACATAACATTTATACACCTCATTTATTATTGATGATTACTTGTCCAGGGACCATGTACATCTCTGCGACTTTAAGTTTAAGCATTTCTACTGACGCGGAGACTATACATCTCCCTTATTAGTTATTTATTATATTTGTTCTTTGCCCATTAGGTTTGTCTATGAAACTTTTTAACACGCTTTGTAAGTGTATGGAATTCGGAAGACAATACAATAATTTAGGACTATCTAGCTAATCCTCTATCTTTCGCTATCCTTTGCTGCACTGGGAGTGAAGAAATAGCATAGAATGCGTGCAGATGCTTATCATCCTGGCATGCCGTAAAAGTCGACTAAGGGACGGGTCCTCTCCAACATAGTGGACTATCTGTATGGGCGATGGGCTGATCACCTGTCACCATACGATTCATCATACCATCTTAGGACTAATTAATCAAACGTGGCCACAAGGAGTCTTGTGGCTCTGCCCACCCCATTAGGGATTTCGGGCGTGATAATATGTATGTATGTATGTATGTATCTAGCTAATCTAATCATGGAGCCAGGAGGTGGATAGTGGAACTCTTCAATGACTATTAACCCTTCCGTAAACCCTTCGAGTTGGGGTTCATTTGGTTTGTTTTAAAGAGTCCAATACGATACCAGAGGGCTTTTTATGCTTTTTAGTGCTTTACTGACTAAGTAAAGCGTGTTTTTTTAGTTTTCTCGAACTATAATTATTAAACACATGGATTTGGGTCTTACTCCTGCCACTGCTACTCGCCTTGCCCATGCAGTCGAAGTGAGCACGGAAGTGGGCATGGAAGTGGGCAGCGCGAGTATGTAAATGGGTCACTTCTCCTGCTCCTGCCGCTGCTACTCGTTGCCTGGCGCGCAGTGAGTCAGGAAGCAGCATGTAAACACCCACTGCCTTCGAAAGCAGTATGCGGGAATTATTCCTGGCAGCGCGACCAGCATTGGCAGTGACTGCATGTAAATGAAGTAAAAAGTTTGCTATAATGGGATTCGAACAAGCGACCTGGCAAAGCAGGCAGTGCACCTGCACCATCGAATTAGTCTTAGCTATCTTCTGTTTTGTGATAGTTTAGGGAATCTGAGGGCACGGTAGTGCAAGAACTATTGTATAACAGAAAAGTAAATGAACAGTGAGTGAATATTTTTCACGTGACGGTGACGGTAGCGAAACGGTCAAGACACATATTTTGACTAAGGCGTAGAGTTTGTGGAGTTAGGGCTTGTAGAGTTAGGGCGTGTAGAGTTAGAAGCTTGGCTCTTCATGAGATCTGATAACTTGTTAACAGTGCGAGCCTTGTGGTCTCGTCTTGGCAAAATTTTACATGAACATGTTTTTGGTGGAATAAACTTTACTAATTTATTCTTATTTTTCTAATTCCGTCATATCCCGGACTCTCGTTTTTATTTTTGATTATTTTGTGCACTGTAATTTTAATACGAATATTTCGTGCAGTCAAGTGTAACTGTGTAAGTGTTGTGATATTTAACCAAATTACAAGCCATCCCGATAACAGCTTTATCGTTTAATTTCTTAACAGTAACGTCACTATCAAATTATTACGCAGAATAAGGGCTATAATTATGTAAAAATACACGTAACAATTTGTTATTGTGAAAACTTGTATGTCATTTAATGCTATAAAATGACATTGTATGATTTTGCATGGCATTGTTGGTTAGTGATAGCATTCAAAATGACGTCTAAACTCACTGTGATCTGCGCTTTGGCTTGCTTTGTACAGGTAACTATTAATTCAACATAATGTATTATACTCTTAATAGTAATATTGTATCCACTTAAACATAAAATAATTTTGCTACGCTCTGTTATGATATTAATTGTCCAATTTTTTTCCAGAACTCGTTAAGCCAAAGTTTATCACTTGGCAATAACTGCGGATGCCAACCCGGCCAGCCAATCAACTTTAGCAACAACTGCGGATGCCAACCCAACCAGCCAATTAACTTTAGCAACAACTGCGGATACCAACCAGCTCAGCCAATCAATCTTGGCAACATCGGCAACATCGGAAACCTTGGAAACCTCGGTCTTGCGCTTAGCAACGGTGCCAATGGCCTCTCACTTAACAACGCTGCCACTGCTTACCTTAACAACCCAGCCAATGGACTGAATCTTAACAATGCCGGCCTCAGCCTGAACTTGGGCAATTCAATGCCAGGCAACTGCATATCACTTGGCAACTTGCCAAACAATGGCATGAATAGCAACAACGGCGGTTGCAATAATGGCGTTGTTCAGAGTACGAGTCAGCAAATTGGTTTTGGGGACGTTGCCATTGTTGGCGAGATGCCTGTCGCTGGGCCCACTACTGTGTCTGGCAATGTGCCAGTCATAGGGTATGTGATATTTGAAGGGAACATACCAGCCGGCGGCATGGTGTCAGTCGCCGACCCTTGTGGATGTGGGTGTAATCAGTAATAGGTCAAATAAATTATAGTTATTGAATTCTTCGTAATTGTTTGATTATGTTTGCCTCGTACCAGGCCCCCAATTTTCGGTGCATTCGAAATAATGTCGATTGCGATGACTGTATGCACTGACGTTTAATCTGGAAGAATTGGGGGCCAGCCCTTTTTGGTTTCGCCCAAAATTGATACGTACATACTTTTTTTTCTAAGTAATCTTAGGTACCTATGTAAACAGACTTAGTTTTAAAAGAAAGCTAGCTGACTCCCGAAACTGACTAAAAAAACGAGCTGTACGACACTGTCCAGTTCTTGGCTAGTGTAACATTTTCGTGTATTGAATTACAAACATAAATTAAAAAGGCTATAATAATTTATTTATCTACACCCATATCATAAAACCTCCATAGTGTAATCAAAAACCGTAGGAAATGACCACCATTTTGACAACCAATTAGGAAAAACCAGTGCTGCAATGTTATTCCCGTATCGATTTTAGTATAGAAATGAGATTAAATTTGGAACAGCTGTCAAAACTCAAGTGGGTCTCTATTCTAGTATCCATAGATATTAAAACAGTTATTTATACGAAACGTCAATTCAGTATGTTTTTTTAATATAAACTGCACAACATTTGATCTCGAGTGACATGAGAATAGAGACTACATTCGTTTGTCTATGATTTAAAAAAGAAAATGGTCTTGACGGACGATCGAATTGCCGCCATTATGTTGGTTTTTTGCTGAACGAAAGTAGAATTGTTGTTGAATTGAATAGAAAAAGTTGTTTGTAATTTACATTTTAGTTGAAAATATGAATAGTAGTCTTCTCGGAGTGATTGTGTGATGTGAAAATGCGCCGGATATCGGAAATATGCAGCCACGATTGCAACAAATAACTTGTTGCCAGAAAATATTGTTTCTGAACACATCATGGAGGATTTATAATATGTGTGTAGATAAAGTTATGTATGCAACTCTGCATAATTTGGCCTTAAAACACATGTGCGATCTTATTATGAAACTCGCTAAAGCTCGTTTCATGAAAGCCGCACTAGTGTTTTAAGGCCTATCATTATGCAACCGTTGCATAAACTACTATTATTTAATAAAACTTACACTTACGCTTACTTAGCCGGACGACTGTAGTCACTAGTTCATCGCTCAGCGACTGATTGTCAGTATGTATTGGGCGACTAGTCAAAAGCCTACTGGTATTCAGCATCATCAATGACTCAACACTTCTCGCCAGTTCACTGGTAGCCGAAAGTCTAGCTACCGTAGTCATCATTATCACTGGTTCGATACTACTCTTCAGTGCACTGTTAGCCAAAAGCCCGGCTACTGTAGTCATAATCATTGCATCAGCCGAAACTTCCAGTGATGGACTTAGGGCTCCCACGAGACCTAATGTAATAATAATAAAAATATTAATAAATTATTTCAATTATTCACCAAACTGCATAAACAGTTTACTATTAGAGAGTAACCGGGTGCTCTCAGACTTACTTAAAAAAACAGTTTTTCTATCTGTCTGTCTGTATGTCACAGCCGTTTATCTCAGCAACTATTAATTACTACTTACAACTATTATGAACTTGAAATTTGGATAAGTCATTGAACTCGCGTGCCCCCATGCGGGAATAAAATTAAGTTTACAGAATAGTATTAGTTATATTTTAAATACATTTTACTGAAAACGGGAACGAGGAAGTGGGTTTCAAAGTCAAAGTCAAAGTCAAACTATAACCCTCACAGAATCACTCGTGTGTCTGTCTGTCTATCCGTCTGTCACAGCCAATTTTCTCCGAAACTACTGGCCGATTGAGTTGAAATTTGGTACACATATGACATATTCCCCCCCACCCCTTATCTCCGAAACTACCGAGCCTAAAATTTTGAAAAATATCCAGTAAAAAATAGTTCCTTACCTATAGATAACAGGATAACCTATAAGAAGTCTATGGTATTTAAAGTAACATAGGAAATTTCAGATAATCATGTACGGAACAGAACCCTCTCCACGCGAGTTTAACTCGCACTAGTCCAGTTTTTTCTACTTTTTTCTCTGTATATATTTAGTATTTATTAACAAAGTTGTGCAAAAAGCGACCGAGACTCCCATTATCTCCGAAATTAACTAACATAAAAATCTTAAATTATTCATGCTGAGATACAGTTAAGTTTATTTTATACAGGAAAAATTCAACGAAGTTCCGAATATTTATGGTTTACAAGAAATCAAAATAAAACGGAATAACCTTTGCAAGGTTGCATCACACTCGACGGTTGCATGCAGATAGGAGCTTGCGAAAGTTGTTCCGTGTTCTATTTCATAGGTAGATTGTTTCAATTTAAGTTTTCTATACCTACCTAAAAGGTACTGTCTGTATTTCATAGATAAGTACGGGTCCCTCAGCGCGCGAGTCGGACTCACACTTGACCGGCTTTTTAGAGTTCCGTAGCCAAATGGCAAAAAACGGAACCCTAAAAGGGTTCTGCCCCGGTCTGTCTGTCTGTCTGTCCGTGTGTCCGTCCGTATGTCACAGCCACTTTTTTCCGAAACTATAAGAACTATGCTGTTGAAACTTGGTAAGTAAATGTATTCTGTGAAACGCATTAAGATTTTCACACACAATAGAAAAAAAAAAAACAATAATTGTTTGGGGTTCCCCATACTTAGAACTGAAACTCAACATTTTTTTTATTTATTAGCGAGAGACACTTCCAAAGTGGTAAAATGTGTCCCCCCTGTAACTTCTAAAATAAGAAAATGATAAAACTAAAAAAAATATATGATGTACATTACCATGTAAATTTCCACCGAAAATTGGCCCTAGTAAGTTTTTTTTTAATACGTCAAAAAACTAAACCGCATTTTACCTTTCATTCAATCAACTCAGATATAAAAATAAAAATTTAATTTCATAAAACGTTATGCATAAACCGTGAACCATTATTTTCTAATAATAAATCTGTAATGGTACGGAACCCTTCGTGCACGAGTCCGACTCGTAATTGGCCGGTTTTTAGGGTTCCGTACCCATTATGTACTTGGGTAGATTCTAGAGTAAGAAAGTATCATGGAAACCTTATAGACAGGGACCGGAATCGGTTACCATTATAGGGGTATTAGCTCGGGTATTAGATAGACTGGGTTTCCAATACCCGAACGATTCGGTAAGCATATCATCAACTTAACGTAATGAAAGGCCAACCAATCAATATTCAATACATATAAAGCAGTACCGTGACTCACTTATAGACAACGCACAGCCTAAACGGGTGGTCCTAAAGGTTTGAAATTTGGAGGACACATTCCTCAAGTACCCTAGAGGTGCACTAAGGAGGGATTGTTTGAAATTCAATCCCTAAAGGGGTGAAAAGAGGTGGTAAAGATTGTATGGAAAATACCGCGGGCGAAGCTGTGGCGGGTCCACTAGTTCGATAGCACTTACCAAAACGGAAACCCTCGTTTGAGTTTCGCTATAATAAAGTGTTTATCGAATGAGTTCAAATTCTGTTAATCGCAACGCGCAATTCATTCGACTTATACTTTACTGATAGATGTTTGATGGAGACGCTACACAGGTCCCATCCCACACCAGATCCCGACTCATACTCCACGGAACCAAAAACATCACGCTCTCTTGCCATAATATAATGCCATGCCAGTTTTAGGGTTCCGTACCTCAAAAGGAAAAACGAAACCCTTATAGGATCACTCGTGTGTCTGTCTGTCTGTCCGTCTGTCACAGCCAATTTGCTCCGAAACTACAGGACCGATTGATTTCAAATTTAGTATACATATGTAAGTCGTTGACCGCAACACGGATGCGTAACGTAAACAAATTAATTTTAAACATGGGGGCCACTTTTGGGGGGTAAATAAGAAAATTAAAAAAAAAGTTATGCTAACTATATCATGTGACATATCAAATGAAAGGGCTTATTGTGAGGATCTTAAATATGTTTTTTTTTTGGAATTTTAAGATGAATGGTTTGGAAGTTATTTAGGAAAATAGGCGAAAATTGACCATTCCCCCCCCTTATCTCCGAAACTACCGGGCCCAAAATTTTGAAAAAAATACAGTAAATAGTTCTTTACCTATAGATTTCAGGAAAACCTATGAGAAGTCTATGGTATTTAAAGTAACATAGGAAATTTAAGATAATCATGTACGGAACGGAACCCTCTCGACGCGGGTTTAACTCGCACTTGCCCGGTTTTTTCTTCATAATGTAATGTTTCGGAAGACGAGTGAATTCGATATACATTGTTTTATTTTGATTTAACTCGTTTTTTCCGCTCTATTCTCCATTTAATTATGTCGTTATCAATAAATGTTTATTTATTCATTATTCATCCATATTATTGTAAACCGCATAGGTATGCGTACCGACTTAATAAACATATTTGTTTTTAGAACATTAACATTATGACTTCATATTACATAATAGCATAGCTTGGCGCCGTTAATCAAATAGTTGAATATGAAAATAAAAATATTTATTTTGCAAGTAGGCCACATGGGCTCTTTCACATGTTTGAATCTACTGCTTCGAAAGGTGACATCTGCTGATAAGAAACGCTATAAGAAATTCAGCAGTAAGTCTTTTTTCAACTTTGACATTAGAGTTTTATTTAGAAACTAACACAAAAAATGCAACAAAAAAAACCTAATGGATAAAAATAATTCTAATAAATAACTAATAAGGGAGATTTATTAGTCTCCGCATCTGGACAAGTAACTTACAGATGTATAAAGCCTCTAAGGGTCATAATAATAAAAATAATAATTGAAACAAAGAAATCGATTAATCTAGGTTAAATGGAGGTGTAGACAGTCTCCACGGGCAAGTATAAAGATGAAGATTAACCTCGTTAATCTGTAATCCTTTACTAAAAAGTTAACTTCGTTTAACGTTAAAGCGTTAAATTTCGGAATTTTTAACTGAAGTTAAAGTTAATCGTTAATCGTTTACTCGTGATAGAAATTGCATTGTACATGTCGTTGCGTTAGTGATTTACTTATAAAAAAATGAATGCACAGGCAGGACTTGAAAAATTTATAAAAGAAGGGTTTAACATTAGAGTTTGTAATAATACCTAATTATTTAGATCTCAAATTCAAATCAATAGCTGACATGACTGAATGAGGTGCATATTCCCCTTTATAAACATCAATATATACGGTCCACGCAGTGTCCTTTTGGCAAATAGTAGGTACTTAATAAACGATTAACGGACTCTTATTATTTTAACGGATTTTAATGAGTCCGTTAACAATTTTTAAAGTTAACTTAAAAGTTAATCCATTACTTGAAATGTTAACTTCGTTAATTAACGATTAACTGATTAACGGTCCTGTGCCCAGCTATGCATAATGGTCCCTCTTATCACTCATGAAACATACCTGCACTGCCTTTTTTTGATTATGACTGTGTCTTCCAAATATTATCAAGAAATATTAGAAATCTCGGACGGAATTCGGATATTGCTTACGCACTAGCTAGTCCGATCTCTGATCCAACTGCCAACTTGTACTAACAAATAATACTATGGCTACTTCGGTCCGTCAATAATCTTCTCCGGAATGGAGTCACAGATGACGGAAGCCAGACCTAGTGCGTAAACTACCATAGAAATAGTTCTACGAATACTCCGTACCGTATTTTCACTGGTTCAGATCGGATAGGTACGAATCGGACGTAATGTGTAAACGCTCTTACACTCAAAGAAACAAAAGTTACAGTTAATTCACTATTTATTCAACACAACAAAATAAATTATTAAGAGTTAAGCATCTACCAATTACCATCTTTACCCATTTTGTCACATTTATAGGACACTGCGCCCTTGCCCTGTGTTGGCACTGCCCCCTTCATCTCCACTTTAGCATTGAAGGGCATCTTTCCATTCACTTGTACACCACCTTGCACCTCCAGAGCATCAGAAGCAAACTCAATTCCATATTGTCTAGGAGCTTTTACAATGTTGGCATACTTGGGAATAACTGCTTCATTGCCACTGCAGGCAACATTGGCATTGGCATTGTCATCGCTGACTAAATCAACATTAGCAGCAGCTAAATTGTTACCGTTTACATTGACATCAACAATTTCTTGAGCTACGTTTTTGCTTGCCATATTTAAACTAGCTAATTTAGCTTTCGCTAGATTGCTCTGGGTATTAGCTCCTGTTTGGCCCATGTTTGCCAAGGCAGCGCCATTGCCAAAGCCGTTTGCGTTTGCTAAATTGCCTGCCATTGGTAAATTCCCATTATTCATGTTGGGTATATAATTGTTTCCACCAAGACTGACGACTTGGGCAGCTGTGTACTGTAAAAAAAGGTAATGAAGTCGGTTAAAAATCAGTTCAAACAAATTTAAAAAGCCAAGAAAATTAATATATTCAAAACATGCTTTTTAAACTCACCTGAATAAGAAAGATTTGGAAGAAATAAAGTATATAACTCATGATTACTGTATGATAATCAACTAAAGAATAATCTCATTACATGTCCATAACACTTTATATACTAAAAATATCAATCAGATAATTATATCACAATCGACTTCAAACGATCGTGTCTAAGAAAATCGTATGGCTTTTTTTATAATCATCATTACCTTCAAACGCTATAAGGTGTATTATCTTGTGACTATCATGGATCTTTCTCAATGAATCTAAGTGAGGAAATCCATACATACGTGACTTAAACGCATTGAGCCAAGTTATCAGAAATTGATGAAACAATTATGTAATATTATGAAACATGTCGACAAGCAATCTGTGTAACGCAAATTGACCGTGGTCAGAAAATTTGTACCTAAGTAATACTACCTACTATGATCTTTTAGCCTTTTGAACGCCACGGCTAACAGCGAAAATGCGTGCCACGAGCGCTCGACGACAGCTGTAGCCGACGCAAATGTATGGAAAACGGCATTTCGTGGCGTCAGGGGCACGGAAATCTGCTGTCGGCTACAGCCGTTCAAAAGGTTAATAGCTCTTTAATAATGACCATTTATATGAGGAACCATAGTAAATACTATTTTATTACCTGATTATGGCGAAGCAAAAAAGAGGGTTATGATTTTGACCGGCATGTATGTATGTGGGTATGTATGTATGTTAATCGGTGCCTTCATAACTTCTAAACTACTCATCATAATTTGATAAATGAGGTATCGTTGGAAATGTCTTGATCATCCGCTGGCGTCACATTTAATTGAATATGGCACCCTCTAGAGGACATAAAGTAATAAACTATTTTTTATATGATGTCGTGTTGTCTATCATGTGGAAGGGATTATTTAGCACATTACAAAAATATACATTGTTAGCTATTTCATAATTTTTAGAGCATGCTTTTTCAGTAGTCGAAGTTTAGTTCTAGAACTTATTGCTTGTTTTTATTTTCAGTAGGCAGTGAAATTGCGGCTATAGGAAGGTGGACATGAGGATAACTTATCTCCACCGTGAGGATAACTTATCTCAGGCTTATCCTCGTATCAACCATTCTAGGGTCGCTGGATGGATATCGTACCTAGTTTAGCAATCGGGTATTTCAAACTTCAAAAATAAAAGTTTCCGAATAAGTTGTTGGCAGAAAGTGATTTTGTTTGTTACTTCACGACCTGACTACGCCACCAATTGTCCTGAAATTTGTCATGGACGTAGCTTAGGTAATGGATACGGACATAGGATATTTAAATTCCGGGATAATCCAATATTTCCTCGGGAAGCAATAAACGAATTCTACTCGGACGGAGTTGCAAATAAACACGCTGGACTATCACATACAAACAATTATCATAGTAATTATATAAAAAAGCCGGTCAAGTGCGAGTCTGACTCGCGCTGAGGGTCCCGTACTTACCTATGAAAAACAGACAGTACCTACCTTGTAGGCACGGCACCCAAACCATGAAAGGAATTGCTTTTAACAACCGGGTAACTATTTACAACCTTCCTATGAAATAATACAAAAAATAACTTTCGTAAGCTCCTATCTTCATGCAACCGTCGAGCGTGATACGACTTTGCAAAGATTATTCCGTCAATTTTTTTTTGTGATGTAACTGCTAATTTACGGCCCTGATCTCAGCAGTGAATATCTGATAGCGTGTTATTAGTTAGGCGAAGGGTAAGGATATAAAATAAAAATTATATTAACAGAAAACGCAATTTTATTTAGTTTTTATTAGTTTTAAGGTTTGCAGCAATCATTGCTTTCGTATTGTACGCACCCTGAGCCAGACGCAGGCACTCTCCCAGATATCTCTATGATACTGCTGAACGGCATCGACCCAGCGACCTGCACAGCACCATCTATGATCAAATTCTCTCCAGCAAAATATATGCCAAACGGTGGTGCTTGCAGCAACGCGGCTGGCACGACATTACCCACGTTACTTCCAAAATTGGACATGTCAAAACCAGCACCAACATTAATACTTTGAGCCGGAATTTCTACCTCAAAATCACAATATTTATTAGCTTGCTGTACGTTGGAAAAAGGTTGGTTTATTGAGAAGCTCTGCTGGCCGCCACAAGATTGCTGGGGCAACTGCAAGCTGGCTTGCTGATTGCCACATCCGCATTGCTGACCGATTGAGATGGTTGGCTGTCTGGCAATAGCAAAAGACGGCTGCTGCTGGATGCCACATCCACATGACTGCTGGCTAATTGATATGCTCGGTCGTTGCTGAATTTCAAATCCGCATGGCTGTTGACCGATTGAGAAGCTTGGCTTATTGGCAATCGAAATTGGCCGTCTCTCAATTTCGAAAGACGGCTGTTGCTGAAGTCCGCATCCGCACGATTGTTGAGCTTGGAAGCTTGGTCTATTGGAAATTGGAATAGAAGGTTGGCATCCACACGACTGTTGACCTAATGAGAAGTTTGGCTTTTTCGCAAACGAAGGCTGTCTGGCGACCATCAAAGTTGGCTGCTGCTGATCGCATCCGCACTGCTGGTTTAGTGAAATGCTGGGCTGACCACAAGGCTGATTATTGATTGAAATGCTGGGCTCAATGCATTCCCGGGATTCTTCGCAAATTGAAACGCCTTGCTGGTTTCCGTTATCCTTTCCAAGGGCCTTCATCAAATCATCCACAGATATGTATAAGTCGGACTGGCATTGGCACTGCGCGTTTTGCCCTGCAGCCCTCTGGAAAAAAAAGAAGAGTGTTTAATGTAAGCACGAGAAATAAACAAATTATTGCAAATATCAACCAAGCGACTTATTTTGGACAGAACCTGCAAAGTTGTTTGCTAAAATCAAACCATTCCAAAATAAATAACAGCTTTGTAAATTATAGACATGTGGTCTATAATTTACAAAGCTGTTATTTATTTTCAAATAATTCTCAGTTGTATGTAGCCGTAAAATTGTAGCCAAGCCAAATCGGTACTTTGCTGACACTTCGTTTTTTGCCGTGTAGGCTACAGCCACACGGGCAGGTGGCTTGCTTAACGCCTAGAGCCTAGCGGGTTAGGTGACAATTGAAGGCGCCAAGCGCGCAGTGTGGCCGGTACCGAGAAACCTAGAACGTTTGTTTTAGCCAAGGCTCTAGGCGCTAAGCAAGCCAACTATGCGTTTGTTCTCTTAAGCAATTACCTGAATTAATAATACACTGAATAAAATGGCGAACCGTAGGCATGTCATGATGGACAAACTGAGCTGCTGAATGATACAAATGGCATATATATACGACAATTATCAGGTCATATTTGTAACTATGTCAGTGTGGCATTATCAGCGCGGAAATTAATAAATACGTGATGGGAACATGTAAATGCTATCAATGTTTGGAAAAAAATATAGAACACATAGACCAAAAACAATGTAGCAATGTAGCAAATGGGTTAAAGCGACCGATGGATCTACCATTTAGCTTCGAATAACAAAGCAATAGAAACCAAGTCCGCGCGCACAATTTGAAGCAACAAAATCGGAGCCCGTTATGGCTCCAAGTTCATACAAACGCCAGAAAGCTCCCATAGTGTCAAATGTCAAAGCGCACCGGTTTATTGCTTCTCTTTGGTTAGGGCGGTTGTATGTAAACTATCTTTCTATGGTTTGTAATTCTATGCCATTTAGGTATAATTCGCACCACGTAAGTCTACGTCTCTATAATACTATAATAATAATAATAATACCTTGACTTGGCCCACGAGGTGACCGCCATGTGGGATGTGGATTCAACGATTATCGTCCCGATAGTGGTGTCTTTGAACGGACTGATAGCGAAGAGCCTCGACCACCATCTCAAGAGGCTCTCGGTAGATGGTTGGATCAAGGGCCGGATACAGAAGGCGGTACTCCTGGACTCTGCACGCATCGTCAGGAGGTTTCTCTCTCTGCAGCCCTAGCCACCGATCGCCTGGGCCCTGGTCCGCGGTCGGTGGTTCACCGTTCTTTCTATTCTTTTATTTTATAATGTTATTTTTATAATATGAAAGAATGTAAAAAATGAGAAAATTGAAAAAATAAAGCGGAATAATAATAATAATAAATCTTTATTGAAAAACTTATTTGACAATATTACAACTAAAGACTAAACATACTGACGGACAAAAATAACACACGTGGCTGAACTAGGAAGTTCCTGTGTTTCAGGCGAAAAAGGACTTACATAACTATCCTAAACAATCACAAGAAAATTACAATTATATTCTTAGTAGTTAGATAAAATACAAAAAAGAAAGTACAAATAAAACAAAAAAACAATAAGAAAATACCAATAGGCAATATGAAGTTAACATAAAACAATATTCATTTCATAACAATGAACAATTTCTCTGTATCTTCGTAGGACATAATTTTGAAGTGCTTCTTGGAGAATTTTCTTAGTATCGTTATAACTATATCATGCCTAATATAGCGTTTATTCTATTGCGAAGAAGTGGTCTAATGAACATGTAAAATCTGGATGAGAAAGCATGTTTTCTGCCTATATTTTTAGGTCAAACTATATCTTTCCGCCTTTATTAGTGGTTTCAGTGTAGGGGAGTGCGGCGTGCTGTTTGAGGACTGTGCTTATACTTAATAAATAATTGTCTAACTGAAAGTACCTTACAAGAAGTTCAGTGGGGTAAAGGAAAGGACGGGAAGCAGAAACCTTTAGAACCGTTCGTTGGGCTCTTTCAACGATTAGTAATGTCGTTTTAGCTGTGCCACCCCATGACGTAACAGTAAGTTAATATTGAAGTTAGCTACTACGCAGCGGGAGGGGATCGCGCCGAACGTAGCCGAATCGGCGCCGAACATGGCTTGAGGCTAACTTCACAGTAATACGTGGTGCGAATTGTATGTTATTCGAGTAGCGGGCGCGGCGCGAGCGCAGCGTGACGCCATCTGTTGTCTTCTATTGGACATCGTCGACGTCACGCGACTGCGTCACATTCTGCAGCTATGATCTTTTCTTTTTCTAACGAATCTTGTCGCTTATTTCGACTGACATTTTCGACCGACAATCATAAATTGACCTGCATGCTTGTAGGCATCGAAATACAACCAACGTTAAAGACAGACACGAATATATAGTTTAAATCCATTCAGTAGCGTAACCCTTAAAGCACCCGAAAATCGTTTCCTTGATCACTATAGGTATTTTATTAGGGTTCCGTACCTCATACGGAAAAAATGGAACCCTTATAGGATCACACGTGTGTCTGGCTGTATGTCTGTTTGTCCGTCGGTCACAGCAAATTTGCTCCGAAACTACTGAACAGATTGAGTTGAAATTTGGTACACATATGTAAGTCAGTGACCGCAACATGGACGTGTAATGTAAATAAATAAATGGATGAAATTTTGCAAACCTTGGCGTGTGACATATCAAATGAAAGGGCTCGTTGTGAGGATCTTAATGTTTTTTTTTAAAATCTAAGTTAAATAGTTTTCAGTTATTTAGGAAAATAGGCGAAAATTGACCATTGTCCCTCCTTATCTCTGAAACTACTGGGCGTAAAATTTCGGAAAAAAATACAGAAAATAGTTCTTTACCTATATCTATAGACTTCTTATAGGTTTCCCAGTAATCTTACAGGAAAACCTATAAGAAGTCTATGGTATTTTAACCCTTATACGGGTAGAGGCGTTTTATCGACCACATACTTGTATTTAGAACTTCAACCTTAGTAACTACATAGTACTGTGCAAATTCGATTGTATTTATGTAAAAAAAAGGCTTTTAAGGCATTCCCCAGTAAGTGACAAACACGCGAGAGGGCTCCACGCGAGTTTAACTCGCACTTGTCCAGTTTTTTGATTAGTCATAAGCACGATTAATGCAAATCTAGACTTGGATACGAGTCGACGCCCGAAGAAGCTGACTTCGTGATATATTTCGCTGACTAAACTGCGGTGCATTCCACTTGACAGAATAATATCAAGGTTTGTTTACTGACTAAATTATATTCGATTTAAATAATGAATCATTGAACGGTTATCAATACATATAAAACAGTACCGTGACTCACTTATAGACAACGCATAGCCTAAACGGGTTTTATGTCAATTGACTGACAAGCGAGCTGACGGCCCACCTGATGGAAAGTGGTCACCGCCGCCCATGGACATCTGCAACACCAGAGGTGCTGCCAATGCGTTGCCAGTCTAGGGAGGGAGGGAGGATGGGGAGGGTGGTGGTCCTAGAGGTTTGAAATTTGGTGGATATTAAAGAAGGAAGGATATTAAATTCTTACAAAAAATCTACACTAAGTACGCGAGATCCAGTAATATTCCTAGGGTTTCGACATAGTAAAAGTAAAAGAATATTATTTAAATACGTTGATAAAAAAAAGGTGAAAAGTGTGGGACTCCACTGTTTGCTAGCACAGGATAGGTTGTTGTGGCGATTGTAGTGGCCGGAACCATTGGGGGAGGCTTATGTCCAGCAGTGGACGTCTTTCGGCTGATGTAATGATGACGATAAGAATATTTACGAGGTATAAATATTAGAAATAATAACAGTAAAAATAATAAATCCTTTATTTCCGTGATACAGTAAATATTTTAGAAATATGGAAATACATTTTATTGATAATTTTGGTAGGTGATAATTAATGGACGAATTCATTAAAGATAATTCACATGGATCCTTGATTAAAGGATTAAAGTATAGTTAGTATTTAGGTTACCAGCTAGTTGGAAAATTCAGTCTTATGCTATATCAATAAGTAATATAAAACAATTTTTAAAAACATCTGGTAAATATGCTTGATACATTCTTTGCTTCTAATTATTATGCACTATGCCCTCTAATACTAACAGATCCAAAAGCAGGGGTTACTCCTTCAAAGAACACTTCTCCAGCCACGGGCATAGCTTCCTTATAGCAGTCATCTTCGTAATCATCAATAAGTCTTTCATAATTTTTCGTAGAATCCATTATGACTGTTTCTGGAAATTCTGTTGAATATGTTGATATTATTGGAAAGTTAATCATGGGAGAGTCCTGAGAGTTTGAAATCATCTGCGATGCTGGAGATGCTGGTTTTGCTGTGGAAGAAAAACATGTTATAATGCTGTAAATCTGTTAACATTAATAAATTATTGGGGAACTTGCAGTCTCCAGGTGATTCTGCAACATCAAGTCAAATTTATCATGTTCTTGCAATATCATAGAAGTAACAGGATACCAAATTTCGAACTGATCACACCTGTGGAAGATGGTCTGATGATCTTCCGACGGAAGAACAGATTTTCTTGAATCATAGCTACATTCTTGATTAAGTCACCCTTCAAACAAAAAAATCTGATTCAAAATCGGTTCGTCCATCTGGGAGCTATAATGTCGCAGACAGATAAGCAGATACACACGTTAAACTAATAACACCCCTCTGTTTGCGTTGGGGGTTAAAAACTATCCTTTATAGGCCGTCATGTTCGTACGTGGCTTCGGAATTAGTAATGTGCAAATTGCAGAATATTCCCGAAAATATTTGGACATTTTCTTAGAATGTTCTGGGAACTTTCCCGGGATCATTCTAAAACCCATACGAGTTTTGAAAATATCTTTTATCTACACCCATATCATAAAACCTCCATAGTGTAATCAAAACCGTAGGAAATGACCACCATTTTGACAACCAATTAGGTAAAACGAGTGCTGCAATGTTATTCCCGTATCGTTTTTAATATAGAAATGAGATTAAATTTGGAACAGCTGTCAAAACTCAAGTGGGGTCTCTATTCTAGTATCCATAGATATTAAAACAGTTATTGATACGAAACGTCAATTCAGTATGTTTTTTTTAATATAAACTGCACAACATTTGATCTCGAGTGACATGAGAATAGAGACTTCATTCGTATGTCTATGATTTTAAAAAAAATGGTCTTGACGGAGGATCGAATTGCCGCCATTATGTTGGTGTTTTGCTGAACGAAAGTAGAATTGTTGTTGAATTGTTGTTGAAAAAAAAGTTGTTTGTAATTTACATTTTATGTAAATTACAAACAACTTTTTCTATTCAATCGCTTTTCTATAAAATCGCCGGATATCGGAAATATGCAGCCACGATTGCAACAAATAACTTGTTGACAGAAAATATTGTTTCTAAATACATCATGGAGGATTTATAATGTGTGTAGATAAAGTTATGTATGCAACTCTGCCTAATTTGGCCTTAAAACATACGTGCGATCTTATTATGAAACTCGCTAAAGCTCGTTTCATGAAAACCGCACTAGTGTTTTAAGGCCTATCATTATTCAACCGTTGCATAATAGTAATTTTTTGTTGCAATCGTGGCTGCATATTTTCGATATCCGGCGCATTTTCACATCACACACACTCCGAGAAGAATACTATTCATATTTTCAACTAAAATGTAAATTACAAACAACTTTTTCTATTCAATTCAACAACAATTCTACTTTCGTTCAGCAAAACACCAACATAATGGCGGCAATTCGATCCTCCGTCAAGACCATTTTTTTTTTAAATTATAGACAATCGAATGAAGTCTCTATTCTCATGTCACTCGAGATCAAATGTTGTGCAGTTTATATTAAAAAAACATACTGAATTGACTTTTCGTATCAATAACTGTTTTAATATCTATGGATACTAGAATAGAGACCCACTTGATTTTTGACAGCTATTCCAAATTTAATCTCATTTCTATACTAAAAACGATACGGGAATAACATTGCAGCACTCGTTTTACCTAATTGGTTGTCAAAATGGTGGTCATTTCCTACGGTTTTTGATTACACTATGGAGGTTTTATGATATGGGTGTAGATAATAGTAGTTTATGCAACGGTTGCATAATGATAGGCCTTAAAACACTAGTGCGGTTTTATGCAACGAGCTTAAGCGAGTTTCATAATAAGATCGCACGTGTGTTTTAAGGCCTAATTATGCAGAGTTGCATACATAACTTTATCTACACACATATTATAAATCCTCCATGATGTATTCAGAAACAATATTTTCTGGCAACAAGTTATTTGTTGCAATCGAAGCTGCATTTACGATACCCGACGCATTTTCACATCACACGGTCACTCCGAGAAGATTTTCAACTAAAATATAAATTACAAACAACTTTTTACAATTCTAGTTTCGTTCAGCAAAAAACCAACATGAAAATGATGAAAGTGAAAGCAGTAATGGCGGCAATTCGATCCTCCGTCAAGACCATTCTTTTTTTTAAACCATAGACAAACGAATGAAGTCTCTATTCTCATGTCACTCGAGATCAAATGTCGTGCAGTTTATATTAAAAAAAACATACTGAATTGATGTTGAACTTCTTATTCTTACCTATGTTACACTGCTCTTTAGCAAGCCATAGCCACTTCTTTCCATCAGGGGTTACAGCAGTAGGCATCAATGGAGCACCTACAACATCATTTGTATTATTATATTCAATTTACTCTTCAACACTTTTGAATATTAGGTTACCTTAACAGTTGATTGTTGTTTAATTTATTTAAATTAATTATAGCAGATTTCAATATATTCTTATATTATATCTTAAAATTTTAATATTCTTTCCATAAAACGACTTGAGCGTCTGTAAACCTGTAGAATATTTTAAAATTTCACTCATTTTAATGTTGTTGTTTAATTAAATCTTCATTATATTCATAAAAACCCTTACATCCAAAATTTGCAACTAAGTTAGTTCTACCAGTGACTCTGATAGTTCCGCTGCTTTTTAAATTTCCTTCAACGTAACATATTTCTTTTGAGACATCTTCAGTCAGTACTGAACGTTTTTTTGAAACATGAACAATAGGCAGAATGTCTATTTGAGAAAAGACGCCTTCTGAAAATAAATAATTGTAAATTCGTGAGGTTTAATCAGCTTCAACATTGAAACTTCACCACAGTAGGTAAACACAGGAAAAATGTAACATGCAGCCAATGAAATGAGATGTTGTTTGATGGTAAATCTCTTTACCTTCATCACGAATTTTCTGAATATTGTTTTCTTGCATCACAGGCCACAAATACCCATTAACATCAAATCTCGATGCGTCTTTATTTTGAATCAATGGATTGGCATTACCCACTCTCGGTGGATTCAATGGAAATAACGGAGAACCTGCAATTTTTTTAAACCATATATATCACTGTGTGTGGCAAAATAAACTTGACTTGCACCAAAATCTTCAATCTGATGTAAGTTGCTAAACCTGATTTAAGTCTCATAGTGTCATATTTTTTTGATTTGATATAACTAAAACGTACTTAAGAATTACAGCAACAGCTTCCCACAATGTTTACGCAACCTGCTTACAGCAGTTATTACTCCGCTTAACACAGACTCACTCACCATAGGGGCTGTCTCAAGAATGCTACCGTACTCAGTATCAACTTGCACTGCACAAACTGTCATCAAAAAAAAACTTCTATTTTCGGCATAATTTCTACTGTACTGAAAAGTGGAGTGTCTGGAAACAAAATATGTGGACATCCCAACAGGCTTATGGAGAAACATGGTATTTTTGTGTAGTTTTATACTTACATTCAGTGCCTGAAACTGGCATAGTTTTGTAGAACTCCTCAGTTTCAACTAATAGATTGGCCTTCAGAGGAGCTAAATTGGGTTCCAAATCTAAAAATAACAGTACGTTTTACAAAACAAGCTTTAATCTATCTGGACTCAAATAAAATAGAATATCAGTGTCCCGTTTCTCAAAGCATACTAGTTTAATAATAGCAGTGTTTTGTCTCACAAATTAAAAGGGAATATGAACCAAAACACTATTATTATTAGAAAAATATGGATTTAGTAGCGCCTTGTGAATTCGTCTTAATGCTTAGCGTTATGATACTTTATCACTTTATTTCTATAAATTATGGTATCATAATTTTGTCAGGCGTGTTACTTCTTCAAAGAGAGTGAATTCATTCGTAGCGGTCTAATTGCATGCGAAGTAATGATTTCTATCAATTTGGTACTTACATCCGGTACTTCCAAAGATCATCGTTCTGCCAGAAACTGGCACGGTTCCATTGAATTCGGGATTGTCAATAATAGGCAATTCTATTGTATCTGGCACCAATCCTGCTGCCTCTTCCTCTATAGTAGGAAACATGAATGACGGATCACCTGAAATTTAAAGTAAATGTACTTAAGTAGGTACATGATTTTAATAGATTTAATTTTTTTAAGTCCCATAAATGTTATCTTAAGAAATTATGATGCAGCTAGTTTATTTATACGTTGATAAAACCTGTTTTTGATGACTATTCACGTTAAAGTTTATTTGTCATACTTCATAATAAAGATTAATCAGTTATTAGTTTTACTATTAAGGTCAGTTTTATGAGGTCTAAGATCTTAAAAAATGTAGTATAATGCTTTCTAATACTTACATACAGAGCTTCCATAGATCATAGCTCTGCCCGATGCTGGAACTACGCCACTAAACTCAGCAACTCCTGCCACCGGCACTTCCATAGCCAGCTTTGAATCCATAAATGAATCTATTGTTGTCAATTCTGATTCTACAAATAAATCAACTTTTCTCAATTCTGACTCCATCAAGGCTTCGGTTTTTGCCAATTCGGACTCCACCAATGAGTCTACTCTGGCCAATTCTAATTGAATTAAAGCTTCAGTTCTTGCCAGCTCTGATTCTACTATTGAATCGACCTTTACCAATTCTGACTCTACTAAAGCTTCGTTAACTGCTAATTCTGTCTCGACACCTAAATTAACTTTTGCTAGCTCCAACTCTATTATACCTTCAGTTTTTTTCAGCTCTGATTCCACAAATGAATCTACCTTTGCCAATTCCGTCTTTATCAATGAGTCAACTTTTACCGTTTCTAATGCCATGAATGATTCTAACTGTTCTACTTCTGTTTTCATTTGTGATTGTAATTTAGCTTCTGCTAATTTTAACTCTGACTTAGTTACATTACTTTCTAAGCCCGAATTAACCAGCTCTTTTCTCTTGACTAATACAGATTCTGTAATATTATCAATTATTGCTAATTTTGATGCAATTTGAGATTCCATTTGTTCTATATCAGAATTCACTAAAGCATTTACTTCTGTCAGTACTGAGGTTACCAATAAATCAGTTTTTGCCAATTCTGATTCTACAAATGCATCTACTTCTGTAAGCTTTGCTTTAATTTCTACTTCTTTCCCTGCTAGTATTGAGTCAGCTAGCAAAGATCCGATTAGTGCCGTTTTACTTAAGCAGTCAGTTTTGTCATAGTCATATATTTTTGGAGGTATTAGTGTCACTTCCGACTTGGGCAGAAGTGGGGGACCTGAAAATACGTAAAAGTTAAATTTTGAAACGAATCCTGAACTCATAATGGTATTATGACAATGTGGTGTATAATTATAACATGACTCTTTAAGTACTATTATATTATTATATAGTATAATATTGTCACTTGTTTGTTTTACAGAATTCACAATCTCGGAAATAAATCCATAAGAACGCTATATTTTTGCTATTGATGTTCCATCTTTCGCAAACTTCAGTAACACGAAGATATATTATAAGCCCTGACGGCTAAAAAATGAAAAACCTTACATCCACAGTTTCCTATTATAGCCACAGATCCAAAAGCCGGCACAGTCCCGCTGAATTCAGCGACTCCTTGCACCGGGACTTGACCCAGCATGCAGTCATCAATATACATTGCGTCACTGTCGGCATCGTACTGGCCCGTAGGATATGCCTAAATAAATTAAAAATTATGTTTTTGCTATAAGTTAATTTCTACCAAATACTGAATTTCAGAATCAGTAAGTTGACATATTATTATAACATACCTACTTATATTCTATGTGTAGAAGTAATTTTATTATTTTATCGACTGCAGCAATTAACATTGTCGTAACTACATTTTTGACAATTTTTATTTTAATGCACCAGAGGTCTTACAATTGATACTTTAAGACCTCTGGTGCATTAAAATAAAAATTGTCAAAAATGTAGTTACGACAATGTTAATTGCTGCAGTCGTTATAATTTCATAGATCACAATGTTTCGTTAGCCAATAACTTATGTAAGACGGAATTTCATTTTTTTATTTATCTATTTAATATGTGAATATTGCTAAGAAAAATAATTAAAATGAATATTAGCTACTTATCCATTCATCTATTACACATTTTTTTTATAGTTACACAAATATTAAGACGGAGCTAGGTACTTTATCTTGAAAAAATTACGATTGAGATCTGCTCATTTTACCGTCAGTCCACGCTCGTATCTAACGGCCAATAGTAGGGCCTTACCTTCTGAACTCTGGGGTCATATCTCATTTGATCGGACCTTTCGCTCGGACTTAGAAGCCTTATGGAGTGCTGCTCCATAAGCCTCCTAATTAATTGATCGATTTGTCTCGATTTATTTATTTATTATTTATTACAGCGGTTTTCCCTCTTAAGAAACTAACTACTCATGAAAAGATTGAAAAATGTTAAACATAAAATGGTTCTGTCTCGTTGTTAAAAAAAGACTAATAAATCATGAACCTTGATAAAAACTAACATTTTCCAATAATGTATGTACATATATTATATTATATGAAATCAAATCACTCACTGTAACGAGCAATCCTTGAACCACAAAAACACATAAAACATGAATAATCATCGTCAATATATTTCAACACACATTTTAATTATGAACTGAAACCTGACGAAAATGGAGTTTTATACATATTACAATGTTATCTCCATGAGCCTTACAAAAAAACTTCTTTTGTTCGATTTGACCTACAATACGTCACAATTAATCTTGAACATAGGCAGTTGCACCTGCTCCATTCGCACCACGTTTTAGATGTTACTTTTTCGTGAATTTTAGAATTCTCTTAATACAAATCACATTTTAATTCGGAACCTAGAAGGCTAGATTTGGAAGCTTTGTGAAGTATATCTGCTGTCTGTTGTTGCTGTTCCTACTTGGACTTGATCTATAATATTTTGGGCAAATATATAATTATAAATGGTAATTTCAGTTGTTTAACACTGTTGCTTTGTATTTAAATTTTCTTTATCATCATTTTAATATATAACTACTACAAACTACAAGGGACAGAAAATAAAAGCAGAAAATAAACTGGTTCAATTTTAATATTAATTGTGTTTATTTTTTGTACATTTTTACATTTATCATAATTATTCATTCTTATAATAATGTCTAGTCTTGGCTCTCCTACTGCTGATCAAATGCCTCCCTAAGGCTTCCCACAATCTTCACTATTCTCTGTTTAGAGACTCACGTTTGCTCGTCTGCGATTTCCTACTTATTAGCTAATATACTTAATACATGAGAATCTTGAAAGAGTACAAAGGAATAATGTAGTTGAGAATACATACACACTACAATTACATGATAAAACCACGTTATTTGAGACGATTCGCTATTAAGAGCACTTTAAGCAGTTGACCGTACGTTACTCTCCTTGGCAGTAATCTATAAACTAAAGGGCCAAGCACATTACCTAACTTGACGTTTAAAATCGAAATGACATCAGCATTTCGAACACAAGCAGCGGCAGGATATGTGTCTCCTGTATTCCCTTTTGCACCTTGGGCAATAGTTTTAGCTAATTTATCAACCCCTCCAACTGGTTGTGTGTTGCCTCCTCGAGTTTCTCCAAGTAATCCTCCTACTAGTGGGGTCACTCCACCGACCACACCTCCTACGGTACCTGTTGCTCCGTTAACAATATTTTCAACTGGACCCAGAACACCTCCAACTGATCCTCCATCTCCTCCAAGAAGTCCCCCCACTACTGGTGTTACTCCACTGCCCACCCCTCCTACAGTGCCTGTTGCAACTGTCACAATATTTTCAACTGGGCCCAGAACACCTCCAACTGCTCCTTTATTTCCTCCAAGAAGTCCTCCCACTACTGGCGTTACTCCACCGACCAAACCTCCTACAGTGCCTGTTACACCGCTAACAATATTTCCAACTGGGTCTAGAACACCTCCAACTGCTTCGCCATCTCCTCCAAGAAGTCCCCCTACGTCTGGCGTTACTCCACTGACCACACCTCTTACAGTGCCTGTTGCAACTGTCACAACATTTTCAACTGGGCCCAGAACACCTCCAACTACTCCTTTATTTCCTCCAAGAAGTCCCCCTACTACTGGCGTTACTCCACCAACCACACCTCCTACAGTGCCTGTTGCACCGCTAACAATATTTCTAACTGGTCCTAGAACACCTCCAACTGGTTCGCCATCTCCTCCAAGCAATCCGCCCACTAATGGCGTCACTCCACCCACCAAACCTCCTACAGTGCTTGTTGCAACTGTCACAATATTTTCAACTGGGCCCAGAACACCTCCAACTGCTCCTTTATCTCCTCCAAGGAGTCCCCCTACTCCTGGCGTTACTCCACCAACCACACCTCCTACAGTGCCTGTTGCACCGCTAACAATATTTCCAACTGGTCCTAGAACACCTCCAACTGGTTTACCATCTCCTCCAAGCAATCCGCCCACTAATGGCGTCACTCCACCCACCAAACTTCCTACAGTGCCTGTTGCACCTGTTACAATATTTCCTACTGAGCCCAGAACACCTCCAACTACTGCTTCTTCTCCTTTATCTCCCCCAACCAGTCCTTCCACTACTGGCGCACTTTTGACAATGTCTCCAGCTGGCAGTCCTCCTAGTAAACTTTCTCCTGCTCCTCCAAGTACTCCTCCCGCAGCTCCATTGGTCATGTCGCCTACAGGATTGGTTGCTCCCTGGACAACGTTTCCAGATAGTAATTCTCCTAGCAAGCCATTTCCTGCTCCACCAGGCACTTCTCCACTCTCTCCATTAGTTAAGCCTCCAACTGCGCCAGTTACGCCTGGCACAACGTCGCCAGCTGGTAATCCTCCTAATAAATCATCTACTGTTCCACCGAGTACTCCTCCTGCCACTCCACTGGTCAAGCCTCCTACAGCAGTAGTTGCACCCGTGACAATGTTTCCAGTTGGTAATCCTCCTAGTAATCCCCCTCCTGTTCCTTCAAGCACTTCTCCCGCCACTCCACCAGTCAAGTCATCTACAGCACTGATTTCATCTGGGACGTCGTTTCCAGCTGGTAATCCTCCTAATAAACCATCCCCCGCTCCTCCGAGCATTTCTTCCACCGGTCCCCCGGTCAAGCCGTCTACAGCACCTGTTGCACCTGAAACAACGTCTCCTGCTGGTAACCCTCCTAATAAACCATCCCCCGCTCCTTTGAGCACTCCTCCCGGCGATCCATCGGTTAAGCCTTCTACAGCACCGGTCGCACCTGAGACAGCATCTCCGGCTGGTAATCCTCCGAGTAAATCACTTCCTGCTGCTCCAAGCACTCCTCCCGCTGCTCCACTGCTCAAGCCTTCTACAGTACTGGTTGTACCTGTGACAGCGTCTCCAGCTGGTAATCCTCTTAGTAACCCATCTCCTGCTCCTTCAAGCACTCCTCCCGCCGCTCCACTAGTCAAGTCTCCTGCAGCACTACTTACACCTGAGACAGTGTCTCCAGCTGGTAATCCTCCTAGTAATCCATCTCCTGCCCCATCAAGCACTCCTCCCGCCGCTCCACCAGTCAAGTCTCCTGCAGCACTAGTTACACCTGGGACAGTGTCTCCACCTGATAATCCTCCTAGTAATCCATCTCCTGCCCCATCAAGCACTCCTCCCTCCGCTCCACCAGTCAAGTCTCCTGCCGCATTAGTTACATCTGGGATAGCGTCTCCAGCTGGTAATCCTCCTAGTAATCCATCTCCTGCCCCATCAAGCACTCCTCCCGCCGCTCCACCAGTCAAGTCTCCTGCAGCACTAGTTACACCTGGGACAGTTTCTCCACCTGATAATCCTCCTAGTAATCCATCTCCTGCCCCATCAAGCACTCCTCCCTCCGCTCCACCAGTCAAGTCTCCTGCCGCATTAGTTACATCTGGGATAGCGTCAACAGCTGGTAATCCTCCTAGTAATCCATCTCCTGCCCCATCAAGCACTCCTCCCGCCGCTCCACCAGTCAAATCTCCTGCCGCATTTGTTACATCTGGGACAGCGTCTCCAGCTGGTAATCCTCCTAATGAACCACCCCCCGCTCCTCCGAGCACTCCTCCCGCAGCTCCACTGGTCAAGCCTCCTATGACGCCTAAAGAACCCAATACAGCATCAGCACCTAACAGCTGAAACAAAAAGTAGAAATAAAGTGCTTTGTTTGGGTCATACGCATTTTTTTTCTCAAAAAACATCATGAAAAGATTGCCGAAAGTGTAAATATTAAAATTAAAACCTCACAAATACTGCCGAATACGCATCATACTTATTTTCATGAAATATTATTTAGTTTACTATTCATATTTAGTGTGCGCTGTTTTTTTGCAATAGCCATGTGCAAAGTCAATTTATTTACATACCATCAAGCAAGTCACCGAAAACATTACTACGCTTCTAGCCATTGTGGGTTTATTACAGCTACCCAAACATACGTGTTCAATTATATTGATACCTTTATCTAATGGCCTATTTCTGTTAGTTTTTCAAGTTTTGTCACGTTCAATTTCGAAAATTCCTTTGTATTTTACACATAGATAAATGTGGAATGATGTTTACGTAATTAACTTCAGTTTTTAATTCTAATAGTAAGTTTGGTTGCCTTCGTGTTTAATTACATAAGGATCTTTGAACAGGAGACAGGAGAACGTTTTCTCATCACGAAACCGACAAACTTGAAAAGCATGCGTTTCTTGTTGTACGTAAATGCTTTATTGCATAAAAATGGATACGAAGTATTATGGATTATGATACATGTAAGTGAGCTCATCGCTTATGGGATCTCTTCCAGCTAACCTTGGAGAAGACAAACAACAAAATATCCTCATACTACTTTCTATATATACATAACTAGTGGACCCGCCACAGCTTCGCCAGGGGTATTTTCCAAACAATCTTTATCACCTCTTTTCACCCCTTTAGGGATGTAATTTCAAAAAACCTTCCTTAGTGCACCTCTAGGGTACTCGAGGAATGTCTTCTCCAAATTGCAAACCTCTAGGACCACCCGCTTAGGCTGTGCGTTGTCTATAAGTGAGTCACGGTACTGTTTTATATGTATTGATAATGATTAATGATGGAGGCAGCGCTTTTTGTTAGAAAACATTCCATTTATTTTAAACATAAAACCGGACAAGTCAGAGTTAAACTCGCGTGGAGAGGGTTCCGTGATTATATGACATTTCCTAACTTACTTGAAATACCATCGACTTCTTATAAGTTTTCCTGTAATCTATGGGTAAAGAACTATTTTCTATATTTTATTCGAATTTTTAGGCCCAGTACTTTCAGAGATAAGGGTGGAATGGTAAATTTTCGCCTATTTTCCTAAATAACTTCAAAACCATTTATTTTCATTTCTACAACGAGCCCTTTCATTAAACATGTCACACGCTAAGGTTTGCAAAACTTTTTTTTCTTTCTAATTTACCCCCCCACATATATATAAATATATATATGGGGGGGTAAATTAGAAAAAAAAAACTTTTGCAATTTTCATTTTCGATTTCACTATATATATATACCCCATAAGTGGCCTCCGTGTTTTAAATTAATTTATTTACGTTACACGTCCATGTTGCGGTCACCGACTTACATATGTGTACCAAATTTCAACTCAATCGGTCCAGTAGTTTCGGAGCAAATTGGCTGTGACAGACGGACAGACAGACAGACATACAAACAGACACACATACACGCAGACAGAGAACAGCTTATTGCCGAGGTGTACTCGTTGCAACGGAAGGATGAGCAGCAGCGTCCTTCGAGTACTATCATGACCAATTGCGGTCGCCGACCTGCCTGCCAAGCGTGGCGACTATGGCTAAATCAAACCCCCCACTTTTTGGTGAGGCCTATGTCCTGCAGTGGATATTTTACGGCTGAATCCTCAGCCGTAAAATGATGACTCGTTGCTAATAAAATACACAAATTGATCAAATAGGCCTAAGTACTACAACTTGTTCAGAAATATATTAAAAAGATTACTCGTTATCAAATTATATTATTGAATGGAAGATTTCTTAAATGATAAAGCTTTGACGGATTAGAAGTTCAATTACTTAATAGTATGATTTTAGTAATAATTTTAATAATTTATCAATATATTTATATGCAGATTAAATAATACGTATACGTTGCACTACAAAATGTCGATATTGATGTTAGAAATTATTGTGTATTGTTACGTATAATGATGTAACTGTGGTAACGATAATAAATCGACTACAAAAAGAAATTAACTCAAAATTATGAAATAACATTTTTATATACATATACACGAAATTAACCAACAAAGTGAAATCTAAATTAGGTACAAAATAAATTAGGGGCCTATATTATTTTTTGAGTTCGCCACTAACAACGTTATCGGATATAGAAGTTAATAAAAAATCTGAACGATATAGGTAACGAAGTTAAAATACATTTTATCTACACCCATATCATAAAACCTCCATAATGTAATCAAAAACCCTAGGAAATTACCACCATTGTGACAACCTGTACTGTAATAACATTACAGTACAGGCGGGCGCGCCGCCGTCGCCGCAATGGCGTCTCCAGATACTATATGCTCTTAAGCTTCCAAATGTTATAAAACTATTACAGGGACAAAACTTTAAGAAACATCTTACAAAATGGCTATATTGGTATATTGCTTTTATAATGTCAAAGAGTACTTACTTGGGTGGAATTTAATTATGTGTAATATTTAATATGTAGATATTTATTTATATAAGTCGTTTAGAATTTGCAAATTTTAATTACGTACATAATGACATTTTAGATTAATAATTATTATAACTGACTGCATGTTGCTAATTTAATTTGAATTATCTTAATTTTGTTATATTAATAATCTTAATGCTTTTAATGTTAATGAATAATAGAAACGATAGTAACATTCAAAATTTGCATGTCGATTGTTCTCGACTGAATACTGGACCAATTACTTCAAGACCTTGTATATAATGCATAAGTTTTCCGGCAAATAAAGTATTTGATTTGATTTGATTTGAAAATATTGAGATAAATTGCTGCCACGATCCTGACACACCTTTCGCTTCGTCTACTCTCATTAAGTGCTTCATGCATGCTCGCCGGTTTAGGGTACTCTTGACGTGGCCTTTCTTAAGAACGTCCTCGATCTGGTTTTGATACGTTCTCTCTACCCCTTCCAACCCTACCGTGCACAAATAGCATAATTCATACATACATACATACATATTATCACGCCCGAAATCCCTAATGGGGTGGGCAGAGCCACAAGACTACTTGTGGCCACATTCGATTAGTTAATCCTAAGATGGTATGAGGAACCGTATGGTGACAGGTGATCAGCCCATCGCCCATACAGATAGTCCACCATGTTGGAGAGGACCCGTCCCTTAGTCGACTTTTACGACATGCAAGGATGATAAGCATCTGCACGCATTCTATGCTATTTCTTCACTCCCAGTGCAGCAGAGGAGGCATAATTCAATATAAATAAATACTAAATAGGAAATAAAATCAAAATCAAAATTAATTAATTAATTGAAGTCGATTCCAATGCATCGTAAATGGGCAATCGAATATGGAGAGGTAAATGCATTCAGGATGGTGCTTGTTTCACTCGCAAGTCGTTGCGTCAGAGATGCCTCTATAATGCCGTGGAAGCCGTCTGTACGTGCGCCTGCAAAAATCCCTGACGCACTAGAATACCTGGTAGCCGCAGCAGCGTCCTGAATGCATTGTATACACAGGGCACAGTATAACAAACTAACAGTATTTTGTCTAGGCAGTGTCCTCGAAATAATTACCTACGGCCGCTCGGTATGTAAACACGCAGTAGGGCTGCCCGCCGCCTGTCTATCTTAGGTTACGTATTTGATAATGCTATATTAAATTGTCATGAAATATAACTGTTTTAATCATTTCTACTTGGGTCTTATTTCTACTTTCAAAAGTGACTGTAGGTAAGTCAGTGTGGAGTAAAAAAATGCATTTTATTTATTCTTCTTTTAATTTATCAAAAACATCAAACACGCCATAATTTACGTGAATAAATTCGCGGGAGCGTCTCGCACTGTCCAAAACCGTTCCCAACCACGGTGCCTCGTGACTGTTGTGTACCGAAGTTTACCGAGATTTCGAAGCGCGTCGCGTTTTGGCCGTTTGTATGAAGATGGAATACTGTAGGTATACTTGATTATACTGTGCTCAGGGCATTGTATGACCGTTCTGTATATCTAGTTCAAAGGCTGCAGGTGTAAAATGATTGGCAGAATGTTTTAAACAGGCCTATTTTAACCTCCCTAGTGCATTTCGCAAATCTTCGTGCCAACATAATACACCTGACAGTCAATGCCCTGCGCTCTCTCCACATCCGCATCGTCCAGTGAGGTCTTCAGGGGTTGGAACTGTGGTATAGGGTTTGTTTTGGTACCAGTCTTGAAGAGTAATACTTCACTTTCTGGCATTGTATTTTAAACCATGTGATTCTGCATGGCTTTCACAAAGGATGATGGGCAGTTTTGTATGGACACTGGCCTAAAAACCAATAATGACAAGCCATATGTCATCTGAAAGGTTTTTCATGTTCTACAACTTTTTGTATGGCGGGAAATCTAAAAATCTCTATGTGAAACAAGTTATAGCAAAATAAAAAACATTCCATGAATAAGTATTTTTTTTACTGTTATAGGATTTTAGTTCTGTACAACGGTTTTTAAACGTGTTATCATATAAATACACATGAGAAAACAACCTCCTCCTCTGCTGCACTGGGAGTGAAGAAATAGCATAGAATGCGTGCAGATGCTTATCATCCTGCCATGTCGTAAAAGTCGACTAAGGGACGGGTCCTCTCCAACATGGTGGACTATCTGTATGGGCGATGGGCTGATCACCTGTCACTATACGGTTCATCATACCATCTTAGGACTAATTAATCAAACGTGGCCACAAGTAGTCTTGTGGCTCTGCCCACCCCATTAGGGATTTCGGGCGTGATGTGTATGCAGTAAAAGTTTTAGAACTTAGAATAAGCTATCCAGTGACATATCGCTTGTCCTTATTGGTCAATAGGCCAATCTGCCCATCATCCCTTGTAAAAGTTTCAATAGCGCACTGATTGATGGATAATTGTAGACATAATCCTTTTGTAGTGAAAACTTCTGTTGCAGTTCACTTGGGATAACGGCTCCATACTAACTACTAACGAATACATACTACAACGAAGTCGCAGGTAGAATTATGGTATTTTATTATTTTAGTGATTCGACTATGTAAATTGGGCTTCATGTTTAGAATTAGCTGAAATTTAGCTTCTTAGATTTGTTTATTATATTAAATTTACACATACACATACATGGCATCACGCCCGAAATCCCTAATGGGGTGGGCAGAGCCACAAGACTACTTATGGCCACGTTCGATTAATTAGCCCTAAGATGGTATGATGAATTGTATGGTGACAGGTGATCAGCCCATCGCCCATACAGATAGTCCACCATGTTGGAGAGGACCCTTAGTCGACTTTTACGACATGCCAAGATGATAAGCATCTGCACGCATTCTATGCTATTTCTTCACTCCCAGTGCAGCAGAGGAGTATATTAAATTTGTCGACCAAATTAAGAAAGATTTTTTTAAGAAGGAATTGGCATGCTTTCGACTTATTCTCACCCAGTAGAAAGCGAAGACTGGGTAAACCCTGATTATGGATGGAACGTTCCGGAATCAAAGATTTAAATCAGAAGAGAGACTGCTATACTGCGACCGCGCTGGAATACTCCACTCGTGAGCGTGAAAGAGAACGAAAGTACAGTAGCAGAAAATGAGATGGCACTATTCTCTCGGTTCACGCACACTTTCATAAATTTGGCGACAGATTTGCCTTGTAGATTGTACGTCATAAAGTCTAATAGGGAAGATGCATATTTTTTTATCTTCTACTTGAAAATGCTGAGTAATAGAAACCGATCTGTGTACGCAAAACGTTTTTAAATTGATTATTTTATGAGTTATGAAGCTTTGAAAAGTCATTGTTCATATCACTTGCAAAAACAATCCATACATAATGGAAAACAGCTATGACGTCAGAGCTGTCGTTAGACTGTACAAAATGTATGGTGTTTAAACCAACTTGTAGTGATAGAGCCAAACAGTAATCCTCACTAGATGATTACTGTTCGTATGGGCCGGCTCGACCGGGGTAGTACCACACTCTCACAGAATATCGGCGTAAAGTAATAGCTTGCTATTGCGTTTCGTACGGTGAGTGACGAGATCCGGAGGCCTATTCCCTCATCCCTTCCCATCCCCATTCCCCAACTTCCCTAGACTGGCAACGCATTGGCAGCACCTCTGGTGTTGCAGATGTCCATGGACGGCGGTGACCACTTTGCATCAGGTGGGCCGTCAGCTCGTTTGTCAGTCAATTGACATAAAAAGAACTCCGCAGTCATTTCCGAAAATACTGTTTTTAGACCAATATTGTAGAAATGAAATATGAAATAAATTTGATGAGGATGTCCAAAAAACTAAAATCAGAACTAAAAAAACAATATATTTTTCACAAGTTTTGATCCTTTATCAAATCAAACTGAATAGTCCAAATGATCTGCTTTTTTCTGTAATATGAATTTGTTTACATTTACTTTCATAATACGAGTATATCATTTAAACCTCATTTTGATTTTCATGCAACTTCCTCATTTACCTACTGCTTTATCTTTGTCAAGAAAATAAAATGAAACTCCGACTTAGATTTAAATAAATAATTTATTAAATTACATAAAGGGGTTACTGATATATCGTAAATGACATTGGGTTACAGGCTTGGCACGGACAAGGGTTGTTATTTAAAACGATCTCCTGCATGCCAGGACATGGTCCGCCATTCAAATTGTTCATCATCTGCACATTCTGGCACGGTTGGCTTGGCAAACCCATTGGCAAGTTATTTACTTTACGAAAGCCATTCAACTCAAGTAAGTTATTAGCATTTACCATTCCGATATTTGGTGCCAAACCCTGTTGGCAATTAAGTGGCAAGGTATTAAGCTGATTCAAGAGTTGCATACTCATCTGCAATACATTTTGGTAATTTTGTGCGGGCATACCACCCATCAGAGCCAGCAAATCATTTTGAGATAATGGCAGATTCGCCAATTGTAAACTGTTTGCCAATTGCAGACCGTTCCCAAGATTCGCCAATTGTAAATTGTTCTGCAAACTACTTAATTGCATGTTGTTTGGCCCGCAACCACATGGCACGTTAGCTTGCATGCTCTTGGCAATTTGAAGGTTGTTAGAATATTGGAGGCCATTCGGTAGATTGGCAAGCTGCAGATTGTTTCTGCTGCAACCGCAGTTGTTGGTGACTTGGAAATTCTGCATTGGCAAGTTTTGTGGCACTGGCATTTGTTGGCAACCGCATCCTCCGCCTAGAGGTATGATTTGTCCGTAGATATTCTGTAAAAGAAAACAAGATAAAGGAAATATGGTCGATAAGGGCTAGCAAAGAATCTTGTATTATATTTTAAAAGATAAAATTTTACAGGAGCAATGAACAAGTGCTAAATTTAAGTGGAATATGATTTACTAGATTCTGATCGCGAATTAATTCGCGTGGAATTTGGTTATAGTTATTCCCTCCGGAACTTTTAAATTTTCCGGGATAAAAAGTAATCTATCTCTGTGCCAAATTTCATCCAGATCCGTTCAGCTGTTCTGGCGTGATTGAGTAACAAACATCCATCAAAACTTTCGCATTTATTATATTAGTAGGATATATATATTACGGAAATTAATCGTAAGAAAAAGTACCTTGATTAATAAGACTTCGGCAAAAAACAACAAAAAATACTTGGATGCCATTACTAAATTTCTAATAAAACTACCCAATGAAATTAAATACCTTAGGTTTTATACTTGACTATCGGATAACTTATCTAAGCATACGTTTACTATCTTGATTGAATATTACTTAACATTGATCAAAATTATTTGGAAACTTGTTCCTTAAATTCATTACATAATCAATAGATGTAAAAGATAATTTTACTTGCCCCGTAGATAATTAATATATTATTATCATCAAACCGTCAAGCATGGAGATAGAAAATACTAAATTATAAGAACAAACATTTCAAAGCCAAAGTACCTATCTATCAAGTAAGTCAAAGTATCTATCTAATGAAACAAACCGCCCCGGCCCGAATCTAAATAAATAAAATACTTTATTTACCACAAACATATTACAAAAACCGGCCAAGTGCGAGTCGGACTCGCGCACGAAGGGTTCCGCACCATTAAAAACGACACGCACGATAAAACGGCAAAAAAATCACGTTTGTTGTATGGGAGCCCCCTTAAATATTAATTTTATTCTGTTTTTTAGTATTTGTTGTTATAGCGACAACAGAAATACATCATCTGTGAAAATTTCAACTGTCTAACTATCACGGTTAATGAGATACAGCCTGGAGACAGACGGACAGACGGACAGACGAACCGACGGACAGCGGAGCCTTAGTAATAGGGTCCGGTTTTTACCCTTTGGGTACGGAACCCTAAAATACGGACAAGTGCGAGTTAAACTCGCGTGGAAAAGATTCCGTTCCGTAATTACATGGTTATCTGAAATTTTCAAGATATGGACTAATACGTGTAAGTGTGACGGCCCGGCTTATTTATACGAGCTACGGGTGTGGTGTCAAAGGGAAAACATTTTCCTAGTGCATGTAAGAAAAACCGGTCAAGTCCGATTTAATAATAATAAAACCATTTGTTTCAGGTATAAAGGCGATATTAGTAGGCCGGATCCGTTTGAAGAGAGACGGTCGCAGTATACGGCGGCCTGGAGCCCATTGCATAACTACTTGTAACTTGTAATACTAGTGGCTCCGTGAGCTGTAGAATTCGCTACAAACTTAACTTTGCCTTACCTTAACACCGCAGATAAGCTTGTAATTGCAAGATCCCCCATATCTCCGCCATTTTGAAAAAATTCGGAAAACAGGATCGTCAAAAAAATTCTGTGACTGTGTGTCTTCGTTTGAGCTATACGATTTTGTCTTGAATTTTGAGATCCTGGGTCTCTATTCGACATTGCCTAAGCGATAGATATCAGGATGGTTTTACAATGCGGCCTTTGCTGTCAAATAAATAAGAGCCACCATATCGTAACAAAATTATTTGCGATATCGTTTAGGCAATGTTGAATACAGGCCCAGACCATGTTTTAATCTGAAAAGAAAGGTGTTATTTTTGGCTCTACTTCCTAGCTTCCTCACTGTTTGACTTTATCTGTTTATTTGTATCAAATCTTGCCCAAACTGCTGCTTTTAGAAAAGGAACGCGAAATCTAAAATTATTATATATTACGATCTAACGGCATACCATTTCCCATGTCCCAAAGGGGTAGGCAGAGACCACGGATTTCCCCTGCTACGATCCTGAAACACTTCGATTCGTCTACTCTCGTTAAGTTCTTCATGCACGCTCGCCGGTTTAGGGTAATCTTGACCTGACCTTTCTTAAGAACATCATCGATCTAGTTTTGGTACGTTCGCCAAGGTCTTCCCCTTCCAACCCTACCATGCACTCGCCTTATAAATCTGCTTCGTTAGTCTTCTTTCGTTCATCCTCTCCACATGTCCAAACCATCTAAGCATACCTTTCTCAATTCTCATGCAAATGAGTCAGCAAAAGTGGTTTTTTCTTCGGACTGTCCTAGACTGGTAGTCTCTGAAGACTTTCAAAGCATCACCGGGATACAATGTGAAGGGCTGATGCGCCCTCAACAAGGTTTTATATACTCAGCATGCCTAAAGGTTTCCTATTCAGTACCTCAGACTTAGAGCGCCACGCAGAAATTTAATTTCAAGCAATTAGTTACTAAAGTACGTCGCATCGCATTATTCATAACATAATTATCATTTTAAATGCTGATGCGTAACCTAGATTAAATAATCAGAAATGTCATTATTTTTACGTAGCACTACCTAATCTCTAACATATTTATTTCAACACAATATGACTATTACCGCAAAAAATAATATTGAATCATCTTATGTTGCTATTTCCTACCCGAGGTATGCTTTGACGATGATCCCAGGGCCTTTATTATTATCATTTTCCAGAAACAAGCAGTAGGCCTGATGGTAAGTGATCACCACCGCTTTTGGATATTCGCAACACCAGAGGGGATGGGGGAATCGTGTATGCGGGGATAGGGACTGGTGATAGAGGATGGGGGATGCTTCGGATCTCATCACTCACCGTACGTAATGCACTAGCAAGCTATTGCTTTCCACCGATATTCTGTGAGAGCATGGCACTAGCCCGGTCTTACTGGCCGGCGGCTGGCAAACAGTAATGGCTCAATTACAGTAGTCCGTACGCCCGATACGGCGGTCGCATCAGTCTCAAATAGATCGGACCGATTGACGTCAATGAAACTAAATTTTCAGACTTCGAAAGCAGGATAGCCAATAGAGTTCAGTTGACTATTAATTGTGATTACTGAGGGTTAAAGATCAGTAAAGAGCTAAAAAAACTAAACATTTCTGTGTACGATGTTTTACTACGACGACGATGCGGATAGCCTAGTTGGGAGTGACCCTGCCCCCGAAGCTAGCGTCCCGGGTTCGATCCCCGGTACGGGCAAATATTTGTGTGACGAGCGCGAATGTTTGTTTCTGAGACTTGGATGTTTTCTATGCATTTAAGTATTTATTTCTCTATATAAGTATTTATATCATCGTCTAGTACCTACCCATAACACAAGCCTTTAGAGCTTACTTTGGGACTAGTTCGATTTGTGTAAAGATTGTGTCCCCTGATTTATTTATTTATTTATTTACTATAACGTTAAAGTGAATTCATCCAGACTTTGGTAAATAAGTTTCTAAGCTCAAAATGTGCAATTGTTGGTTGAAACAGCTGTTTAATCCTAAATAAAGCAATCCTAGGCCAAAAAGTGGCGAAATGACGTCTAAAATACTGTCTCCGTTTGCTTTATTTGCAAGCATATTGATTTTTTAGCCAGCAAAGGTGCATTTTGAGGTTCTAAATATCTGCTGGTCGAAAAAGCAACTTGTCTACAATTTTTTTTGAGTAGCAACTGGCCATCCGTCTGTCACCAGGCTGTATCTCATGAACCGTGCTAGTTAGACAGTTGAAGTTTTCACAGATGATGTATTTTTGTTGCCGCTATAACAACAAATACTAAAAATAAACAGATAAAAATAAATATTTAAGGGGGCTCCCATACAACAAACGGGACGTACCTAGTCAAGTCGCTACTTATGCCAATTGCTTTTTAGACCAGCAGCTATTTAGTCCAAATGCGACATAGATGAGTTGCGATATATAAGAATTGCTAATTAGATCCCATGATCCTATCCCGGAAACTTGTTTACCCAATAAGATAAGTATGGATGAATTCACCGTAAGTATAGCAGGTACCCTATTTTGATGAATGAATGCAAAATCACAACAGCTTTACTCAACTAACTTTTCTAAAAGACCATTAGGTAAAACCTACCTATACGTTTTCATAATTATATTTCTTACTCTTCAAGATCACGGTCGTTCCAAAATTCGTCCTTGCTACCAAGGTCAGCGGTCAAGGTGCGGCCTCGGAAGCAAGGTCAGACCTTCGACGCGAGGTCGCAGAATTTTGGACTCACGGTCACGACCTCAGCGAATCCTTGTACATGGATCGATAGTTGATGTACCTACATTTAGGCTGAAAATAGATGGTACTTAGCTATGTGTGCGCGGTCTGTACTTATCATAAACGTAATAATAATATTATACTTGGGTTTTAGATGTGTTAGTAAATCTCTGATTGCCTTTATGGTTGACCGGTAGAGAATGTCACTAGAGAATAAGTCCGCCATCTGTACTATTTTATAATGTGCAATACAGCTTCATACATAGATAAATTGATTTAGGAAAAACTTTTAGTCAATCAATACATTAGAGAAAGAAGTGTTATAGTTATGTATGCGATTTTGTAATTCACTGGAAATTATACAGAAGTTTAATCTAGAAATTTGATAGAAAAATTATTAATATTTTTTAATATATCTAAGATAAAATAGGTATCTACATCGCAATAATAAAAATATTTATAAAAAAAATCTGTTTCAAAATGAAGACTAACATTTTGCTGTACAAAAATATTTATTTGTAAAAAAAAGAAATTATTACAATGGAAATCTTATTTTAAACAACATTAATTGCTTACTCTTTCATGCATAATATATCCTAAAAACCTGCAAATTATATCCAAATCACCAGGAATTCTATAAAAAAAACGCAGAGATTTTCAGCGAGATCACTCCTTCTAAAGATAGGCTTATTTTACCACCATCTTAAATTATTATCTTCATGCTCCACCATAATTTTGTTTAATATATAGGTACAATAAACTTCCTGAATAATTTAAACACGAAACAAACGATAAATAATTTATTACTAAACTAAAGCATCTATTGGTTACTAAAACTTATTATACGGGCAATGTATACCGAAGAAAACTTCACGCTCGTTCAAAATTAAAAAGAAATAACGTGAAATACAAATCCATTCCAAATTCAATTCTAACGCGGTTGAGTAAACTTTAAAACAAAAGTGAATTTCATTTGGACTTATTCCCTTTTATTTTTAAACGTGCGTTCAATGAAAACAAGTCCTCCTCTCTCTAACTTTGCAGTGCCCAACAGGGTTTCATGATGATCATCAAATTGCAATAGTCAGTAGGTATTGACAATTATTCAAAACACCCTACATGTCTTCAGAAAGGCCCTGCCGCACACCTTTCAGAAAATAAGACTGTCTGACAGGGGGGCTAGCACGACATGCCCGCGAGTCGTTTGTCGCTCAGTGCGTCTTTGTCAAACTAGTCAAGGTTGTAAGAGATGCGCTGAGCGACAAACGGCTCGCGGACAGGTCGTGCTAGACGTGCTATTAAGCCCAAAACGCATGCATTAGGTTATGTTTATTTAAAAAACATCTCCACTTCTGAATATTTTAACTTTACTTTTTGAAGGCAGCACGTGCGATTTCGAGTTTTTATAATGCAAATCGGCAGCAGAAATCAAAGTTTTCAACGCGGATCTTTGAAATGATTCCGCCAAATTGTATTTCTGATCGTCTATTCGTTGAATATTCGAGCTTCCTATTGGTTTAAAATTCTGCATTGTCATTAGCGGATGTTTGGGTGCGTTCTGGAATAAAGAGGCCATATTTTGGAAGCGTTCAGCCATTGTGCTTCCGTGAAAATCCATAAGCTTTTGGGAGAGATGTGTGGCTGGTAGAGCTGAGTGTGAAATTCTGATGGTTGGTATGTACTGGGCGTCAGCATACTAAAAAAGAAATTGACCATAAAAAATATGTTTAATCAAGATTAGAAAGGCAGACGAGCGTTTGTTTCAAATAACAATCTAATGATGTGCCGTTGGGGGCAATGTATATCTAATATTTTCGGCCTATTAAAATCTTGCCGGTAAAATTGGAATATTCCCAGGATATTTCCAAGTAGCAATATTGCCAATTGGGAATATGGCAACGGCCCATCTTTACTAAACAAATAAACTTTAAAATCTTGCCGGTAAAATGGGAATAGGTATTCCTGGGATATTTCCAAGTAGCAATATTGGCGAATGGGAATATGGCAACGGCACATCTTTAGTAAAAAAAAACCCTTATGACTTTGCAACCTAGATAAAAATAAATTACGATATGGTAATAGATATAATATAATATTGAAAACTTACGTTGATAAACAATACGGTTACAGTAATCAAAGCGCCAGATATCATTCTGATCCAACTTCTTAAGCAAATTAAAGGGAAAATTATGCTATCACTGCCTTTATGTCTTTCTCTATCTGTATTTATATTTATCTAATCAATTAACAATCAAGGTGTTTTTAATCTAAATAATAAAACTAGATACGATCTCATTACATAGGTAACTAAGTTACCTAATAAAATATTGTAACAGACGAGACAGACTCATCAAATAATTTATTATTAAATTTGTTGACGCTCCAGAAAAAAAACATTTTTACTCTAGCCGTTTACGTTTTACAACTAGTTATCTTTTTCTCTTTTTTAACATCTTACACTTAATGCTGCTGTAACAAGTAATTTAGTAGTAATTTATTCTGAACACATTATCACAATGTTAAGTATATATGTATGACCAATCCATCTAAGTAGTAGAAAATAATAGTAGTTTATGCAACGGTTGCATAATGATAGGCCTTAAAACACTAGTGCGGTTTTATGAAACGAGCTTTTAGCGAGTTTCATAATAAGATCGCACGTGTGTTTTAAGGCCAAATTATGCAGAGTTGCATACATAACTTTATCTACACACATATTATAAATCCTCCATCCATGATGGGTTCAGAAACAATATTTTCTGACAACAAGTTATTTGTTGCAATCGTGGCTGCATATTTCCGATATCCGGCGCATTTTCACATCACACACACTCCGAGAAGACTACTTAATATTCATATTTTCAACTAAAATGTAAATTACAAACAACTTTTTCTATTCAATTCAACAACAATTCTACTTTTGTTCAGCAAAACACCAACATGGCGGCGCAACCATTTTTTTTTTAAATCATAGACAAACGGATGAAGTCTCTATTCTCACGTCACTCGAGATCAAATATTGTGCAGTTTATATTAAAAAAACATACTGAATTGACGTTTCGTATCAATAACTTTTAATATCTTTGGATACTAGAATAGAGACCCACTTGAGTTTTGACAGCTGTTCCAAATTTAATCTCATTTCTTTACTAAAAACGATAAAGAAGTCATGTTATTTCTTTATCGCAGCACTGGTTTTTCCTAATTGGTTGTCAAAATGGTGGTCATTTCCTACGGTTTTTGATTAACCAATGGAGGTTTTATGATATGGGTGTAGATAAACAATTATTAGCATGTAGTGTATTTGTATAGCGCTCCGTGAGTCACACAGACGGTGCTGGCTGAAAATCAGCGCTGCAGGTGTCTTACACCTCAGCATTATGCTGAGCCAGTGTACCATTCACAGCCGCTAGGACACACACACCACCATTTTGTTTTGTATTGTTTTTAATTTATATTTATGTTAATCTGTGTGTCTTCTGTGTATTGAATAAATGATTCTTTCCTACTTTCTTTCTTATTTGACGCATCGCTAGATTAGAACAATTGATCTCAATACATTGCATTGATGAAGGTCACGTATGGAAGGTTGCAATAACACAAAGAATGATGGGAAAAAATGTATGGAACCCAGCCCAATCACCAATAGAATTATAACGTATGTAGGCTTATTGATCCCACTATTTGCTGTAATTGTTATTATGACGACTAGACTGTGAAGGCTGGGTAAAATATACGGGAAATAGCATTGCAGCGCATGCGGGGCACAGCTAGTAGTATTTAATAAATATTCTGTGTGTGTGAACATTTGAAGGCTGATAACTATCTTCTCCGGGGTTTTGAAGTTTGTCCCCGTATTAGAAAATGAAGCTTATGTAACTAGCTTTCACGTGGTATACATGAGATTTGTCTTGGTTTTATGGGCCAATTTGCCCATCATTCTTTATTTTATGTCAGTGGACCAAAAGACGTTTATACACGTAATATACAAATCAACGTGGACTTTGATTCTGATATAATATTGGCACACTTGCATGCAAGTTGCACACAGCATTGTTCAATTATAATGTGTCATCTCCTTTTGTAATACTGCGCTCTTGCAAACACAATACTGAGCTCACGTACGCCATGTAATGCGACGCATTATGATGTCTAGAATCTTGAATTTGCATGAAAGAAAACACATTACTTAGAAACACACTTATCATACGCAACGTAAGCGTACGTGTCTTTCTAAGTTATCGGTTTTCATGCAGGTTCAAAAGTCTAGACGTCTTAATGTGTTGCATACGTGGCGTACTTACGTGGGCTCAGTTCGTCTCTACCTTAATTTGTCCGTCTTTGAAAATTTGTAGATTGACCTATTTGCAATTTTCGACCGAGCGAGCAGAGCGAGCGATGCGTCTCCGTTTCAGCTTGGGCAAAAATGCTTTCGTATGTCCGGCGGATGTCCGTCGGCTGTCCATTTGTTCTCGTTTACAGCTCGCAGTTCTCAACCGATTCTCATGAAATTTTGTCAGCAGGTTGGAAAATTATATACAGGGCGTCCCACGGCTACGCCACATAGAGAGAAAGTATCTTAAAGATTGTAGTTAGAAAATTTTACTGACAGACGACTTCATTTCGATTTTAAAAACCATTTAAACTGCATTCAAAGCTTTTTAAGTAATCGGATCGAATGAACCGGGAATCGAACCCGCCTAATGGTAAAAAAAAAAACACCCGTAATTTTACGATACCGATCAAAAGGCTCAATCGTAAGGATATTTTTTTTAAATAACATAGCATCTTAAATAAAAGGAAGACCATGAAATTTTACATTTATAATTTCAGGAAAATTAATACAAACTTAGCCTTTTTTTGGCTTTGCCGTGCTTCTAACAAGTGATTTTATTATTTTGAAGTATTACTAATAAGTACCTACTTGAGAAATACATATCATTTCCAGATTAAAAGTGCATGATAAAATAATAATCTGATAAATAATTAAATTCAATAAATTGTAGTACATCACAGTAATCACAATAAAGATGGCTGATTAAAAAAAAATTGAAAATGTGCTAGAGTTACAAACTGAACTTGGACATATTATTTTAAACATTCACCATGAAAAGATAAATCAAAACAGGGAGTGAAATTGTTAAAAGAATGAGAATTTGTATAAGTACTACAGAATGGGACACATTTCCAGCATTTGCTAAAATAAATTAATTGTAAGTAAAACGTAATTATTTTAAATAAATGTATAATTTCATGGTGTTCCTCTTATTTAAGATGCTACGTTATTTGGAAAAAAATAATCCTTACAATTGAGCCTTTTGATCGCAATCGTAAAATTACGAGAGTTTTTTTTTACCATTTAGCGGGTTCGATTCCCGGTTCAACAGGTGATAATTCAAAAATCTTTGAATGCTGTTTAAATTGTTTTTAAAATCAAAATGAAGTCTTGTTTCAGTAAAATTTTCTATCTACAATATTTAAGATACTTTCCCTCCATGTGGCCGTGGGACGCCCTGTAGATTTTTTTTGTCTATTCAGATTTTAGAAATTATTCAAAATGGCCGAGATATGGGGGTTTTTGCAATTACAAACTTATTTGCGGTGATGGTAAACTCACCCGACCTATGTAGATGTATCGGGATATCAGTTTTCCAACGGCAACGTTACGTTTGTCGCGAGGTCTACAGCTCACGGAGCCACTAGTATGCTTTATTTTAACTGATTTCTTGTCTGTTTCTCCAACTAGAGTCGTAGAACAATAGCGCAATAGAAACCAAGTCCGCGCGCACAATTTGAAGCAAAATAATCGGAGCCATTTATGGCTATAAACGCCGGGACGCTCCCATAGTGTCAAATGTCAAAGCGCACCGGTTTATTGCTTCACTTTTCTCAGGGCGGTTGTATGTAAAGTATCCTTCTATGGTTTATACTTCTATGACTAGAATAAATAAATTATGGTTTTTAAATGAATAATTCCTGGATATGCTAATTGGTGCAGCTTTTTTTTATTTGATAAACACTTTGAGTAATTATGTATACTACAGTGGACGCCTCAACTTGATTTTTTGTAAAGCCTGTTGAGGCCAAATGGCACAAACGCCTATAAGAAAACGATCACCGCCGGACGCGGCGCGCACGCCCGCTCCGTCATCAAGTGCTCGCTGTCATTTGTTTGGGTTGTCTGTTCTAGTGTAAAGTAATACTTCAATATATAAACATAGTGCGCGCGGTAACTCCGCGCGGGGGCGGGGGAAACGGGGGGTGCACCGCGCCCGACCTTCCTTTCATACCCTACATTCTACCAGTATCAGTGTTGTCCTGCCAGGCATGTTCATACTTACTATATAGCGGCTCAGTGAGCTGTAGACCTCACGACCAACTTAACTAAGCCGTTGGAAAACTGTTATTCCTATACATCGACATAGGCCGCGGTCATTTTACCAACACCGAAAATAACTTTGTAATCGCTAAAACCCCCATAACTCCGACATTTTGAAAAATTTCTAAAAACTGAATCGACAAAATTTTTTTATAATAATCGAACCTGGTCACAAAATATCATGAGCATCGGTTGAGAAATGCGATCTGTAGAGGAGAACAGCGGGACATCCGGACATTCCGGACATAAGAAAGCATTTTTGCCCCAGCTGAAACGGAGACGCGTCGCTCGCTCGGTCAATCAATGGTGACGGACAGTACTCTATACCCTTAGGTCATACCATTCCTGAAACTTATTAAGACGGGGTTCCATTACGTGACATGAAAGTTATTGTTGTCAAGTATGAAATATCATCCCAATGAAACGATTATCTCAACGGTATTTTAACTAGCATAGAATGCGTGCAGATGCTTATCATCCTGGCATGTCGTAAAAGTCGACTAAGGGACGGGTCCTCTCCAACATGGTGGACTATCTGTATGGGCGATGGGCTGATCACCTGTCACCATACGGTTCATCATCATACCATCTTAGGACTAATTAATCGAACGTGGCCACAAGTAGTCTTGTGGCTCTGCCCACCCCATTAGGGATTTCGGGCGTGATAATATGTATGTATGTATGTATTTTAACTAAATCTGTAAACATTCAGATCCACAAGTTAGACGTTTAAGAGAACTGTGAACCAAAGGCAAAAATCACGCTTTACATACAAAAGGCGATAACGATTTCCACCCCTTAAATGTTAACCGATTTCGACCAATTTTTGATAGGCTGTGTCAGTCACAACAAAATGTAGGTCTATTCGTTTTTTGAATTTTGATTAGAGATCAATAGCTGAATTCAGAACCGCCACTTAATCATTTGATTAGATATTAAATAGTTAAATGTCCCTCAACTAGTTGTTAACCTATACAGAAACTTCACTGAAACGTCACTTTAATTAAAGCCCAATTTGAGTGGCTTTTCTGAATTTGGCAACAAGAAAGTCAAATAATGCCGAAATTCGTTTTGAATGAGAATACTAAAACCACAATAAAACTGAATTTATTGATATGAAAAAATCAAAACATAGGTATAGACTTAGATTTTGTTCTGACTGACAACCTATCAAAAATTGGTGAACATCGGTTAACATTTAAGGGGTGGAAATCGTTATCGCCTATTGTATGAAAAGCCGTAGGTTCACACTCGTCTTAAGAAATCGTTTATCTGTGGATTAGGTTAGGTTTGTTTGTTGATTTAGTTAGTACTCGTACAATTAATTCTTTTAGGACAATCGAAACTTACTTAAGTACAAATATTTTGTCTCCCGGTAGATACGCTATCTAGACGCAATGGCGTTGACGTCTCATTATTTCATTATTTTGCTATCACATAGCTTTTATCTGAATATTTCACAACTGCATCTATTGCACGAATTACATACCTACGATACGTTCGTATCGATCTTGCTAAACTAATTACATTACTTACCTATTCATCAACTTCATCGAAGTTCTCTATAATATATTTTATAGTTTTTGTTTTGTTGATTATGCAATAATCTATTTAATTTTTGTTACTTACTTTGTAATGTTTCTATTTTTTTGTATACGATGTTATATCAATGTATGATTTGAAAAGATGACTTTCTGAGGAGTTTCTTGCAACACTTCTTTTCAGTAATGAAGGTCTGGTCCGAATCGCTGATAGTTTCAATCTGTTTTGTTTTATTCATGTGACGTGTACCGTCCCCAAGTAGCCAATTTGCTGAATAAGCGTTTAGAAATTCTTAGGCTTCTATTCGGCATTGTATAAATGCCATCGCGTTCGGGCTGTTAACTAGTCCAATCTAACATATTTGTCGACTCTTGAATGGCAAAATGACAATTATGTCAGATTGGAGGGAAAATATCTGACGATTAGTTATTCTATAATTAAAGTATAAATAAAACATTCAAATATTTACATGTCACTTTTAATCCATCAATTATAACACTGAACAACGTTCAAACAATTAAAAATAAAACTTATAAACATGGCGGAGGTATGGGAATCTTCCTTAAATATTTGCACCCGCAATTACAAGGATTGATAGGCGGATAGAGGGATGACACTGTCGGAGCTATCGCTGATACAGGAGAAGATGCCGGCAGAAACGGGTTGATCAACCCAAGTGGAGATGCCACTGAAAAATCAGTCAAACCTCCACAACATGGGGAGCCTAACCCAGCGTTCAAGAAAGGCAGGCCCAGTAAGGAAGGTCCAAAACCTGGTAATACTTGAGGAGACACTGGTAGACTGGGTACTGCTGGACAATTGCAAGATGGCAGCGCCGCACTTGGGATTATGGTTTCATATGAAATAGGGGCCAATTCTTGGAAGTTGAAGTCACAATAATTTACAAATGGAGCAGGACACGCGCATTGGGGTAATGGACGGGGGTAACTGGGTAACGGAGCGGGGTAAGCGGAGAGTGGGGGACGACGGCATGGAGGTATCGGACGGCATGGTGGGGGTAGAGGCGAGCAGCCGCAAGTATACTGGGAGTTGACCTGGAAAAGAGAACACTATTGTAATGGAATGTCTTTCTTTGATTAGTTTAAAAGATTAAACTTCTAGTCTGCTCAGAGGTTGACTATAGGTCACTTAAATGAGTCGCCACCCGCGCGGCACAGGGGCGCGGGGGCATGGCGACAAAGGGGACCGAGAGAGGTGCGGGCGGCAGGCGCATTTTTGTTTTCATTCATTTCGCGCCGCCCGCACCTCTCTCAGGCCCCTTTGTCGTCATGCCCCGCGCCCCTGTGCCGCGCGGGCGAAGACTCATTTAAGCGGTCAACCTATATATTGGCCCGTACGTCTATTACAGACAATTTATGGTGCAATGCTGGGGAGGCACCGCTTTTGGTGACTTGCCATGATATGCCCTAGATCTTACGAAGGCAGCGCACATAAAAGGAGTTTGAACGACGTTCTACTTTTGCGTATGTCGTCCAGGTTTCGGCCCCGTACACGAATATGTTTAAAATGGAAGCTTGAAACACCAACATCTTGGTCTTTGTCGTAAGATGTTTGTTTTGCCAATGCTTTGAGAAACGGGTGCATGAAGTTATAACACAGACCAAATATCCGAAAGACACCGCTTAGCGTAACTTTGACTAGCAAATAAAGCTGCTAAACTTGCGGGGCGCGCGGGGGTTTTAGCTGTTTTTAGAGCGCTGTTGGTGCGTTCAAGGTTTCCCGCGCCTGCTTATAGTTTTTTGCCTCTAATACGCACCGGGGGTCGCCCGACTATGCAAAGTCTATAGGATATACATTGGCCATAAGTTTTTGCACTTTTAGAAACATGATAGAGACAAAACTACAAATTCTATATAATTAGGTATTTATTAAAAGTAATTAGTATAAAATAAATTTTTAATTACTTAAAACACTGTCGTCTTAATGAGGTTCATCTTGTTGCTGGCCCTCCTGCAACCGACTACGCAATTGTATGAAAAAATGCTGAAAATCATCACTTCTGTTACGTAACCGCCCTGTTTGCTTAATATTCGTTGTTGAACCAGTTTATTTGAACTCTTCGACCCAAACTTTGATTAAATTGACGCTGGGACGCTCACTTAAACGGCGAAATCCGTATTCAATCTTAAAAGGGCTTCGCATAGTAAAGTAAGACTGTTTTTTTTTTAAAGTGTTTAACACTATAACCACGTTGCTTTCCTGTGAAACGGTCCATCGTAGTTAAAAATGTACAAAATGGCGTATCCCGTCATCCTTTGTACCGCACAATTAAAAGTTTAGAAAAAAATACGTGTTGCTATTTGCAAAAACTTATGGCCCTGTATAGTCTGTGAGTTATAATTATAACTAACTTTTAAAATAAATATTAATATATATGCACTTACATGAGCAACGACTCCACAAATTAATAACAATAACTTCATTTCTGATTAAATCCAAATACTTTACTAACCTAGTTTCAAAAAAGACGGGCTTATGTATATTAGCTTTATCAGAATTGGTTAATTCAACATAATTTCACAGAAATATTACCTACGCTTAATATAAACGAATTTCACGAAAACTTGATGCAATTTCTTGCGGAAGGCAATGGTAGGATATAATTTGTCTATTTTTTGTGATATTAGCTAATTATTTCATCCCTAGTAGCATTTTCCGTTGGCTTCCATTGGCCAACAGTAGGGAATCCGTAGGGATATAGTTAGGAGTTTGCCCACATAAAACTAACATTGGACCAATATAACAAATTGATTATCATTACGCGCAACCAATTACCAACGTGAATACCGCTACCGTTGTTTAAAAATGGTTGGTATTTCTGCATTGTATACAACGAAGGCCTTATTAGATATTAAGTACTCGTAACGTTGGCCCAATGCTGTAAAATATTATCTTTACCCACTTACCAACGTTGGGCCAATGCGACTTCTGCTACCGTTGGATTAAAACTGTTGGCATTTCTGAATTATATTGTTTCAGTTAGAAATTCTACAATGGCCCTTGGATGTAGGGCTTACCTCAAAACGACGGCCAAATCTAACCGTTTTCCAACTAACGAAACCCATTTGGCCCGACCAAATGCCAACACTAAATGCTATTAGGGATTGCTCTCAGAGCCTGCAAACTGAAGTGGCAGTGGGCTGGGCACTGCTCGAAGAACTGATGGCCGATAGGGAAGGTTCTCGAATGGAGACCACGGACCGGGAGACGCAGCGTGGTTCGGCCCCCCACAAGACTGGCGACATTGTAAAGGTCGCTGGAGGCCGTTGGAAACGGAAGGCATGTGATCGCTCGTTGTGGAAATATTTGGGGGAGACCTGTGTCCAGCAGTGAACGTCCCCTTTATATGAACACCACTTTTGACACGTGTCAAGGAAAATTTTTCAGTTATTTGTATGTGAGATAAAACATGACACATTGTTTATTTTGTGTCATTCTTGCTATAACTAGGGAGCTGGGTGCCAAAATTTCTGTATGATTGTACCAAAAACATTAAGGACCGCGTCTGCCACCATGCAAGCCCTGCGTTGTCAATTGACAGCGCTGTGGTGTAAAGCATCATACCGCTAGTAGACCCACATGTTGACATTTGCCATGACATCATGACAGCTCTTCTTAAACACCTCCCAGCCAAACAGCTGGTAGGAGGGCACAAGGAAAGAGGCATACACACAAACATGCGCGTGCACATAACACATAACCCTTCTTTACTTGTGCACCCAGGAAAAAACTTCATGGGTTTCTCATAAGCTGAAGGAAAATAAATAAAAAACTTTTCAGCACCTTATTTATTACGTTTAAATATACAGCAAATAAATTATTACCCAAACAAAACTACATGCATGGTGGTGGTATAGGGATCTTTCGTAAGTAATTACTCCTGGAAAAACCCGGATTGGCTGGAGGCAGCAAACTTGATGTAGGGGGTGCTAACGCTGATACGGGTGATGCTGCTGGTAAGAATGGGTTCACCATCGCAGCTGGTGACACACATGGCGTAAGACCCTGATATCCTGGGGCAGTAAACGATTGGCTGACTATCTGAGCTTGCTGCGACAAAGGATACTGGACTGGCTGGACTTGATAGGGAATTTCCTTCACAGGCACCACAGGCTGGGCGACTGGATAGTTCTTATAACTCTGCACTGGATACGATTCCTTGAAAGCCTGCGTTTGGACTTGCGGATACCTTTCAATTCCAGGAGATTTCCCTTGGAAGAATTGAGCTTTCTGATTCAAGAGAGGACCAAGGTACTGGCCCTGCAGGCTCATGGGTACTTCCCGGTAAGGTCTGATATACTCGACAGCGTTAGCTGAGTTGCAGGACTGTTTGCCGCCAGCCATGTTGAGGAGCTGAGGGTTGGATGCCAGGAGGTTCTGGAGTAGTGACGCGAGGCCTTGGTTGGGGCGACTCTGGCTGTGCAGTGGTGAAGATATGATGAGTGTGATGATTATTTTGCCAAGGAGTCCCATAGTATCTGGAATAGTAAATGAAAACCTAAGTTTAAGTCTTGAACATTTTCGTTTGACTTGTGTTAGCCCATAGAGAAATGAATACAAATGTATGAGATGATATAATTTAAATGGCTACGCTTTTAATTTCATCCCATAAAATGTTGAGGAGGCCTGTCTCCAGCAGTGGGACTTATATAGACCAATGATGATGATAAAATTTTGTTTCTTATCCTCCAGGCTATCAATTTATACTCTTCAAGAGACCCTGCCCTAGCATATAGTTATACAGCAGGAAATTATCCCTCAGTGCGTCTCTATCATAGTAGTATAGTAAAAAGGAATGAACTGGGAGATAAGGTGGAGATAACTTAGCCTTGTGTTATTTATGCTAAGGGTATACATGTATGGGGAGTTTCTCAGGCTTAAAACTTTTTGTTATTTTTTTGATTGCTAGTATTCATATGCCAAAACCATAAATATTCTGTGAAAATTACAACCTTCTAGCTCTTACCATTGCTGAGCTAGAGGCCTCTGACAGACGGACGGACGGACGAACGTTGTAGGCTCAATAATAGGGTTCCGTTGACGGAACCCTAAAAAGGCACTCAAAGATTAAAACTAGGCCCGTATTAATAAACTGAGCTATGTCTCTTGAGTAAAAATTGTAAATACAGGCCCTAGAAGACCAAACAAACTTACCTCCTGTTTCTACAAATGTCCACGTATGAATCCTGCGGTGTTTAAATTACCTTTATAAAATGTCTATCAGCGATATATTTCAAAAGTTATTGTACAATTGGTTTTGTTTTGATAATCGATGGCAAAGATTGCGATTATGTCACGCGTTATCGATTTAAGTACAAATTCGTAAAACTGACATGACGACACTTATTCATAAGATAAATAAGTAAATCACGTCACTGCCGAAAGAACTCTTCTCATTAGTTCTCTATAACGTTGTTTTGGGTTACTAACATGGTTAACTTTCTTTCTGCCCGCGACTTCGTCCGTGATTGGGTTATACTAATTCCCTGGGGAACTTTGAATTTTCCGGCATAAAAATTTGCCTATGTATTAATCGAGGGTATTATAAGCTATCTCTAAATTTCACTGAAATCCGTTCAGACGTTTCAGCGTAAAGAACTAACTAACACACACTCTCCCACTCACTCACTCACTCAATGACAAACTTTATAATATTTGTGCGTTAATCGCCGAAATAAACGATATATTATTATTATTATAAGGAACGAATGGGCGAATTCAGAAACGCCACGTAAGCATTTGATTAGAGATTAAATAGTGAAATGTCCTCAACTAGTCCTATACAAAAACGTCACTCAAACTACCCTTTAATTAAAGATCGATTTGAGTGGCCTTTCTGAATTTGGCCATAAGGGACTCGCCTAGCGAGTTCTACTTGTTTGACGCCAATTTGAATTTATTAGAATTCATGGTTTTATAAAAAGTCACACAAGTCATGTTTTGCGTCAACAGTTTTGTTTTCGTTCCTCAAATCAATTTTCAATTTTCAATGAAAAAAACCGGTCAAGTGCGTATCGGACTTGCATACTGAGGGTTCCGTACTATGCCAATTTGGCACTGTCTCAATCAATCAATGTGACTTTATGTTAATGATATAAGGATTTTGACAGTTGCTCTAAGTTGGCAGATTGTTAAGCTGCAGCGGTATTTTTCTGGTTCGATTTCAATATATTTTTCTTATTTCTATAACAGAACACCATTGAATTGGAATTTGTTGTTAGACTATGGAGTATAAACTAAAATCAGGTCAAATTTGATAGCTGAAACTTAAGCGGTTATGGAAATACAGCTGGAACAAAATTGGTCTAAAATCAATTTTGAGGGTATAGGGAGCTTCTCAGGCTTAAAACTTTTTAACACATATTCTGTGAAAATTCCAACCTTCTAACTCTTATCGTTGCTGAGCTAGATACCTCTGACAGACGGACGGACGGACGGACGTAAGCTCAGTAATAAGGCCCCGTGGAGCCCTTCGGGTAGGTACGGAACCCTAAAAAAATCGGACATAATCTTTATTATTATTTTTTACATACATACATAGCATCACGCCCGAAATTCCTAATAGGGTGGGCAGAGCCACAAGAATACTTGTGGCCACGTTCGATTAATTAGTCCTAAGATGGTATGATGAACCGTATGGTGACAGGTGATCAGCCCATCGCCCATACAGATAGTCCACCATGTTGGAGAGGACCCGTCCCTTAGTCGACTTTTACGACATGCCAGGATGATAAGCATCTGCACGCATTCTATGCTATTTCTTCACTCCCAGTGCAGCAGAGGAGTAATTATTATTATTTTGTATATTATTATTTTTTATAGAAAATATATGTGCATTTGACCTCTATCTCACTTGATGGAAAGTGATGATGAGGTCGACCATAGAGCATGGCACCTAGATAATGCCTATTCACTCTCTCCTTGAAAAGACCCTAGTTGTAGCGTTCTTGGAACAAGTCTGCAGGCAGGGAATTCCACTCCTTAGCCGTTCGCCAAATGAATGTTGAAGCGTACCGCTTAGTGCGAATTCTTGGAACATCCATAACATAGGGATGGAACCCCAGCCCACGCCTAATCCCCCGAAGAAGGGGGGTGGCGGAATTAGTTCATGTAATTCCATGATGAATCCATTATTTATGAATACTTTCTTTTAGGTGGCCTGCGCATAAGTTAACTCCGTCTTGCCTCTAAGTGCCTCTCTCTCACACTAGTGCCGATGAAATTGGAGTTAGTTAAATTATTCCCCGTGTCAACTTGCTGTGTCAGCAGCCAACGACATAGATAAGTGAACTCTCCTGGCGAGTTCTTGGCGTGTAAAGTCTGTTCGCCGGCATGTAAAGTTGATTAAAAAACCCGGCCAAATGCGAGTTGAACTCGCACACGAAGGGTTCCGTACCATTATAATCAAGCAAAAAAAATATCACGTTCGTTTTATGGGAGCCCCCCTTAAATATTAATATTATATTAATTAAATTATTTATACAGATTTCGATAGTGAGAACGGTTTGCGTAGACTCATGGTAGTGATACCTACTGGGGTGCGGTTCTCTTAAATAAAACTTATAGACTTCTTATAGGTTATAAGTACTTTTTTTTTCAAAAGCTTAGGCCCAGTAGTTTCGGAAATAAGTGGGGAGGGGCGAATGGTCAATTTTCGCCTATTTTCCTAAATAACTTCCAAACTGTCTAGCTTAATATTCCAAAAAATATAGATATTCAAGATCTTCCCAATGAGCTCTTTCATTTAATATGTCACTATAGTTTGCAAAACTTTATTTATTAATTTTCAAATTGACCCCCCAAAAGTGGGCCCCGTGTTAAAAATTCGTTTATTTACGTTACACGTCTGTGTTGCGGTCACAGACTTACATCAACGATCCAGTAGTTCCGGAGCAAATTAGCTGTGACAGACGGACAGCCAGACACACGAGTGATCCTATAAGGGTTCCGTTTTTTCCTTTTAAGGTATGGAACCCTAAAAAGTATAGAATAACGTGGTAATAGATGCGTGTCATCAATTTACCTACTTTGTAATAAGTAGGTAAATGACGAGGCTGAAAACTGATAATGGAATTTAATATGCGTCATAGCAAGGAAGCGCACGTATAGCGAAAATGCTGATACAGTACACAGACATCATAACCTAATTAAATGAGCTCATAATAATAATAATAATAAATCAGAGGACAATCTTTTGCACAAATCAATCTAGTCCCAAAGTAAGCTCTAGAGGCTTGTGTTATGGGTGCTAGACGACGATATACATACTTATATAGAGAATTAAATACTTAAATACATAGGAATCGGGAACAAACATTCGTGCTTATCACACAAATATTTGCCCTTACCAGGGATCGAACCCGGGACGCTAGCTTCGGAGGCGGGGTCGCTACCAGCTAGACTAACCGCGTCACTCATAGTTCATTGAATTAAGTCGTTTTCTGTTTAAGGAAGGAAGGAACAACAATGTGCTCAATGTGCTCTTACAAGGAAGTAGAGAAGAGCACATTGAGCAAATTTGGATTCGTCACTAAATGACTCCTGACTGTTTTTAGGGCTGGGTACCTACCTCAAAAAACGGAACCCTTATAGGATCACTCGTGTGTCTATCAGTCTGTCTGTCACAGCCGATTCGCTCCGAAACTACTGGACCGATTGAGTTGAAATTTGGTAAAGTAAGTAAAATACGGACATGTAACGTAAATAAATGAATTTTAAACATGAGGGCCATGAGGGGATAGGGGGAGGGGATAATAAATTACTATTGGGACACAAATAAGAAAATTAAAAAAAAAGTTTTGCAAACTATATCGTGTGACATATCAAATGAAAGGGCTCATTGTGAGAATCTTATGTATATATAAGATTGCGAAAATTTACCATTCCTCCGGAAACTAAGGGGCCTAAAATTTTGAAAAAAAAAATACTTAAAATAGTTCTTTACCTATAGATTACAGAAAAACCTACAAGAAGTCTATGGTATTTAAAGTAACATAGGAAATTTCAGATAATCATGTACGGATCGGAACCCTCTCAACGCGAGTTTAACTCGCACTTGTCCGGTTTTTTTTCTGATCACATATCTTTCCGGGTGTGCCCACAACCAATCATCTAAATTTCATCGTCAATAGATGAATGGTATAGGAATGCATACAACAAACGACAAAACAAAACTTATTAGTTATTCGCAATCAGGCATCGATCTCATAAACTCTTCCAACTGTATTTTTTTCAAATGTTGCGTCGTGTACAAAAACTTTTTTTTATATATATACATACATACATAGCATCACGCCCGAAATCCCTAATGGGGTCGGCAGAGCCGCAAGACTATTCCACGCGCCACGTCTGATTAATTACTCCTAAGATGGTATGATGAACCCTATGGTGACAGGTGATCAGGCCATCATTGCCCATACAGATAAGTCCACCATGTTGGAGAGGACCCGTCTCTTAGTCGACTTTTGCGGATGATAAGCATCTGCACGCATTCTATGCTATTTCTTCACTCCCAGTGCAGCAGAAGAGTAAAAAAAGTAGTAAAAAATTTAAATGTATAAGTATTAAACAAAAACACGAAAAATCAGATTAATAATTTATTGAACTTAATCTAACACGCTAAAATACACTAACTACAAGAACGGTGGTTGAACGCACACCTGCCTTAGATACTTCGTACTCCCAATCACGGGCGCAAACGGGGGCAACAACGGAAGCCCACACGTGGGCAGCTCGAGCGAAGTAGTACAGGCGCACGTGGGCTGCCCCTGGGCGCAGCCGCACGGGGTCTCAAAAGTCGGGGTCACGCATGTACACGTGGTCTTCACCTTCGGAGGCCCGCATGGAATCTCCACGCAACCACAAGAGTTCACACTGGAACATCCATAGCCGTTACAAGTGCAGGATTTCACTGGACGTCCACACCCATTGCAAGTGCAGGTGCATTCGTTAATAGGGCGTCCGCAGGGCCCTTTCAAGCCGCAAGGCGCTGCAAACGGGGCGTTGCAACTACAAGCTCCTAATGTATCACAACCACATGGCAATCCTATTGAAGGAAGGTAGCTAGGTACCCCAATAGACCCACAACCACAACTTGATAAGCCAAGGCTAGAACATCCGCAAGTTGGGTAACCGAGAGACGGGAGGTTGTAGCTATAAATCGGTTGGCAGCGAGGGCATCCATCCACGATTCTCACAGCTGGATCGGAGCACCCACAAGAAGTGGCCAGACCGACGGCAGGAGTAGACCGACCGCAGAGATTTCCCACCACAGGAGTTCCGCAGCCACATGCTCCAAAGGAATTCGTGCAGCCGCAACTTTGGACTCCTATTATCGGGTTAGATAGACCAATGGCAGGGTTGTAACCAAACGGAGCAACTATTGGGGCTTGAAGACCATAGCACCCGCAATTTGATTCTGGACAACCACATTTCTTCAAGTTAATGGAAGATGAAATACAACCGCATGTGGGAGCTGTGACGGGGAGATTAGTGATGGGAGTTATGCCAGGTACGTTTGACTGTAACAGCAGTTTCTTCAACGCAAGCGGTAGATTTGATGGCAGGAAACCGCAATCTTGCAGGATCTGGGCTTTAGCCTGTAAATAAAATGTTTGAGGTTATATCTTAGCACTTTGTATTTAGATGTTTTACTTTCCAAGTTTGTCTAAATAGGTATCATTCCTGAGAAATAAAGAAAGATGCCGAGCGACGCAGATACTATCTGTGATCCGTTTCACGAAGCAATTTTAGTATCAAAAACTCAAATACCGATGACAAATAAATCCCGTACATCTGACTTGCAGGGCTGCCAGTATTTGCCTGTAAAATTGTAACTGGTAGCTTCGTGAAATGGGCTACTGTTTAAGAGTGATAAAATAAGTATTCTATATTTTTTTTAAAGAAGCTTTAATTTGTTTTTTATAAAAAAAACATCTTGGACCACAGTCCTTGTCAAGACAAATCAAACGAACCCAAATTCGATGGGGTTCCGTCGTTTTATTATAGAGTTGAAGAGAAGTGGGTCAAATTTAACTTGCAAGATTTGATTACAGACAGACACTAGGGCAGGTGAAAAAAAAAAAGCTTCTAAAAAAATTGTATTATGTGTCTATGGTATCCGGCCCCAAGCATTTTAGTCTATGGTATTAAAGTGTCCTACCCCATACACTTGAATGTAAGTAAAAAAAAAACTAAACTAAGTTGTAATCGCCAACCGCCATAAGATCTCTATCGATTTCATCTTTCAACATAAATTAATTGTGGTATTTTAATACTTACATTGTAAGCGAAAAATAAATAAATAAAAACGCTTTGACAATACATCGTATTGGATAAATTTAACACTAGATACCTATTTTTAAAGTTGTTCTGATTAAATAGTAAATTTCGGACGTTGATAAGTCGATAAAGAAATAATTTCGTGTGCAATTTTATTTACAAAATCAATATTGAAACATCGATAAATAATAAAATCGGTTTTCTGCTAAGTATTACCGTAAAGGTAATTGCAAAAGAATTACAGATTGGTAACGCGATAAAATTGTTTGTTTAACCTTTAAGTCGCCTAACGCCACAGTTCAAACACACCGACAAACGACACCGTATTTTCGTGCCATTGACGCCACGATATGCCGTTTTTTTAGTTTTCCGTACCCAAAGGGTAAAACGGGACCCTATTACTAAGACTCCGCTGTCCGTCTGTCCGTCTGTCACCAGGCTGTATCTCATGAGCCGTGAAAGTTAGACAGTTGTAATTTTCACAGATGATGTATTTCTGTTGCCGCTATAACAACAAATACTGCAAAACAGAATAAAATAAATATTTAAGGGGACTCCCATACAGCAAACGTGATTTTTTTGCTCGTTTTTTCTCGATATTGATAACGGCAACCAGGTAGACGCTTGAAATATTCACAGAATATTTAGTTATATATTTACTTTCAAAATAAAGAATTAAATTAAAATAAAACAAATATATAAGGGTTATAGATAATGGTACGGAACCCTTCGTGCGTGAGTCCGACTCGCACTTGGCCGGTTTCCTTTTCATACATTTGTGTCGGCTATTGTTGTCGTTGGCGTCCGTGGCACGCTTTTTCGTATTTGATCGTGGCGTCCAGAGGTTTAACTACCTACATATAGTGAAACCTTTGGAAAATATCGCTTCTAAATAATAAGACCGCCCCCTGCTAGGTGCTCTGGCTCAGTAATAGCTAGGTTAGTAAGTTTTGTGCCCGGTTTATTACAAGGTACCAGTAGTACCTTGTTACTGTACTAACAAAAGGCTAGCCCTTTTATAAGTAAAGGGGCTAGTTTATTGGCAATTTATTTCTGTAATTTGGGCTAATCCCAAAAACATTAAATATAACATCACACCTGGGAATTAAAAAAAAACCTATTGATGTTATTTTTTTGGGATAGCCCGAATTGCAGCAATAAATTGCCAAAATATTGCTGGTACCATACAAAAAAAAACTTAAAAAGATATCTTATTATTTAAAAAGTTATTTATATCGTTAAATGCATTTAAAATCTGGCGAAATATATTGAACTGTCAGTCGTTAATCACAAGTAACGATTTTAATGTTTACTTGTAGGCTTGTAGCTTCGTGAAACCACAGGTGAAACGGACCGCTCTATAAGTTACTTTTTTAATAAGAATAGATGATTTATTAATTGAAAGTTACAAGTGATGTCAATGGACATAATTATAAATGGCTACATAATAGGGTATTCGCATCTAGCTAGGTAACATTATATTAAGGACAATTTGTACGCCAGGAATGGCTGAATGGGAATACATTTGTAACCCATTCAATACAAATAAAGATATTATAATAATTATTCTGATTTTGTTTAACGAAACGCTTAGGTATTTGAACATGCGTCGTCAAGAATTATGGCAGAGTCTAGCAATAATTTTGGTGCACTTAAAAGTCAAACGATACTAGTTATGTTGTGGTTAACCGCAGGTACGGCCTGGTTCTTATGGTCGTAAGACAGCCTTTTGACTTTATAAAAAAGGAAAATCCTACAACGACGAGGAAGTATGTATGTCCCATAATCCATAGCCTATATGAAAGGACAAAAAGATTTAAAAAAAAATGACAATAGACAGTTGTCATTGTCATGTCACAGCTGTCGGCTGTCAGTCAGTTCAGCTTCAGTGTTATAAACATACAACGCAACACAAAGAGATAATAGGTAATGCGCACACATTGCCGGCAGCAAGATCGTAAACAATAACAGCGAGGCTCAATGTCGGGTTCGGTGGTGGTAGTTCGGCGCGCGATTGCGAACGACGCTTCAGCGCGTGGTGCGGTACTCCGCGACGCCTACTGCTCGCTCACTTGGGACGCCTTCCTCTTCTTTTCCTTCCACGAGACGACGATGCAGGCCTGTGTTCTATGCAGCGCCACGTTGTTCATCTTCTGCGGCGCCGGATTTAGCGCGCTGTGTGCAGTCCCGGCCATCGCCGCGCTCGTGCTGTGTGCGGCGCGCTTCGCAAATGAGCAGGCCGCAGCGCGACAAACCGCGCTGCTAGCATGGGAACAGGGCGGCTGGGTGGCGGAACTGCGTGGGCCACCGCGCCCTCCCGGCGCCCCGCCTCCCAAACATTTTGTTATTGACATCGATGACGATGCATTAAGCGTGCCAGGCGGGCAAATAGTAGGAACGGTGTCGGTAAGTGCGTGTAGCGATGCAGCGGGCGGGTGGCTGGGTGCGCTGGCGGTGCGGCATAGTTGGCAGCGGCGAGGGATAGCTCGCGCGCTGGAGGAAGTGGCGCGGCGTGGCGCACGGAAATCTGGCCATGGTGTGATGCATGCGGTGGTCTCAGCACTACAGCCTGCAGCACGCGAGCTGCTGCACGAGGCCGGGTGGGAAGTCAGCGGGTGCTATGCTCGCCAGCTGATCAGTGTTGCGCTAGTGCTGCCGCTCACGCGCCTGCAGCGGGACTTGGTGCTAGCATGATGCGTACCGTCCTACTGAGACTCAATCATTATGGAATCTAGCATCTGAATGTAGCACTTGTATTGTTTGTCTTATAACCTATATTTAGATCTAACTTTTCCATTTAAATTATAATATAAAATAAGTTTATTGGCTCAAAATGTGATCATAATTATAGTATTGCAGTATGAATAGATGATGTGAATGTTTCCATTTTGCAGTGTATTTACCTTCACTACCCGATGTGCAAGGGCGATGTGCAAGGGCGTGCAGTCCATATAGGGATTTAGGCAGTGAAAAATGACCGTGTGTCCGATTTTATTAGTAATTTCATATTTAATAAATATTTTAGGTATTTTTAATCATATAAATAAAATAATTTAATGCGAATTACGAGTTATAAATCGAGTTATAAATCGGACACAGGGTCATTTTGCCAGGGTATTCAATGCCTAAATGCCTATATGGACTGCACACCTATGCCGATGTGAGTCAGACTTTGTAAGGCCCTGCAATTGCAAAAGAGGTGGCATAATTTATGACTCCAGTGGTCTGTTCCTACTGTAGACATTATAGGAAAAGATTTTTTATCAAGGATGTATTTAGAAATTATTATGAATTTTATAAGCAAGAAAACATATTTTATGCTATTTGATAATAAGAAGTTATATTTGTATACTATTTGAATGTAAGAGCATCAATAGTTCTCATGTCTGAAAAAGTTTGACTGATAGGTATAATAAGAACTAGGTAATAATATTATATATATATTTTTGTATCAAATTAAATACAAATATAGAAGTCACACTGATGATGTATAAAGTTCTATGGTGGCCTTTAATGTGCCATTAATTGCAAATATGTTTCCAATCAGTATTAATAATATAATATGTATTTATAATAAATAGCCGTTCATGTTCCAGAACTTACATTAGGTCTCTTATTCTCAGTGTCCGTTGTTGCATAGGCCTCCTCCAATGTCTTCCACTGTTCCCTGTCTGTTGCCACCAGTGGCGAAGCGTCATATATTTCCTAAAGGAATCTGGAAGAATTAGAACCTGTATGTGCGAGTTTGACATTTGTTTAGAGTAACATTGACTTCACTGACAGCTAGCCGTAGCTTTCTAGCTTGGCAAAGCCGCGAGGAATCGGGTTGTAGGTAGGCTGTGCCAGTGGTTGCCACTGGTGTCCAGTATGGTCCAGCTGTAAGCTTGAGATCACCCTCGTATCTCAAAGAGCCATTTATTCAGTTTGCACTATATGATGTGTACAGTCCATATACTCTTTCTCATGCTGGCAAGAATGTCTGATTTTCGTCCTTGATCTGATTTCGGAGTGACCAAAATTAGTATTGAAATCCGTTAAATTGATTTCTCAAAGGCTTCATGTTTTCTTATACATACAATAATTTGAATTTGTAAAATATTTTCGGACTGCCAGTTCTAGTTTTTATACTTACACTAGCCAGAATAGTATATAATATATTTATTTGCAAAGAATAAGTGGGTTCATAGAGCAATCTCAATATAGAATGGTGTAGAATTTTAATCTATATATTTATTCATTTAACATTTTACAGAGTAATCTTTATTTTCTTGCAATAATTCCAGTAGTCCGTTTTTAAATTTATTTAGAGGTAGCTCCTGCATGCATAGTGGCAGCTTGTTAAAAAATGTCTTGCACATGATGAAACAATGATTTTAATATAATGTTAGTGATCAAGCCTGAACAAAAAATGGAAATAAAAACCATGTGTAAAAGAATGTTTTATTCTTCTTTCTTCCCATATTATCTACATAACAATTACAACTAGATACAATAAAATATATACAAAATAACTTGTATTTTAAATGCTGGTATAAAAATGACCAAGAAGTATTTTGATAATAGTAGGACAACCTTTAAGACCTAATTGTCCATTCTAATACAATTTTCAATGATGAGCATGTTCAGTTGTATTTAGGGCGAGGATAAAATATTGAATCTAGATTGCAACAAAGTATTTTAGAACAATCACGAGCATAGCGAGGGATTCTATTATACAATCCTGAACATAGAGTAATAAATATTTTTTCCCCCACGTGAGACACTGTTTATCACTCTTTCTATGAGAAAAAGTACCGAAACACTCAAAACACTACACATGAATTAATATTTATTTTAGTACCTTAAAACGTAATTCAATAAAACTCATTTATATAACAAAAAGTATGGTTAAGCTGTAATTTAAAAAAAGTAGGGAGCAAAATGTGACTTTCGCTACACAGGGTAGAAATGACTCACAGACCAAATATCCGAAAGACACCGCCTTAGCCTTCCTTTTACTAGCAAATAAGTAAAACTTACCAGGCGCGCGGGCAAACATAGCTGGGCACAAGACCGTTAATCAGTTAATCCGATAATTAACGATGTTAACGTATCCAGTATCGGATTAACTTTTATGTTAACTTTAAAAATTCTTAACGGAATCATTAACTTCCGTTAAAACCATTAAAGTAAGTTAAACGATAATTAAGTTGCCAAAAGGACACTGCGGCTTATGTCAGATAGCTTTTGATTTGAATTTGATCACTAAATAATTAGGAATTATTACGAACTAACGTTACACCCTTATTTTATGAAGTTTTTAAACTTCCATAGCCGATGACAACATTTTAAAGTAAATCACTAACGCAACGACGTATGAAATCCAAATTCTATCACGAGTTAACGATTAATGTTAACTTCCGTTAAGTATTCCGAAATGTAACGCTTTAACGTTTAACGAAGTTAACTTTTTTCAGTAACGGATTAGCGAATAACGAAGCTAACTATTTGATTAACGGTGCTCAGTTATGTTTTTAGAACGCTGTGATTGGTGCCCCGCTGATTATGGCATTGCCTGTAATGCTGGCAGAGGAGGTGGCCCGGCTATGCGGTATTGGATATATGGTCTGTGACTTCTTTTTCACCTATAACCGTTATAACCTATAGCTGAAGGTGGAATTTCACTCGCTTTTCATCGGGGGAGGTTTCCCACTGGCCAGCACCGATTTCATTGTCTTCATCATGGAGGGAAGGAGCCCTATGTGTTTGTCTACACACTTCACTGCGCACTTTTCAAAGTCTATCGTGCATCTGTCAACCTGAAAAAGGCAAATTGGATTTTACTAGACTTAATAATTTCACATTCATGGTACTTAGTAGGACAACTGTCATTAATAATAAGTTTTATCATTGCTCCTAATTATTAGGATCAGGTATATGCTAGAAAAACGGATCGTACGGCTAAAATACGAGCCGCGGGCGTAATGTATTTTGTATAGGATATTTCGTCGAACTACATTAGCTCACTGCACTAGTCACCGTCGACGCCGCCACATTTAGAAACTTACTTCATACTAAATTCTTAATTTTCTTCCTCGCGAGAGTGTTTACAAACGGGCGGTACGGCAATTATGAACGTTCACTCGGGCTTTGAATAATCTTTCATTCATAAAAGCTTCTCTACTGCGCTTAATACGCAATGTACTATTTTAAGAGGCTTTTTTCAAGATCTTTGGAGCGGACCACCTGTACCAATAGAACTTGCTGTAATAGGAGGTATTAAGGGAGATTGTTCTACAAATTAATAGGTTATTTTGTTATACAAGAGTGCAAAGTTGCTTTTTAACCGCGTGCTCAATTTTGATGACCGAGCAAGCGATGGATTCTAAAACTGGAATCCAGAGAGAAGCAAATAAAAAAAATACACCAGGAAGGTTCCGAGTCTGGGTTTTTAAATAATTAAAAAAAGGTTGTTTGATAAATTCGGCACCATGAAGGTAGAAGTAAATATGTTTAATGATGTTTTGAATTCACAAACTTGTGCACACGATGTTCTAAATTTAATTTACTTTATCCTCTAGCGAATAAAAACTGCTTTTGCACTCAGATATCGAAGAACAAAAATACTCTTTACGAGATGGGGGAATGAAAAAATAATTATACATTCGACACTATGAAATAATGAAATGAATCCCATCCTTAGACCTATTCCAAGACCTAAGATAACTGTATTACAAGACGCAAAAACCTTCGCATTTATAATATTAGTAGGATTAGCAGAACAAGCGTCTGCCCGCGGCTTCGGCTGCATGAAATTTGGTTATAATGTAGTTATTCCCAGCTGCCCTAGCAACGTTGACACAAGGATAAGTTAAACTGTCTTATCTCTAAGTGTGTCTCTCTCACACTAGTGCCGACGAAAGAGATAGTCAGATAGATAAACGGGTTTAACGGGACTTTTGAATTTTCCCTGTATCCTATTCCAAGACCTATGTAACAAACTTTTGTCTTATAATAGGATAGTAAGATAAGTAGGATACTTACTGTTTCTGGCTTGGGGTCAGGACCGAGTCGGTCCCTCGCAGAGTCGTTGCAGTCCATCACACAACGCTGCAGTCTGTTCTGGAAGTGGTTGATCTCGTTCTGAAATAATATGGATTTAAAATTATTAAGAAGTCCTTACTTTTCCGATGATGACAGTTACTGTTTGTGAATGAACCATTTGTATTTTTCTAAAAAAAATCGACATAAGTGTAATGTGACAAAAAAAGCATTTCAATGCCGTGCACAGCTAGTAAGTTATAAAAGACTAGTGGCCCACTTTGCCCACTGTATTTCCTGTACAAACTTTGATCCCTTTTTTAGCAAAGGATTATTTCCAAAAAGCAACGTAGGTTGCAACAACAAACTTAAAATTACAAGGTTACAAATTTAAAATTTGTAGGTTATATACATTGAAGTATTACGTTCCACTAGAACAGACATCTCAAACAAATGACATCGAGCACTAGATGACCGAGCGGGCACGCGCGCCGCGTCCGGCGGTGATCGTTTTCTTATAAGTGTTTGTGCCAATTGGCCTCAACACGCTTTTCAATAAATCAAGTAGAGGCGTCCACTCTACTATACATAATTACTCAAATGTTTTATATGTAGTTCCTGAGATTTTGTGATAAATCAGTGAGTGTGAGAGATTGTAAAAGTGTAAATAGAAGATTTTTTGAGTTTGACTGAATAAGTGCTATATTGGTATCATTTACTTATGTGTACATTTTTTTATATCTGAAGTTGAACCTGAAAGTATTGACTGTTACACACCTGCACATAATTATTGGCTTGATTCAATGATTGGGTGCAATTATCGATGCATCCGTGAACTCTCTCCAGGGAGGACTGTGTATCATCACTACACTTAGCAGCACAACGGTGCATGTCACCCTGGAAACCAGAATAAGAAACAATTAACAGGGTGCCATTTTTAAATCAACATCATTAACAGAATGGTATAATAATAATAAGATATTGGACACAGTGAACTAATTACCTGTAGTATGAGTACGAGATAATGATATTAATCTTTTGAACACCACAGTTGGCTGTAGCCAACAGCAGAATTTCATGCTCCTGACACCATGGCATGCCGTTTTCCATGCAATTTGTTGTCACTCAGCATCTGAGGCACACTTTCTCGCATTCAGCCATGGCGTTCAAAAGGTTAATTCTTATTATACATAAATTAATAACATTTGATCTTTGATTAAATTGACAAGCAGGTCAATGCAGATTTAACGATTGAAACTCTGTTCAAAAGCTTAACACTTTAATTACCAGGCCAAACCAAGACTGCATGCCGGTCATCTTAAAGTTCGTTCGTCCGGGCAGTTCGTTCCATAATAGGAACGAACTGCCCTTGAAAGTCATCTGGCATGTGAACAAAGTTATCGAGAACTCCGGACAGGAGTTCCTGGTACTGAACATGTTAATTGGCATTTGTGAATTCAGCTATAGAGTTCATTATTAGATTGTCCCCTGATTTATTTATTTATTTATTTACTTATTACTATGTTTTTTTAATGTGCAAAAGTAATTTGAATCTAAGCGATATGTATAGGGGAAAAGATCAGACAAGTAAAAAAATACCTAAGAGAAACAGATAATGGGGCCAATTCGAAAATGGGTTTGGCAGTTTAAAAGTGTAAACTTGAAATAAGAAACGTCGACCTCAATTTTGACAGCTTGGTGATATACAAAATTGAGTTTGACATTTCTTATTTTAAATTTAAGGAACTTTAAATTTAGACATCGGTTCGAATCGGACCCAATATGTGCATACACAAACGTGTAGCAATTCTATCTAATTTGTTCTAACGGAACTAGACCAACATGGGTACTATAGTTCAACGACTGAATGATTGAATGAATGAATGAATGAGTGAACTTCAATCCCTTTTATTCCTCAGCCAGTGAGTTGTTGTTCGCACTATCTGGACAAAGTGAAGACAACTTAGACAGAGCAATAAAAATTGGCAACATTTAGAGCTTCGGTCATATTACGGAAGGCAAGGACGCTTTGCAACTGGAATTTGTTACGAATGTCTATGAATTCTGCCGTCATGGGATGTCCTATATTTTTTGTCGCAATGTGGGGTTTTCTGAGAGATGTTGAGTTGCTGAGTTATGATTTTAAGTAAATGCTAAGAGTAGGTTACAAGGTTCTTAGTCATGCAATTTGAAAACCTTATCTCCTGTAACTAAACTACTGCTTATTGCATAATATTACAGAGATAAGGGCATAACCTAAAACTAACCTGCATTTTACGTAAATAGTTTCTATCCAGTTCATTAACGAGATTGGTCATCTCCTGCTCCAACCTAAACTTCTGTGCTTCCACCATTTTTTATGGTTTTGTGTTATGAATTTGTATAAATCAACTCAAATATTGCGAAAACACCGCCCAACTTTCCCACAAGATTTTGACGTTACATTACACACGTTACTGACTGTCACTGTCAGTGAGTGACATAAGAGATGCTATGACAACTAAGAGACGTATTTTAGTATTTAAGTCGTACAAAAAAATTATACTCTTTCTAAATCGATTGATTTAGAAATGGTTAGGAATTATATAACACAAAACAACGATCGTAAGATTCAACAAAAAATCCTTCTTTATTTCCATAATCAATAAGAGTAACGCACACACATACAAGTAATAATATTACACACTTACAAAACATTTACAAACATGTTAAAAAACCATCTAGCAAGCCATCAAAGTCTATTGGATTATTATTTTTACCTTTTTTCAAACCAGGAGTATGAATAGAATCTATTTTAGAAATACCAGGACAGACTGGCTGCTGGTTTGGTAGGAAAGCTGACCCGGTGTTGCTTGAAAAGGGATCATCATTAGTGCAAGCCATAGAAAGCCTTTTAATCGGTGCCATGCGGTCATTGCTCGATTTCCTAGCTGCAAATGGTAGATTTGCAGTTGTAACTGGATCAGCAGTAGTTGCTTTCACTTCTGTAAAACCAGGACCAACACAAACTTTCGGGCTAGCTTCAATAATATCTGGATTCGCTATCCTAGGTTTTACTTCAATGATTGATGGAATATCACCAGTCAGTATAGTCACTTTTGGCTCTGGAATTGGCCCGGGCAGAAAGTAAGCTATGGCCTCTGCTGCCGATGTACTTCCAGATGCAGGAGGCACGGATGAAGCTTTTACAGTTATAGTAGGCATGGATGTAGATGATGTAGTTGCAATAGGCATAGATGAAGCTGCAATAGTAGCTGCAGGCGTAGTCAAACCGGCCATAGGCGAGGCAGCTTTAGTCACCGTAGGTCTATTTATGGCAATAGTTGCAGCAGGCATAGATGACGCTGTTATAGTTGCAGTGGGCATGGATATAGATGATATAGCCGTAGTAGGCATCGAAGCAACTTTTATACTTGAAGTCGGTATGGGTGGATATGATATAGTTGCAGTAGGCATCGATGAAGCTGCAATAGTAGCTGCAGGCATAGTCGAACCGGCCATAGGTGAGGCAGCTATAGTCACCGTAGGTCTATTAGCGGCAAAAGTTGCAGTACGCATATTCGACGCAGCGTTCGCCTCTGATGCAGGAGGCATAGATGAAGCTTGTACAGTTATAGTTGGCATGGATGTAGATGATGTAAATGCAGTAGGCATAGTTGAAGCAGCCATAGTTGCTGTTGGCATACTTGATCTGTTAGCAGTTAAAGTAACTATAGGTGAATTAGCTGGTAAAGTAGAAGTTCTCATTGGTGGTAATGCTGTTGCAGTCACGGTTGATGCTGGTAAGGTTGTGATAGTTGCTGAAGAAGGTGACATGTTAACAGGGTAGCTTGTTGGGACAGGGTTCGTTGTATAGGTACATGTTGGTGCAGCGCTGTAAATTGTTTGCGAGAGGACCAACTGAAAATGAAAAACAGGTCTTTAGAAATTGAAATTGCTAATAAATGAAACTAAGTTTGCTAGTTTGAAAAAACTTAAATTGCTTTTTAAAAGATTGACTGGCGCTAAGTTTCTCCCCAATGTGTATTTGTTGTTTTTTAATAAAGTTTATTTACCTTTACTGTGAATACATTTATAAGTAATATTATAATCTTTAGTGGCATGGCTTATTAACTTAAGTACAGATAAACTATAAAACAGCACTGAGTAAAAGAAACTAAATCTAATAATTTCCAAGAAGGCATATATACGTTTTATTTCACAAATTAGGTCAGTACTGTGACATTATAACACAATTATTTATCTCAATGTTACTAAACCCCGTAACTTATTTTGTAAATTTCTAGGTCAATTTAAACAGATAACGTACAGTTGCAGACTGATGGTAGTTGCCATCATTAGCCAAATCAAATGCTCTTTTTAGGAATATAGGTACGAAGAATACAGGTATGAGGATACCTACCACAAGTTACAATTTTACAAGCATAAGTTATAGTTTACATACATACATATTATCACGCCCGAAATCCCTAATGGGGTGGGCAGAGCCACAAGACTACTTGTGGCCACGTTCGATTAATTAGTCCTAAGATGGTATGATGAACCGTATGGTGACAGGTGATCAGCCCATCGCCCATACAGATAGTCCACCATGTTGCAGAGGACCCGTCCCTTAGTCGACTTTTACGACATGCCAGGATGATAAGCATCTGCACGCATTCTATGCTATTTCTTCACTCCCAGTGCAGCAGAGGAGTGAGTTATAGTTTACAAAACCTAATATAAAAAACGCTTTTGTCAGTAACGCAATAAAAAATACAATATACCCTCATCACCAAGGTAATGTATTTGACTCGTCAGAACAAACCAAATGAGCCCAAACTCGAAGGGTTTACTAACATTCATTGAAGAGTTCCACTATCCACCTCCTGGCTCCATGGTCAGATCAGCTCGATGGTACTAAATTATCATATTGTCATCCGAATTGCATACACTTGCAAAGTTTCAAATCGTTACGACTATTAGAAGTAGGTTAAAGTGACTTCAAGAAGTGAAGCTAATAGAAAAGTGTTTTAAAAACTGGCAGCATCGACATCAGATCCCATCCACCCACCATCGGACATCCAGCCGAAAGCAGGGTACCATCCACACTTGGTCGTAATGCCATATTTTGGCACAAAGCGCATTGTTAGCTCGGTTTATTTTACGAACAACCAAGGTATGGAACTCCCTGCTTGCGTTTATATTTCCGACGTCTTAAAAACTTTAAAAACAGAGTGCATAGGCATCTTCTCTACGCCCGCTCTCAACCTCATCGTCGCTTACCGTCAGGTGAGATGCAGGTCTCGGGTTATACAATAAAAGAAATCACCAATTCAGGTGACATCAACCCATGGCTAAAAATAGACATCATTATCACACTCGCAATACAATTTCCGGACTTTTGACAGCCTCGTCAATTTCCAGTCAGGTAGGGTTTCGAGTTAGGTGAAGTGACCACCGCCTATGCACACAAACAACTCCAAAAGAGTCATTGATCCTTGATCCTCTCTTGAAGGCCCCAATGTCAAAATTGTAAGGAAATATGCTGATGGAAGTCGGTTCATGTAATTGAACTGCTCATTATTTTACCTGGCTATAATTGACCTTATCGTAATGGCTCAATTACACTAGTCCGGCCACCGTATACGGCGATCGTATCAGTTTTAATCGAAGCCGGCCGATTGACATCGTTTTTATACTAGTGAGGCTAACGCATACGGCCTAATACGATCTGGCCGTACCGCCACTATCGTATTCGGCCGACTGACATTACCTTTTCACAAACATTTCCGTACTGACCGTACGATCACCCAAATAGAACGTAGAGTAACTAGTTTATGGTTTTAGTTTAATTCCATAGAACTTAGATGCACTACTTGCGCCTAATTCTGTCGCTTCACGCACATATTCATGAATATAACGACAGATTTTCGCTGTAAAGTTTAATATGCTGATGTATTTACATTTATTAGATACACCATAAAAAGGCAAACATACCAGTGGGATACATAAGATTGATTATGTATATTTTTATGCGCAATATTTCCGCGTGCCGAGTTCTTCTTCATCTTCGTATGTCAATTCCTCGTTTCCGACATCTAAATAAATTAGGTCGATTTGTCGTGAAACGGAGGGATTCAAAGTTATATCAGTTCTGAGTAATGTATAAATTTTGGCGGCGTAAAAAGTAAATATTTGTTTATATGCATGCCAAGGGTAAAACCGGAAGTGTGTTTGTTTGTTCCTTTTTAGGGTTCCGTACCCAAAGGGTAAAAACGGGACCCTATTACTAAGGCTCCACTGTCCGTCTGTCCGTCCGTCCGTCCGTCCGTATGTCACCAGGCTGTATCTCATGAACCGTGATAGTTAGACAGTTGAAATTTTCACAGATAATGTATTTCAGTTCCCGCTATAACAAGAAATACTAAAAAATAGAATAAAATAAATATTTAAAGGGACTCCCATACAACAAACTTGATTTTTTGCCGTTTTTATAGATAATGGTACGGAACCCTTCGTGCGCGAGTCCGACTCGCACTTGGCCGGTTTTTTACGTCAACACGGAGCATAATGGAATGACTTGATTTTTCGATTGCGATAGTTTGAGGGCCGGAGAAATATAATAGCCTACTTTGATCCCGGAAAAATGGGCACTTCCTATAATAGTACATTGTGCATCTAAGGCCGTAAGAAGGGGATAACTAACGAGAGTCTTTTAGAAGCCCGTCGCCGAAGGATGGATTTATTGGATTTTGTATGGTTTATAACTCCCGCTGACGGCAGGGCGTATAGAGCAACTAAATCGGCTATAGCTGCTCTGTACGCCTGCGTATAATAACACCCTTCCGAGCAAGTGTGATGAAAAAGCTATAAGCGTTTCCTAATATTTATTCCGCGATAAACCATCTTGACATATTTTGTATAAAGGCAAACGTCAACAAAAGCAGGTTTTAAATAATAAAAAAGATGCGTTTAATACATGATGTGTAACTAAACAATTCGGTAACGCAGCAAACAAAATATTAATAATTTCTACTCGTAGATAAAACACGTAACTAAAGTCATAATGAAAGAAGTTTGATAAGACCTTGCGGAGCCCGATTGTTGTAACTTCTTATCAAGTTCTGAAATTGGGTGAAACATGTAGGAAAATGTCAAAAGTTCTGTTCATTGCGTAATAGAAACTCAAAGGCGATTTCGCCTGTTTATTATGATAATATTTTTTACATAAGTAGGTACAAATTAACACTAAACCAAGGTTTTTGGGGTTCCGTTCCTCAAAAGGAAAAAACGAAATCCTTATAAGACCACTCGTGTGTCTGTCTGTCTGTCTGTCTGTCCGTCTGTCACAGCCAATTTGCTCCGAAACTACTGGATGGATTGAGTTGAAATTTGGTATACATATGTAAGTTGGTGACCGCAACACGGACGCGTGACGTAAATATATGAATTTTAAACATGGTGGCCACTTTTGGGGGGTCAATTAGAAAATTTAAAAAAAAAGTTCTGCATCCTATATTGTGTGACATATCAAATGAAAGGGCTTATTGTATGGATCTTAAATATATTTTCTTTTGAATTTTAAGTAAAATTGTTTAGAAGTTATTTAAGAAAATAGACGAAAATTGACCATTCCCCCCCCCCCTTATTTCCGAAACTAATGGGGCTAAAATTTTGAAAAAAATACAGAAAATAGTTCTTTACCTATAGATTACAGGAAAACCTATAAGAAGTCTATGGTATTTAAAGTAACGTAGTAAATTTCAGATAATCATGTACGGAACGGAACCCTCTCCACGCGAGTTTAACTCGCATTTGTCCGGTTTTTTGTACGCGCATTACTGAACAGGAATAACTATTAAAATTCGAAACGGTGTCACTTGAATTTTAAATACCCTAAAATTAAAATAAGAAACGTTAAACTCGATTTTGTATAGCACCAAGCTTTCAAAATAGAGTTCAACGTTTTTTAGTTCAAGTTTAGCGAGTTTTAAATTTAGCTAACACGTTTTCGAATTGACCCCCACTAGTTAGTTAGGGGTCGTCCATTAATCACGTGATGTTTTTAGCAACTTTTTAATTTTTACTTTCAGAATTTTTCCGTATTGCAACATTGTATACTTTAATCAGATTAAAACTTTCGTGAGACATTACTAAGACTAGAAATAAGCACGGCTTTACTCACGATTTATTGTCAGAAATAGTCCGACATGTTTCGGACTCATATGGAGTCCTTCTTCAGGGGTTGAAACATGTCGGACTATTTCTGACAATAAATCGTGAGTGGCTTTACTCACGATTTATTGTCAGATAATCTGCTTATTTCTAGTCATTGTATACTTTATTGAAAAAGAGACCAGTTTCTGGTCGAAAAAAGGCAGCTTGAAGTTCTAAAATCATTACAACATCCTTTTCGGTTTTGCTATCCTCGAATTTAAGGACAAATGTTGATACTCCATTTATTATTATCTTCTCTTTCACTCATGTTTTGTAAGAAAAATGCGTGAAAAAGTCAGCATTAGACATTCATTTTGATTAGAAAGCCTCTGACCTTGGTAACGAATGTATTGAAATACATGGTACGCTTGATTATTTTGCAATTTGGGTATATTTCACAAGTCCTTAGTAGGTTAGTAATATACAATTCTGTAAAATCCTTGATAATAAATAAAATGTGTGCCTATTTAAGGTAGAGAAATCATTTTGTAATACCTATTCATTTAAAGGAAGCTGGCAATATGGGTTGGAATATTGTCGTTGCAGTGGCCGTTTTTGCTAATGTAAGTTATAAAGTCTATTATTATTTTTACTCAAAAATACGTGATTTATTTACTAAATTAATGCATGATCAGCTCTACATCGTTTGAAGGTGCTTTAGCGAATTTGGAAATACATATACATATTCCGAAATACATGATAGTGTGTGTTAAAATATTAGCTGCATACACTTTTCTTTACTGATAAGATTCTTGCGATAACTCATTGACTCAGTGTAATTCGACCTGCAACCCAGTTGAGTAACTTTTTCAAACTTATTTAGCTTTATATTGTAACCATGTTTATAATATATGAAAATTAATTAATGTCTGTTTTAATACTGGAAAAACACACGGCTTTACTCACGATTTATTGTCAGAAATAGTCCGACATGTTTCGAACTCGAATGGACTTCAGTGCGCGGGTTGCTCTGACCGGGACCGTACTTAAACCCTGAAGAAGTACTCCATTCGAGTTCGAAACATGTCGGACTATTTCTGACAATAAATCGTGAGTAAAGCCGTGTGTTTTTCAAGTATTCATAATGTCTCATGAAAGTTTTAATTTGACTAATGTCTGTTTGTTTCTTTGTTCGGTGACCAAAAAAATTGCAACTCTAGCTAGTTTGCCATAGAAACAATGGCTATAATTACACATTATTTTAATTCATTCGTTTTAATCACTCACTTGCTATAAATTCAGATCATATAATAATTAATCTCTATAATGCTCATTTAATATAATGATTAAATACTCTAAACTTGTTTTCTATACTTTAAAAATCTATAATACTCTTTTGTCATAAGTGTTACTACCTAACATTTATGACTAAGATTTGTTTATTATAAATATCACAATCTCTAAACTTCACTAGCTATAACTATAACCATATACGTAACCGTACCGTACTTATAAGTAGTAGGGAGTGGCGCAGCCCCCGCCATAAAAAAATACCCTAAATAACATTATATTTAGGATCGATAGGTTCGTTAAGCATAATTTCCACCAAACGGCCTGCATCGCATCGGATCGGACCGGAACACCTGCCTGAATTTGAAATATTTTTTTATAGATTACGATTCATATAACTTATGAAAACGCGGTTAGCCTAGTTGGTAGTGATGCGATCCTGCCTACGAAGCTAGCGGCCCCGAGTTCGATCCCCGAGAGCAGATATTTGTGTGATGAGCACGAATGTTTGTTTCTGAGTCTTGGAAGTTTCCTATGTATTTATATTATTTAAGTATGAAGATCGTCGTCTAGTACTCCATAAGACAAGCCTTAAGAGTTTACTTTAGGACTAGATCGATTTGTGCAAAGAAGAAATTGGCTTTTATAGGTAATGAATGATTATATCAACATGTTTTATAGTATTTCAAGTAATACGTTGTAAGTTTATAGACCCTCTATATAGCTTAAAAAGGTCAAGAAAAATGCTTAGCTATGAGCTTGATGAAATTTACAACTCCAAGTAGGTGATACCAAATTCAACTGCTGGCTTAAAGGCTGTGTCAAATTCCACCAGTTCCAGTACAATTTAAGTGCTTGAATAAAAACAGCCTTTTTCCAGGTGGCATCAGGGCTGGTGATCCGGCGGCCTTGCGCCCCGCTGGCCACTGCCATCGCCCCCGTCATACAACCCACCATCGTCGACGGCAGCATCGTCCAGTCGCTCATCGACACCATCCAACTCTTCATCGTCAGCGACCTGGTCGAGGAAACTATACCAAAAAAACGAACAATTTTAGCTCCAGCCGCTTTATATGATGTGGCACCCTACGGAATAGACTACGATTTTTATGACCTTGGATGTGATATTCTTCCATACCCAGACATCTGCGAGTCAGTTTGTCCTGATTTTGTTACTGCATTGAATTTCCCGCCAACTCCGCTATGCGTGAATTTTGGCTTGAATAAGGAGTTGATTTTGCCTCCGTTAGCAGCTGAACTTCCGTGTGGATTAGGATATCTTCCAGGAGGATTACCAGTGGTGGCTAAAGCGTTTGCTCCACGTTCTAAATACTGCGGATGCAATTGTGGTGGCAGTCCGTGTTCTACTGCAGCCATTCCCGTTTGCTCTCCATGCAGTTATACCGCTCTGGCGACACCACTGTGCCCCGATTTGTCACCGCTGGTAAAGCCTGTTATTTTGTAGTTTGATTAAATGTTTTTAAGGTTCATTCTGTTTTTAAATTTCCTTGCAACCACATTAAAAACCTAACCTAAATCCTCATTAATTGTGTTGGAATCTGACATAAGCTTAGGGTGACCGGAGTTGTCTGGAAAACATGTATTCGTTACTTAAAATCTGATAGGGCCTTCGTTGTATACAATGCAGAAATGCCAACCGTTTTTAAACAACAGTAGCGGTATTCCCAATGGCCCAACGTTGGTAATTGGTTGGGCGTAAAGATAATATTTTTGTTATATTGGTCCAATGTTAGTTTTATGTGGGCAGACTACTAACTATATCCATACGGAATCCGTACTGTGGGCCAATGGATGCCAACGGAAAATGTTACTAGTTCAGGTATCCTCACGATATTTTCCTTCACCGACATGCTCGAGGGAGATATTAAATTTAACTCATTAACATGCGTTCCAAAAATTTCAGAGGTACGCCCCGAAACTTGAACACAACCTTATAGACACTTTTAATCAAGTAAGAAATAAAATGTATACAATTAATATGTTAAAATGTGCATACTACCGCCATCTGTTGTAACTTATCTTAACTATTATGATTCAACTATACGATGAGCACTCTGGGACTTTTATTATCCGCTTTATATTAAGTAGCTTCATTTGAATGTAACAAAGTTAGTATATGCAAACAAATCTAGGGTCAAACTTTTTAAGTGTATGTACTTTACGCCGATATTCTGTGAGAGTGTGGTACTACCCCGGTCGAGCCACCCATTCGAACAGTAATCATCTAGTGAGGATTACTGTTTGGCTCTACCACTACAAAAAGTATTTGTATTACTGACAAAAGCGTGCTTTGTACTTTTTTTTAACCACAATTATTAGTATTATTACTTTATGATCCGAGTGAACTCGCAGTTAAATTGTGTAACACAATTGGTATTACCGTTTTCCACTCAAAGTAAACCAATGTCACGACGTATCTAAAGGTCAAATTGGTTAACTTTGCGAGCCAAAGCGATACCAATTGTGTTACACCATTGAGCTGCCGGTTTACTCAAATGTCGAATATGGCACGTGGGTTGATTTTGTTCAGAACAGAACACAGGTTTTGTCTATGACAACGCGCGCATGCGCGGGGTGTTCTAAAATGGCTGTATTAGAAGTAATGTGTGAAATATTTGTGTCCAATCAGTTTTATTTCTAATAAACGGCAAAACACCACATATTAAAGTCTTTTCATTGCCCACAGCATCTATGATGTAAATATTGTGTGGCACAGATTTGGCAATGCCAAGTAGGTACATTTGCAAGTGAAACTGCGTTACTAATTTTAGTAGCTACCTAACCGTTTGGGTCTCAAAGTATACCTATATCACAACGTATCTAAGGGTCAAATTAATTAACTTTGCGAGCCAAAGCGATACCAATTGTGTTACACCATTGAGCTGTCGGTTTACTCAAATGTCGAATATGGCACGTGGGTTGATTTGGCAATGCCAAGTAGGTACACTTTCAAATGGAACTGCGTTACTAATTTTAGTTGCTAGCTAACCGTTTGGGTCCCAAAGTATACCAATATCACAACGTATCTAAGGGTCAAATTGGTTTACTTTGCGAGCCAAAGCGATACCAATATTGTGTTACACCATTGAGCTGCCGGTTTACTCAAATGTCAAATATGGCACGTGGGTTGATTTGGCAATGACAAGTACTTTTGCAAGTGAAACTGCGTTAATTTTAGTTGCTAGCTAAACAAGTGTTCAATTTTGATGACTGTTATTTGATTTCCATTTTTATTCCTCTGTACCAATCTAAAAATCTATTTTGATGTTGTTAGGGTTCCGTACCTCAAAAGGAAAAATGGAACCATTATAGGATCACTCGTGAGTCTGGCTGTCTGTCTGTCCGTCTGTCACAGCCAATTTACTCCGAAACTACTGGACCGATTGAGTTGAAATTTGGTATGCATATGTAAATTGGTGACTGCAATACGGATGCGTAACGTAAATATAAATTTTATACAAGGGGGCCACTTTTGGGGGGCAAATTAGAAAAGTTAAAAAAGCAAAATATCCACAAAATAATGTGTGACACATCAAATAAAAATTATGAGGATCTTAAATATATTTTTTTGCAATTTTAGAATAATAATATTCTAAACTAAACTATAAAGTTTGCAAGTCATTTAAGAAAATAGGCGAAAATTGACCATACCTTATTTCCGAAACTACTGGGCCTAACATTTTGCAAAAAATACAGAAAATAATTCTTAACCTACAGATTACAGGAAAACCTATAAGAAGCCTATGCTATTTAAAGTAACATAGGAAATTTCAGATAATCGTGTACGGAACGGAACCCTCTCCACGCGAGTTTAACTCGCACTTGTCCGGTTCCTCTGTACCAATCTAAAAATCTATTTTGATATTTTATTTTTTATAGATATCATATCATATCATAGAATAAAAAAATCGGAAATCACCGACCCTGGAGCAGGGTCCAGACAAGCGTTCGGCGGCTAGGGCTGCAGACGGAGGAATCTCCTGACGATGCGTGCAGAGTCCAGGAGTATCGCCTCCTGTATCCGGCCTTTCCACCTAGCGAGAGCCTCCTCTGATAGTGGTCTCACAATTATAATTATTTTGATAATTTTCATACAATTGATTTCATGTGTAATGAATTAATGTGTAACGCGTTTTGATTCCGCTCTGAAAACTTGCATATAATAATCAAATTAATTAATAAATTGATTCGTAGACTTGGTTTCGTGGTCAAACTGCGTAAACCCACTACCGTAAAATTATGTAATCAAAATGTCTAACTCTGATTTGTTAAAAAGTTATCTATCAACTAAAAAATAATTGGTTAACTGATAAATAACGATAAATGATAAATAATGTATAAATAATGCGTATTTGTCATTTCCTCGAATCCAATGGTGATAGAACTACAAGTAATTTAAATAAACTTATTTATTGTTCATCATTAATTATCATAATTAATCAAAATGGCGTTAAACCTTGTTGTCATTTCATGTTTATCGGCTTTAAGCTTTCAGGTAGGTTATATGCTTTCATAAAATATTACACTTTTTAAAAGATACAACACAAGAGCGAAGAAATCAGACCATTATATGAACAAGTCATTACACGGTGTGACCCATTTATATTAAAACCTGGACCCGCCAGCCCGCCACAGCTTCGCCCGCGGTATTTTCCATACAAACTTTATCACCCGTTTTCACCCCTTTAGGGATTGAATTTCAAAAAATCCCTTCTTACTGCACCTCTAGGGTACTCGAGAAATATCTCCTCCAAATTTCAAACCTCTTGGACCACCCGTTTAGGCTGTGCATTGTCTATAAGTGAGTCACGGTACTGTTTTATATGTATTGAAGACTTATTTCGTAGATTCATGCTCATCTTCGTGACTATGTATTTCTATGGTCATGTGCAGTGACCTTTTACTAGCCAAAGTATGATGTTTGTCATAAAACGGAACATCAAGCTCTTCCCAAGTAGTTCCCAACCTTTAGTCCCTACTGGGACGAAACTTCTATACGTTTTTCTCAGTAACTAACCAAATACCATTGAAATAAATAAATAATACTGAGAAAAAATCTCAGTCGCTCTCGTGGAAATAAAAGTCTGGGAATAGTATGAGACATCTGCTATTTATATTTTCAAATAATATTTTTTTTTTCTAATAAGTAGACATAAACAAGAGTTTGCATTTCTTCAGACAGAAAGAAGACCGTCAAAAACGCTTGACTTTATGACTATCTGTCTAAATCTTCAAGAACATAACGACTAATTCAAATCTGTTTTTTTATTTCAGCTCGTGACATCACAAAGCCTTCGCCAGACTTTAAGCTGCAGGAATGTCATCACCCAGCCCAAACTCATCACCGACCCCTGTCTTTCATCACCACTTATTTCTTACCCTCAAACAATTATCACCGACAACACTCCGAGCGTTTGTCAAAACTTAGCAGACACGTTACAGTTGATGATTGTCTGTAACCTTCTACAAAACACATGTGGTTGTAATAATTGTATGAACTCACCTATTTTACCTTGCGCGGATGCTGTTTCTTCGAGACTTATTTCACCTGGCGTCATTTCCCCTAATTACGTTTCTCCTAGAACGGTTTCTTCTAATTTTGTACCGCCATTCCCTGTATCTAGTCCTTATAAAAAGTTGTTTAATTTATTAAGTTGTTGATTTATTTTATGATAATAATAAAAAACAGTATATTTTTATTTATTATGATCTTATTTGTACAAATAACATAATGACGTGATATATTACATTTTTCGGCTTTCGTTCATCGCCACGGACATCAGCCTATACAAATAAAGAACCGCTGCTCTCGAAAGAACAGGGGCCCGTTTATAATATTAATAAATATTAGTGCTTTGTCTCATAAATATGACTAGTGGCTCCGTGAGCTGTAGACCTCGCGACAAACTTAACTTTGCCGTTGGAAAACTGTTATCCCCATACATCGATATAGGTCGGGTCAGTTTACCAACACTTCAAATAAGTTTGTAATTACAAAAACCCCCATATCTGCGCCATTTTGAAAAATTTCGAAAAACTGAATCGCCAAAAAATGTCTATATACCTAATTACCGAACCTGATCACAAAATTTCACGAGAATCAGTTGAGAACTGCGACCTGTAGACGAGAACAAATGGACAGACGCCGGACAGCCGACGGACATCCGCTGGACATACGAAAGCATTTTTGCCCAAGCTGAAACGGAGACGCTTCGCTCGCGTCGCTCGCTCGGTCGAAAATATAATGCTTTTGAAACGCAACTGCTTGAGTTATTGCAGAAAATACCAAAATTGCTATATGCTTTCCTATAACAATACATTTTTAGGAGTTCCATCGATTCCTCATAGATACTCTCATCACACCTCGACTTTGACTATAACGGCAGCTCAATTACGCAGCACAATTGGTATCGGTTTGGCTCGAAATGCAAACCAATTTAGTCTTAACTCTGTGTAAATAAGGGCACAATTGGGTTACTTTTCGCGAAAGCGATACCACTTGGTGTTACGTAATTGAGCAGCGGGACTAACTCGGAGGCACGGAAAATTCTTTTTTAACCGACCTCAAAAAAAAAGGAGGAGTTTCTCAATTCGGTTGTATTTTTTTAATGTTTGTTACTTCAGAAGTCTGTCATTTATAGAATAGAATAGAATGGAACTCATTTATTTCAGGTTATTACCCATATCGTTACACGGTACACAATATAATAATAAATTTTCAAAAATAATTGGGAAACATGAAATTAGAATAAAATTAAGACTAGAATATTATAACAAATTATTAAAAATAATTAAAAATTATATAGACATTCCAATAATTATGGCCTGGAAACTGTCTACTCGCGCATCCGCGAACATACTTGAGGCACTACACCACCTCGGTAGTCCAAATAGCATTCTGAGAGCGTTGTTATACTGAACGCGCAGGGCGTTATAAGCTCGTTTCGTATACCGAACCCACAGGCTGCTCGAGTAAAAAGAAGAGTGTAAGCTTTGAACAGCGTTATTTTTACATCAGCGGAGTACCTTGCGAACCTGCGGGCCACCATATTACTCCTCACCGCTAACGCCCTGCATTCCCTAACTATATCTTTATCATCACATATGTGCCCTAAGTATTTAAAACTATCCACACCCTTAAGCACAACTCCACCAAGCAAGACCGGAGGTATGAAATAGGGCTTAATTTTTCCCGCCTTAAAAACCATCATCTCACTCTTGGAGGAGTTATACATAAGACCATGTTCCATGGCATACACTTCACACCTTGACACTAACTCTCTAAGTGCACCGATAGACGGGCTCAGCAGCACCATGTCATCCGCATAACTGGCGCCTCATTCGGGAACGCTAAGTGATTCTGTAGCGACTCGTAAGCCAGATTTCTCATTCCACTCTTCCGCACGACGCCAAATGCGTAAGAGCGAGATGAGAGATCTGGCTTACGAGTCGCTACACAATCACTTAGCGTTCCCGAATGAGGCGCCTGATGTTATTTATACAACTATCTTCAATGTGATAACCTGCATGTATACTGCTGAGTCCGTCTATCAGGTCATTCATTATAAACCGATTTTAAAAATTCTTTTTTTAATCGGTAGGGTATACCTCCAGTTTGGTCCCGTTGTAGTCAAAGTCGAGCTATGATGAGAGGATCTATGAGGAATCGATGGAACTCTTCAAATATTATAGGCAAGCATAGAGCAATTTTAGTATTTTCTGTAATAACTCAAGTAGTTACGTTCCAAAAGCATTATTTGGTGAAGTGGAACTGTTGATGAAGACCATAGATGATCACCGGAACTCCTAAATGTTGAGTATTTCACGGTTGGCGATTAAATTGCTGTATAAAGTTCTGAAAATTCATGTAGTAAAATTGAAGAACCAGGAGAACTCCTCAACGATTGACATCCTTGCACCGTGCATAGCAACAGTTTGTATATGGTGATGAGCAATTGGCATTATGCTATTGTTACTTGATGTAGTAAATGTGTGTCGCTAAATCAATCACAGGATAATAAATAAAATGTAAAAAAAAACTTATTTTTGAAAGGCTATTTGAAGTCGGTTTTTTTATTTTATAAATTATAGATTATTTAAAACATAGGGTCGATAAAAAAAAGAATTTTCCAAATCAATACCATGACTCACTTAGAGGTTTGAAATTTAAAAAGGTGCACTCAGGAGGTGGATGGGTGAAAAGGGGTGATACATTTTGTATGGAAACTACCGCGGCCGAAGCTGTGGCGGGTCCACTAGTTGGTTTATAAATGAAGGAATTCTGAGGAAAAAATCATAAAAATTATACAACCGAATTGAGAACCTCCTTTGAAGTTGGTTAAAAATGAAACAAAACACTAATATTATTAGACTTATATGCTTTGAGAAACGGGTTACTGAGGCAATTACCATTATCCAACAATAGAAATTATCCAAACGTTCGCGTTTAGTAGTCGAATTTGCTGTGTAAGTAGTAAAACTGGCTAATCGTCAAAAGATCGTGCAGTATAAATGATTACATTTCATTCTTTTATAATAGGTATTCTTATTAATACAAAGAATGCAATATTGTAAAAAAATCTACATAATTTACCCTTTTCGCCGCTTAGCCATATTGCAATTTGCAGCATGCATGACACACTACTTTTAATCGACGTGTTCAGATACGCTTATAGCTTATTTTTTTGGGGTTCCGTACCTCAAAAGGAAAAAGGGAACCCCTATAGGATCACTTCTTTGTCCGTCTGTCAGTCTGTCCGTCCGTCTGTCTGTCTGTCCATCTGGCTGTGTGTCAAGATCTTTTTCTCAGGACGCGTGTAGGTATCAAGTTGAAATTAATAACAGAGACTCAGGTGTACAATTTCTTGGATCTGTCAAAAAATCAACCTCCTAAGTCACCGCAATCAAAAGATACGGCCGTTTATACCACATATTTTGATACTTGTTTTCAAGGAAACCCACAGGGAATCAAAACTTATAGGGTACTTCCCGTTGACCTAGAATCATTAAATTTGGGAAGACGCAGTGTCTTACAGCACAAGTAAACAACAATGTGTGTTGTGCCACAACAATTCACGAGAGTGGGTGTTCGTCGACGGCTTAGACTTTTCGCTTCTCCTTTAAACCTGCGCACGCGACAAGCGCTTAACACTCCTACACCAAGGGCTTTCGCTCTACTAAATTAATTTTTAGACAGGATCGAGGATGTTGATGTGTTAGCGAATAACGGCCCGTGTAGCTTAGGAATATAGATTTATTTTTAAGTCTATTTCTTTTATAGTTTTATGTTAATGTACAATTTTAACAATGTGAGTGCTTTGGTGCAAGCTGTTAAGTCAATTTGTTCTTATACAAATAAATAAAAAATAAAGTAAAGAAAAAATCCGAAAACCGTTAATATGTACGAGTAATTACATGACAATTAAAAATAGTTAAACGGAATAACCTTTGTAAAGTCGTATCACACTCGACGATTGCAAAGATGTAGGAGCTTGGGAAAGTAATTTTTAGTCTTATTTCATAGGTAGGTTTCAATGTTTACCCCCTGGTTAAAGGCATATTTTTTTCATAGGTAAGTACCGCGCACTAGACCGGTTTTTTATTTTCATTACAATTTTTGTGGCGCTCACGACACTACTTTGTTACGACGTTGAAAGGGTAAAATTGTTGGGTTTTTAGTTAGTCAAAAAACAGCGTCTAATTTCAAATGTTATTTTATTATAATAATATGACACCACAACTAAGTTCATATAAATCATAGTTAATAACAAAATAGCACTAGCAATCCATTACAAAACCATTGCAATTATCTGCTGCATTAACAGGTTGTACACTAAAACTTACAACACGCTTAGTGGTAGGCATGTCACCATAAGTACATAGCAAATACGCCGGTATTTCTTGAGGTAAATAAATTTGACCAGCATTTGGGTAGGAGTTGGAGGACACCTCCGAAACATCACAGCCAAAATAAGCAGCTATCGGTTCGACAATACCACTGTCAGTTCCCCCAACGGAACTTGGTTGTTCATTGTAATTTGGAAATTGCTGTGGTGTCACCGCTGCGGTTTGCTGATTTAAGTAGTTCATTATCCCTTCCCAGTCAGAAAGGGTTTCGTGTTGATTTCCTTCTTGCAAGCGCTCAAGTAGACCTTCCCAGTCGTTTGCAGATGCCGCAGGACTTTGATTGGGGGTGGCGATTTGACTTTGACTTGGAACTGTCACAACGTTAGTTGAAATCGGTGCGCCACCTTGGTTTGCGTTTAGACTTTGTAATAGAGCTGCCAAATTGAGGCCTGGTATAATGGTATCAATGGTTGGTACTTGAATGCCTTCTTGACTGGCGACATTATTGTTGAGAACAGAGTTGATGAAATCATTGGCAATCATCATCTGCAACGCGTTAACGAGGGAGTTGCATAAGGAGTGGTCGATGATGGTGGTGGCACCATTTGGGGGGATGGTGATGGTCGACACTGGTGCTGTGATCACGGATGATGGGCAGCCGAGCGATGGCCGGATCAATTGTGCTGGGGATGATTGGACCTGCAATTAAAAGTTAAAAGTAAAATAGATAATGCATGTAATGATGAAATGTTCCGTACCCAAAGGGTAAAAACGGGACCCTATTACTAAGGCTCCGCTGTCCGTCTGTCCGTCCGTCTGTTTGTCACCAGGCTGTATCTCATGAACCGTGATACTTAGACAGTTGACATTTTTACAGATGATGTATTTCTATTGCCGCTATAACAACAAATAGTAAAAAAACCGAATGAAATAAATATTTAAGGGGGCTCCCACACAACAAACGTGATTTTTTTGCCGTTTTTATAGATAATGGTACGGAAACCTTCGTGCGCGAGTCCGACTCGCACTTAGCCGGTTTTTTTACATTGATAGGAATATATATATTTTCAAGCTCTCAAAAACAGAAATCCAGATATTATAAGTCACATTAGACTCTTTAATCATAAGAGACGAAATTGCCTTTCGGCCTTCTATAAATCATTTTTTAATTACTTTTTGTCACCACCACCAAAACACGGAATCATTCCAGCACCGCAGGATTAATTTTCCAACTGCTGAAAAACCTACTAAGCGAGCGATTTTCTACTGCAACTCTAAGGAATGGAATGGACAAATCAGCAGCTGATCAGTGATGAGGGATTCAGTTAAATTGAGATCGAATTACTTCGTCCTTACAGTCTAAATCAATAGTTTCGTTTATCCGCTTATCAGCTGATGGGCCTTTTCAAGACGAATGAAAAAGGGAATCTCCATCACATTCCGTTGGCAAAAGCTCATCCTTACATTATTATAACCTGTTAGTAAAGTAAGGTACAAAAAAATATAAAGGAGAAAAAATAAACAAAGAAGAATCCAAGAAAGTCGTTTTAAGAAGAATTTTGTCAATTTATTTGCATTTCTGTTTTTTTTTAACTGATATCACAGGCTAACTACTGAATTTTTTAACGAGTACCTAGATTGAGGAAAATCCCAGGTAAGTAGTTAGTATAACTATTTAATTTAATTTTAACCTGCTATCTACTTAAGAGATACGGCAATCTTAAAGTAAAGGAGAGCGGGGCTCCGCGCGTACGTTGTCACGGGCACAGAAAGCTTACCTGTCATGAAAATAATGAATACCTGAGGGTTTAGAGCAGCTGGTATGCTTTGTTGAAGAGCATTGCCGCCGTAGTTCAAAGAGAGCGGAGTTACTTGAGTGTTCTGTTGAGGAGCATTGAAACCGAAGTTCTGCGTGGCCGGATTTACTTGATTGGTCTGTTGAGGAGCATTGGGTTAAAGCTGAATACCGGTAAAAGCTTCTATATATATTTTTAAGCGTAGTGTCAAAAGCCCTGATCTTGTTTGTAAATATACCCATAGAAAATACTAACTGTGTATGTTTCTTGGGTGTAGAGTTGGATCCATATCTAAGATTTTTGCCTCGGGCCGGGATGTGCGTGTTCATCCGGGATGATATTTTCAGATGATATTTGCTGTCGCCGTCTTAGCAGCATTAAGGACAGGGATCTGTCATTACTCTGGGTGCGCGTTGATCAGGGGGGCCACAACCGAATCTACGCGTGCCTTTACAGATCTCATAGCGGGGACTCGGAAACCAACCGATTATTGGAACTCGTCCAGATGGGACTCGACGAAGTTCAGCAGCGGCTTCCGACAGCGGAGCTTGCAATCCTCGGCGACTTCAACGCCAGCACGTCGAGTGGCTAGGTTCTCCTCGCACTGATCATGCAGGGAGAGCCGCTCACAGCTTTGCTGCGGCGTATGAACTCACTCAATTAGCGGACGGTCCTACCAGAATCCCTGATATTGAAGGTCATACTCCTACCTTGCTTGACCTACTGCTGACCAAACACCCGGAAACGGGAAACCTTGGGAACGTCTGACCATCGCCTAATCCGGTGTGTGTCGGGTACTTCTCAAACCGGACGCACTCGAACACCTAAGACGCGCCGCGTTTGGCATTACAAGTCCGCCGATTGGGATTTGTTGCAAGAGTTTTACGCCTCATGGAAGCAGCTTTGTCCAGTTTTTGGACAAATTATTTAAGTTTTGATTACACTATTTAAATGTGCATATAAGACCGTTAGTTTCCACAATTTGTTATTGATACACTGTAGTTACTTAAAGAGATAATAATATTTTTCAGTTATGAGCGAGTTGCCTACAAAGCAAGATGCCTAACAACGCAAGATGCCTAAGTATAATACATACAAAGCAAAATGTCTAAGTGGTTGAATGCCGTTTAGGCAAATGGTCTAATTGCTAAAACGACTACCAAGCAAAATGTCTAACTAGTTGAATGTCTTGAAGACAAATTGCCTGGTATTTTTTAATTTTAAAATAAATGGTTTTGAAGTTATTTAGGAAAATAGGCGAAAATTGATTTATTGTAGTGGTAGAGCCAAACACTAATCTTCACTAGATTATTACTATTCGAATGGGCCGGCTCGACCGGGGTAGTACCACACTCTCACAGAATATCGGCGTAAAGTAATAGCTTGCTATTGCGTTTCTTACGGTGAGTGACGAGATCCGGAGGCCTATTCCCTCATCCCCATCCCATCCCCATTTCCCATCTTCCCTAGACTGGCAACGCATTGGCAGCACCTCTAGTGTTGCAGATGTCCATGGGCGGTGGTGACCACTTTCCATCAGGTGGGCCGTCTGCTCGTTTGTCAGTCAATTGACATAAAAAATAAAAAAATAAAAAATTGACCATTCCCCTCCCTTATCTCCGAAAATACTTTGCCTAAAAAATTTGAAATAAATACAGAACATAGTTTTTTACCTAAAGATTACAGGAAAATCTATAAGAAGTCTATGGTATGCAAAGTAACATAGGAAATTTCATATAATTACGAAGCCCTCTCCACGCGAGTTTAACTCGCACTTGTCCAGTTTTTTTAGACATCTTGCTTTTTAGACATCCAGCTTGTTAGGCATCTTGCTTTTTAGCCATCTTGCTTCTGAGGCATCTTGCTTCTGAGACATCTTGCTTTATGGCCATCTTGCTTTTGAGGCATCTTGCTTTGTAAGGCATCTTGCCTTGTAGGCAACTCGCTCATAACCGATATTTTTCTCACTTTTGGTTTTTATTTTTTTATTCCAGTATAACGCCGTGTTAGATGGAGATTTATATACTAAACGAAACGATAGCTTAAACATGCCTTTATCAGCAGTATTAAAACTACAATCTAACCCCGCGTTACTCAGAAGATATAAACAATTTCATTTTATTTTCAGGGTTGTCACTTTTTATATCCGGGTGCCAAAGATCCGGGTATAAAACCAATTTAAAAAAAATACGATTTTTGCCTTAGTCTTCATTTGTTAAGACAAAATTTTCACTGATATCAATATCCGGAACTGAATAATCAATAGATTTTAGAAGATACACCGCTTTTATTGGCAGTGGATTTTTCTTTAATCGACCGAGCGCGCGAAGCGAGCGAGGCGTCTCCGTTTCAGGTTGGGTAAAAATGCTTTCGTATGTCCAGCGGATGTCCATTTGTTCTCGTCTAAAGCTCGCAGTTCTCAACCGATTCTCGTGAAATTTTGTGCGGAGGTTCGGTAATTGTATAATTTTTTTTGTCGATGCAGTTTTTCGAAATATTTCAAAATGGCGGAGATATGGAGATTTTTGCAATTACAACCTTACTGGCGGTGTTGGTAAACTGACTTGATCAATGTCGATTTATGGAGATACCAGTTTTTCATCGGCAAAGTTAAGTTTGTCGTCAGGCCAATCATTATTTCTTACTTTTCAAAGGGTTTTTGTTTTAGATTCAGTTTTTTGAAGTCTTTTGTCGCAAGGTCTACAGCTCACGGTGCGACTAGTTTATTTTTTCTTTCTTTTAGTCCAGAATCTGTAATTAAGGGGTCTCAGGAGACTAGTGCCCTGTGGAACAAATCATACATTGCTGCTTCGCGACTGACTTTTCTAGACTGGTGCTCCCTATCAAACCGCCAGTATATATTGCGTGTTTCTGCGCCTTGTTCCGAGAGCATCCCAATTGGTAAAGTCGACAGTTCTATTATTCTAGCACCATCTACTAGGATTTTGTGTATGGTAACTGTCATGGGATGCCAGTTATATTTTTCTACATACCTGTAGGCCAAATCTCTACAAAATGTGGCGAATTTAGTCGGATCGATGGGCAAGTTACTTGATAATACAGTTAATAATATGTAAATATCATCCAAGAGCCACTTGTCGATGTTTAAAATTTGGGCAAAGGTCGCGCGATATTGTATACGATATTGTAGAGTGGAATCCATATCTAAGATGGAATAAACACTTAGAAAAAGTTAATAAACATCTAGCGAGTACAACGATCGAGCCAAACATCTACCTATAATAAAAAAATATACCTGAGAGTTGAGAGCATCTTGTAGGTTTTGTAGAATAGAATTGCCACCGAAGTTCTGAGAGGGCGGAGTTTCTTGCATGGTCTGTTGAGGAGCATTGCAACCGAAGTTCTGCGTGGCTGGATTTACTTGATTGATCTGTTGAGGAGCATTGGGTTAAAGCTGAATACTGGTAAAAGCTTCTATATATTTTTTAAGCGTAGTATTAAAAGCCCTGATCTTGTTTGTAATATACCCATAGAAAAAACTAATCGTGTACGTTTCTTGGGTGTATAGTTGGATCAATATCTAAGATGGAATAAACACATAGAAAAAGTTAATAAACATCTAGCGAGTACAACGATCGAGCCAAACATCTACCTATAATAAAAATCATTGTACCTGAGACTTTAGAGCAGCTTGTAGGGCTTGTTCAAGAACATTGCCGCCGAAGTTCTGAGAGGGCGGAGTTACTTGCATGGTCTGCTGAGGAGCATTGCAACCGAAGTTCTGCGTGGCCGGATTTACTTGATTGGTCTGTTGAGGAGCATTGGGTTAAAGCTTAACACCGGTAAAAGCTTCTATATATTTTATAAGCGTAGTGTTAAAAGCCCTGATCTTGTTTGTAATATACCCATAGAAAAAACTAATCGTGTACGTTTCTTGGGTGTATAGTTGGATCAATATCTAAGATGGAATAAACACATAGAAAAAGTTAATAAACATCTAGCGAGTACAAAGATCGAGCCAAACACCTACCTATAATCAAAATAATTATACCTGAGGGTTTAAAGCAGCTTGTATGCTTTGTTGACGAGCATTGCAGCCGAAGTTCTGAGAGGCCGGAATTATTTCAATGGTCTGTTGAGGAGCATTAAAACCGAAGTTCTGCGTGACAGGCTTTACTTGATTGGTCTGTTGAGGAGCATTGTATTAAAGCTGAACACCGGTAAAAGCTTCTATATAATTTTTAAGCATAGTGTAAAAAGCCCCGATCTTGTTTGTAATATACCCATAGAAATAAATAATTTTGCACGTTTCTTGGGTGTAGAGTTGGATCAATATCTAAGATGGAATAAACACTTAGAAAAAGTTAATAAACATCTAGCGAGTACAACGATCGAGCCAAACATCTACCTATTAATCAAAATAATTATACCTGAGAGCTTAGAGCAGCTTGTAGGGCTTGTTCAAGAACATTGCCGCCGAAGTTCTGAGAGGGCGGAGTTACTTGCATGGTCTGCTGAGGAGCATTGCAACCGAAGTTCTGCGTGGCCGGATTTACTTGATTGGTCTGTTGAGGAGCATTAGGTTAAAGCTGAACACCGGTGAAAGCTTCTACTTATATGTTTTTTAAGCGTAGTGTAGAAAGCGCTGATCTTGTTTGTAATATACCCATAGAAATAAATAATTTTGCACGTTTCTTGGGTGTAGAGTTGGATCAATATCTAAGATGGAATAAACACTTAGAAAAAGTTAATAAACATCTAGCGAGTACAACGATCGAGCCAAACATCTACCTATTAATCAAAATAATTATACCTGAGAGCTTAGAGCAGCTTGTAGGGCTTGTTCAAAAACATTGCCGCCGAAGTTCTGACAGGGCGGAGTTACTTCAATGGTCTGTGGAGGAGCATTGTAGCCAGAGTTCTGCGGGGCTGGACTTATTTGGATGGTTTGTTGAGGAGTGTTGTAGCCAAGATGCAGGAGTCGTCCTCGCAGTAGGCTATCGCTCTGAAATTTAAGATTAATGGTTATGTTTTTCTCAAACTAAGTGTCAGTAGGTATGAAGACAATTAAAATAAAAGTTTTTCTTTTACTAAGCAATAACAATTAATTTTTAGCGATTATATAAAAATATAGAAGAAGTATATAAGCGTTTATGTACTAATGTTTTTTTCCAACTTATGTCCTGCCTGCCTGCGAATTGCGGTAACCGATGCTCTTACGGTGAGAAAACACCGTGCGGAAATCTGCACATTTGGGTAACTTAATGTGTAACCATGATCCAATTGGTCTGGTTCCCCTATCACAAGGGTTACGGAGATCAGACGGCAGTCGCTCCACTGTAATAACCTAATCGTCCGAATCTGGGATCATGGTGAAAGCGTACCCCGAATCAGAGACGGGAAAATGTGCTAGAAATAGAGTTAGAAGAAATACAATCAACTAGTGGACCCGCCACAGCTTCGCCTGCGATATTTTCCATACAAACTTTATTACCCCTTTTCACCCCTTTAGGGATGGAATTTCAAAAAAGTGTGTGTTTGTCAGCTCCGATGCATGACAGGAGTTTACTCCTTATGAACGATTATAAAATAAACCAGTACCCATCATACCATGCTGTCATTTTTCATTTTGACATTTGACAGGAAATAATAAAGTTTCATATTAATGAATATAAACATGTCACTCATTGAATACAATAATTAATTGACACTTCGGGTCCCTTCGTCTTCCGATTGAGATCCGAGTTTTACCGATGGAAACATATTATTCACTCTATCTGTATGCAATGCCAAGCGACGGACGCATCTTCGGCTAACATCGTGTGACTCCGTACCGTGTGACAGTGTGACATCGTAGTTTGATTTTACACCCCATAATTTTTCATACCCCGGGCTTATATATGAAAATCGATTCTTAAGGAGTAAACACCAAAAAATGTGCTCCATTAGTGCACCTCTAGGGTACTCGAGGAATATCCCCTCCAAATTTCAAACCTCTAGGACCACCCGTTTACGCTGTGCGTTGTCTATAAGTTAGTCACGCTACTGTTTTATATGTGTATTGATGCTTATATACTTATCCATACTTTATTTTAATGAAATTGATTCAATTGTTACAGTTACCTCTGACAGAGGAATTGCCTGCAAGTTATAGGCTTGTCCGGGGACCTAAATTTGGAAAATTAAATAAATAATTATACAATTATTGCTCACTGGTCAGACCAAATCTTAAGTAATAAGGATGTATACTGGGTAAAAAAAAATCGAAATAGTCCGTCTTTTAGATTAGAAAAAAATATTGAACACGTATTTTTTGCTTTATCAAATCAATCAAAATTGACAAATATAATGCGCTTCAAAGTTCTGGAGTGAGGGCTAATGACGTCAGTTAATGGTAAAAGTGTACAAAGTCGTTATGTCACGCGGAACTTCAACGCACTATATCTTCGTCATTTTTTGTTTAATTGACAAAAGAAAAAATATGTGTACCATATTTTTTTATAATCTAAAAGACGGACTAATTAGATTTTTTTAGGAAACTAGCCTTTTGTCGGTGCCCGTAATATAAAGTTTTAATAAGTTTTTTTACATCATTTATAGGATTCTTTTCCGGATATAGTCACGACTATAAATAATGTTTATAAAATTATACCTTATGTTCCTTCAAATACGGCTTCAAGCTGTTCGGGTAAATTAATAAATGTCCTATAAGTTTCTAAAAAACATTTTTACTTACAATTTGAAGTTGTGGTGACGCTTTTATGCCATTATTGGAATTGGGAGGTTGTATCTGAAACTGAAAAAAAAAAATACATTAGAAATAATATAATCCATCTCAAGCGAGTATGAAAGAGAAAAAAATTAAAGCTAACATTTTATTTTACTTAGACACTAAAACTCAAATATATTATATAAGTTTAAAAAGGTTATAAGAAAGACTTACTTTTTGTGGCGAAAACTGCGGTGCATTGCCCGTTGCTTGTCCTGGGTCCTGAATGAAATAATATTACATATATAATTACTACAACAGCCGAGGGAAATCAAAACGAAACCATCCCCACTAATCCCCACATCTTTTTTCCCGATGGTAAGTGACGATGAGGCTGAAGATGGAAGATACCAAAATAGTGCCTATTCACTTTCGACTTGAAAAGGTCTAAGTTAGAAGAGAGTTCCACTCCTTAGCCGTACCTATTAGAAAAGGCAAAGCGATTTTTGCGAATCGCAGGTATGCTTACATCGTAAAGATGGCATCCCAAGCAGCGCCTAGTCCCACAGTGATGGAAAGGAAATGGCGGAATGAAATCATGCAGTTCCAATACACACTCTCAGAAATGTATTCTATAAAATACCTTATCGGTAGGTATTTTATAGAATACATTTCGGAGAGTGTCCCACAGTGATGAAAAGGAAATGGCGGAATGAAATCATGCAGTTCCAATACACACTCTCAGAAATGTATTCTATAAAATACCTTATCGGTAGGTATTATATAGAATACATTTCGGAGAGTGTCCCACAGTGATGGAAAGGAAATGACGTAATGAAATCATGCAGTTCCATGCACACTCTCTGAAAGGTATTTTATAGAATACATTTCGGAGAGTGTCCCACAGTAATGGAAGGGAAATGGTGGAATTAAATCATGCAGTTCCGACGCACACTCTCCGAAATGTATTCTATAAAATACCGATAAACCGGCCAGCCTTGAGTCAGCAGTGAGCTTCCTGGCACGCCTATCGATTGAATCCAGAGAAGCTGGTACCTGGCGGATCCATCACATAGGTGGCAACAGTACTCCAGGCATAAACGGACCTGAGCTTGGTATAGTTGAAGAAGTTGTCTAGGCATGACCCCAATAGCATTTAATGTTGGCATTTGGTCGGGTAACATAGGTTAGTTGGTCATTAGTTGGCCAACGGTTAGATTTGGCCGTCGTTTTCAGGTTAAGGCCTACAACCAACGGCCAGTGTAGAATTTCCATTAGCCCAAGGTTGATCATATTTTACTGCATTGGGCCAACGTTATTTAATATCTAATAGGGCCTTCGTTGTATACAATGCAGAAATACCAACCGTTTTTAAACAACGGTAGCGGTATTCACAATGGCCCAACGATGGTAATTGGTTGGGCGTAATGATAATCTTTTTATTATATTAATCCATTGTTAGTTTTATGTCGGCAAAGAACTAACTATGTCCCTACGGATTCCCTACTGTTGGCCAATGGATGCCAACGGAAAATGCTACTAGGGGAAGTACCGCCTAAATCGAATTTCTTTTGTTTGTTGTTTCTTCTTTGGTAAAAAATATAACAACCGATACGTGTATATAAATATTTAGTTTAAATAAATATGACTTACATTAAGTGATACCTCTGTGCATGGAAAATATCGTACTATCGCAGAATGGACCTAAAAAAATAAAAATATTTAAATCTTATGAAGATGAATAAATACATTGTGCACAGTAGTACATTGTGCATCGAGGGCCGTAAGAAGGGGATAACTAACGAGAGTCTGTTAGAAGCCCGATGCCGATAGGCGAGGGCTTTTATGGCTCGAGTTTGTTATCCCCTTACTGCCCGTGATACTCACAATGTTTTTAATCACATTTGCGAGTAAATGAAATAAAAATAAGATAAAAAATATACATATATTTATTTTATTCCCATTGTACACCGTGAATTACCATCAGATGGGTAGAACAAACTGTATGTCGCGATCAGCGCGGGGCGGCTCCGCCGGCTACAGCACCCGCGCGCCCCCTCAGACCTGGCGCATACATAACTGCCCGCAGGAGTTCTAAACCATACAAAATCCATAACTGCCCTTGAGAGTTAGGGTTTCTAACTCCCGCTGACGGCGGCGCGTATAGAGGAGTTAAATCGACTGTAGTTGCTCTATACGCCTGCGTATAATAACACCCTTTCCGAGCAAGTGTGATGAAAAAGTTATTTTTTTCACTACAGTTGGTTAAAATAAAATTTCACATTTAAAAGCTTAGTTTTCCTATATTATTTATGCAAATCTATAGTAAAAAGCGAAAATAATATTACCTTGCAAACTGACACAACTAAAAGAAACACCAGTAATTTTGACGCCATTTTGAACAAAAGATACAAGACCGCTATAACACGCCTTTTTATTCATTTTAAATTTTAGTGCAATGTTACAGTGACATAATTATGAATTGCAAAATTATGATAAAGTTTTTGTGATAATAACAAGTAATAGCATTCCACTACACTTTATTTAAACCTATTACTAATTTATCTTTTACTTAACAATAGCTGAAGCAGTGTGGAAAACTTTAAAGGCTTTTTTTATATGTAGATGTTATTACAAACTTCCTAACTGAGAGTTCAAATGCAATACAAACCATACAGTTGTAATATTACTTAATTTTTTTATATAGGTACCTATACGTAATCAAATTTTGGCATCGCCCCAGGTAAGACGTTTTAAATTTGAATCCATAAGTAACAGTAATTTACTTGAATTGCTATCAATAATAATCGGCCATCGATTAATTATTTTGAGAGTTAAATCATATTTTATCAAATTTGTAATTTCATTATTGGTAACGAATTGCGAAGATCTGTTATTAATTTCTGTTGACGAAATAATAATTATTTCGTCAACAGAAATTAATAACAGATCTTTAGATTACTTATAATAAAATACATTTCGTATGAATTTGATAAGAAAATCTATATGAAAAGATGGATAGCAACTATGTAGTCATTTTATAATTTTAATTCGAGTTACAATGACATTACGCTTTTTTCAAATTTGTTTACTGCAATGGTGTTTTATACAGGTAATCTCTTTTATATTTTGAAGCTGAAGTAATTATTTATGGCTTAGGTATATTGGGTCCAACACGAAACGCCTGTATTTAAAATACCGTAAACTTAAAATAAGAAACGTCCAACGATTTCAAAAGAAGGATATGGCGTTCAATACAACTGTGTTGAACAAATGACTTAGTCTGTCACAGTAACGCCATCTATTTACAAGTTTATAAACTACGAAGCTGTATTGCCGACGTCTTAGTTCTTATGACATTTAGACAGTCTTATTTTGCCTGAATCATCACTGTCTTTCATTGCTCACTAGGAGCTACGAACCACAAAAACAAAACGCATGAATCAGCCAATAATGGACCTTTCCTCAATGTAATAAGAACGCCGATGTCGGCAATATTTACCGAGTGTGTGGTGTCATTTGACACCAAAAAAGTGAGCATCGCGAAAATCGCGTTGGGCAGTTCCTTACTATATATTTTTATGGAAACGTCAAACTCAATTTTGTATAAGTAGCACCAGTTTGACCATTCTTATATCAAATTTTAGCGACCTTTAAATATAGCGAACACATTCTCGAATTGACCTATTTATTTCACTATATTTTTTTTTGTTCACAGATAAGCATAGCGCAAATGCCTCCTCCGATGTCAAATTACTTCCAAATGGCGAATATGGGACCCATGAGATCCAACGGACCGATGATACCTAACATGCCAATGACCTGTTCCAACCCCACCTTCTCATCACTACCATCGAACATCATCAATTCCTATCCATTTAATATGCCCAACTTATCGAACCTACCGAACTTCTCAGATCTATCTAGTTTTCAAAATATACCAAAAATTCCAAACCTCCCATCACCCATGCAAATGCAAATGGCATCACCATTTCCGGCCCAAGTTAATTCCTTGGCACCTTGCCCCATGCCTACCATGACAAATTTCCCAATGCCGTGCCCTAAGAATTCGTTTGACGCTACAGTCCTAAACAACTTAGCAATGGCGATAAATTTATTATTATTAACAAATTTAATGAACCCACCAGAATCAGTACCAGAGCCAAAATCCCTGCCATGCCCCGTAGAAACTAAGTCAGTTCAACCTGCATCAGTAATGCCTATGCCAGTGTCTTATGCATCGCAAAGTACATCCCAAAAACCACTACCAAAGCCATACACACCACAGCCCAGTCCTCAACAGATCCAAGCCTACTATACCTCAGAAATGCCAGAACAACGCAGCTACCAGCAATGCCCTCCATACAACGCACCAAATTCCAAATTCCTTGGGTCCTCAGGTTTCGCAGACGCTCCCATGCCCGCATCTATGTGTTTTCCACCATCTTTTGGTGGAAGCAACCCAAACCCTAACATGAGAACTGGGTACAGTCTCATGTCTCCGTACGAGGCTCTGGACCCTGGTTCAAGTCAAGGATTCACTCAAGACATCTTCTCCCAGTATGGACCACCGAACCCGAAGGCTGACTTCCAATCGCCATATCAGTCTATCATGGCCAATGACAATGCCAGCAAAGATTTATTTTCTATGTTTTGAGTATTTTAATGTTTATATTTAATTAATTGTGAATAAAATAAATTATTACGGAAATGGTGTGTTTGACTATTTGTCTTTTACATAACTAACAAACAAGGTAATAAAATCATAACCTACTTCCAATTGTCGCAACGATTTGAAACCTTGCAAGTGTATGCAATTCGGATGACAGTACAATAATTTGGTACCATCGAGTGGATAGTGGATAGTTTTTTTTTTAAACTTTATTTATTTAGGGCCTTTGATCATTGCTGAACATGTCAGCCCCGTTAGGTCGAGGTGGAGAGTGGAACTCTTCCATGACTACTAGTAAACACATCGAGTTTGGGCTCATTTGCTTTGTTTTGACGAGTCTAATACATTACCTTGGTGATTAGGGTCTTATGTACTTTTTAGTGCGTTACTGAGAAAAGCGTGTTTGTGAGCTTGTGTGTTACTTATCGCACGCTTAAAAATAAAAAGAAATAATGTTAAATACAAATCCACACACACACACACACACACACGCACACGCACACGCACACGCACACGCACACGCACACGCACACACACACACATACACAAACCATTTTAGGGTTCTGTACCCGAAGGGATCAACTGGACCCTATTACTGATTCAACAACGTCCGTCCGTCCGTCCGTCTGACAGAAGAGGCCGCAGCTTAGCAACGGTCAGAGCAAGAGGTCGGAATTTTCACAGAATGTGTGTTGTTACGGCATGAATAATAATAAAAATATCAAAAATGGAAATGGACTCGCCCAAGGGGGCAAACCGTCTAAAACCACTCCAGCGTTTCCCTCAACGCTGTTAAGTGGGGACGCCATGGGATCGCTAAAGCATGCAACCACGACGCCCCCCAGCCTGCTCCGAAGAACCACCGCCAAGGAGGAATGATAGCGTTCGCCAACACTACCTTTCCCCAGACAGGTAGAACTGTGCAATGGGCCCCTAACCTTAGTTCTACGAGGGGCGATGGGCAAACAGAAGTTCACCCGGTTCGCCTTCTCCCCCAGCCGTCTGCGTGCAGCGGGAAAGCTTTCCAGGATCAGCTCAGTCGGGTACATGGAGACCCTAAAAATGTACCGAATTTAGACCGATTTCGGTCCTTACGTTTCAGCTATCACATTTGGCCTGATTTTAGTTTATACTCCATTGTCAAAGAACAAATATCAATTAAATGGTGTTCTGTTATAGAAATGTGAAAAATATATTGAAATCAAACCAAAAAATTACCGCTGCAGCTTAACAATCTGCCAACTTAGTTGCAACTGTCAAAGTTGTTATAATAATCACTAACATCAAGTTTATTGATTGGTTGCGACTGTGCCAAATTGGGGTACTACGGAACCCTCGGTGCGCGAGCCTGACTCGCACTTGACCTGTTTTTTAAAAGGTTGCTTTATATTTGTAGCATTTTGCAATTTAATTGGTGTATTATACTGTGTCAACGCAAAAAAGCTGTGGTGGCAGATACTCTATGCAATAAACACAATGGATAGCAAAATTTGTAAGATCCAGCTATACTTATGATCGCTCCCAGTTTTGTTTATAATATAATGTATATATTGTAGAAACGGTAAGCGCAGCGTAGGACGTCCACTCATAAGATGGACAAAAGACCTAAAGAGACCGCAGGAAAACGCTGGATGCAGGCCGCTTCCAACAGGCTCTTTTGGAAATCGTTGGGGGAGGCCTATGTCCAGCAGTGGATGTTCTACGGCTGAAATGATGATGATAATGATATGTATATATATTTACTGTAGTTTTTTTTTCAATCAAATAAAGGTAGGGCCAAACTGAGTCCACATACGCCAAATATGCAACGCATTATGACATCTAAACTCTTGAATTTGCATGAAAACCGATAACTTAGAAACACACTTACGTACGCGTACGTTGCGTGTGATAAGTGTGTTTCTAAGTAATCTATTTCCATGCAAATTGAAGTCTAGACGTCATAAGGCGTTGCATACGTGGCGTTCGTGGGCTCAATTTGTCCCCACCTAACTAGGTAACACTAGTGGCTCCGTGAGCTGTAGACCTTGCGACAAACTTAACTTTGCCGTTGGAAAACTGATATCCCCATACATCGACATAGGTCGGATCAGTTTACCAAATTCGCAAATAAGTTTGTAATTGCAAAAACCCATACCTCTGCCATTTTGAAAAATTTCGAAAAACTGAATTTACTAAAAAAATCTGTATAATTGAATCGAACATGCTCACAAAATTTCACGAGAATCGGTTGAGAACTGTGACCTGTAGACGAGAACAAATGGACAGACGCCGGACAGCCGACGGACATCCGCTGGACATACGAAAGCATTTTTGCCAAAGCTGAATCGGAGACGCTTCGCTCACTTTGCTCGCTCGGTAGACAAACGGCACTTCAAAAATATTATCTTGACAGCTGACATCTAAGTTACATACCTTTGGATATGAATGTTCATTCCAAGAAACGGATCATTAAGTTAATTAAACTATTTAACTGACTTCAAAACAGGAGTACGTTATCTATTCGACCAGTATATACTTTTCTTTTATGTATGTTCTCGCATAACTTATTACATATTTCGATAAAAAAAATTGTCGTATAGTCATACTTCAGAAATGGTCCCATAAAAAAAATTGCGGCATCCGATGATAGGATCCATGAGGAATCAACAGAACACCCCAAATTTTGTAAGCATGCATACACCGTTGTTACCATTTTCTAAGATAACTGATGTATTTGTATAAAAGAAAACATTTTATTCACTAACACAGAAGACACATAAAGTACTATAAATTAAGAAAACTCTACAAATACAAAACGGTGGTCTGCCCTCGCGGCAGGGAATGGGACACTGGCTCAGCATAATGCTGAGGTGTCAGACACTCGCAGCGCTGATTTTCAGCCAGCACCGTCTCTGACTCACGGACCGCTATACAAACATAATGCACACAAATAATTACTTAGTATTTCTACTTAAATGGATTGGATTGGACCGTGAAATAAGAGTGTTATCTGTTACTAGTGGACCCGCCACAGCTTCGCCCGCAGTATTTTCCATACAAACTTTATCACCCCCTTTCAACGCATCAGGGATGGAATTTCAAAAATTCCCTCCTTAGTGCACCTCTAAGATAATGTCTGTGATATGATGAATAGACAATGTCCTGGAATGTCTCCTCCAAATTTCAAACCTCTAGGACCACCCTTTTAGGCTGTGCGTTATCTATAAGTGAGTCACGGTATTGTTTTATATGTATTGATAATAATGTATATTCTCTAAATTATAAAGTTGACCTGGGATTTTGATTAACCCCCCTCCCTTTAAATGACATTTTGTGAGATTTTGTCGTACCTCTCCCCCTTCCATTTTGAGCTCCCGTAATTAATGGACGTCTTTTTGCCGCGGTCGGTAATCTGTCTTCTATCGAAACCTATCGTTTCTTGGCCAACCGGATAATATGAATTAATAAATTTTGCAATCTCTTTGACACCTTTCAAAGCTTTTAACGACTTTATCAGCGTCTCATCACTATTGGTATGATACTGTTATCTTATCGAAAATAAAGAAATATTGGGAAAAGCGTCAATAATCTATATTTTACTCAATGTAGTACTATAAATACGTAATTTTTAATATTTTTCGTATCATTTCAGTTAGTATTTTATTCAAGAACAACACAATAAATTTATAAATATGTTCGCCAAAATAGCTGTTGTTGCTTGCATTCAATTTGCCCTCTTCGATGTAAGTATCATAATAATACATTCCTAGCTATCCCCTTTTGTGTAAGTATGGGAATCACATGTCATGATACTTTACCAGATCAGGGTTGGAGCTAACGCTCTACTGTCACTGGATCTTTAAATATTTCTGGCAGGATAATGTTAAACAAATGAAATCAAATCGTTTATTCAGCAAGTTGGCCATCTGTGGGCTGTTTTAGTCGTCACATCATATAATAAAATAAAATGAATTTACCAGCGCTTCGGACAGGACCATCATTACTGAGAAGTGCCGCAAGAAACACAGCAGAAACATTATTTCTCACAATGTGATCCAAAACTATAAAAACCGGTAAACTGCAAGTCGGACTCGCACACCAAAGGTTCCGTACTATGCCAATTTGGCAGTTGCTAAGTTGGGAGATTGTTAAGCTGCAACGGTAATTTTGTGGTTTGATTTTTCTTCTGCTCTGTTATGCTTTATATGGACAGTTCGAGCAGCCATTTTCACAAAACGACAAGGGAACGACATTTTCGGTTAATTATTTTCGAGTAAAAATATGCCCTAAATTCATTTATTGGTCACTTTAGTTATCACTGAACTTTAAACTAATTATAAATCTAACAGTAACCTATAATTTTGCTTCAGGTCATCGCTTCCCAAGTCTTCAAAAACTTCCTGCCCAACTGCGGCTGCGGCGGCATCGACATCCTGCCCAACCAGGTGTTCCTGAACCAACCAGGGTTAACCAACGTCATCCCTGGCCTGGCTCCCAACCTGGTGTCTCCTGGCTTTATCAACGGACAGTACCAGCTGCCTGCTTCTAACATTATCCAGGTAAATAATCCGATTATGAGGTATCATGATCAGTCAGACAGGTTCGTCGAGACGACGATAATACTTATTAGTTAAAAAGTTAAGTTAAGAGCCCAGTCGTTGAGTAGCGCTTCATACAAACGTAGTTCAGGTGTGGTTTGGTCATTTTTAGCTGGATTGCATAAAAACTTTTCAAGAATATAAATAAAAGACAAATCTAGGTTTGCACATTGCGAGTTTTGAGATAATAATTTACAGTTGTGTATAATGAATGATTTTGAATTTTCATACACAACTGTTTTTATGCTGTTTTTTTATATATTTTTCCTCAATTACCTACGTTTCAATGATATAAGGCTAAAAATATCCAAACCACAATGTGCCTAAACTAAAAAATACAAAATTTAAATAAAATGACTTTAACCCCTAAATGATCCAGTCGTGGTAGTAAAAGTTCGTTACCACAAAATTCAAATAGTATTTTTTATGAACGTAGGCTAAAAAATTACTCCCCGAGACCTGATGAAGGTTGCGAATATCTACTGGATCCAAACAGCGTAGGACTGAGCACACATACATAAGAACATACATAATTGTCACGCCTGTTTCTCAAAGTGGTTGGCAGAGACCACGGATTTCCACCTGCTACGATCCTGACACACACCTTTCGCTTCGTCTACTCTCATTATGTTCTGCATGCACGCTCGCCGGTTTAGGGTACTCATGACCTGGCCTTTCTTAAGAACGTCCTCGATCTGCATAAGGATTGAGCATTATGGCGATATTTGAGGAAGGCCTATGTCCAACAGTAAAGTCTGATAAATATGCTTATGAACTGACACTCCAGCATTAACCTGTATTCTTTGTTAGCAGGACAACAGCGTAGCCAACAACCTGGCTAATACCCTGCAGCTGCTGCTCGTCTCCAACTTGTTGTCCAACACGCTGCCCAACTCGCCTGATGTGGTCGCCCTGCCATCTTGCTCCTGCGGCAATGGACTCTCTTACATCTACTAAATTATAAATAGATCGTTCAACGCTTGAATAGATGTTTATAGACAATGGGAAAAAGTAGGTTAATTTGAGTCAGCCAATTGATATTATTGTCATGCCAGTTTTATATTTTATATCGTTTTAATGTTAAACTTTACAATTTTGTGTAAACTGACGTCTTTATAATGTGTAATAATCTAGGTCCAATTCGAAACAGGTCGACGACGAATCGGTCCCAATGTCAATTATACTTTCCCAAAAATTAAAGTAAAGTTTAGGCTGCGAGGAAAAATCCACCAATAGGATAACTTCATTTTGAAATGACCACATTCCTATTGGTGGGGTGTTTTCCTCGCTTCTCTTAGGTACCTTGCACAGCTCTGGTAAAAACGCAGCCTGTGATGGGAGACATAACGGTCATCTGCTTCGATCAGAAATAATGTGAAATACAATCTTGATCTTTATCCCGGTTTACAAAACTACTAGTTACAATTAACAGACAAAAACTGGCAGCACTGGTTTTGTATGAAAATGAGTAATGGATTTGCAAGGCATAAAATATTATTATTATAATATATATTTTTTAATGGCTTAGACATCTCCGTTTCATACACGAGATGTATTTCGCCAATATCCAAGTTAACTTTAGACACGTCGCGAGGATGTTCGTCATGCATTATAAATTACAGTACTATTAATTTGAGTGAGGTTTGGATGGAGTACCTTAAACAAACAAACATTCATGTTAAAGACGACACAGACAATACAGGACGGATGGATTAGGAAGCCATATCTTGGACCCGGAGACTAGAATGACACCTAGAACTCTCAAATGTAAAAATTATTCGACCAGCTTTAGAAGTCCACTGTTGCCTTTAATATCGCTTTTAGATGCAATTGGAACAAATCGGTTAAAAATTATATTTTGTTCACGATGCGTGTAAATATGAAACGTATAATTACAAGAATTAATAATAGAAGTTGGTAGCAATTCTGATGAATCAAGTTCATGTTACGAATCACCAGATTATAAGTAAATAAATATAATGTTTTAATTGTGTATTTTAGTTACCCTTTAACACTCCTTTTGGTCACTAACATAATTGTAACAAACCTACAAATATTTTTTGGTGAATCTTTATACCAAATTTCATCAAAACCGGTCAAGCGTTTAGCCATAAATCGCACATATACTGTAGCGGATTCTATTGGGTGCGCCTGGGTAAAGGCTGCAACCACTACATAAGGAGGATGTAACTCAATTAATCTGCTATACTATTAAACTATGTGGTTTATATATATATATCAATAACACATACTATACAATTACTATTGTATCAATTAATAATCTGCTTCGCATTTAGGAATCTTACAATGTAGTTATGATGGTGTCAGGTTCCATCAATAGTCTCCTTAGCTCTAGTGAAACCACATGACAGTCGAGGCGACGTTTAGGGTATAGCTTCGCGATATACATACAACCATTGCCACATCGAATTAACCCATGATCATCAGATGAATCCACCAATCTTAGACTACTCTTATGAAAGTCATACATGTCTATAAAGCTCATTAGCCTCTCTACACTCTTATGGAGTGATGAGGAAAAGGTTAAGGGCACTCGCCCACTGGCCTCCCAACATCCCCTCACAGCCAGCCCAAGCCACCAGGACCACTCAGTCCTTAATCAATTATAGCACTTCAGTTATCTTACGGGGATGTTTGTATGCTCAAGTACAAGTGCGTACCTGGCCATACAACCATAGGCCAATGCGGTTCGGTTCATCTTTAGATCATGTTACAATTTAGTGGCACGCATTATAGCGTAACAATCAAAGAGTAAGGCAAGTATAGGGACAACAATATTCCAAGGACTCACCCGTCGTTGTTCCCCTCTTACCGGTGTTATACAGCACGCCGCCAATGGCGTCGTAACAATATTCAAGGGACTCGCCAGTCGCCGTCTTACTTACCGCGCGATCGCATCGCGCATATATTAGTTATTTTAGAGGATGTTAAATTCCTCCTTCTTCTCCTCCCGTTACTTCAGACTTAATTTAGGGTAGATAGTTTCGAATATAACGGTTATTGTGGGGCGAGAACTCGTCCTCTCTCCCAGTACTTATTTTCATCAGTGTTGCCAGTCGAAAAATTGCGTTCAGAAACCCTAAGACCTCACCCCGAAATACAGAGCTCGCGATCATTCGCGACATATACATAAAGATATCTATGGGCTCTCATTGACCTTGCACAAATTTCCCGTAAATCAATTTCCAATCCTTATTTCACACTTTTAGGGGGTTGGTGGCAGGGCTCAAACTGTCTCCATACCAAATTTCATCAAAATTTGATTAGCGGCCTTTAAAAGGTAACAGACAGTCACTTTCGCAGTTATAATATTAGTATTTATATATAGCATTTAACAAATACATTCCACTAAATATACATACATGTGGGGCCTATTCGAAAGCGTGGTCGTTAAATTTAAAAGGAGCTAAACTCGAAACAAGAAATGTCAAACTTAATTTTGACAGCTTGGTGCCATACAAAATCGAATTTGACGTTTCCTATTTTAAATGTAGTCGACACCGCTTCAAATTGAACCTATTGTTATGATATATATTTGTTAGCAACTTTTATTTATTTTCAAAAAAGCACCTATACACAAAAAAAAAATCATCCCTTAAGATGTTTATATATAGGAATAGGGAACATGCATGTTTTTTTTTCATCTTTTATTGGAAAGTACTGAGTAATGTACTCAAACACCAAACTCACTAAAATATACCAAACTATGTACTCAAAACATTATTAAGTTGTTTTTTTTTTAGATATGACGCTTTGAAAAGTCATAGTTCATACCACTCACAAAAACGCTCAATACAAAATGGCCCTGAACTATGACGTCACAGTGCAGTTAGAGTGTATACCGGACCAATATAAAAAGAGCGCTGACGGTCATACATTTTATATGGCCGTGAGGCCTCTTTTTTTACAGTTGTGATGTGATGGGAAATAAATGATGGTATGTTGAAAATGTGTTGTTTTTATAGTATTATGCGAGTAAAGCCGTTTACATTCCGAGTTTTTTTTTTAAATCATGGTACTTATTTAGGAACTGACTATAAGTAGGTATACCTAATAATAAATAAAATGAAATAAAAAATCTCTTTATTTTAGACCAAATTTACATATTTAATAAAACTTTGCACAAAATACAAATAGCGAACTTAATGCTCAGTGGCAATCTTTACCAGTCAAACAACATGCTCAGCAGAAAAAAATATCAAAAGTTGCATTGAGAAAGTTGATAGAAATTATGAGAAAAATAAAATATATATACCTATGTTATATAGGCGTGGGTAAGTTTGTTTACATTTAGACAATGACCTAGACGAACAGAGTATAGGTTTTAAAATGAATAAAGCCCACTGGCAGTCAACAGGAAAAAGCTTTTTTATCTACACCCATATCATAAAACCTCCAAAGTGTAATCAAAAATCGTAGGAAATGACCACCATTTTGACAACCAATTAGGTAAAACGAGTGCTGCAATGTTATTCCCGTATCGTTTTTAGTATAAAAATGAGATTAAATTTGGAACAGCTGTCAAAACTCAAGTGGGTCTCTATTCTAGTATCCATAGATATTAAAACAGTTATTGATACGAAACGTCAATTCAGTATGTTTTTTTTTATATAAACTGCACAACATTTGATCTCGAGTGACATGAGAATAGAGACTTCATTCGTTTGTCTATGATTTAAAAAAAAATGGTCTTGACGGAGGATCGAATTGCCGCCATTATGTTGGTGTTTTGCTGAACAAAAATAGAATTGTTGTTGAATTGAATAGAAAAAGTTGTTTGTAATTTACATTTTAGTTGAAAATATGAATAGTAGTCTTCTCGGAGTGTGTGTGATGTGAAAATGCGCCGGATATCGGAAATATGCAGCCACGATTGCAAAAAATAACTTGTTGCCAGAAAATATTGTTTCTGAACCCATCATGGAGGATTTATAATATGTGTGTAGATAAAGTTATGTATGCAACTCTGCATAATTTGGCCTTAAAACACTCGTGCGATCTTATTATGAAACTCGCCTATCGGCTCGTTTCATGAAAACCGCGCTAGTGTTTTAAGGCCTATCATTATGCAACCGTTGCATAAACTACTATTATGAAATCGTATGCAGAAAACCTAATTTTTCTGACCCTTTTAAACATATAATGTTTAACAAGGATGCAAAATATTAACTGCAATGTTAATCATTGGCAATTTTAAACAAAGGATATTTTAATTATTACTTTAATTTGTTTTAAATGACTAAAATTACGTAACGTGTTGTCTGGTCATGTCAAGAGGATGTACTCGACTACCGAATACCAAAAACAAAAAACCATTGGATCATTCAAATTTTAACCTTTTCAACGCCTTATATATAGTTATAGTTCACGCGGGCTGGGTTTCCGCAACTCGACGTCTTAATCGCGCCTATTTTGCGTTGTGTGGGTTGGCATCACTATTCATGCCAGCCCAGCTCCTGCAGGAAGCCTAGCAGACCCTTGATGTTGCCGACAACTTCCAGGAGCGACCTCGGTTCCCGAGGTGTATTGCCCGGTAGTTAGCCACGCCGGGACATTCCAGGAGAACGTGGGTGGCTGTCTCTTCTGCCTCATGCAGGCTCTGCACAAAGGGCTGTCTGTAACATCTAGATTAAATAGGTGTTTGTTTAATTTTCAACGCCTTACGTCAAATGCAAATATATGACACTCGCACGCCTAGCGCTTTTCAAAAGCTATGCAAAATTCAACTTTATTCACACGACAGAAGGTCTCTTTTGAGTTGTACCTCCGACAACTATAAGCGTCAGTGGCGTGGTAGGCACGACTGCTCATGACGCTTTTAAGCGATGTTGGCGTTGAAAGGTTTAACTGCCATAAAAAAGTTTCCAGTATATGTTAATGTACTTTATTACTCGGGATTATTCTATATATTAACATGATCCTCCTCTGCTGCACTGTGAGTGAAGAAATAGCATAGAATGCGTGCAGATGCTTATCATCCTGGCATGTCATAAAAGTCGACTAAGGGACGGGTCCTCTCCAACATGGTGGACTATCTGTATGGGCGATGGGCTGATCACCTGTCACCATACGGTTCATCATACCATCTTAAGACTAATTAATCGAACGTGGCCACAAGTAGTCTTGTGGCTCTGCCCACCCTATAGGGATTTCGGGCGTGATAATATGTATGTATGTATTAACATGATCTTAAGATGTTCATTATTACGACAGGCTTTATCGTCATATTTAATAACGATTGTGGGACTATAATGAGACGTTTTTGTATCCGCGCCCGATAACACAGACAACCAGTGATGTAATTCTCGAATGTGTGCAGCAGCTGATCAGTGGATGAATGGAACTATTAATTGACTTTCACTTTGAGACTGTAAGGACAAAGTCATTCGGCCTAAATTTGAATGTGTTGCTTCAACGCTGATGAACGCTCAAAGAATACCTGGGCACCGTTAATCATATAGTTATTTAGTTAACTTTGTTAATCGCTAATCCGTTACTTAAAAAGTTAACTTCGTTAAACGTTAAAGCGTTACATTCGGATGATTTAACGGAAGTTAAAGTTGATCGTTAATCGTTAACTCGCGATTGAAACTGCATTTTATACGTCGTTGCGTTAGTGATTTACTTATAAAAAAATGTTCGTATGGAACTTTAGGCAGGACATGAAAAATTAATAAAAAAGGGTGTAACATTAGAGTTTGTAATAATCCCTAATTATTTAGAGATCAAATTAAAATCAATAGCTACCTGATATACCTATATGAATAAGGTGCATATTCCCCTTTTGGTAAATAGTGGGTACTTAATAAACGATTAACGGACTTTTATTGTTTTAGCAGAAGTTAATGAGTCCGTTAACAATTATTAAAGTTAACTTAAAAGTTAACCGGTTACTCGAAATGTAAACTTCGTAATTAACGATTAACGGATTAACGGTCTTCTGCCCAGCTATGCTGATCAGCCGTCAAGCACGTTAGAAAATCAGATGATCGAGAGAAGCGATTCACCTTGACAGGTCTATAGACAAAAACATAACAAAATAACGCCAATTAAGTGAAAAAGTTAGAAAATGGAGCAAACGATTTAATCCACGTGCGTCTAATTTTAGTACGTGACTATGAATCATAATAAGAAATCTAGTTCAACCACCTTTTCTTATTCATAACGCATTTAAGAGCCCACATATGACATAGGCACCTCAATCAGAACTGAACTCTATGGCGTTGCGTTTCATTTTAAAATAACACGCTCTCAGCCATGGCTGTTACAACCAGCGCGCGCGCACGATTTTACGAAAAACTGAGTTTTTTTGATGTTTACTAGAGAACCACAATATCTATAAAAAAAATCCGTTTTAGCGAATTGAGAAGTTATTGGTAGTCCACTATTTAAACAAAAAACATCGTTAAAGTCTATTGGGTTTCGAAGATTCAACCGAAAACATGTTAAAAAAGCGTTATGTTTGAAAAATAAAATTATCGAGGTTTTTATTACTAATCGTGTTTTCACGTTTAAGCATTTCAAGAAGCAATGCTCAAGTTTAATACTTATATTCAAAGGACAAACACGTAGCCCCTGTTATTATTGAAATATAGATCGCCAAACGCTGCGACCTATATATATGCATAGCATATGTGGGCTATTAATGCATTTTTTTCGTGCGTACGCGCTGCCGGCTTTGGCAAAAGTATATGACATCTTAAGGTCCGTTTACATAGACCGGATAGCCGGTAGCTTAAAAGTATACATGTGGAAAAAAGATACTGCTTTTGGGTAATTTTTAGGGTTCCGTACCTCAAAAGGAACCCTTATAGGATCACTCGTGTGTCTGTCTGTCTGTCTAGGAACACATTATGTAAGTCGGTGACCGCAACACGGACGTGTAAAGTAAATAAATGAATTTTAAACATGGGGACCACTTTTGGGGGGTAAATTAGAAAATAAAATGAAAAGTATTGCAAACTATATCGTGTGATATTAAATGAAATGCCTAGTTGTGAGAATCTTAATTATTTTTTAGAGTTTTAAGATAAATGATTTGGAAGAAGCGAAAATTGACCAATCCCCCCCCCCCCATTATCTCCGTAACTACTAAGCCTACAATTTAGAAAAAAATACAGAAAATAGTTCATTACCTATAGATTGCAGGAAAGCACATAAGAAGTCTATGGTATCTAAAGTAACATAGGAAATTTCAGATAATCATGTACGGCACGGAACCCTCTCCATTGGTCCGGCTTTTTTTAAATTGACTAACACACATATTCTAAAATTAATTTAACTTAAGAAATAGTTTAACCGAAGGCTGGATGACCTGATGACTGTGCAGACGAATGGAGAGACAAACGAATTTTAATGTCAAAATGAACAATATAAAAAGTCTAAAGAAATAACATTGTTTTCCCGCATAAGGATTAGGTAGTTAAAGAAAAATCTGTTTATAATCAAGCTTATTCAGATTTATTTATTTATTATCACACTTAGAGCACAAAGTTGACTCCATTGCATCCACAACCACAACCAAAGCCGCAGCCACAACCACGGCCGCATCCACAACCACGGCCGCATCCACAACCAAACAAGCCTGATTGCGCGAGCTGCAGAGCTGGTTGCACCAGCGGCAAGGATGGAGCGACACCCAAGTTGACAACGTCGTTGCAGGGAAGGGTGTTGCCCAGGAGGTTGGTGACGATGAGCAGCTGAAGAGCGTTAGCTAGGTTGTTAGCTACGGAACCATCCTGAAAAATAAAAGTTGTTAAGCCAGGGAATTGAATTTCCCATTCCACTATAGATTGATGGCTTTGTTCGATGAAGTCGAATTCAGTACAATAGGCTAGTTTCCTGAAAAATTCTAATTATTCCGTCATTTACATAATAAAAATATATTGAGCACGTCTTTTTTCTTTTTTCAATTACACAAAAAATGACGAAGATATAGTGCATTGAAGTGCACGTGAAGTCACGACTTTGTACACTTTTTACCATTAAGTGACGTCATGAGCCCCCACTCGCGAACTTTGAAGCGCGTTATCTTTGTCAATTTTGATTGATTTGATAAAGCAAAAAAAATATGTGTTCAATACTTTTTGATAATCTAAGTGACGGACTAATTATCATTACAATTTTTTTACACAGGAAACATCCCTATGGTGCCGTATCTAGTTAGTTCGTGAAAGTGTCAACAGACAAACTCACTTTCGAATTTATAATATTAAGTATAAATAAATAAATAAATCAGGGGACAATCTTTACACAAATCGATCTAGTCCCAAAGTAAGCTCTAAAGGCTTGTATTATGGGTACAAGACGTCGATATACATACTTATTTAGATACGGAAATACTTAAATACATAGGAAACATCCAAGACTCAGGAACAAACATTCGTGCTTATCACACAAATATGTTCCCTTACCGGGGATCGAACCCGGGACGCTAGCTTCGGGGCAGGGTCACTACCAACTAGGCTAACCGCGTGGTCGTATAAAGGATATATTTTACCTGGATAACGGTAGTTGCTGGCAGCGTTGGTACAGCGTAGTTGATATCACACGGGGATAGGGTGGAGAAGCCGACGTTGGACAGGAATGGTTGGGCTAAGTAGTTGGCTGGCTGGGCAAAGATGTTCGCTGCCTGGTTCAGGAATACAGGGTTTTGCAGACAGGTTTCCGTCAGAACCTGGGAGCAGCCGCACCCTGGCACGGATGGTATGCATGCGCTGTAAACATGCTAAAAGAAAGATATTTAATTAAACTAATCGTTTTTGCCATAATTTTTAAGGTTCCGTGACCTCAATATGAAAAAACGGAACCCTTATAGGATCACCCGTGTGTCTGTCTCTCTGTCTGTGCGTCATAGCCAATTGGCTCCGAAACTACTGGATAGATTGAGTTAAATTTTGGTACACATATGTAAGTCGGTGACCGCAACACGGACGTGTAACGTAAATAAGTGAACTTTTCGGGGGTAAATTCGAATAATACAAAAAAAGTTTTGCAAACTATATCGTGTGAATTATCAAATGAAAGGGCTCGCTGAGAGAATCTTAAATATTTTATTTTTAAATTTTGGAAGTTATAATGCATGCTAAGTCTGCATCTGCTACAGCGATTGATTAAGTAATCATTTAAATGGCCGATTTACAAACGCCACTTAAGCATTTGATTAGACATTAAATAGTTAAAATGTCACTCAACTAGTTGTCAACCAATACATAAACGTCACTCAAACGTCGCATTAATTAAAGATCATTTTGAGTGGCCTTTGTGATTTTGGCCAGAGTGCAAAGCTGACTTGACATTTTTAGCCAAAAAAGAAACAATAATTACCTGTAAACACATGGCCTGGATACAGGCAAGGACAACAAAGCGGTATGCCATCTTTATTATTTATTATTTTTGGTAATAAAAATAATAAAAAATTCTGTAAACAATGTACTGGGAAATAAATGTGTCAAATGTAACTTTACGTTCATATTTATAGTAATTTAAATTTTGTTTATGTAATTTCTTATCTATTTGTATCACTAGAATTTTATAATTGCAAATTGAAATTTAATGTTTTTTATACATCCTTACTCAATCATGTTTTGAAATCCATCGATTACTTTTGTTATTGTAAAATAGAGATTAAACAAAATTGTGGTATCACATGTCATAACAATACAAAATTTGATTACAAAACATTGCGATCGAGTTAACTGTCATATAGATAATTTAAACCTACCTAACCTAGGCACCTCAATAAGGTGGTGTTTATCAATACTTGAAATTAAAATGTGTTTGAAGGAGTAACTCTTTTTACAAAACGAGGTAGTAAAATGTACTACTTCAAATAAGATGAGGTCCTTCGCGTACGTACGTACGTACTGTACGTAACGGACAGCGCTCGTTTCCCTAATAGCATTTAGTGTAGCATTTGTTCGGCCCGAATGGGTCTCGTTAGTTGGACAACGGTTAGATTTGGCCGTCGTTTTGAGGTAAGGCCTACAACCAAGGGCCATTGTAGAATTTCCAACTGAAACAATATTATACAGAAATGCCAACAGTTTTAAACCAACGGTAGCAGAAGTCGCATTGGCCCAACGTTGGTAACTGGTTGGGCGTAACGATAATCTTTTTGTTATATTGATCCAATGTTAGTTTTATGAGGGAAAACTACTAACTATATCCCTACGGATTTCTTACTGTGGACCAATGGATGCCAACGGAAAGTTCTACTAGAGTTATCTTACTCCCACCCTGAGTTAGTCGCAATGCTACGCTATCATCTTTTTCGCCTCACTCAATTTCGATGGGACACAGAAGCTTTCATTGAGGTGGGATTTTTTTATGAATTGTTAACAATTTAACAAAGTGAGTGTGAAATTTGAGGTGCCTTATGTACCTATGAGTAGCTCTACACTACAATAAGGGATAATGTCAGTCAGGAATCGCACGATGACGACCAGACTGCTGTGTTGCAGGCTCTATCATTTGCCATATTTCTATTACCAATCCTCATTTTTTATATGTCAATTGACTGACAAACCGTCAGACGGCCCAGCTGATGGAAAGTGGTCACCGCCGCCCATGGACATCTGCAACACCAGAGGTGCTGCCAATGCGTTGCCAGTCTAGGGAGGATGAGGGAATAGGCCTCCGGATCTCATCACTCACCGTACGAAACGCAATAGCAGGCTATTACTTTACGCCGATATTCTGTGAGAGTGTGGAGCCGGCCCATTCGAACAGCAATCATCTAGTGAGGATTACTGCTTGGCTCTACCACTGCAAAAATTCTAAATTGTCCATCCCACAGCTGCTACAGATCTTTCACGAAGAGAGAGACAAAACGTTAGTCTCCACACGAGCATGATATTTAGGATTACACCACATATTCTTGAATTACGCCGCAGGTAAGCACAAGTTTTTGTACAACTATCTCTTTACCAATCTTGTGGTAGGTAATATCCTGAAGGTGCGAGCCGATTTTTTACATAATTTCATCATTACATATTCTTTGCGTCAGTTACTGCTTTAGTTTTAAACTTATGATAATTATTTGAAATTAGTTGAACGAACATCGATCAAAGCGAAAGCATTTAACACTTTTTTTACGGTTAAAGTACAAAACAACGTCACGCGTTAAACATCTGATTACAATCAAATTATTGCAATTATTTTATAATAATGATAACATTTTCAATGATTACCCATTAATACTTAATTTAATATATGTATAGATTACAAATGTTATTTATATGGGTGGATATTGACTTTTTGGTCATTTGCGTGTACGTTGTGAAGCAGTATGGGGGTAACCATTGTCGATCGACTCATATACCTTTTTATTAGTTATCAGGTAAGAGAAAATATGTACTTAAATAGCTTTTGCTTAGGATCTTTTCAGCGTTTGACGGTATCATCCAATCTACTTAGTTCCAGTACTATCGACACAATTTTGAGGCAATCATATCTAAGTCCCAAACCTTTATCTGCTATAAGTACCCTAACAGTTACCGTTGTTCTAAGTGTTGAACCTAAAATTAGTCTTTATAGATAATTTTTTAACGTTGCGTATTCATTGACATGCGACCTGTTCATAAGATTGCTTTTTTTTCAGATACTTCTAATCAGTTCCGTTAGTGGTATACCGTTTACAAGTATATCATCGGTATCATCATATAAATCTTCGAGCGATATTTTAACTAACGAAGAATCATCACCAGAGCTTATTAAAGCCATTTCTAACAATGACGACTTGGAAGAGTTAAATCCAGTTTCAACATCACTGCCCGCATCATCAGGAAATTTGAAAGTGTACATTACCTCACCAAATTTTGTGAGCATTAATTTGGTATCATCACAAAATTCATCACCTTTTGTATCTAGCGGAACGAGTGATCATAATGTCATTTTAACATCAGCAGGAACATCTAAAACAGATTTAGTCCCAGCAACCAGTGCGCAGTTAGAAAACCCTTTTGCTAAAACCATTAATTTAAGTGGGAGTTCATATGTAAATCCAGATTCTAATTTTATGTCATCTAGAACTAATCCTTCTTCAATATCGTCTAGTTTTCCTATTGATCTAAACTCAAAGATTGGTGTCTCAGCAAATTTTAAAAGGGAATCAAGAGATACTGGGTCTGTGTTATCAGAAGAATTATGTTTATCGAACCAAGTTAAAGATATTTCCGACTGTGATTCTAGTTGTGCAACACTGTCAAATTCTTTTACAAGTGTACCTCAATCCCCAAGTTTATATTTCCCTTCTGCATCACAAAATTTTAAATTGATAAACATCGATAATTTAAAGTTATCGTCTACTAATAACACTTGCAATTTTTTGTCTGTTAATTCATTAAATCAGATGCTAAGTTCACAAGACAGCAATTCTGCTTTACAATCAAATAATCAGTTAGGAAAAAATTTTGATTCTCCGCAAGAATTTGATGAAGTCAGCATTTTTCCTGTGAATAATGTTATATGTGAACCCAGTAATACTGAATATGAAAACACAAATTCATTTGTAAATTTAAATACCAGATCAATTCCAGAACAGACTTGTCCAATTTTGGGTGATAATACACGCAGATTTAAAGTGAATGGTTCACCTAATTCCATTTCTCAAATAAATATTGTTAATACACAAGAACCATTTGTGGGTGAAAAATCATTTCAAAATAACAATTTGTTTGTGAATTGGAATCCAAGACCTAATTCAGAACAGGCTTGTTTAGATTCAGATAGATTGCAAATACTTTCTCGAAAAGAAATCAATGACTTTTCTAACCAAGTTGCTGAAATTAAGAATAATCTTATTTCTAAAACGATTTTGCCCAATAATATTAACGAAGGTTATTTTGAAAATGATAAATTTAGCCAAACTGAAGAAATTAATGACAATAATTCACCTAATAATGCAAACGCTAAAAATAACTTCGCTCAACCAATACAACTAAAATTTAGAAACGATGTAAGACCACAAAGTGCAGCTAATTACAATAACTTCATTCCAATATCTTTAAATAAAAATCTACAAGATACCCAAGGTCAAATTAATGATAACCAAGGATGTCCTCAATTAAACACTGTTTTGAATGATAATAATGAGGCTTCACTTACGATTAATAATTTAATCATGAACTCTATTAATGATATGCGTCAGCGAAAAATTCAAAATAGCAATAACAATAACCTTGGCTGTCCTCAAGTAATGCCAACATCAACGAACAAAGTAACACAAATACCAAATTTTAATTTTGATAACAATAAGTCTAATCCTGTGTCTCTACAAATTCAAAACAATAATCAAGTTATACCTATTCCTCTTTACAATAAAGATACGATAAAAAATAAACAAATGATAATTAATAGCAACATTCGTTCATCTCAAAACCCAAATATCATTGATGTTAAGCAAACCATAAACAATAATAATCGAGAATACCTTCAAAGCCAATCATCGCCGTTTTTCAATCATTTTTCTTTTCAACAAGCCATTGCATCAGACAAGTCAAATTTCAATAATGATTGTATACAAAATCAAAATAAACTAGGTTGCTCCCAACTAATATCTGTAGCACAGAATAATTTGATGCCAATGCTTAATTCTAAAGCAAAAGCAGAGTCTGATAATCAAAATAGGAATCTTGGTTGTCTACAAGTACAACCAACAATATTTTCAAATAATCTGAGTCCACAACAAGGTAATATTGCATTTTCTTTATTAAATAACAATAACGACAAAAATATTAATAATCAGCAAAGCTACAACCCATTTTCTCAAGAATTATTCGGTCTTCAAAATAGTCAAAGTAACCCAATGACACAAATACCAGCGACCAATCAGTTGTACAACAACATACCTGATTTAATACTAAACAATAATTTAAATTGTCAGCAAGCATTATTTATGCCAAATCCTTCCTCTAACTCAGCTTGCTCTGAGTTGGAATTTTCTCAACCTAATAATTACCTAACATTACAAGATATTTCTAACTTGGTTCCGTCTGCAACTGTTAAATCATTTATGGTTAAACCAGCAATCTCAAAATGCCCAAATAACATTGTACAGTCTCAAACCCTAAATCCTACGTCATCGAGAACTGATTACGCAGGATTTTCCGGCCCTTCAGTTTCTTTTTTAAATTCGACTTCATTTGCACCAAATTTCGATCTATCAAGATCCATTAAAAGCACAGATATACCTTTATTCAAACAACCTTCTATTTTTAGTCAGAACTCATTTGATAATAGCAATCTCCAAACATTAATAACTTTATTAAATACAAATGTTAACAACGAACCAGTCACATCGAATAATATATTAAATGGCGTGAGTAATTTACCATTAAGTTCAAACAGTATTCCGATACAATCTTTACCTCGAGTATCATTCCTAAATAGTATGTCCTCACCAATGATAAACATTTCTCCTATGCCAGCTCCTCTTTCGGAAAATTGCTTATCTGTCTCTAATTTACCGTTAGTTTATAGTTCTTCATTAACACCATATTCATCAGTACAGCCATTTATAACTTCAGCATCCGTGAGCCCTATTATGTCTGCTCTTGGATCACAAGCTAACTGCATTATTGGATCATCCGGATTATGCGCATCGTTAAATAACTTAGCATCTACTTTAACTCAAAATATTATAACATCCTTAATATCTAAAAGTTTGCCGTCTATAAATTCACCTGTAGGAAGATTACCTCCTGTAAATCCATTTACACCTACACTAATCTCACAATCATCACCAAATGATTCTCCTTCATGTCTAGATGTTACACAGCCCTTAGCACCGTACTTCATATCTGCGCCGCAAAATTTACAAAGTTTATCACTTTTTGATATACCAGTTGCTTGTAATGAATATTTACCTCCTATATCTAACTTGCAATCATTACCTTTCTTTAATCCTGCTCTGTTTTCTTCACCTTCAAATCTTGACCTTTTTGATTGTATTTCCCCATTTTCTTTATAAAATACCGTTGCTTATTACCCTGAAATATCATTCATAATGCCAACTACACGAGAGTCTTCTTTATGTGTCACTCCTTCATTTTCATCGAATTCTATCAAAATGCAGTAATCATCGCCAGTATCCAAGATCAACAATGCTGGTCGCGATGCCAAAGAAATTCAACGGTTGATTGAAACATTAGTTCAAAAGGAATTTTAACATAACCTTACCAATAAAATACAGTTTCTATGTTTGAATTTGGATTCCAAAATATATATTTCCATACATAGAACTGTAAATTCTTTGACATCAGTGCAAGGAATAAATTAATATGAATATGAAAATAACGGTTTATTCATCTCAGATATTGGTAATGGCATGGTGTCCCAGTAAATTTTAAGTAAATGTGGTATACATATTTTAAAATACGGTACAGAAAACAGATTACCTTTAAATGCTAATGCCTGAGAAACTTATTAATCTTCGATTTTATTTCTCTATTCAATTCACTTCAGTGCATCTCCATCTCTGTATTTGTAATTGGCTCAGCGATACAGTATATCATTGCTTTGTCTGTATCATAATTTGTAAAGTTTACATTGAAGAAAAAGTGGCATTTTATCACCACAGCAATGATTGGTATTTCTTATCAGTAATTGTTTAAACAACCGGTGTGAGTTTAGCGGCCAACACTTTGTTTGAACTTTTTAACTTTGTTGGTTTATACTCTGCTGCCAACATTTAGCCACCAACTTCATAATATCAGGTGCCAACTTTTAGCCGCTAACTTAACACCGGTATCTAAACATTGTTTGTTAAACAATCGCTTCCTGGCCATAAAGAGCGTTTGTTGTTTAAGCTGTAGTTAATTTAATACTCAAAGTATGAAACACAAGAAAAATATACGAGAATCTATTTATTGAAATAAGGAATTAAACAATAACATACTGGATACTGTAATACTGAAAACTACTGTAGTTTCCGGACCTTCAGCTGTATCTGTATTTATAAACAATAAGTATTTTATTATTATTATTATTATATTATTTGAGGTTCTGATTGACAAAAATACCTACATTAATAATAATAAATGTATAATTCAACGTTTGAAATGAAAATATTATGTATCTTTTTATAAGTATTGGTTTTACTGTGGTATCGTAATTTAAATTAAAAATTGCAAACCATTGCAATTGAAGAATCGTTTACTTTATGTAAATAAGTCCCAGATCGAACCAACATACAGTATTTGTTGCCCGTTTCACGAAGCAACTAGCATAGAGGACTATTATAGATTTATAAAAATGCCATCTATGCATAAACGACAAACGATTCTCGACAATTCAATTGCTTTGAACTAAAAGTTGCCAATAAGAAAACATAGGTGGCGCTGATTTATAAGAAATTAATAATAAATAAATAGATAAGGCGGTGCTCACTAGCGCCCGCTGGATATAAGGGGAATGGAGTGGGTTGCAAGTTAAAGTATGGAGTTGACCTATTTGGTTATATTATGATAATAGTTACAATTTTACAGGCAAAAATGGGCAACATTGCACGGCAGATGTGTGGGATGTAACGTCGGTGTAACCACTTTTTGCTTATAAAATTGTAACTTGTAGCGACGTGAAACGGGCCATTGGAATGCACAGGAATTTGTTTGCGTGAAACCTAGATAAGAACTATGATCCGAAATGTATAACAACTGCTCTTTAAAATACGGACATTCTCATTACTAATGACACGCAAACAAATTTGGCTGTAAGTATCTTGACACCGATTTAAATGAAAAAAAAAATAATGTTACAACATATATTTGTAATTTGTTTTATTTCTTGTTATTTAATTGTAAGTTATAAATTAAATCAAGCATAATAAATAATATTTGATGGTACTCTTTATCTTTTCCTTTAACATGACCAGAGCATCAAACTCAACGGATAATCATTTAAAACCTACTTCTGAAATAAAACAAGGACAAACCGTCCCGTCTCGCAAGCTCCTATCTCCTGTATACAACCTTCCATTATGATACGACCTTGCGTTGTTCCGGTTGATTTTGTTTTCTCAAAAGCCATAAGTATTTGGAACGTCGTTTTATTTTTCCTTTAAAATGGACTTAACTGCCTCTCTGCATAAATAATTTGAGACTTTTGGGTTGGCTTATATCGGGATTGAGGGGGTCCCCCCTTAATGACAAAGTTACATCGCCACATTTTAATGACTGTGGAGTAGTTGAAAATCTAAGGAGTCCAGAACAAGACTTATAGGATATCAACGTTCCGTGGCGACACAGAACCGTACACGCCGTACAGGTTCGCTTCCTTAATAGAATCTAAGGAAGTCGAAGGAGGCCGAGGTCGAATAGATTAAATATATTAGGCTTAGATAAGAGCTGAATTCGTATCTATATAAGCCCTCTCCGGGAGGTGTGAAAGTCAAATAATTGCCTAAATTAGTTTTGTATAAGAATATTGAAACAACAATGAAATCGAATTTATTGATTATAGTGATAAAACCAAAACGTATAGGCCTAGATTTTGTTCTGACTGACAACCTATCAAAAATTGGTCAACACGGTTAACATTTAAGGGATGGAAATTGTTATCGCCTTTTGTATGAAAAGCCGTAGGTTCACACTCCTCTTAACGAATACAAGTTAAATTTCAAAACAAATATGGTGCTTTAAGAACATGCGATCCAAACTGGACAATTTAAAGTATGATAAAGTCAAACTCATAATATCTTTATTCAAATTCAATTAAGACTTTTAAGCTCGAAGGTTAAGGTGACCTCTACCGTCGGTATGTTTGGTACCTGATTCAATTTAATAATCATTTATTGAAAAAGTTAAAAGACAACGTTATAAACAGTTTATTGAATAAATTATGATTACAATTTTCATACGTTAACTTTTGCTGTTTTAAACACTAGTGCAATTTTAAATACCTAATCCCAAACTTTTTCAATATTACGAATTGATTTAGCAACGACAACAGAAAGGTCGCCTTCAGGCAGTTGAATACGGTCCTCTGTCATCGCTTCTTCTGGTAAATAGTAAGTAATTACAGGTGTTGCACTTTCTGCTTCCAGATTTTGGCCATATTTGACTACTCTAGAATGACCAAGCACCGTTTCAATGCTCGTCCTACCCTTTTTATCTTTAGAAAACACTTTGATAGGCGTCCAGTCATTATCTGGTATTCTTGCGTCGGTTTTTGCTTCAGAATAAACTGATGCCTTGTCATAATGATCTGCAACAAATTTGTCATTTATTTCTTCGGAATTATAATTTTTGTTGATTTGTTTCGTTTCAAAATCAGGTAATTCTAAAGAAGGGGGAGTACGAAATTGAACTTCATTCCTTTTATATATTATCTGTTCTTCAGAACTGTCGTTCAATTTTTCGACGGGAATAGGTAATGTATTTTCAGAATTGGTTTTATATAAGTTAAGATTAAACCCACCTGTAAGGTTTTTAGTAGAATTATATTCTTTACGGTTCACATACCTCTGTTCATTCCGTTTTCCTTCAGTTGCACCATTTATATCAGTAGTATAACGAGAACTATCTAATACTTCATCGCTTGCGTAATATGCAACATTATCGCCTCTAAAGTCTGGATAGTAGTCTTCTACGCCGTTCTCATAAAATGTAGGTACTTTGTCTTCTTTACCTAATTGAGGAAACCTTACACGTTTATTATAATTTACCGTTGTAGTTTCTATTTCGTTAAGTTTAGCAAATTTATCTCTAATTTTTTCGAATTTGTCTATTAACTTCCTTGGACTTTCTATTTGTTGCCCTGAGGAACTTTTTAGTGAATCGTCTTTACCTTGATTTCTTGAAGTGGTTATTTTCTCAGTAGTGATCATTTCAGTCTCTATATTGAGAACAGTCGGGTTAAGCTTCTGTGTTTCTGCATATTTGTCACATTCTTGTTTATTATCTGATATATTATCGTTTTTGTTATTATTTTTTATTACTGAATGATTTGTCTTTGGTCGTTGTTGCTTGTTGTCACTTTGTTGCCTATAACGATCTGTGTAGTCACTTAAATAACCAGGGTTAAAAAGATGTGGATGGTATTGCCCATAGCCAAAAGGCGAATAAGAATTTGGGTTAAAATGTGACCAATGTGTATGTGAATGTGTTTCTTGATTTTTTACTTGCTGTTCTTGATTTTTTACTTGCAGTTTAAGTGCTTTAAGCAGGCTTTTTGCAATTTCTTCGGGTATAGCTGGATTCTTTGCACAAAAGTCTTTAACAATGGCTTCTTCGACGTTTCTCACGCGTTCGTGATTATTTTTTCGTGGATTTGATGTATTAGCAGTACTGTCACCTATATTTGACTTTCTGTTAGAAGATAATGCTTGTTTCTCTTTAATATTAGATGAACCTAATGTATTTCCAGAAAACGTACTAATAGTTTCAAGTACCTGTTGTGACATATTATTGTCTCTATCTTTTTCAAAATCTTTCAGAGTATTGATTGCTACAACTGCATCAGTTAGTTTTGATACACCTTTTTCGTTACATACAGCTTCTTCTGACTTATAGTTTTCATCATTTAGATTTTCAGAGATACCATTTTCTTGTTGTCTTTGCCTTCCACTTTTCCTAGATCTCCCGTGTTTTCTTCTCCCCTCACCATGATTTTCATGGGAAATATGCTCTTTGCTACTTATGTTGTCATCGTTTTGTTCATTATCTAGTGAATCCTCATGGCTGGATATTAAATCATCATTTCGTGCTATTTTTCGATTTTGCTTTCTCCAGAGATTACTACTAATTTTACCATCATCATTTTTAGCAGATGTTTCATTGGTTTTAAAATATTCAGGAGGTATTATAATATAATTATTTATAATATTCGGAACAACGCTTGAAGGTTTTGGTACTTCACACTGGCTGCAAACCCTTGCAGCAGGATTAAGTAGCATTTGCATTTGAGGACTCAAAAGCTTACTTAACACCAATTGTTTCAAAACCTCGTGATCTATAGGCGCATTATTTATTTGACTTGGAACCGTAGCTGGATTGTTACAAGGGCAGTTATTGCTTGGCTGGCGTATTACTGGTACTGGCGTAAAAACGCCTCTCAAACCTCCGTTCTGGCAAGCCGGGCACTGTGTTGGACTTGCTTGGTTCGGGCATGCTCGTGTTGGACAGGCTGCTGGGCAAGCGGCTGGAGGTGCGGCTGGAAGTGTGGCTGGACCGGTCTGACTAGGACACGTTTGTGACGGATATGTTTGTGATGGACACGTTTGTGACGGACATGTTTGTGACGGACACGTTTGGGACGGACATGTTTGTGACGGACATGTTTGTGACGGACATGTTTGTGTCGGACATGTTTTTGATGGACATGTCTGGGATAATTGCATGGGTATTCTCTGGAACACTGGATTAGCTGCCACCTAGAACAAAATAGGTTATATAGTAAATCAATTAGCAGCCCCGAATAGAAGCCCATAGCAGACGCCAGAAACGTCATAGTTTCAGAATGGACGTCGAAGGAGAGCGTGCCGGGGAAGATCAGTGCGGGTATCAGCTGAGTGAGTGAGACAACATACAGCGTTATACTAATTAGTCGTGGCGCAAACAGGTGGCCGCGCCAGTGTTGTAAAAGTTACCGATTTATCGGTAGATCTACCGATTTCATTACCTGTCTCCCGATTTACATCATAGGTGATCATTCAAGCCGATTTTCAGGCTCCTTTTTACGGCAATTACCAATTTAAAATATGAACATGTAAATAATTAACGTACGAGGTGATATAGTGTCCTTTAAGTTTAACCACAATCAAGAAAATTTATTAAAAAGTGTTTTTATCTACACCCATATCATAAAACCTCCATTGGTTAATCAAAAACCATAGGAAATGACCACCATTTTGACAACCAATTAGGAAAAACCAATGCTGCGATGAAGAAATAACATGACTTCTTTATCGTTTTTAGTAAAGAAATGAGATTAAATTTGGAACAGCTGTCAAACTCAAGTGGGTCTCTATTCTAGTATATTTAATATCTATATATAGTATATAGATATTAAAAAGGTTATTGATACGAAACGTCAATTTAGTATGTTTTTTTTAATATAAACTGCACAATATTTGATCTCGAGTGACGTGAGAATAGAGACTTCATCCGTTAGTCTATGATTTAAAAAAAAAATGGTCTTGACGGACGGCCGCCATTATTGACGCGCCGCGCCGCGTTGACGTTTTGCTGAACGAAAGTAGAATTTTGTTGAATTGAATAGAAAAAGTTCATGTGTAATTTACATTTTAGTTGAAAATATGAATAGTAAGTAGTCTTCTCGGAGTGTGTGTGATGTGAAAATGCGCCGGATATCGGAAATATGCAGCCACGATTGCAACAAATAACTTGTTGCCAGAAAATATTGTTTCTGAACCCATCATGGAGGATTTATAATATGTGTGTAGATAAAGTTATGTATGCAACTCTGCATACTTTGGCCTTAAAACACACGTGCGATCTTATTATGAAACTCGCCTATCGGCTCGTTTCATAAAACCGCACTAGTGTTTTAAGGCCTATCATTATGCAACCGTTGCATAAACTACTATTATATAACTAGGTATTGAGTTAAATTATTATTCTTATACTAGTTGAGAGTTGTTCGAAAAGAGAAAATTACCATTAACTTTTGGTATTATAATATGCCACAATAGTTGTTGTGTTTTGGCTTTAGTAAGTTCATCAGCATTATCATCATTTCAGCCATAGGACATCCACTGCTGGACATAGGCCTCCCCCATCGATTTCCAAAAGGGCCGGTTGGAAGCGGCCTGCGTCCAGCATTTCCTGCGGTCCCTTTTAGGTCGTCTGTCCATCTTGTGAGTGGACGTCCTACGCTGCGCTTACCGCCATCGGCCATCTATTCTACGTGCTATGTACCCTGCCCACTGCCACTTCAACTTGCTAACCCGGTGGGCTATATCAGTAACTTTCGTTAGTAGGTTCATATTACAATTTTTAATAAAATTGATATAATGAAATTATAAATGAATGAACTTCTCCCGACTTCTCCCGATTTTTATTTGGTAAATCTAACGTGTATTCCAATGTTAATTTTGCAACACTGGTCCCCGCGCTGCCAGTAAAGTTCTATGCACGCGTCGGTGCTGATTGCGCCTCCAAATTGCGCAACCAAGCGAACACCGGTGAGACATCCTCCATAGAAAACTCTATACATTTTAAATTAAAACTTTCGTGAAACATTATGAATACTTGAAAAACACACGGCTTTACTCACGACCGGGACCGCACTCAAACACTGAAGAAGGACTCCAATCGAGTTCGAAACATGTCGGACTATGTCTGACAATAAATCATGAGTAAAGCCGTGTGTTTTTCTAATCGTTAGCGTGCGGTATGGAAAATCGTTAACGATATTACCATACATTAACGATTTGTGGTTTTGATAAGTCTGAACAGACGGATCGTTCCGTATATGGGGGCCCTTATGGATAAACCATTGAGGCGCGAGGCCCCTCGGCCCGCGGGGCCGTAGACGTTGGCCCACGTCTCTCACGCCTAACGCCGCCTCTTTGTAAAGATCCCCTGATTGATTTAGGTAAAGTGGCCTTTCTTCTCCCACAAAGATAAAAAAGATGTCAAAAATATAATTATGTGTCAACTTAATTTAATTGTGAGCCATTAATTTAATTAATCTCGCGTCTTAAAATTATTAATAAACAATTCTAGGAAATTATATTTCTACTTCAGATAGCAACTGACGAAGCTAAAATAATGCTTAATTCTCGTATTGTTGTTTATTATGTTTTCAAGAAAATAACTCGGGCCATCTAATTGGATCGTACGGAGCCATTCTTGATTTCTTGTTTCAAAGAAACAATTCGACAAATTCAAGTAACGGATAAACGTAAGGCGTTTTCCATATTCAGTTGAGTTAAAGAAAATGGAGGCAGTGATAAATTTAAGAGGAGTGTAAATCTAAGGCTTTTCATACAAAAGGCGATAACGATTTCCACCCCTTAAATGGTAACCGATTTTGACCAATTTTTGATAGGATGTCAGTCAGATCAAACTCTAAGTGTATACGTTTTGGTTTTTTCGCTATAATCAATAAATTCAGTTTCATCGTTGTTTCAGTATCGCATACAAAACGAATTTCGGCGTCGACTTTGTTGATCTTTGAATAATACTCTAAAAACGTATAGACCTGAATTTTATAATGACTGACAACCTATCAAAAATTGGTGAAAATCGGTTAACATTTACGAGGTGGAAATCGTTATCGCCTTTTGTATTAAAATGATGATATATGCCGTTGCTTCACAGTAATAAAAATGTATTATTATTTATATAAACTAAACATCCATGACTCTGGTACTTTGACTGGGACTCGGAACCCCAATGCGCAAATGGCAGCTGCCCTACAAGAAATAACTTAAGTAATTCACAGCTAGCCAAAAAAATCATACTTTCATTCCCTCCTTAATACAAATTCACACAAAAAAAACCACTCACCACAGCCACGGAAAAACAAAACAAAATAACTCTTAACATTTTTCATGATTCAACACAAGAAACTATGGTCCATGCTGGAAACTGTTGATATACTACGTGATGTGGCTATATGACTGATTATATATGTTAGTTATATCGACGCTTGATATCAGTTATATTTCGATATTATCTCGTAAAATCTTAATATATCACGCGTGGTTGCGTCAGGTACCAACCGTTTTAAGACAATGACGAAATAGCTTTCCGTCCGTCAGGATATACATGGTAAAAAAAGCCCTTCATTATTTTGACGTAAGGTTGAAAATAGTGTTTCTTATCTTATCTTAGAGGGTGGGGACCTTGCGGATACACTTCGACCCTATGGGGTCTTTTGTGTAATTACCCCTTTTTCCTAAGCACTATCCATAGCATTCTCCACCACTTCAATGAAGTGACTTGTGGAGCGCAATGGTAGTGCCTTGACTTCCCCTGGTTCTGGATAACCATTGCCAAGGATTTTCATTCTTAGTCTGGCGAGGACGTCACATTCGCACATGATGTGTTTCATTGTTTCTTCTTCTTCGCCACACATTCTACAGCTTGTGTTGTCAGAGAGGCTAAGACTGCCAATCAAATCAATCTTTGCTTTGATTATAGTGCAAACTCTAAAATAAAACACCATATAATAAAAACCGCCCAAGCGTGAGTCGGATAAAACATTTTTTTGTGGGGATATAGATATTGTAATATGTGCTGGTACGGAACCCTCGGTGCGCGAGTCCAACTCACACCGGGCCGGTATTCCTCGCTTGGAAGCTAGCATATTGCAATCTCGTTACGCCACAAAGGCTTCTGAACGAAAAAGTGATATTTTATCAAAGAATCGTTTTATAAATCTAAAAAAGTCACTTGCAAACAAAGAGTCATAAGTCACATTAAATTAACTTATATTTTAAACTTTATTACATAACATTAAAGTTCAATTTTACGTAGAGCTATTTTCGACTTACAATTTTTTTACTCGTTGAGATTGCGATGTATATTAGCATTTGGCATTACGTTATTACGAAGTAAAAGTTACAATCAGTTTTCAAAGAAATATGATATTGAGCTCTCCCGATTCCAATTTATAGGTAATCCTTTATTTTCCAATGATATTTGCGCAGTATTTTTGCTTATGCATATTCCGTGACATTTTTATTAAACAAGCAATGGGATCAATTCGAAAGTGTGTTCGCAAAATTTTAAAGTCGCTGACAATGAAATATAATAAGAAACGTCGAACTCGATTTGGGTGCAATACTAAATCGAATTTGACCATTGAAGTACACTAGAAGGGCGTCTATGCGGGAACGTCTAAGTGATACTGTAGCGACCCGCGAGCGAGACTCGCATCTCGCTCTTACGCATTACGCGTTGTGCGGAGGAGGGGCATGAGAAATCTCACTCGCGAGTCGCTACAAAATCACTTAGCGTTCCCGAATAGAGGCGCAGACATCTTAAACAGACGACAGAGAGCAATTGATGACGGAGCGGGCATGCGCGCCGCGTCCGGTGGTGATCGTTTTCTTATAGGCGTTTGTGCCATTTGGCCTCAACAGGCTTTACATAAAATCAAGTTGAGGCGTCCACTCTAGTATACATAATTACTCAAAGAATTTTTCGTTTCTTATTTTAAGTTATGTGAATTTAAAATTTAGGCGACACCGTTTTGAATGCCTGAAAATCGAAATGAGGTTCAAATGATATATTAGGGGTCGTCCACAAATTACGTAACGCAATTTGGAGGGAGCGGGGGGTCTGGCCAAGCGTTACGGTCCTGTTAAGTTGGGGGAGGGGGGGGTTTAAGGTTGGCGTTATGTCACGATTTTATAATATTGCCCGATTAATGTAAACTCAAGAAATTATAATTATATTATTAAGAAATGGAACCGAAATACGTTCATAGATGATTATACCTCGCCCGATGTAAAAAGAGAATATGAGGCAAAAACTTTTTACAAAGCACCTGTCACGTAACGGAATGGAGAGGGAGGGGGGGTCGCGGCTAAGCGTTACGGTCCTGTTACATCGGGGGTCAAAAATTTGAGAATTTTGCGTTACGTAATTTGTGGACGACCCCTTATGGAAAAATCAAATCATTTTGACAATTTATTATTATTTGATTAAGGGTCAAAATTAGTCAAAAATATAAATTGCTTTTTAGTTCTGATGTTTGTGTTTTGGACATGCTCATAATTGCAGATTTCGTGTAAACGCCATACATTTTATACAGTGTAACGAATGCTGTGACGTCATAGCTGTTGTCCATTTTGTATGGAGTGTTTTTGTAAGTGGTATGAACAATGACTTGTCAAAGCTTCATAACTTATAAAATAAACACCATAATAATGTTTTGCGTGCAGAGATCGATTTCTATTACTCAGCACTTTCCAATACAAGATGGAAAAAAATTAAATTCCCTATTGGGTACAATGTTTGTGTATCCCCCCTAGTCTAGCTTAGAAAAAATTTAAAGCATTCGTCTAGAAAATCTTGACGCCAAACGTTCCGTAAAACTCAACCCAAGCCCTCTTACACATATAGAAACATATGACGCAACCGGGCAGATTTCTTGTGCTTCTTGCAATCGGACTTTCAAAACCAAATTTTGGTTTGCATGTCGTGCCTATCCAAATATCTAGAAGCAAAATGTCTTCTAGCATCCACCATATTGGATTTCAGGTGATGTCAATGCTCTTTGGCAACCGGGAAGTTTTCCTGACTCGTTTGACGCCCCATTTGTTAAAATCGGTTCAGCAGTTACAGCTCTAGGTGGTAACTAACGGAGTGATTACATATGTATATAATCACATACATACATAACATACACACACACATACTCGCGAAAAACAACTCTCGTTTTTGCTTCACTGCGGTTGGGTAAATGTAGGTGTTTGTTGGCTTCATGGTGATTAGGTTATGGCTATCAAGAAAAATTACAAAAATGTAGAAATTGTTATCAAATGAAAGTTTTTATTTTAGAATTTACAAAAATATAATAATTCAGGTATTTTACATCTACTTTTTAGAAGGATTTTTTTGACTTTATATTTTAGTTAACAATTTGATGAAATTAATGTAACTACACGTTGGAGTTTTAATGATTTCATTATGAGTGGTATTCTGCGTTTAATTTAAGATCCCATCGTAATAAAAGTCGAAACAAAAATTATAAATACCACTTTATTATTCAATTATAGCAAAAGCTTTTCCAACTCTACTAATATACTAGTAATCAGTTTGATCAAGCCACCCAGTAATCCTGAACCGTCAGTCAAACCAGTCAGTAATCCCACAACCAAATTCAGAACCTGAGACACCAAACCCAAAAGCAAACCAGGTGCCGCTAACACATTTGATCTGAACAAGGAGATTAAAACACTAATATATAAGAATAAAACCGATGCCAGGTCTGTCAAAGTCGCGTATAACAGCGGCAGGGTACACCCAAAATACGGTAAAATGGCAGGAGTGAGGTTCTGAACGATGTTTGACAGGTTATTGAGATTGTTGATCAGGTTAATGAGGAATGGGATGAGGAGAGCGGCCAGCTGGTTGGCAATTGGCAGGACTACGGCTATCTCGTCGAAAGCGAGCCGGAGAGCTGAGACGGAGTATGCTGGGATCATAGCATCGCTGCTTGGAACCTGAAAATTACAAAACAATTTTAATTACATTATCAATCATTGGAAAATTGGGTGCGAAAAGTATATTGGTGCGAAAAGTGAATTTTTGAAATATGTTGTCTATAGCGCTACAAAACAAAAGGGTATCGCATCTTAATTTGTAATACCTATCTTAAATACTTTGACAAAATAGTTATTTTAAAAACTCAAGAAAGAGAGAAGAGCTTATCTTCCTAAAGTAAACGATCATAATTTTGGTGTTTTGTCAAAGAACTGTATTTGAATATGGCATCAGAACTACCTAGTCATAATTGCAAAATTAAAATCAATTAGCAGGAAATGGTAGGTTAATATCAATAGTTGGTTTAATTAGATAACTTAAAAATACTGACCACTAAGACAACAGCAAACGCCGCCAAAAAATAACGTAACTTCATTTTACTAAAAGTCAAAATATTGTGCGTAAAATAATATAAATGTAACTCTATATAAACGTTGATTATCGTACGATTTGAAACTGTTTCAAAATACTTAGCAAACTGTTATAGCACATTCGATATCAGTTATATAATAATCGTGAAAACTAGTACACAATGTCTAAATTCTTTTAGTTTTTTGAAATTATTAGTTTCCAAATTCCAAAAGATCGACTCGCTGAAGTGATAACGGGGAACTCCTATCGAAGAACCGATTACCTTTTGGGAAGGTTTCTCATGTGGAAACCTTGCGCAAAAAATGAGCAACCGATAGTTTTTCGTAGGAACAATCTCGTCAACCATGGTCAAACTCAGGAGGAGCTGTTGAGCTGATCGATGCATGACTTGTGAGTGGACGTGTAGGGGACCTTCATAGAAATAGATGAGCGTTTCTTACTTAGTTAATTTCCAGGATAATGAAAGTCTAACTGTGGCCTTGTGATTATAGTGATGCATTGGGCTCGGTAGGAGCTGTTCTAATTAAGTATCATTTCGTATTGTATTTTGAAAACTTATCAGCATCTACCGAAATTATCTAAATAAGGTTTTCCTTATGGACAACCTCAATAACCCGTCAAAAATGACCTTACTCTTGTCATAGAAACCATATTTCGGCTGTTATCAATAGTTCTTGATTTCAGTTTCTGTCTTTAGATCATTATCATTATTATTATTATCATCATCATTATCATCACCATGATTATCAGCCTACATACGTCTTACTGCGCACAGGCCTCCTCTCATTGTGGTATGCAGCAAATAATCCGGACTCAGATTCTTTGCTGCGGATTCGTTCTTTGGTAAGGTGTCTTTGGATATTATCCGTAATTTAAAGCTAAGTATTATTTTTAGAATCATCAACTAAAGGTCATCATCATGAAGGGGAAGCGCCGCAACAAACTCAGCTAGTATTTTTCCAACTAAATCATAACAATTTCGATGATAAAAAGATGAGACTAATAGTGCAACAGACAAACAGAGTATGGCGGCTGAAGGTGCCACAATACTTAAAGCTAGGGTTATTTTCCTAAAAATCGATCCAGGGTTCGACCATCGAAATGAAACAATAGGCAGACAGAAAAACTGTCGCCATCATTTTATTAATTTAAACAATATATATTAAAGTTTGTAATTGATGCAAAAAGAGACATTTGAACTCTTAACATTGACCTACTGTTGTAACATGAATCAGCAATACCTACTCATGTTGTTTATCATTACAAATGTTGCCCTATTATTTTTGCCAATGTTTTCTTTTTCGACTAACTGGGTCTTCAAACAAAACATGTTTTTCGTTGAGCAAGTTATAATTATTATAATGCTCATTATTTTTCATTGGAACTGTAAGCCCCCAGGTGAATACCTAACCGTACCATAATAATTGAATTGTTTGGTATCTTGTAAAAATACATCTTTAGAAAATATTTCAAAGTCAAAATCAAAGGCTAAATCGAAGGAAGGAGAGGTAGAAGCAAGATCTAGATTAACATACTTTGACCATAGAAGGTAACGTCAATGCGACATCGTATCAGAAAGTCAAAAGGCTGGTGGAAAAAAGAGAAAAATTTCAATGACTCCACCAACAAGAGCATAGCTCTTAGACTATGATGAAAATGCTAAATGGTAATTATTCGAAACAATACATAATGTGAAAAATAACTTCAGCGATTTAAAAAAGTGACGTATGGAAGCGTAAAAAGTATTTCTTTTTAATATGCCGGCAGATGATTCAGACCTAGTTAAGCATTTTTATAATAAACTAACTCCAATTTAAATCCTAATCGCGTAACCTGACACAAATAATGAGTTGCGTAACGCATTTTCATCTGCAAATACTAAATATTATTAGCTCCTATTTCTGTTCAAATTGTAATGTTTCTAAATGCAAGGACGTTAAGTAATACGCAATCAGAACTGAACATTTCCGCAAAATGATAAAGGCTTCAGATTGATTAAGATTATACCTATATTTTTGCCACATAGACAAATATTTATCTATTGCGCAATTTATTTAACACTGCAATTCTTTCCTATTATCAAAACAACGTTATCACTTTACATAATTATTTAAACATCGGTGTAACACATTTTGAAATGTGTCATATAAAGTCTATATTTCTTTATATTTCTATATAAAACCACATCACAATTTTACGAGAGAGGTTATTCGGTAAATATTTTCATTTTACTATAATGAAGTTCAAAATTGTTGTTGCGTCATTTTGCGTAGTAGCTGTTTGCCTCTATACGGTGAGTTAAGAATGAAACAACTTTTTATACTCACAACATGTCCAAATGGGGTAGCCGTTACTCATTAGGTTCTTTTTAGGGTCCCGTACCTCAAAAGGAAAGAACGGAACCCTTATAGGATCACTCGTGTGTGTGTCTGTCTGTCTGTCTGTCTTTTGGGGGGTCCACTATGGAGGGGTAAACTAGAAAAAAAAGTTTTGCAAACTATATCGTGTAACATACCACATGAAAGGGCTCATAGTGAGAATCTTAAATTTATATTTTTTTGAATTTTAAGATAAATAGTTTGCAAGTTATTTAAGAAAAAAGGCGAAAATTCACCGTTCCCCCCTTATCTCCAAAACCACTGGGCCAAAAATTTTGAAAAATACACAGAAAATAGTTTTTTACCTATACATTATAGGAAAACCTACAAGAAGTCTATAGTATTTAAAGTAATGTATGGAACGGAACCCTCTCCACGCGAGTTTAACTCTCACTTGTCCGGTTTTATTGGCATAGACACAAAACAGTAAGACGACCCAGTGTCCCGTTTCACGAAACTACAAGTTGCAACTTTACAAAAAATGGCAGCACTGATGACAAATCCCATACATTTGCCTTGCAATGTGGCCAGTTTTTGCTTGTAAAATTGTAACTTATAGCTTCGTGAAACGGGGCACTCATAGAAAGTGGTCATCGTCTCCCAAAGTCCTTTGCATTTACAAATTCAGAACCGCTGCCAATGCGTTGCTGATCTTGCGGGGCAAGGGGGATAGGGGATATTGGGTAGGGGATAGGGGATTATGGATATGGCTAGGGTTAGGGATGGGGGATAGGGGATATTGGGTCGGGGATATGGGGATACGGGATGGGGGAATGGACCATCCTATCTCGTAACCGAAAGCAATAGCTAGCTATTATTTTACGCCAGATCTGATTCGACTTACAATATTACCGTTTCCCCAAGCATTTTTATTTTAAGTTTTTATTTTACCTCGAAGGTTAGTATTTTTCTAAACTAAAAAAAGTACAAAAAAGTAAAAAAGTGATTAGTATAGACTTATCCAAATCCAGTCATTTTTTCTGATGTTATAAACCTCTGCAATATTTCTTCAAAAGAACACATTTTTATTGTTACAAAGGCTTCGTGTAACTAATATTAATTACTATTAAACATGTCTGGAACAACCTTAGTTCATAACGGCAATTATTGGTGAACGAAGCCTAACTTGCTCCATTAATAATAACTTAATAACAATAATGGCTGCTGTCTGAAGTACTGGGAACCGTAATACAATTATTTCATTGCCTAATGTCTTACATTTTCGGAAGAATCCTTGTAATGTAATCATAATAAAATTTGGGTTACCACAAACAGCCAACTAAGAATAAATAAATACGAGTAAGAACTTATACAGACAATTTGCCGTTTTGTCTGAATGTTCCAGCAAGCCCATGTCCAAAACAATCTCGGAACTTGATGCTTGCAATATTTGACGTTTTATGTAAACATTATATTATCGTTGTAGGCTTTTGAAAGAACCGTATTTAAAGTTGAACCTTTAGAGAGGGTTTTGTTCTTAAGATGATGTTAAGCATCATCTATTTCAGCCAAAACTTTATGACGACAATACAGCTGAAATCCTATTAATATGATGGATGTTTTTTACTCAAACACGCTAGAACGGCTGAACGCAGGTTGGGCTGCCTTTTTTCCTGGTAAATTTAAAAGTTCTTGCGGGAATAACTATAACTGAATTCCAAACGAACGAAGCCGCGAGCAAAAGCTAGTCACGTATAATTATAATAGAAACTTGGTCCAATTCGAAATAGTATCCCCTAAATTTAAAATTCTCTAAACTAAAATAAGAAAAGTCAAACTCAATTTTGTATAGCACCAAGCTGTCAAAATCGAGATTGAGATTTGGAATTGGCCGCACTATAGACTTAATCATCTATTTGCCTAGTTAACCCTAAATTTCTCTTCCAGGCACCAGTGACAGCAACCTGCCCATCGGTATCCCCGTCAGCAGCACAACTCCCCGCCATCTACCCACTCGTCAACATCCTTCTCCCCCTTCTCAACAACGTCTACAACCTCCTCCTCTCCCTCCTCTCAATTTTCGACACCCTGCCCCCCGCAATCAGCTGCCTCATCCCCGTAGACCTCTCCGCCTTAGAGACTAGTCTCCTCAAACTGTACTCGCAAGCGTTAGCTATAGTGAACTTCTTGAGGAGTCTCCCTGAGTATGCAATTGGCGCGAACCCTAGCAGTCCTCCGACGGGTATTGTTAATATCCAAGGGTTGCTCACGACCCTCGTGTCTTCTGTTACCGACTTGGCGGACGATGTTCTGGTGGGCATCGGTGGTGGGCTGTTGCCTGGTCTACTCCAACTGGTCGTCGCCGTGGTTCAAGCCGTGCTTGCCCTGCTTGCTTAGAGAAGAGCTGAGCGTCAACCAGAGCTGTTATGATAGCTATTTAAATATATATTAAGTTTAAAGTTGAAGTTTTCTTTTGAACGGCCAGGTTATGCTGAAACGTGCTTGAATGCGAGATCGTTAGCTAGTAATAGTATTGTAAAAGACTCGAGTCCTGGCGTCCTAATTTTGTGGACTCGGCTCACTTAATAGACGACTCGGTGAACTCGAAAACTCCGATTCCCGAGTCGAGAAACTATCGAGCGTGAGTCCAGTGACTCGAGTTTTCTCTATAGCTAGAGTCTTCGAAGAAACTGGAGTCTTTCACTGCGACTATTAGTTTCCAAAATAAGATCCGCGGCTAGATTCACCATTCGACTCCGAGTCTAGCTGCGAAAATTTATTGTATTGAAATTCAAGGAATGTTAATAGGTAAAAATTATGCCGTTTTCCTGGACACTTCTAATAATTGTCCAAAATTAATCATTTTCGGTTATTTCATACATTTTATGGGAACATGTCATACTACTTTTGAGAAAAAATGTATTACTTATTCAATAAAAGTAATTCTAATTGCAGAAATTAATCAAACAATAATACGACTCGAGTACGACTCGTTACATCAAAGGACTCGAACGCAGAAAAAGGACTCGAGTCCTATGCGAGACTCGCTTAGTTTGCGATACTTGCTTGGTTGGAAGTTCTGCAATAAAGGGAGTCCTATGTACTGAGTCGAGTCTCGTGATTTGAGTTCCGAGTCGTAATAAACAGGACTCCCAGAACTCAAGTCCTTTACAACACTAGCTAGTAATGATTGTTGTGATAATCAAACGCGTTTGAAGGTAAGAACAAACTAAGCAAACTTACGCCACGTATGGAACGCACGTACGTGTACGTTACGTACGATAACTCGCTGCTTTAGTAGAGCAGCCACACAACTCAAACTTAAATGGTTTCCGATTAGAGACTTTAAGTGAATAGTATTAAGGTTTTTAAAAGAATAGAGTTTCATTTCGAGTTGTGCCACTGTCCAACTAAAGCAGCGAACTGTGTTTCTAAGCACGCAAATGCAAGAGTTTAGGCGTCATAATGCGTTGCATACGTCGCGTACGTGGGCTCAGTTTGTCTCTAAGTATAGTGGATTCATTCATACTTGTCTTATTTGGTAAACAAGTTTCTAACCTCAAAATGTGCCATTTTACTGCTGAGTTTCTTGCGGCGCTTCTTCTCAGCAGTTATTCTTTGAAGCGCTGGTCGATTCAGACAAGTGAAATAGCTATTCTGACTATATACTATATTGGTGAAATAAATATTTTCATATTCATTTTCATTTTTAATACTCCTATTAATTAAAGAATCCTGAGAAAAATTCGAAATATTGCTAGCCGCAAGTTAAGTTTAATGTTATAATAATTTAATGAAAATTTTTGGTGCTTTATATGTCGACGACATACTGTGTAAGCGTTGCATATTTTAATTACTTTCCTTACTTCATACATTTTAAGTGGTGAAATCACGGTTTTATTTATTCCTAGCTTCTGTCTGCGACTTCGTTCGCGTGGAATTCGGTTATAGTTATTCCCTCGGGAACTTTTAAATTTTCCGGGATACCAGACTATAATCTATCTCTGTGCCAAACATGTTCAGCGTGATTGAGTAACAATCACATTTATAATATTAGTAGGACTAGCTGGTGCCCGCGACTTCGTCTGCGTAGAATAATTATTTAATCAGCCTATGTCCTTCTTCAAGGTTCCTATCTATCTCAACAACAAAATTCATCAAAATTGGTTCAGCGGTTTAGGTGCGAAAATGTAATAAACCGGGTCACTTTCGCATTTATAATATAAAGTAAGGATTTGTTAAAAAAAAAAAAACACTGACTCGACCGCACTTTAAAAAAGGAGAAAAACGAGATTGTATCTGCCATGCCCATGGATTTGAGTCCGATATGGACAAAGCAGTCAGTGACTTCGAACAAGTACCATAGAATTTTATAGAGAATAGGTACATACTTCGCTTCAGTCTCGTAAAAAATGCTGTTTAGTTTCTAGCCGAAAATAAAAAAACACTTTATATTTTTACCGCGCAAAAAAAACTACTTCAGTCCAAACAGCATTAGCACAGGCTAAAAAGCCTGATAAAGTACCTAAAACTAAAACTTTTCCCGTCTAAACGCTTATGAAACAATCTTCAGACCAACTTAAACTTTATTACACAGTAATACGATCTTTAAATTTATGAGGGCATATTACAGCGGCATTTGTAAGTTGGTCGTGGGTTCTGAATGAACGTCATCCGCAGGGGGGTTGAATGGGAGGGGAAGGGGGACGAAGGCCTTCATTCAGGAGCAGTAGGTAAGAATGGTTCGTACAATACACCCCCGTTAGCACAAACTTATGACGTCATCAAACTAGGCTTAGTAATCGATGCTATCGGATACTCTACCCGGCAGGGTAGGGGTTATTTTCTATAAATAATAACAAGAAATTTCCTCTATTCTGACTTCTTGCCCGAATTGTTTGAGCTGTGTGTTGATATGTCAATCTAAATGCAAATATCGTCTCAATATAATAGAATTTCGAGAAAATCTTTACACATACACATACATACATAGCATCACGCCCGAAATCTCTAATGGGGTGGGCAGAGCCACAAGACTACTTGTGGCCACGTTCGATTAATTAGTCCTAATTATTATTATTATTTATTTATTTCAGGTCCTTTGACCCATATATAATTAGTAACAGTTTGTCTTAGAAATATGTTAGTTAGGTTATTAATTAAAGCATAGGTAATTGAATTGAAATAAGAAATTAAATAAAACGAAATCAAATAAATGTCTAAAATGAATAAATTAAATTAAATTAAATTAAGATGATATGATGAACCGTATGGTGACAGGTAATCAGCCCATCGCCCATACAGATAGTCCACCATGTTGGAGAGGACCCGTCCCTTAGTCGACTTTTACGACATGCCAGGATGATAAGCATCTGCACGCATTCTATGCTATTTCTTCACTCCCAGTGCAGCAGAGGAGTAAAAAACTTTACAAATTAATACAATTGGAGTTTCTGTTTGTAATGTCAAAATAACAGCTGTTTACTAAATACATATGAAAGTATATACAAAAAAATAATTGTCAAATTTTTGGTCTCTGTCTGTCTGTCTGTTTAATCCGGCTAATCTTCGAAACGGCTGGGACGATTTTGACCGTAATTTCACTTGCAGAGCGCTATTGTTATAAGGAGAAACTTAAGCTATTATTTTAGAAATACAATCAGATTAAACCCAATAAACAATGAACAAAATTCGATCGATGCTGGTGGATTCGTATTTATTTGCAGTGCGCAAGCGCCCAGCGGCCCTAACATGAATGACACAAGGATAAATTAAACCCGTTTATCTCTGACCCATGACTATTTCTTTCGTCGGCACTAGTGTGAAAGAGACGCACTTAGATATAAGACGGTCTATCTTATCTTTGTGTCATTCATGTTAGTGTCAGTATAAAGGCTATTACAACACGAACAAATCCGTATCGTTCGTATTGAACAAACGTGTTTAAACAATAACTGACGGTGTGGATGTACAGGTCGAAATTGATATCATATCAATCAAGACAGAATCGGTTTGGTGCCATATCACTAATTATGTTGACGATGAACAACAGAAATCGATACCACGATCGAACACTGCTCGAGTTATAGGTAGGTGTTGGCCGCTATAGTAGCGTCATTACACAGACCGAATATCCTGAAGACACCGCGTAGCCTAACTTTCACTAGCAAATAAGGCTGCCAAACTTGCGGGGCGCGCGGGCTTTTTAGAGCGATGTGATTGGTGCGTTCGAGGTTATGCGCCCGCGCTTACCTTTACCCGCCGCTTATGGTTTTTTGCCTCTAATACTGGCAACGGGGGTCGCTGGGCTTGCAGAGTTTATCATCAATACATATAAAACAGTACCGTGACTCACTTATAACAACGCACAGCCTAAACGGGTGGTCTTAGATGATTCCTCGAGTACTCTAGAGGTAACCTAAAAGGGTAAAAAGAGGTAATAGAGATTGTATGGAAAATACCGCGGGCGAAGCTGTGGCGGGTCCACTAGTTGGATATTATGGTCTGTACCTCATTATCATCTGAGTCGTCGGGTCGTGTATGTATACATATATACCTAATAACATGATATAATACATTTCATTACTTTAAATATGTATGTCGCGATATCCACTTCCATGCCCAATTCCCTGCTCATTTCGGCTGCATAGGCAACGCGAGTAGCAGCGGCAGGAACAGGAGAAGTGACCCATTTACATACTCGCACTGCCCACTTCCATGCTCACTTCCCTGCTCGCTTCGGCTGCATGGGCAACGCGAGTAGCAGCGGCAGGAGCAGGAGAAGTGACCCATTTACATACTCGCACTGCCCACTTCCATGCTCACTTCCCTGCTCGCTTCGGCTGCATGGGCAACGCGAGTAGCAGCGGCAGGAGCAGGAGAAGTGACCCATTTACATACTCGCACTGCCCACTTCCATGCTCACTTCGGCTGCATGTAAATGTGGCATTTTGATTGATTGCAACCACTGTTGTTTTTAACCTGTAGCGAAAACTTTTATGTCCGCCGTTCTGTTCGTTTTAGCCAGTTAGTGCAATGTGTGCAGCGACGTGGGAGTTTATGTGGTAGGATAACAGTTGCTGATTTAGTTTTAGTGCGAACGTGTTTTAGTGGATTCTCCACGGAGTGTTGCCATTTAGCAACTGTTCATGTGAGTCGGCAACTTAAATTTTCATTTAGCATCTAGCTCATTCTCGAGACACTTTTGTGATCGAGTATTTTGTTTAAATATATTTTGCATACCTGATACAGGAGTTAAAGATTATTTATATAGATGTTTTGTTGTTTGATACACCGAAATAATTGTTGAATGTGTGTCATCTCATCAAGGCTTTCCAGTCAATTGCCTTCATAAAGTCAAAGTCAAGTCTATCTTTATTCAATTTAGACTTTTACAAGCTATTATGAAGGTCAAAGAATGAATCTACCACCGGTTCGGGAAAAATCCTCTACTGAGAAGAACCGGCAAGAAACTCGGTGAGGTATATTTTTTTCAAAACAGTACACAATAAGTTAACAATGATACACTGGATACCCAGCGAAACTTCATGATTTTAGGTGCATAGACATACATACATAGCATCACCCCCGAAATCCCTAATGGGGTGGGCAGCGCCACAAGACAACTTGTGGCCACGTTCGATTAATTAGTCCTAAGATGGTATGATGCAGCGGTTGGGTTTTTTTTTTTTGATGATTGATTATTAAAGCAACTTAAAATATATTTTTTTATAGTCTTAGTTCATCTATTTCTCATTAAAATTTGAGTACCTATTGTTAGTAACTTCAAAAATATTTGACAACTGTTTAATTTAATAGTTGGCAACACTATTTTCCAGAAAGACGCCGACCAGATTCATGCTAGGTATTCTGGTCCTGTATTCGACAACCGCACTGTCTCAACACGAAAGTCTTTGACCATGTGAATGTTGCCAGGAATCACTTACGGCACTGATTCGTGGTCCCTCACTATGGGCTTCATAAGATTGCCCAAGCAGACCCAAAGGACAATGCAGAGAGCTATGCTCGGAATTAACTGCGGAATTGACCGTTGAGACTGTCTACATCTCCATTTAACCTAGATTAGGTAAACAATTTAGATGTTTCTTTATTTCTTTATTAGGGTTCCGTACCTCAAAAGGAAAAAAACGAAACCCTTATAGGCTCACTCGTGTGTCTATCTGTCTGTCTGTCCGTCTGTCACAGCCAATTTGCTCCGGAACTACTGAACAGATTGAGTTGAAATTTGGTACACATATGTAAGTCGGTGACCGCAACACGGACGCGTAATGCAAATAAATAAATTTTAAACATGGGGGCTACTTTTGGGGGGAAAATAAAAAATAAATAAAAAAAGGTATGCAAACTATATCTTGTGACATATCAAATGTTGTGAGGATTTCAAATATATATTTTTTAGAATTTTAAAATAAATATTTTGGAAGTTATTTAGGAAAATAAGCGTTAATGACCCCCCCCCCTTTATTTCCGAAACTACTGGGCCTACAATTTTGAAAAAAATACAGAAAATAGTTCTTTACCTATAGATTACAGGAAAACCTATAAGAAGTCTATGGTATTTAAAATAACAGGAAATTTCAGAAAATCATGTATGGAACGGAACCCTTTCCACGCGAGTTCAACTCGCACTTGTCCGGTTTTTTTATTATTATTATGACTCTCTATGAGCCTCTAAGGCTTTATACATCTCTAAGTCACTTAATTTGTCCAGACGCGGAGACTATACATCTCCCTTATTAGTTATTCATTGTAATTAATTTGTACTCATTAGGTGTGTATGCTGGCCTTTTTATGTGTTAGTTTTAGTTAAAACTCTAATGTAAAAGTTGGAAAAAAAAGACTTACTTACTGCTGAGTTTCTTGCGGCGTTTCTTCTCAGCTGATGTCACCTTTCGAAGCGCTGGTAGCTTCAGACATGTAAAAGAGCCCATGTGGTCTACTTGCAAAATAAATATTTTCATTTTCAGATCGAATTAGATGTAAGGAGATGCGTAACCGCAAAGCCCAAAGAATTGCTAAACTTAAGCATACTTTCCACCAAGCGTCTCGGAACGGATTTTACAATCTTTAAACGATATTAAATCATGTACACTGTATTTAAAGTCTAAATTACCTAGCCGCGCACAGCCGCTTGACCGCGGGCGTCTTCCGCGACATGCGATCGTAGCCGAAAGTATGCTGCGACGGGCGGCTAGGTAATATAGACTTTAAACAATGTGTACTTACACGATTCAATGTCGTTTAAAGATTGTGAAATCCGTACCGATCCGTTGCGGTGCGGGCCGTTAGTGGACGGGGCACATTGGGGCCAATCTGAAAGTGTGTTCGCTATATGTAAAACTCGCTTAACTTGAAATAAGAAACGTTAAACTCGATTTTGACAGTTTGATGCCATACTAAATCGAATTTGACGTTTCTTTATTTTAATTTAGGGAGTTTAGGTGACACTGTTTCGAATTGGGCTCGTTGTTCGGGAGCCAGATGGCCCAGGCCGAAGAGTTCTTAAGTAGCGACCGCGTACTGAAAGACGGAACGTGGGTAGACCACCGCCATGGTTGACTGATGACGTCCTGTGTGATTCTCTTATGTGCGCAGCGGCTGATCAGCAGATAAACGAAACTATTAATTAAGGCTGTAAGGACAAAGTCATTGGATTTAAATTTGAATGTATCCCTCATCGTTTTTCAACCAATGTGCACTTTAAAGAATCACATTGTTGTTGAAGAGTGCGGAACTCCGGTGGATGCGAGCAGCGCCGGATACGTTGTGGCAATCATTGGGGGATAGGTATTGTAAAGGTGGGTGTCGCTCGATAGTAGATATGGTACGGGCCTCCGGGACTATTTCTGTCTCTAGTAGGCTAAATGATAACTCGTGTTTCACTGAATTTCATTATAATATCCTTACTAATATTATAAATGTGAATGTACGTTTGTTTGTTATGCTTTCACACGAAAACTACTGCACTGATCATCATGAAACTTGGTACATATATTCTTGGAAGTATTAGAAGCAACATAGGATACTTTTTATCTCGGAAAATTTCAAAGTTCCCGAGGGAATAACTATAACCGAATTTCACACGAACAAGCTAGAATGTAAGTTTGTATGTTACGCCCTCACGTAAAAACTACTGAACCGATCATCATGAAATTTTGTACACATATTCTTGGAAGTATTAGAAGTAACATAGGATACTATTTATCCCGGAAAATTTCAAAGTTCCCGTGGGAATAACTATAACCGAATTCCACGCGAACGAAGTCGCGGGCTAAAGCTAGTATTTTCATAAATCTTTACATGCTATTAGCGCTGTGGCTTTTCTTGATCTGATGCTTTTGTTGAATGCCGATGACATTCCTATTTTATTTAAAATTGAATTTAAAAGCAAACGTGACAATAAAGCCGATATCAGCATTCAACCAGACATAATATCCTACCTAACCTAGCAACATATTTGCGCTACAGTATGACCAGAAATGATCGTACTCAAGTAATAAGTACGATATAATTCTTGAGCACTAGTAATATAAGCATAATATAAGTCACAAAGAGACAGTATACATACAAACATACTTAGATATATACTTAGTGCGAATGCGGTGCATTACCTTTCTTTAGTTTGTGCAGTGGGGTAAAAAGATAAGCTATGACATTTTATATTGGCAGCGACTACCGCATTTGCCTCTAGTCGTGTTCGTCATTGTTTTAAGTAATGCAGGAAGTGATCGTTGCTATGGTAACGAAATGGTCTCTTTCTTTTCAATGTAAACTTTGCAAATTATGATAAAGAGAAAACAAAGCGATATGCTATCGCCTGAACGTTTAATATCAACAACACAGGTTCTATTTCCCTTTTGTGTTACGCTGTGACGCCACTGAGTTAGGGCGTGGTGGGGTTCATAGCATGTGAACTAAGACTAACTTAAATAAATAAATATTGTGACACACAATGGCCCAAACTATAATTGTACGTCATCTTAACTTATTATTATCATCGACATAAACAAAAGTATAGATTGACAAAACGTCATTGCTACAGTAATTGGTTTATTACATTGAAATAATCTCGACTCATCACTGTAAATATAAAAAGGCGTAACCTCTTTATGAACTTCGATAAATCTCCAGTTTCAAAATCGGGTAAACCTCCTCTTTACCGACTCACCCCCTTCCACCCTGCGCAGCGCGCCCTCAGTATAGATCCAGTTGAGCTGCCAACCTGGACAAACGCGCACGATGCCTCGGTAAGTTACTGTCCTTACACTAACGGAGTTACTAAATCATTCATGAATAAACTATTTGTAGAATACATACTTATAAGAAAGAAAAAAACGGTCGCGTTACAGGGCGGAAAATTGTAGAATTTTGTGTTGTGCTTTTGGAAATTCTCGCGGAAAATTACTATTGTTGAAATGAATGAGAATGTGCTCTTTTGTGTGTACAAAGTTCCGTGGAAATCTGACTAATGATTTAGGTATAATTTTGAAAAACGTTACATGCGTATATTCACGAATCTGTCTGTAGTATCATACTTATTTTATTTTAGTCCTTACATGGAGCGTTATTTTAGCATATAAAGTATTTTATTGGTATTTTTATCCTAGATTTCTTTAATAACAATTTGAGTCAAATTTCGGCGGATTCCATTAACAAGACGTTTTGTAGCAAGCTGAGATGCCAAGTTTTTATTCGCTTATACATTATAACCTACTAACTTTTTATTGCCTAATTTAGTAAGTGTGATTAAAAATCTTAGTGAGAAATAAAAAAAAACTAAAAATCGACCCGTGCGTTCCCGTCTTAGGTAATAAGTATTATAAAATTCTCGCGGGAATATTTTCAACACTCAATTCATTTGACAAACTAAGTTTTATTGTTGGACAGGTCGAGCCTTAGTACTTTTTAAAATAATGTGCAAACTTTGTTCAATAAATAACTAAATAAATTCAAAATGTATGAAATAATTTTAACATAAATGTTTTGTACGGGTGTCATAGCGGCTCAAGTTGTCTTGAACTTGAATCGTTACAGTGCAAAAATCCAAAGAAAACTTTTAAAATAGCTATGATTACTAAATTGACACTCAAATTTGTAATCCTAGTTAATCTGTAACCCGTTGCTTTCATAAACCGATTTTTTTATTCTATTCGTTTTATATATTCTTTACAAAACTGGTCAAGTGAGATCCGAACTCGCGCCCAAAGAGTTCAGTACCATCGCACTTTAATATAATAATCGGTGGTAGATTCATTCCTTGACCTTCATAAGAGCTTCTGTAAGCCTAAATTGAATAAAGATAGTTTGACTTTGACTTGACTTTGAATACCTACTAACATACAGACATTAAAATTTATGTTCATAGCACAACAAAATTTAATTAAACTTAATGTAATTTCTACGATTTCTGTAATGTAAAATTTTTGGTTTAAGATGTATGTACTATTATATTCGTTTTGTGTAATAAATAAACCATTTCTAACTCCCTACTTAATTTAGCAGATTCAATAGACAACGTAACGAAGTGTAATAGGTACCTACCCAGATTAGCTTAATTGACTTTTATTACCATGTCATAAATGTCTAAAATGATGCAGTATATCATTCACAGGACATACGGCATCGGGACCCTATTACTAAGGCTCCGCTGTCCGTCTGTCTGTCTGTCTCCAGGCTGTATCTCATGAACCGTGATAGCTAGACAGTTGAAATTTTCACAAATAATGTATTTCTGTTGCCGCTATAACAACAAATACTAAAAAACAATAATATAAATATTTAAGGGGGCTCCCATACAACAAACGTGATTTTATTGCTCGTTTTTGCTCGATATTTATAACGGCAACAGGTAGACGCTTGGAATATTCACAGAATATTTTGATATATATTACCTTAACAAATAAATAATTAAATTAAAATAAAATAAATATTTAAGGGGAGCTCCCATACAATAAACGTGTTATTTTTTTGCTTGATTATAATGGTACGGAACCCTTCGTGCGCGAGTCTGACTCTCACTTGGCCGGTTTTATTACTATCTTTTTTGCACATTGCACTTTAATATTGCAATAAAATGCGTACACAAATATCAGTGTCTGCGCTGTCGACCGTTGAAGAGTTCCTTTATCTGGAGCTAACCCTGGATGTCGATTCAGGTCATGCTTACCGTAAAAACGCATTGTCATCGGAACTAATTCCGTTGGATAAGAGGAAATGGTTCTGATTCAGCTTGCAAGATTTGACCAACTTAAACAAACAAACATACAAATATTGCAACTTAATAAAAAGCTTGTAAAAGATTTCTTTGGTTGATTGATTTTTCTGTTACTACTTTCGGTTACGTAAGAAGATGAGTCTCAATAGACGGACGGACAACGAAATTATTGTATAAGTGTCCGTTTCTTAAAAAAATAAAATGGAATGGAACCCTAAAAATATAAAATAATTTTTCGTGACAACTGGCTGACACTTTAGCCAAACTTTTTATACCTGATTATCCGAAAGGGCAAAGGTTTTATCTCGCTAAGAGGTATCATGCCTCTCTAGGGATCGTTTAGACTGTCTCTATTGCGCCTTTACAGTCTCGAACTCTAACTTACTGAATATTAGAGGTGACTTTTGCAAATCACACTAACATGTACATTCTATTTTTAAATTAAATTATACTAGACCGTTTTTAAGGTGATATGCAAATCTACAGGAAAGAAGGACTTAAATACCTTATAATAAGGCATACATTTGCATGAACCTTGCCATAATTATAGTCCGGCTTCCAATTTTAGCCATATTGGGTCCAATTCGAAACGGAGTCTTCCTAATTTAAATTTTTTAAACTTAAAATAAGAAACATCGAACACGATTTTCTATAGGAACCGAGCTGTCAAAATTGAATTTGACATTTCTTATTTTAAGTTTAGCGACTTCGAAATTAGCGAACATACTTTCGCGACTTTAATTCTTAATGCGGTTCACAGAATACATCTACTTACCAAGTTTCAACAGCGTAGTTCTTAGTTTAGTTTAGTTAGTTTCGGAAGACAGTGGCTGTGACATACGAACGGACAGACAGACAGACGGACAGACAGACAGACAGACAGACAGACAGACAGACAGACATGACGAATATATAAGGGTTCCGTTTTTTGCCATTTGGCTACGGAACCCTAACTAGCATTTTTTACCGTACCTCAAAAGGAAAAAACAGAACCTTATAGGATCACTCGTGTGTTTGTCTGTCTGTTCGTCTGTCACAGCCAATTTGCACAGAAACTACTGAACCGATTGAGTTTAAATTTGGTACTCGTATATAAGTCGGTGATCGCAACACGGACGTGTAACGTAAATAAATTAATTTTAAACATGGGGACCACTTTTGGGGGGTAATTTAGAGAATTAAAAGAAAAAGTTTTGCAGATTATGGCGTGTGACATATCGAATGAAAGGGCTTGTTATGAGGATCTTAAATATATATATTTTAAAATATTGAAATTATTTAGGAAAATATGCGAAAATTTTACATTCCCTTAATCATAAAAGAAATAAAAAATATAAATGAAGAGATAGTTACGGCGTTTATCAGTTATAAGAAAACTTGTTAACAGATATAATGTAGATTCCCACCGGCGGTTAATTGGGTTTTCCCCCTCTGTAATTGGATTTACCTCACCAAATTAATTTTACATGAATAAAATTTGATCTAGTTTACTTAGAATTATCAAACATACCCCACGGAGTAGTTAAATTATGTCCATTAGGTATATTATTATCTAAAATACATTCTTTATTGCTCACTTTCTGAGTATAAATATAATTTAATCAAAAATACGGCAAAATAGTATGTGCACTAGGATTATATCATTTTTCAATAGGTATATGCATAAAATAGGTATATGCATAGGTAAATGCATAAAAAACGAAATGAACTTTAAATTACATATTATGAAAATAAATGTGAATAAAAGCATTTTAATGAAAAGCAGATCATTTTTACTGTTAAGCTTTAGGGTAGCTTGAAAACAAAAACGGAACCGTTATAAGATTTCTCGTGTGTCAGTCCGTCCGTTAATTTTTATTTTAATAAATAACAATATTAGTAAAAATATATTAGTTTTAGGTCGGAATAATTTTTTCGATATTCTCTCTTATTTGTACTATATTGGCCTTAAAACAGTATTTTCTGAAATTATTTATTCATTTCGTTTGGGCGGATTGGGTGGTTGGTGATGTAAACTTCTTGATCAACCAACCAAATTAAAAAAAATACACAGCAGTGCAATAATGAATTTTGTATGCAACTTTATTGCTCTAGAGCAAATAAGGGCTGCTTTGTGCTGAGTATTTAAGGCCATAATGATGAAATTAAAGTAGTTCGTAGTTCGAAGAAAAAGTTATTAGTTTAGTTAGACGAACTGAAAATGAGAAAGAAAATATAACTATATATCGACGGGTCTCCGACTCAACCTCGTATATGAAGATTTATGAAACTGGAATATCTACTTTAGGACGTGTACCTAAAGTGGATCTTCGGATTTCGTAAAATTTCATATACGAGGTTGAGTCAGAGACCCATCGATATTTGGCACATAAAAAAAATTAATAAAAAATTACACATACACATACGCCCGAAATCCCTAATGGGGTGGGCAGAGCCACAAACAAAACTACTTGGGGCCACTTTCGATTAATTAGTCCTAAGATGGTATGATGAACCGTATGGTGACAGGTGATCAGCCCATCGCCCATACAGATAGTCCACCATGTTGGAGAGGACCCGTCCCTTAGTCGACTTTTACGACATGCCAGGATTATAAGCATCTGCACGCATTCTAGGCTATGTCTTCACTCCCAGTGCAGCAGAGGAGTAAAAAATTAAAGTAGACATAATTTTGGGCCAAAGGAAACCACTTTGGCCCTAAATTATGTCTACTCACTTTGTTGTTAAAAGAGCCTCATATCTTTTTGAAGTCCGTTAAAATATCATGTACCCTCAAATTAGAAAAAAATAAGACGTTACTAAAATATAACCCTGCCAGTGCTTTCGCTCATAACAGTTTTTCAGTTTCATTCGAAGTGCTCAACCATAGTATGAAGAGGAGGAAGTAAGTTATCTTCATACAAACGCACCGCGCGCGGCTTGTATGTGTGCGCCAAAGTATCTATGCGTCGCCGCACGCACACTTAAACAAATCTCGACCCGCTTAGTAAGGGGAAACCGGTGGAGATTTTGTTTAAGTGTGCGTGCGGCGATGCGGTGCGTTTGTATGAAGATAACCTACTTCCCTTCTCGTTATACTATGGCTCAACTGCGCACTTCATTTAATGAAGGCCCTTGAAACTCTGTGCACAACTGAGTGTTCTCACTCAATTAACCCTCCACCTGCTTTACGAGTTGGAAAACCGGGAAGTGGAAATGTACTCATTCAGCGGTAATTCGGATTAAATTGACTTAAACGGAAACAGGTATTTCAGTTGCAAGAAGAAGAGTATTTAAATTGTTATAATTTACCGGCTTTTAGTCAAGTAGACGAGTTCTTTATATGAATTTTAACATTTATAAATAACTGTGGCGCTATGGAGTACGTATTCATGTTCCCGGGCCATATTTTCTTCAATTTTATATCGTATTTTCGTCAACTTTATATCGTATTTTCTTATAGTTATAACATATAAGAAACAAGCTTAAACGGTGCCGGCTGCCGTGAAAATTCTAAGGAGAAAAGATGATTTTAGGTTTTTTTTTTGATTTTTTGTAGTATAATTCTGTATATTCTAGAACAATAATGAATATTTTATATTTATTTTATCCTCGATTGTAAAAAAAGACGTAATAAAATGTACACCCTCTAAAACAAAACCACTCTCCTAATAAAAACTGAAATATGTATCGCGTGATACCTCAAATAATTGAAAAATAACATACCACAGAATTTATGAGTATCGTAACTAAATCAGGCGTTTTTATAGGTCCCTATCGTGTCTGTCTGTCCGTCTGTCAGCCTATTTTCTCCGAATCTACTCGACATTAGGTGACTCAAGCATGTACTTACGTAGCGCTAATAAACTAATTCTGATATGAATGGTTAATATTAGTGATAAAATAAAAAAATATAAATAAATCTATTATCAAATGATTTACAATCACATCATTTATCAAATAAAAGGGCTCGTTATGAGAAAATATATGTTTTGAATAATTAAACATTGTTTACAAGATATTAAAGAAAATATACTTAAAGTAAAACCTAAACGAAAATCGTAAGTTTTTGAATTTCTGATTTTGGTTCGTTTCAGGTTCCGTTTTAATAAAAAGTACCTGGATGACCTTGTTTTTGTAAATCGAGTTTTTTGCAATTTCATGTGTTGATAAAGGGCTCCCAATAATAGTTTTTCTCATAAAAGAAGGAACTTGGAAAAAATATTCATCTGGACTTGAACAGGGGTCTTCTGGTTTCGAGACCGCCCGATGTCCCACCTGAGCTATTATAACCTTGCAGATGGCGGGGAAATTTACCTTCGTGTTCTAATGATATTGTATCAATTTTTCATTGCCTTAAAACACGGATAAAACGACGCTTTCTAAAAATTAAACCTATCTAGTTCGATTTATCGCCCCCGAAACCACCTGCATACTTGTCATGAAAATCATTGGAGCCGTTTCCGAGATTCAGATCATACAATAATTGCTCGTTTAATTAAAGGATTGTTAGATAGATAATCAACAGCCTATATTCAAAAGTTACTCAAGGGTTATATATATATATATATATTGACGACGCGGATAGCCTAGATGGTAGTGACCCTGCCTCCGAAGCTAGCGTCCCGGGTTCGATCCCCGGTAAGGACGGATCCCGGACGAGATAGATTTGTGTAAAGATTGTCCCCTGATTTATTATTATTATTATTATTATATATGGAACCCTCTCCATGCGACTCCGACTCACACCTAAGTAGCTATAGTTAGTCATAGTAATAAGAAAGCATACGCAATAATAATTCACATTCCTATCTCAAAAACTTATCTAGCTCCCCATTAAACCAAACGGCTTTTATTCGTGTTGCTCGGGTAATCCCGGGTTTATGTTTATGACGTCATAATCCCGGGAAAATCTCGTAGATTATTTATTTATGCAACGTCTTTTGGAATCCAATTGACTTGAGAATTGCGCGTCAAATACAATGACCTGTGGCCCGCTACTTGGTCCGTGTGAAATTCTTTTATCGCTCCCCCGGGATCTGTGCATTTTCTGGTATAAAAAGCCTATTTCCGTTTCCGGCCCTCCTATTATCGCTATACAGACAATCAAGTTATTGCTCCCTCCGTTTTGACGTCAAAGCGGAAAAAACAAACAGTTTGACAGACCTGTAACGAGGCGCTATCGCGACTCGTTCAAAACTCCTTCAATACTGACAACTTCTCTTCTTCTTTCAATTTCTTTTCAAATCCAAATTCATAATTTAGATGAATAGATCGATTTGGACAATTGATCATTACTACCTAAGAGATCTTGGCCTAGGAAGGTCCTACCTTGATAAAGAAATAAAGCGTTCTTTTATTACATACATATTGTAAAAGCCGATTTAGGTCTTGTCAGCGCCTTAAGTTAAGCGTTTTTTTTGGCTATATCGATTACTCTAAATCTTTTGCGCATCTGATTTCTAAATCGATCTCGCTACGACACAGTAACGGAGCAACGAGCCGGCGACTGACATAGGCTACTTTTCATCCGGCACAAATGTACATTTTTCGAGAAAACAGAAATAAACTAATACTAATACGTGGACGTGTAAAACCTAGTTTATCTACACCCATATCATAAAACCTCCATTGGTTAATCAAAAACCTTAGGAAATGACCACCATTTTGACAACCAATTAGGAAAAACCAGTGCTGCGATAAAGAAATAACATGACTTCTTTATCGTTTTTAGTAAAGAAAAGAGATTAAATTTGGAACAGCTGTCAAATCTCAAGTGGTCTCTATTCTAGTATCCATAGATATTAAAACAGTTATTGATACGAAACGTCAATTCAGTATGTTTTTTTAATATAAACTGCACAATATTTGATCTCGAGTGACGTGAGAATAGAGACTTCATCCGTTTGTCTATGATTTAAAAAAAAAATGGTCTTGACGGAGGATCGCCATGTTGGCGTTTTGCTGAACGAAAGTAGAATTGTTTTTGAATTGAATAGAAAAAGTTGTTTGTAATTTACATTTTAGTTGGAAATATGAATAGTAAGTAGTCTTCTCGGAGTGTGTGTGATGTGAAAATGCGCCGGATATCGGAAATATGCAGCCACGATTGCAACAAATAACTTGTTGCCAGAAAATATTGTTTCTGAACCCATCATGGAGGATTTATAATATATGTGTAGATAAAGTTATGTATGCAACTCTGCATAATTTGGCCTTAAAACACACGTGCGATCTTATTATGAAACTCGCCTATCGGCTCGATTCATGAAAACCGCACTAGTGTTTTAAGGCCTATCATTATGCAACCGTTGCATAAACTACTATTATTATACTAAAATCAGGCCAAATTTTATAGCTGAAATTTAAGCCGTAATGGAAATACAGCTGGAACAAAATTGGTTTAAAATCAGTAAATTTTTAGGGTATTAATGTATGGGGAGCTTCTCAGGCTTAAAACTTTTTGATATTTTTATTTTTATTCACATTTATGCTATAACAACTGATATTCTGTGAAAATTCCAACCTTCTAGCCGTTACCGTTACTGAGCTACCTATAGAGGCCTCTGACAGACGGACGGACGGACGTGGTACGCTCAGTAATAGGGTCTCGTTGATCCCTACGGGTACGGAACCCTAAAAAACGAATAAACCTGAAGTATGTTTTAAGATCTGTACTTACTTATTATGGCTAAAGTTATACGTTATGTGCACGAATAGTGTTATCTTCTCTCTCACTCTGGTTCGCGAAATTTTCTCCTTCTAGTGATACAATACTTAGGATGATATCGATTTTATTGCCCACAGTAACACGATTCCGATGAGCGCTCTGCTGATCCTGGGCGGGCTCGCCACCGCCCACTGCTGGGGCGGGCTGTTCAACCGCTTCAGCTCCGACATGCTGGACAACCTGGGCTACGGGCGTGGACCCTACCGCCACTACGCTTATGGACAGGTAAGCTTACACATTTTCAATTCCTGGTCTACACTACTTACCTCATTAACCCTACCCTGGAGTTCAATAAGTCCTACTTATGCAATAATAGCTTATGGAATGGTAAGCTATATAATTTGTTTATTAAAATCTTTAAGCTTACAGCGTACGTAACCAACACACTTTCTTCTTTCTGCCTTACCTACTCTACTTTACCCTGCATTGCTTATCTTACTCTATCAATCCTACTAAATAGCCAACAGCTGCGTACTGCTCTGTAGCGAGCTGTTTTGGTTCAGATGATTGCTCATCTGAGTAACCCACGCTATTCTAACCCTCTTTTTACCTAACCTACCTTTATTCTTCTACCTACTCTACCCTCACCCTATACTTTTACCTTACCCATTCTACCCTTCTTTACCTCTCTGCTCTATTCCTTAACTTTCTTACCCTTTCTATTTACCCCTTTATTATTTAATCCATGACTTAACCCCGTATCACGTCTGCCAACTAGTTTGGATTCACAAAACATAACGCCCCAGGGAGTCGACCCTTTGACTCAACGGTTCTGAGTACTCTATCAACATTTCATGTCCATTCAGCCCTACAGTCGGAATACTTAAGTGGCAGTGGTAAGCTTCACAGAGCTTCAAATAAACCAAGTGCTCACAGCGGTCTATTTGTTTTATGTTTTATTTAGAGGAAGAAATATAAATACCGTACAAAATTGAGCTCGACCTTTCTTATTTTAAGTTTAGGGAATTTTAATTTTAGCGACACCTTTTCGAATTGGACTTACTGCACCTACATCTACAGTACTTCCAATTCGAAAAGGTGTCACTAAATTTTAAATTCCCTAAACTTAAAATAAGAAACGTCAAGCTCAATTTTGTACGGCACCAAGCTGTCAAAATCGAGTAAGTATACGTTTCTTAATTGAAATTTAGTGATTTTTAAATTTAGCGAACACACTTTCGAATTGGCCCCAGTATTCATCTTATTGACTAAATATTACATTAAATGCATCTATCTCTTTAGCAGTTACCACTAAGACATTGTGATAGTTACACTTTAACTGAAGAAGAAGAACTATTATTCAAAAACTTCAAATGGCTGTTATAGGATTTCATGGAGTCACTGACTGTTATTTCCATATTGACTTCACGAGCACGGCAGAATCAATTTCCTTTTTCTTTCTCCTTGAGGTTATGCAGTGCAGTTGTTTTTAGGGTTCCGTACCCAAAGGGTAAAACGGGACCCTATTACTAAGACTCCGCTGTCCTTCCGTCCGTCCGTCTGTCTGTCTGTCCGTCTGTCACCAGGCTGTATCTGATGAACCGTGATAGTTAGACAGTTACAATTTTCACAGTTGATGTATTTCTGTTGCCGCTATAACAACAAATACTAAAAACAGAATAAAAATTTAAGGAGGCTCCCATACAACAAACGTGATTTTTTTGCTCGTTTTTGCTCGATATTGATAACTGTAACATGTAGACGCTTGAAATATTCACAGACTATTTATTTATATATTCACTTTAAAAATAAATAGTTGAATTAAAATAAAACTAATATTTAAGGGGGCTACCATACAACAGACATAATTGTTTTGCCGTTTTTATAGATAATGGTACGAAACCGTTCGTGCGCGAGTCCGAATCGCACTTGGCCGGTTTTTTAAAATAATTTATACCTTTTACCTTGCCCTAAAATAGATATGGATATAAAGGATAATAACACTAAATTAATTATTTATGAATGACAACGGATATAGACCTCTTATATACAGTAATACAGAGTTTATTTTAGCCGAGCGGAACCAAAGGTCACAGGTCAGCTGATAATTGCTTCCACGAAAGACCTTTGAACTTGCGCTCTGAAATAGATACGGGTATCATAGGCAATTTGAAAGGTCATTAAATCTTCTAGACTAATATAATTAAGCCTTTGATACCTGAAACTTACGGCACTTTAGTTAGAAATACAGCAATAAAAAGAAATCGGCCAAGTGCGAGTCGCACTCGCGCATGAAGGGTTCCGTACCATTATCTATAATCAAGCTTAAATAAGGTTTATGTTTATCAAATTAAATGTATTTTTTTTATATTTATATTTGAGTTGATTTGAATGAAAGGTAAATTGCGGTTTACGATTTATGACGTATTAAAAAAAACTACTTACTAGATCTCGTTCAAACCAATTTTTGGTAGAAGTTTACATGGTAATGTACATCATATATCTTTTTTTAGTTTTATCATTCTCTTATTTTGGTAGTTACAGGGGAGGACACACATTTCACCACTTTGGAAGTGTCTCTAGCGCAAACTATTCAGTTTAGAAAAAAATTATATAAAAAACTTCAATATCATTTTTGAAGACCTATTCATAGATACCCACACATATGGGTTTGATGAAAAAAAAATTGAGATTCAGTATGGGGAACCCCAAAAATTTATTGTTTTTTCTATTTTTGTGTAAAAATTTTAATGCGGTTTACAGAATACATCTACTTACCAAGTTTCAACAGCATAGTTCTTATAGTTTCGGAAAAAAGTGGCTGTGACATACGGACGGACAGACGGACAGACGGACAGACAGACATGACGAATCTATAAGGGTTCCGTTTTTTGCCATCTGGCTACGGAACCCTAACAATGGTCGAAAACAAGCAAGGTTTTTGGATTATATATACAGAGCTAGGTAAGCTCGTTAATAAATAATAATCAGCACCTAAGGTACTTAAGGTACTTACTTAAGGACAATACAGAATAGATGGTCGATAGTAAGCGCAGCGTAGGACGTCCACCCACAAGATGGACAGACGACCTAAAAGAGACCGCATGAAAACGCTGGATGCAGGCCGCTTCCGACCGGCCCTTTTGGAAATCGATGGGGGACGCCTATGTCCAGCAGTGGACGTCCTAAGGCTGAAATTATGATGATGAAGGTACTTTAAGCATTCTGGTTTTTAGTGACGTACCATTATTGTAAAATGTAACTGGAGCTGTCGAAACTACATGTTACAATTACACCAGCAAAAACCTGGCGACACTGCAAGTCACATGTATGGTATCTGACAATGGTATTGCCAGTTTTTGCTTGTAAAATTGCAACTTGTAGTGTCGTAAAACGGACCACTGACAAACACGAGCAACTAGCGATTGTTAACAAGACCGAAGCACAGAATAGATAGTACTAACGTACAGAAGAATCTCTGTCTAACAAAACTGGTGTCTAGCTACAAAAATACGTATCATGCCTTCTCTCTAATCATGGCTTCACTCTCCGTCGCATAAAACGTGCTCTTTCGTGTACGCTAGGGTTGAAAATGAAAATGAAAATATTTATTTTGCCAGTAGGCCACATGGGCTCTTTTACATGTCTGAAGCTACCAGCGCTTCGAAAGATGACATCTGCTGAGAAGAAACGCCGCAAGAAACTCAGCAGTAAGTCTTTTTTTTTCCAACTTTTACATTAGAGTTTATTATTTATTTTATCCGCGTCTCCCAACAACACCAAACATCTAAGGCTACTTATGGCCGAATTCAGAAACACCACTTACGCATTTGATTAGATATTAAGTAGTTAAATGTGCCTCGACCCGTTGTCAACCTATACAGAAGCGTCACTAAAACGTCACTTTAATTAAAGCTCAATAAGAATGGCCTTTCTGAATTCAGCCATTAATGAAGCGCAAATCGGCCAGCGAGCGAGCGAGCGGCAACCTACTGCGATTTACAGCTCCGAGCTGTCCAAAGGCCGAGCGTACTAAAAGTGCGCAGTAACCTCCCTGACCGAAGAGCTTGTTTGGACTGGAAGTGTTTAGAGGAGACCTATATCCAACATATTGTTCAGTGGTATCCGAGTGATTGGACCCACACCTCTCACGTAGAGAGTCGCAGATTAAATCCCAGCTGACACCTACCTACTGTAGACTTCATTGTTAACTTATATGTGTACATATTTTGAAAAAATTGTACCTACCTCACCGAGTGCCGGCTCTTCTTAGTAGAGGGTTTTACCGAACCGGCGATTCATTCCTTGATCTTCATAAGAGCATGTAAAAATGTAAATTTGAATGTAGACTGGCATTTCGTTGAAGGAAAACATCGCCAGGAAACCTAAATAGCTGCACTTAGCCTGCATAGCGACTACTGCTCAGCCCGTTTTACTATGAGAGCAGGCCCTTAATGATGTCCAACAGTAGAGGTCTCCTGGTTCGAAATATGAACAGATCCCAAGACATCCCTTGTGATTGTGCGCAACGGCTGAACAGTGATGAGGTTGACATTCAAATTTAAACCATATGACTTTGTTTTGACAGTCTACATTAACAGTGTCTTTTATCCACTGATCGCTACACACGTTAGAATATCTCACCCATGATTAGTATAAAAGCCAGTCAATTAAGTCTAACGATTCAGACAATATTGAATCCCTGAACTTTAATCCAGAATACCACTATCCCAATCGTTCAATCAAACACTGTGGGAGGACGTACATTGAAATCGTATCCAAACACGTCCCCTAAATTATATTTACTCGACCCTTCGATTCGACCTCGAATACGATTCGAGAAACCTTTTCAATCGAGAACGAAAGGTGAGAGAATCTACGTAAATGTAATCTAAAGAGGTGCTTTGTCGCCAAAATGGTGCGTGAATTTCTGCGTGTAAATCCCTAAGTATACGTAGATCTTATTTCACACATTCATTGTGAATACAATGTGCAACGTGACGCTAAAAGCTTTGCCAACGTGTAAGCTTACAGTCAAAAACGTTTCAAATACGTTACACGTGATAGGTCGTTCTGCTTCTGAGAATATGCCCAACATATATAATCCTCCACATATCGCTCCTCTGCTGCACTGGGAGAGAAGAAATAGCATAGAATGCGGCAGATGCTTATCATCCTGGCATGTCGTAAAAGTCGACTAAGGGCCCTCTCCAACATGGTGGACTATCTGTATGGGCGATGGGCTGATCACCTGTCTCCATACGGTTCATCATACCATCTTAGGACTAATTAATCGATCGTGGCCACAAGTAGTCTTGTGGCTCTGCCCACCCCTTTAGGGATTTCGGGCGTGATGCTATGTATGTATGTATGTATGTATCATACGTCGTTATCACGAGGGCAAAAACAATTTGACAGTACAGAAAGATTATGACAAACAAGCAATAACAGACGTGAAACTCATTTTGAGGAACATTTATGCCTACGAGTTTAAAATGTATCAACATTATTTGAAGGGTCCACGGAAAGAACAAGTCAGGCGCCTCATTTGGGAACGCTAAGTGATTCTGTAGCGACTCATAAGCCAGATTTCTCATCCCACTCTTCCGCACGACGCGTAATGCGTAAGAGCGAGATGAGAAATCTGGCTTACGAGTCCCTACAGAATCACTTAGCGTTCCCGAATGAGGCGCCAGGTCTCTTTATTTTTAAATGAGATTTTAATGCCAATATGTAGAGCAAGTAATAAACTATTATTTACATCTTCTGTTACAACTGTACTATTATAGTAACGTGACTTCTTTTTTACTTTTAAAAACCTACACACGGAATTAACGTGCTTTGTGTATTAGGTACATGGAAAAAACATGTTATGTCACACAAAACAAAAAAATTACACACTTTGCTGTCTTATTATTTAGTAGACGTTTTGTCTTCTAAGTAGGTAAGCGTTTAATTAGTAGAAGATAATTTTTATAGACCTTTTCTAGCGAAAACTCTCCAGATGTGAAGAACTTCTAAGATGCTTAGTATTTGTAGGCAGAATATCAGTTTCTACCAAATAGACATTCTGTTATATGTGTCCTTTTTCTGATTTTTTATTGCCCCCGCGATAACGACGTATATATGTATATATAATCATAGTTCTTGAGTGTTTTCGAGAATGTATATGAGAACTACTGAGAACCATAGAAATTTTATGTCCGGAGTGTAGACCGATATGGCTATCCTTAGCTGTCAATCTGATCTTCAGTCATCCCTTGATCATGATGACATCATCGAAATATCGGGACGCCTCTAAAAATCCAAACCGCGGTAAAAACTCGCGTATAAAGAATGGTGTTATTTTATGTCAAACTCTGGTTTTATTTTTCTTTTTGTCATTAAATTACACAAGCTTTTTATTAACTTACAATGTTTGTATGTAAGTATGTTCGGGGCCAAATCTTGCAAGCTGAATTAGAACCACTTCCTTATCCTACGAAGCTAATTTTTTACATATTGGTTCAGTTCCGATGACACTGCATTTTTATGGTAAGCATGACCTAAATCGACATCCAGGGTTAGCTCCAGATGAAGGACACATCGTGTCTGTGCTGTTGACCGTTGAAGAGTCTTCAACGGTCAACAGCACAGACACGATGTGTACGCATTTTATTGCAATATTAAAGTGTATGCTTGTTATAAAAACGCTATTAAAAAAAAACTTATTATTTTATTTTACGCTATGTTACTTTTCGTCTCTTTCTTATACTTGCTAATTCATTTCCTGAAAAGGCAGCTTGGCAAACCCTTACTTTCTCCATCATTTTCTGAAGCGACCTCGTGCTCTTGGGACATGATTCTTTATTTTACCATCGAACCGCTCAACGACGAGCTCCGGTTTTTCTGTCACTACTATCTTCTTGGCAAGTGAAGTGTTTTCGTTGTTAAGAGGGCACCGACCGTCCAGTGGCGCCCTCATCACTGTTATTGTGTTTTCTATTAAAGGAAAGTATTTTATTAAAATTGAAGCCGTATAAGTTGTTACGCAACTTAATACACAACGTATATGCTATGTAATATAGCTTTGCAAAGTATAACCATCATCTAATCAATTTAATAGAAAATAGTGGCCGAAAAGTAGAAAACACAATAACAGTGATGAGGGCGCCACTGGACGGTCGGCGCCCTCTTAAAGCAGTAGGAACATGCCTGAGAAATGCTACAAACAATATGTTATCATCTTCCTGGCGCTTCTTTTCCCGTTTCTAATTAAGGATACGCTTTGACCATAATCCCAAGTTGGGTTACTACGATGAAGCAAATCACTGACCTCCATAACTCTTATGTCAAGGGAACCAGACCAATTGCATCATGGTTACATATTTTTCATCACATTTGCTCGGAAAGGATGTTATTATACGCAGGCGTATACAGCAGCTATCCCGAGGGTATTATGGATTTGGAATGGTTTATTACTCCCGAGGGAGTTATGAGTTACACTAGAACAGATAATTCAAACAAAAATCAGCGAGTAACTTGATGACGGCAGGGTGCGCGCGCTGGGTCAGGCAGTGATCGTTTTCTTATAGAAGTAGCGCGCAACCGACGCGACATACAGTTGAATCTGCCCACCTGATGGTAATTCACGGTGTACAAACAATGGTTTTTTATTGTGTAATTTTTATTTCATTTCCTCACAAATGTGATGAAAAATATTGTGTGTATCACGGGCAGTAAGGGGATAACAAACTCGATTCATTAAAAGCCCTCGCCTATCGGCGTCGGACTTCTAACAGCCTCTCGTTATTTATCTCCTTCTTACGGCCCTAGATGCACAATGTACTATAGTTACCTAAACGAGCAGGTTTCCTCACATAGTTTTCCCTCCCGTAAAGCATCGGTTAACACAATTTACAGGTAGGGTACCTAATGTACATAAGTTGCAATCACTTTGATTCGAATCCGATACCACACGATCACGAGTATCTTTAGCCAAATAAACCCCTCCGGCCGTTTTCGCAACTGCGATTTGCAACTGGTTGCGAATTAACAATTATTATTATTCGCACCCAGTCTAATTTGCCGATAATTTTCTTGAGCAAAGTCGTAAAGTGTGATGCCTGGTAATTCGTCACTTTTGAAGTATAATTCCAATACTTCTCCAGTTTTAAAAAAACACCCCTAACTCCTTTCCTTCACCAGGACGTGGCCCCCGAGGAGGCGTACGCGCAGGCTTTGGAAGGCAACCGCATCGATGACGTCATCGACGAGCCGGCGCACTGCTACAGCGCCCCCTGCGCCAACAACGCGGAGTGTTGCCGTGGCCTCATGTGCCTTGAGACAGGTGAGACTTACAGGCCGTCAACTCCTGCGCAGCACTCTCATATGCGGGATGGTGGTGGGCGGGGTATGAAGATGATCAGCAACAAGAAGCAACACAATATTGAGATATTCCTCGCATATGTTTTAGGGCTCCGTACCTGAAAAGGAAAAGGGAACCCTTATAGGATCACTTCTTTGTCCGTCTTTCTGTCAGTCTGTGCATCAAGACGTTTTTCTCAGGAACGCGTGGAGTTATCATGTTTAAATTAATAGCTAATACTCTGGTCTGTAATGTGTTGGAGCTGCGAAACAATTAACCTTTCTAAGTCATCGCAATCAAACGACGGCCGTTTAGCCACGTATTATATTTTGATACTCGCAAAGGAATCAAAAGCTATAGGGTACTTCCCGTTGACCTAGAATCACGAAATTTGGAAAATTGAAAAAATCCGAAAAACGTAAATTTTTACTTAAATCACAAAAAAAGAATGTTTAACGGAATAACCTTTGCAAGGTCGTATCACACTCGACAGTCGCATAGAGATAGGGGCTTGGAAAAGTTATTTTTTGTCTTTTTTCGAGGTATTTGTTTAATTTTTAGGGTTCCGTACCTACAAGGTAATGTCTGTTTCTCATAGCTAAGTACGGGGCCCTCGGCGCGCGAGTCAGACTCACAATTGACCTGCTTTTTTATTTTTTAATTATCACAGAACACTGATTGTTATAAGTAGCATGGTTTATCATAAGAGAATGGACAATAACTATAAACTATGTATGCATAACTGAGACCATCTATACAGTAAATGCCCAAGACTATACTTCTTTTGCCCCTTTCAGGGGCATATTTACCCTAGAGGCATGCCCCGGAGCGGCAGGCTGCGAGGGGCGGCGAAGCCTCGCGGCCTTCTTTGGGCGCCTTTTATTGTTAAGCTTACCTACAATATTTTTTATTACTTAATCGGGCGGCAAAGCTAACTGGACCGGGGCACAAAATCTTTAAATACGCCTCTGCCCCTTATCATTATGGCAATTCAGTTCTTGACCGTATCTTAAAAAAATATTTTATCTACACCCATATCATAAAACCTCCATTGGTTAATCAACAACCGTATGAAATGACCACCATTTTGACAACCAATTAGGAAAAACCAGTGCTGCGATAAAGAAATAACATGACTTCTTTATCGTTTTTAGTAAAGAAATGAGATTAAATTTGGAACAGCTGTCAAAACTCAAGTAGGTCTCTATTCTAGTATCCATAGATATTAAAAGTTATTGATACGAAACGTCAATTCAGTATGTTTTTTTAATATAAACTGCACAATATTTGATCTCGAGTGACGTGAGAATAGAGACTTCATCCGTTTGTCTATGATTTAAAAAAAAATGGTCTTGACGGAAGATCGTATTTGCCACCATGTTGACGTTTTGCTGAACGAAAGTAGAATTGTTGTTGAATTGAATAAAGAAAGTTGTTTGTAATTTACATTTTAGTTGAAAATATGAATCGTTAAGTAGTCTTCTCGGAGTGTGCGTGATGTGAAAATGCGCCGGTTATCGGAAATATGCAGCCACGATTGCAACAAATAACTTGTTGCCAGAAAATATTGTTTCTGAACCCATCATGGAGGATTTATAATATGTGTGTAGATAAAGTTATGTATGCAACTCTGCATAATTTCGCCTTAAAACACACGTGCGATCTTATTATGAAACTCGCCTGCGGCTCGTTTCATGAAAACCGCACTAGTGTTTTAAGGCCTATCATTATGCAACCGTTGCATAAACTACTATTGGCTGCTTGTTAGCTCATTTTAGATTATGTAAACATATTTTCGTAATGAATTTTACTGGGCCGATTTTATCTCTTTTATATTGCCAAATGTGAATGAAAAACCGGCCAAGTGCAAGTCGGGCAATAATCAAGTAAAAAAACACGTTTGTTGTATGGACCCCCTTAAATATTTGTTTTATTTTCATTTAATTATTTATTTTTAAAGTGAATATATATAGCGTCTCTTTCAAGCCCTGTTGCCGTTATCAATGTCGAGCAAAAACGAGCAAAAAGATCACGTTTGTTGTATGGGAGCCCCCTTGAATATTTATTTTATTGTTTTTTTTAGTATTTTGTTGAGCGGCAACAGAAGTACATCATCTGTGAAAATTTCAACTGTCTAACTATCACGATTCATGAAATACAGCCTGGAGACAGACGGACAGATGGACAGATGGACAGACGGACAGCGGACTCTTAGTAATAGGGTCCCGTTTTACCCCTTGGATACGAAACCCTAAAAGGCATAGTCATATGAGGGTGCGGTCCGAATAACACTCACGGTGATCACAACGATTAAGGTGGGTAGCGTGATTCGGAACGCAACCGAATTATTATGCAATGTCATACGTCGTGATTGGTGTTTAAAATCCTGTCACTTACATGGTTATTACCAAATTCACAAAGGCCACTCAAATTGATCTTTAATTAAAGTGACGTTTATTGACAACTAGTTGAGGGACATTTAACTATTTAATCTCTAATCAAATGATTAAGTGGCGTTTGTGAATTCGGCCATTAAGGGCCAAGTCTGAGATACCTCTTACGTCATGTAATTCAAGTGTTGAATCTTTTTTTTTCATGTTTCGCGGCAATGATATTAAAAAACCAAAGATGCGTCTTTCAAGCTCAAAATTTAAACCCAGAGAGCAACCCAATTGTGATCATTTCAATTAGTCATGCGCGGACTATTGCCCGAGTAACACATGTCGCGCTATATTGAAAATGTTCTCAAAAAAGCCATTATCGAGCCAAATGTAGGTTCATAATACTACAAAAAAATTAAAAGGATGAACTGTTGCTGTATTTCATTTGTAGATACATTCAACGTAAATAGAAATACTACGATGCATTTATTTTGTTCATACATGATCGCCATATTCCAAATTAATGTCTAATGTATCCGCACGTCAAATGTCACCTAGGCCGCTTTTATAATTCGCCGTTGCACGGCACGGCACGGCACGGTTTTGCCGTCACGGCGAAGCAGGGGAGCAAAATGTATGGAATTGTATGAAGACTCTTTTAATATTTGTGTGCCACGGCGACGGCATTACCGTTCACGGCATGCCGTTGCCGTGGGCGGTATATTAAAAGAGTCTTCATACAATTCCATACATTTTGCTCCCCTGCTTCGCCGTGACGGCAAAACCGTGCCGTGCCGTGCCGTGCAACGGCGAATTATAAAAGCGGCCAAAGCTGCACCGGCCGAAAAAAGAAGAAAATTATCGAATTCACGTTTTTAAAACGCGTTGAGTATGGATATAACGTGTCTTTTTATAATGTCATTGTTTCGCGGTATGTTGTTAGGTACTTGTTTTAGTTGCTAATATCCATTCCATGCATTACATAATCCTCGTGTGTGTTTCCTTATTGCAATAAGTAAGCAAGGAATAAATAAATATGAATATTAATAATATTGAAAAGGTTCAAGTTTACAACGCGGCTCGAATGTCATTAGCTTTGGAGTGAATTTGCCTTCTTATCGTGTACCATAATTCATTTACCAGGCGCCATCAAATTAATTCAGTACATAACTGAGATTGTCAAGGCTGTTTTTACACCGAATTTACATAAAGAACTTACGGTGAGGCGTAACGAAAAATGTATTACGCTGTTATTCTACGTAATGGAACCCAAAGGGCGTATGTCCCTAAATAACTTGATGAGGTACAGAGGCGTAGCTTGCATTAAGAGGAGTGTGAACCTACGGCTTTTCATACAAAAGGCGATAGCGATTTCCACCCGTTAAATGTTTGTACACCTTTTCACACCTTTTGTATGAAAAGGGTAGTTTTTTCACGTTGCTTCACAGTCTCTTAAATGGGCCCTATATCCTGTATCCTGTGTATGTTGGAAGGCCTAAATGAAGGGTAAACTAAGCTTTTATTAACATAGCATAAGCAATCAATGAAATAAAACGAAATACCGAAACTCAGTATGTGCTCCGAATAACCTTAATCAAAGTATGAATAAATCATATACCAGAGGATGTCAGAATATTCTCGGCGAAAATCTTCTCGTTAAATAATGTATTTACCTACTTGGGTTTAAAAAGCTGTAGAAAGGCGAGGGCGTTTAAGAAACCTTAAATACTTTAATGAAGCTCCAATAACAAAAATAATATTCTTGCTACGAACCTCAATTCCGCTAAAATGGATGTAATTTGGTAAACATATTTCTGTGTAATTAATCAGAGTGGGAGTGAATTGCGTTTGCGTACACAGCGCCGGCGCTCCCTTTCAATTAGCAATTTATTTGGCCAAGCGGGATCCGCACCCAAATGCGCACAGTGAAACCCTCAAAATTCTCTGAACCCGCCCTTGTATGAGAGGCGCGCGTCCGACCACTTGCCTACTGTATTGTCCTGCCTGGGGCCCGTTTCTCGAATAATATTAGTGTTTTGTCTCGTTAATTAAAAGAAAAAATGAAACAAAATACTAATAGGTATTATTAGACTAATATGCTTCGAGAAATGGGCCCCTGGGGATTACTAATGTATGGGCAAAAAACTTTTCCCAAAGTATCACATCCCAAACTATTTTACTCAAATTATCATTTGGCAAAAAATCGTTGGTCAAAACATCTTACCGCAATTTTACAGTTAGCAAAGTATTTTTTAGCAAATTATTGTTTAACAAATAAATACTTGGTCGTGTTTCATTTTACCAAGTATTATTTAGTCAAAAACCCCAGCGCTTCGCCGGGTGCCTATTTCCCTAACCTAACATACCAATAATACAATTGTTACGATTGTTTTTGTTTTTTACTGCGGAGGGCTTCGCCCCCCTTCCATCCGCTTTTGGGGGGCATCGGCCCGTCTTATTTTTAATTTTTTTTAAATATAATATTAGCCAAAATAAAACGTTTGCCTAATAATCGTTTGCCTTAATAAAACTTGACAAAGAAAACGATGTCAAATGATACGAGTAATTTGACCAAATTAATAAAATGTGAAATGTTAATGTGCTAGATTCGTTTGGAAAATGAAACTATTACGATAAGTAAGATTTTTGTAGTGGTAGAGCCCAACAGTAATCCTCACTAGATGATTACTGTTCGAATGGGTCGGCTCGACCGGGGTAGTACCACACTCTCACAGAATATCGGCGTAAAGTAATAGCTTGCTATTGCGTTTCGTACGGTCAGTGACGGAATCCGGAGGCCTATTCCCTCATCCCCATCCCATCCCCATTCCCCAACCTCCCTAGACTGGGAACGCAATGGCAGCACCTCTGGTGTTGCAGATGTCCATGGGCGGCGGTGACCACTTTCCATCAGTTGGGCCGTCTACCAGTTTGTCAGTCAATTGACATAAAAAAATAAAGTATAACGAAAAATATTTTGCCCAAAGGGCAGTAAGTACACCCCTGCCTGGCTGCCTCGGCCCGCACCAGTCTTGTTCATAGTTCTGAAGATGCGACGCGGAAAATGTATCGACACAACATATATAGGTGAATTACCATAACCAGGAAATAAAGTACAAATTCGAAACCAACACATACGCCACTCGCTTTAAAAGTTACGGGAAGTTATTCTACATTAATATAATATGTTTAACAAAGGAAACCGCATAAATATAGGTATTGCATCATAGTAGTAGTAGTAGTATATCGACTGCGGAAATTTCAAATGTCGTAAGGGACATTTTGACATTTCGGCAAAATGGCCCTTATTTCAAGTGTCGTTATGGACATTTTGCCATTTCCTCAAAATGTCCCTTACGACATTTGAAATTGCCACAGTCGATATACTGAAAAGGATTATTATTATTATAATTGCCGTCGTGCTACAATTACAGCGTATTTACAAATACGCTGTAATTTTAGGGAACTTTAGTAGGTATTATTATCTTTATTAAGAAATAGCGTGTTTTGAGACTTGGTAAGTAATTTGAGTGGATTACTTAGAATCAGTTGAGCATAATAATTTACCATATTTACGCCCGTAACGTAATAAGTTTTTTCGCATAAAATGTTCACATTAAGTAAATTGACTAAACTAAAAGTTGGGTCCAGATATTAAACACATTGTCGTTTGTTTCATTTTTACTAACGAAAATCATAATGGCATCGACATAGTGAAGTTTATGTACCCGGATATAGGATAATTTTCAACAAAGTCACCGCCAGAAACTAGTAGACTTATACTTTTAAACATAAAATAACATCTTTACTAAAATGAAAATCTTACGTGATAACGACCTCCTTTGCCTACCCCTACCCCCCCCCCCCCCCCCTCCATCCCCACAGAAAAAAAACATTGCAAGGCCCTGGACTGCACATAATATCAGAATGAGCCGAAATCCCATTTTTGGTTTTCACCATTAAAACACGCCCATGTACTCTTAATCTGGACAAGTTTCAAGCCTTTTGGACATCTAAGAGAACGCTGCACTCTAACGCTGTTTTGAGTTTTAGATATCTGAGCTTCGGCGTTATCACCTAAAACATTAAGAGTTTCGGCGTTGTCGTCTAAATCATCGGCGCCCTTGTTTACATCAACATCCGTGTTAAACGTAGCGATATTATCAGCAGCAACATTGTTATTGATCAAGTTGTCCCATACGGTGCCTTCAACTAAACTATCGTAGTCAGCTTGAGACATTTCATTCGCATGATTGGCGTAGGCGCTCCCGCCGATTTCAGCATCGGCGTGGCTATAGTCTTCGGTGGATTTGCTGTCATCTATTTCATTCACTATTCTTTGTTTTCCGGCGTTTAACAGCTTATTGTCGTAGCCCATGTCTACGTCAACATCTGTGTTAAACGTAGCGATGTTATCAGCAGCAACATTGTTATTGATTAAGTTGTCCCATACGGTGCCTTCAACTGATCTATCATAGTCAGCTTGAGACATTTCATTCGCATGATTGGCGTAGGCGCTCTCGCCGATTTCAGCATCGGCGTGGCTATAGTCTTCGGCGGATTTGCTGTCATCTATTTCATTCACAATTCTTTGTTTTCCAGCGTTTAACAGCTTATTGTCGTAGCCAGTGTCGGCGTTTATAACTTCAATTTCGTGTACTCCAAGAGAAAGTCGGTATAATGCTGCGGCTATATCAGCATCAATAATTAACATTATCGCGAACGCAAATATTATTTTCTTCATTTTGTTCATCTGTAAAAAAAAACTTAAATCATTATCGGTTTATATCATCATATTAAACTATCGTTACTGGTACCCAAGTAGCATTTGCCTTTGGCATCCATTCGCCAACAGTAGGGAATCCGTTGGGATATAGTTAGCAGTTTGCCCACATAAAACTAACATTGGACCAATATATCAAAAAAGATTATCATTACGCCCAACCGATTACCAACGTTGAGGCATTGTTCATAAATGTAAAGTTAAAAATTAAAAAAAAAACTGTTTATATATTCTATTAATCAAAAATAATTGTTCAAATCGGCTTACAAAATGTCGGAATTCCGTGGTACCAAACGCATAAAAACTAAGGTAGTACATACACGTACACGTTATACAGAGTGTCCTAGAATTAAGTGGAGCGCCTGAACGAGTATCAAATTCATCCATGGGGGTGAATTGAATAATATTAGAACATACGTGTGTATGTTCTACAATTTTTTGTAATGTAGGTGTTATGGGATATTTACATATTCAAATTCCATATGGCCGAATTCAGAAAGGCCACTCAAATTTAGCTTTAATTAAAGTTACGTTTCAGTGACGTTCCTGTATAGGTTGACAACTAATTAACAGACATTTAACTACTCAATATCTAGTCAAATGTTTAAGTGGCGTTTCTGAATTCGGCCAATAAAGTGCGGAAAGATGAAATTCGATTGAGACTCTGGACACAGCTTTGAAATATATACATGTTTGACACTATTACATGGGACATGAGTATAAGTAAATAGTATACGAAGAGAAATATTTAAAAAAAAACACACATTTTACCTTATAAACGCCGTTCTATAAGTATTCACTTGCGTATCCTGTTTCAGTATGAGTTGAACCGGATAGGAAGATGACTTTATATATATTGTTTATGCGTCATCGTACTGTTTGTTGTTTTCGAATTAAATTTGTTAGTTTTTAGGGTTCTATACTCAAAGGGTAAAAACGGGATCATATTACTAACGCTCCGCCCTCCGTCTCTCCGTCTGTCCGTCCGTCTGTCACCAGGCTGTATCTCATGAACCGTGATAGTTAGACAGTTGAAATTTTCACAAATGATGTATTTCTGTTGCCGCTATAACAACAACTACTAAAAAACAGAATAAAATAAATATCTAAGGGGCTTCCCATACAACAAACGTGAATTTTTTGCTCGTCTTCGCTCGATATTGATAACGGCAACAGGTAGACGCTTGAAATATACACAGAACGTTTAGTTATGCATTCATTTTAAAAATAAATAATTAAATTAAAATAAAAGAAATATTTAACTATTATTTAATTTATATTTTACATGATTATTTTTTTGCTTGATTATACATAATGGTACGGAACCCTTCGTGCGCGAGTCCGACACGCACTGGGCCGGTTTTATTTATTTATTATTTTTATGTTATATCTGAACCTATAGGTAAATAACTATGTTCTGCATTTTTTGGTCTTAGTAGTTCCGGAGATGGGGGAGGAATGGTCAATTTTCGCCTATAATCTTAAAATTATAAAAAAAATATTATATTACCACAATGAGCCCTTTGATATATCGTCACACGCCATAGTTTGCAAAGTTTTCTTTTTATTTTTTTGATTTACCGCCCAAAAGTGGCCCTGTGTTTAAAATTCATTTATTTACGTTAACGTCCGTGTTGCGGTCACCGACTTACATATGTATACCAAATTTCAACTTAATCGGTCCAGTAGTTTCGGATCAGTGACAGTGTGATAGACGGACAGACAGACAGACAGACAGACAGACAGACAGACACACGAGTGATCCTATAAGGGTTACGTTTTTCCTTTTGAGGTACGGAACCCTAAAAATTAAGATCCTCATATTGGTATGAGGATCTTAATTTTGATATGATTCCTTTCATTTGATATGTTACCTACATGCAATAGTTTGCAAAACTTTTTTTTTTGTTTTCCTTATTTACCCCCAAAAGTGACCCTCATATTTAAAATTCATTTATTTACGTTACGCGTCTGTGTTGCGGTCACCGACTTACATACTTAGGGGCCGTCCATTAATCACGTGAGGCTTGAAAGGGGGGGGGAGGGGTTTGACAAAAATCACGTATTGTCACATGGGGGGAGGGGGGTGTGTAGTAAGATATCACGTGTATTTATTTTTTCTAAAAGATTCTAAAAAAATTAAGATTTTTGTAAATACTAAAAATACACGTGATGTTGGGTGGGGGGTGGGGGGTGGGGGATGTATCACCAAGGGGGAGGGGGGTTAAAAAATGCTTAAAATACATCACGTGATTAATGGACGGCCCCTTATGTGTACCAAATTGCAACTCAATCGGCCCAGTAGTTTCGAAGCAAATTGGCCCTGACAGACGGACAGACAGACACACGAGTGATAGGGGTTCCGTTTTTTCCTTTTGAGGTACGGAACCCCTAAAAATCATAATAATGTTTATAATAATTTTATGTAATACCAGTAATACGAAACTAACTCGTTAACTACCATAACGTATTACGCAATTAAAATGTGTTATTTACCCCATGATGACTAATTATCATTTATTTATAAGCAGGCCTTATTTTGCCTACCGGTATGTAATATGGAAAAATAAACCACACTTGGGTCCAGGGTTCGATCCCCAGTAAGGGCAAATATTTGAGTAATGAGCAGGAATGCTTGTTCCTAAGTCTTCCATGTTTCCTTTTATTGATAAGTATGTAGTAACACAGTGTTGAGTTACTCATACATGAGGCACCTCAAATGTCACACTCACTTTGTTAGATTGTCGCAACACTTCACTTCGTAAAAATGTCCCACTTCAATGTTCATGTCCCACTGATAGCGACGAACCGAGCGAATCATACGAGTGAGGCGAAATAGAGATGATAGCGTATAGACAACGTAGCGAGTACCTCAGAGTGTGAGTGAGACAAACGAGCGCCGTCCGTTCCGTAGTGTGATACGCTGACAGGAGAGCGAGGCGTAAGCTCCGCGCACCTCGCCTCATTTGAGGTAGGACATTGTACCACCTCGTTTAGTAAAAGGAGTTACTCCCTCAAACTCGTTTTAATTTCATGTCCTGCCCAACACTATGACACAATGCCGTCTTTACCATAAGCACACGGGGCTCGTGCCCGATCCTCAGGGGGCCCCGATTCTCAAACGATTTTGTCGGGACCAGTGAGCACCTGCGTCGAAAATAAAATGTAAGTCAAAATTTATGCCACCACCACCAATACCACCAAAAATACCACCCAACACGTGTTTTGCCTCTGTACGAGGCATCCTCAGAAGTTGATCGTCCGACGCTCGGTCGAAGACCTCCTCCTCCTGAGGCCTCGTAGAGAGGCGAAAGAAGAATCGAGTGGTATTTTTGGTGGTGGTTGTTGTAGTCGTGTTGCTTATGTTATTATATGCGGAGGGAGGGTGGGAACATTGCATGAACAAAAAACATATATATTGAACACAAGCACCGCTATTTGGACGATTTACCCCACTGTGTTCGCGGAATAGCAAAGTAAAAATAAAATATGAATTTCTGCAAAGTAACGCCTGAATTTATTGAACTATCTAATTTTATTGAACCAAATTAACACGAAATCAAGTCAAACTTTGCCTTTTTTCTTTTAGAAGTATACAATTTCCACATTTGACTAGATTTTGACTTATTTGGCTTAGTTGGGATCGATTTAGGCTTAGGCTTGGTTTTGTAATTTGAGTCACATAAAAGTTAAAAGTAAGAAAAAATTTAATCAATTCGGAAAAAGGTAAGTATAATTCGCTTTCTTTACTTTCCAAAAGGGCGCCAAATTCGGGGAAATAGGGAAGATGCATAATTCTTTTTCATCTTGTATTGGAAAGTGCTGAGGAATAGAAACCGATCTGTGTACGCAACACATTTGTATGTTGATTATTTTATGAGTTATGAATTATTAAGCTTTGAAAAGTCATTGTTCATACCACTGGCGAAAACACTCCATACAAAATGGACGACACCTATGACGTCACAGCTGTCGTTAGACTGTACAAAATGTATGGCGTCTAAACGAAATCTACAATTATTTCCGAAAATACTGTTTTTAGACCAACATCGTCGAAATAAAACATGACATAAATTTGATGACGATGTCCAAAAAACTAAAATCAGAACTAAAAACAATATATATTTTTCACTAATTTATGACCCTTAATCAAATAAAAATTAATAGTCAAAATGATCTGCTTTTTTCTGTAATATGCATTTGTTTACATTTACTTTCATAATATATCATTTTTTAAACCTCTTTTTGATTTTCATGCATCTTCCCCATTATGAAATGAATAATAATAATAATAAATAAATAAATCCGGTGACAATCTTTACACAAATTGATCTAGTCCCAAAGTAAGCTCTAAAGGCTTGTGTTAAGAATACTAGACGACGATATACATACTTATATAGAGAAATAAATACTTAAATACATAGGAAGGAGACATCCAAGACTCAGGAACGAACATTCGTGCTTATCACACAAATATATGCCCTTACCGGGGATCGAACCCGGGACGCTAGATTCGGAGGCAGGGTCACTACCAACTAGGCTATCCGCGTCGTCAAATCGAACAGATACAAGTTTTCTGTGGAAATTAACGGATGTTCCACTGATTTTAATAAATAGTGTATCATATGCAGTGTTGCCACCTTAGTTTTAGCATAAATTAAGTATAACCAGATAGGTCAACTCCATACATTGAAATGTGACCACCTCAAACCCCCGTATTCGTAGATGGCGCTAGGGAGCAACCCTTTATTTACAAAGCCTCTAGGATTTCAGCGCCATCTGTCAGTTTTCTTTGAAAATACAAGAAAGAATAACTGTTTCTGGTTATGGATCTTTGGAAAAAGAATCGCAGATGGCGCTATTTTAGGAATAGCATAAGCAATTTCGCAAAACGATACCCAGCAGCGCCGTATAAAAATAATTAGGTAAAATTTCATGACGCGACCATAGCTTCATGGCGTGAGGTCGGTAGGTAAGTACCGTGCGCTCCCCGCTTCTGACGTCACGCCACGGAGAGGTTTAATATATTTAATATGCGTATTTCAGATGATCAAGCAATTTTTTAATGATTCGAATTTTTCATATTTATATTTATATTAAAATATGATACATTCTTTTTAAATATAAGTACATAGTGTAATTTAATAAGTTCTCATTCTTCATCGATATTTTGCACGAACTCATGCGGCACCTTAAAATCTATATCTGAGGATTCATGTAACCTCCGAAAACGAATCCGTTTCCGTTCTCAGAATTACAAAAAGCGGCCAAGTGCGAGTCGGACTCGTCCATGAAGGGTTCCGTGATTTATGAGGTGTTAAAAAAAAAACTACTTACTAGATCTCGTTCAAACCAATTTTCGGTGGAAGTTTACATGGTAATGTACCTACATCATATTTTTTTTTAGTTTTATCATTCTCTTATTTTAGAAGTTACAGGGGGGGGACACACATTTAACCACTTTGGAAGTGTCTCTCGCGCCAACTATTCAGTTTAAAAAAAAAAAGATCTTAGAAACCTCAATATCATTTTTGAAGACCTACCATAGATAGGGACGTATGGGTTTTATGAAAAAGAATTTTTTGAGTTACAGTTCTAAGTAGAGGGACCCCCAAAAATTTTTTTTATTTTTTATTTTTGTGTGACAATCTTAATGCGGTTCACAGAATACATCTACTTACCAAGTTTCAATAGCATAGTTCTTATAGTTTCGGAAAAAAGTGTCTGTGACATACGGACGGACGGACGGACGGACGGACGGACGGACAGGCAGACAGACAGACAGACTGACAGACAGACAGACAGACAGACAGACAGACAGACAGACAGACAGACATACAGACATGATGAAACGGAACCCTAAAAATGGCGGCCATTTTCAAAACTGGGCACCGTTAATCAAATAGTTAACTTCGTTAATCGCTACTGCGTTCCTAACAAAGTTAACTTCGTTAAACGTTACAGCGTTACATTACGGAAGATTTAACGGAAGTTAACGTTAATCGTTCATTGGTAACTCGTTATAGAAGTATGCCGTTGCGTTAGGTATTTACTTATACAAAATATTGGTATTGTGCTATGAAAGTTTAGGCAGGACATGAAACATTAGTAAAAATTGGGTACCTACTTATTGCATTAGAGTTTGTAATAATACCTATTACCTATTTAGAGATCAAATTCAAATCAAAAGCTATCTGACATAACCCGCGCAGTGTTCTTTTGGCAAATAGGTACTAAATAACGTTTAACGGACTTTAATTGTTTTAACGAAGTTTAATGAGTCCGTTAACAATTTCAGAAGTTAACTTAAAAGTTAATCCGTTACTCGAAATGTTAACTTCGTTAATTAACGATCAACGGATTAACGGTCATGTGTCCAGCCAGCTATGGCATGGCTGGGCACCGTTAATGAAATAATTAACGTCGTTAATCGCTAATCCGTTAATAAAAAGCTTTAATTCGTTAAACGTTAAAGAGTCACATTTCGCAAGATTTAACGGAAGTTAAAGTTAATCGTTAACACGTGATAGAAATTCCATTTTATATATCGTTAATGTTAGTGATTTACTTACTAATAACAAAAATTATGGTATGGACTGTGGAGGTTTAGGCAGGACATAGGACATGAAAAATGTATACCTAAAAGAAGGGTCTACGCGCGATGACCGCGGCCGGCTAGCCCGACCCGAGCGTAGGCATACCTACTTACTAGTCAGGCGTGTTTTGCGCTCGCGGTGCCGTAGATACGCTCGGTGTCCTTTTGGCAACCAGTAAGTACTTTACTTAATTAACGATTAACGGGCATTAGTTGTTTTAACGGAAGTTAATGAGTCCGTTAACAATTTAAAAAGTTAACAATTTAACTTCGTTAATTAAGATTTACGGATTAACGGTCTTGTGCCCAGCTATGACTAGTTCATGCGTGTCTTCGACCTTGGTCATTTACCAGCGCAAGCGGCCATGGACATAGATACCTAACTCCGCGTAATGCCTAGGTACGAGCGCGCGGGTCAATTTATGATTGTCAGACGAAATGTGGGATGAAATGAGAGACGAGATTACTTCGAGAATGACGTCACATAGCTGGTGAGAGCCCGTTGATATGTTTGTATGTATCTGCGCAATTATCTTAAAATCCGTCCGTACTAACTTACAAGATTAAATGCCATTGTTATTACATTACCTACCTACTTTATTTTATTAATTATACATTTCTCTTTAAGGGTTCCGTACCTTAAGGGTACTAATGTTTTCCATAGAAAACTTCAATATACAGACGTAGCTCTGTTACAAGTTTATAAATAGGATATTTTGACGACGCGGTTAGCTTAGTTGATAGTGACCCTGCCTCCGAAGCTGGCGTTCCGGGTTCGATCGCCGGTGAGGGAAAATAATTTACGTGTTGAGCAACAATGTTTTTTTAAAATCTTAGATGTTTCCTACGTATTTAAGTATTTATTTATATTTATAAGTATGTATATCCGGTATCTATGACCTTTTATATGAAAACCATTGTTATCGGTCAAATTGGTCACATCACAATGCACAAACGAAAAAGTACGATACAATTGTGTAAGATGGCGCTAAAACAGATTTTTCGTATATTACTTAAAATTATTAAGTGAATGCTTTTAGGTCATTGAACGTATAATTTTGATTATTCATACATAAAAACCTTAAAAGTAAATGAATCATTAAATTTTCAGAAATGAAATCGATAGATTTGAAAAATATTAAATGACCATGTGCATACTAGCGACATCTGTTTACACTTTTCTTAAATAAGTAATCCACCGAGGGCATAGTTTCTCTAGGTCTTATTCCTCTATGGTTTTAGTAATGGGGGCAATTGAAAAAGCTAAAAAGGGCTAGATCGGGCTAAAACGAGCACAAAAAGAGTTGGTGTAAAAAAAGGCAAAAAAAACACCTGTACTAATGATTTCAATTTGTGTATTTATTTTTTAGTTTAAATCATAATAATTTTTTTCAAACGGTCGCGGGGCATAGAGATGCGATATGTTGCCATAATCGAACAAATGGTATCAACCAAAAAAAAAAAAAAAACAATTTATATGACAAAAATCGCGAAAGTTCGATGTTATCGCGATGTTAGTGCGTTTGCATGGCGCAAATTTCAGATTTTCGTACAATATTTTTAAGTAAATGAAAAGGGCCCTTTTCGGGCTAAATAATTCAACAACGAGTTCACCTACAGTAAAAAGTGCTAGATCTAGCCCCAAAAGGGCTAAGGTGGCAACACTGATCATATGATTCGGTGAGAACGTGCGAGTGTCATAGGCTATATAAAAATTCTCAGGATGCGATCTATACCAGGAACAAAAATACTTTTACGTCGCTAGTCAAGTTTTAGTGTCTAAACTCTACTTTTAAAATAAAAGCGGCCAAGTGCGAGTCGTACTCGCCCATGAAGGGTTCCGTGATTTATGACGTATTGAAAAATACTGCTTACAGTGCCCGGCGGTAAATATTGCACATCGACCTTAGGAAAGAGAGAATCGGCTAATTTCGCCTACGTAGAGCGTTATCTCTGTCCCACACTACTTTTATAACGTTTGCTAGTCGTGGTGCAGATGCGATAGAGTGCGGTCGCGTCCAGTCCAATATAGATATATAGAGTTGTTAAAACCCCAAACTTTAAATCACTTAAAGCTGTACGATGGCATCTATAGGAAAAAAGGGAAACCTTTACGAGGCCAGTCACGCGAAATTGTCGTATATCGTCGGATAAATATTCATTTTAATTGCATACCTAATTGTCAAACATAAGAACCTCTTTTTTGGAAATCGGTCTAAGAAGTATTTTTTATTTTGTTTAATATTTGTATTTATTTCGTTGGTATACTATACATGTTGAAAAGGAGTAAAAGATATTTAAAAAAAAGGAGTTTTACAGCTCTATATAGTTCACGCTGTTCACGCCAATTTTCGGTGGAAGTTTACATGGTAATGTACATATTGTACATCATATATATTTTTTAGTTTTATCATTATCTTATTTTGGTAGTTACAGGGGAAGACACACATTTTACCAGTTTGGAAGTGTCTCTCGCGCAAACTATTCAGTTTAAAAAAATCATACACGTTTGTTGAAAAAAATATTTTTTGAGTTTCAGTTCTAAGTATGGGGAACCCCAAAATGTATTGTTTTTTTTTTCTATTTTTGTTTGAAAATCTTAATGCGGTTCACAGAATACATCTACTTACCAATTTTCAACAGCATAGTTCTTATAGTTTCGGAAAAAAGTGGCTGTGACATACGGACGGACAGACAGACAGACAGACGGACAGACAGACAGACAGACGGACAAACAGACAGACAGACATGACGAATCTATAAGGGTTTTGTTTTTTGCCATTTGGCTACGGAACCCTAAAAACCGAGTTAAACTCGCGTGGAGAGGGTGCCGTTCCGTACATGATTATCTGAAATTTCCTACGTTACTTTTAATAACATAGATATCTTATAATCTTCTTTTGTAATCTATAGGTAAAAAACTATTTTCTGTATTTTTTTTAAATTTTAAAACCAGTAGCTTCGGAGATAATGGGGAATGGTCAATTTTCGCCTATTTTCCTAAATAACTTCCAAACTATTTATCTTAAAATTAAAAAATATATATAGGTATTTAAGATTCTCACTAAGAGCTCTTTTATTTGATATGTCACACAATATCGGTTGCAAGTTTTTTTTTCTTATGTTCGCCGCAAAAGTGGCCACTATGTTTAAATTTTTTTTTTATGTTAGGCGTCCGTGTTGCGGTCTCCGACTTACATAATATGTGTATCAAATTTCAACTCAATCGGTCCTCTAGCAGCAAATTGTCGGAGCAAATTGGCTGTGACAGACGGATAGGCAGGCAGACAGACACACGAGTGATCCTTTAAGGATTCCTTTTTGTCCTTTTGAGCTACGGAACCCTAAAAACCCTTCGTTATATTAAAAAAAAAACACACAGACGAAGTTGCGGGTAAATGTTCCAAATAAAATTAACTTAGTAAAAATAGGTACCCAAATTTCAGTTTTCGTACTAGACTTTGAATGCCCTTGGGCGTAATTAAGCATTTTCAGAACATCTACATATTTCAGTAGATTTCAAAGCTCGCAGTGTTCAAAGGGTAAATCCGCTTAATTTGGTTAAAACCTCTTTATGCGGACTTATTAATTTATTTAATCAAAAGAGGACTCTTTATAGAGCCCTTTACCTCTCAACGAAGACAAAATTAATTTTCTAAAACCATAGTAAGGATTAAAATAAATTAAGAAAGATATTAACAGACTAATCTAGGTATATTAATTAATATGGCACTAGACCCACAGTGGGGCCGATTTTAAAGTGTGTTAGCTTTTAAAAGTCACTAAACTTAAAATAAGAAACGTCAAACTCGATTTTACTCCTCTGCTGCACTGGGAGTGAAGAAATAGCATAGAATGCGTGCAGATGCTCATCATCCTGGCATGTCGTAAAAGTCGACTAAGGGACGGGTCCTCTCCAACATGGCGGACTATCTGTATGGGCGATGGGCTGATCACCTGTCACCATACGGTTCATCATACCATCTTAGGACTAATTAATCGAACGTGGCCACAAGTAGTCTTGTGGCTCTGCCCACCCCATTAGGGATTTCGGGCGTGATAATATGAATGAATGAAACTCGATTTTGACAGCTTTGTACCATACAAAGTCGAGCTTGACGTTTCTTATTTTATGTTTAGGTAATTTTAGAACTGTATGACGGGCGTCGCTTATCGCCGCGCGCACTGAGTTTCGTGGTACGAAGGATGCAGATGTTGTCAAGTGCGGTGTCGCGCCGGGCGGATGGCGGCGAAAAATAAATTTGTTTTGTACATATTATATACACAATCGCCATATTGCAAATGAAATCTGCACTGGCCGAAAAGAAACAAACAAGAAAAAATATATCTATGAGACATATTTTAAACGCGTTGAGTGTGTATATGACGTGTTTTTTGTCTTTCTATAATATGTCATTCGCTTCGAGTGTGTCGTTTGGGTGTTCGCGTGTTGCTTTCTGTTTATACAGTAAGGCAATTCAATAATAATACTCTATGAAAAAAACATAATTTTTCCCTTTAATTTTTTATAATCATCGGTAAAAATAATTAGCGGGCCGCTATTTGTAATGAGTTAAGAAGCCCTGACTTATTACTTTTTTTATCAACTCTCGCCGAACACACCTTTGAATTTTATTAAAAGATAAGTGATAAGAGGGGCCGGAATTCGAAAAAAAAAACAGTTATTACTACTCTTTTGAAACTCTTTATATTTTGTTTTAAAAATATATAAAAAGTCTGTATTTAAATAAACTTTAAAATTTAAACTCTTTTTAGGGTTCCGTAAACCCTTTCGTTACGGAGCCGTAACGGGACCCTATTACTAAGACTAAGCGATGTCTAGGACATTTAGTCTGTGTTTTAAAAGTTGTAGTCGGGTATTAATTTTCAACTTTATCTTGTTACTATTTACGTTGGTTGTGGTTGAAACTGTCATACTTATCAGTTGTGTAACTTAAGAGGATAAATAGTTTATTATATATCAATCATACCCGTAATTGGTGACGTGCTTCGTGTTCGTGTGACGTTAGAATACTGTGTAATGACACATTGCGGTTGATTATTTAATAGTTACCTTGGCAATACGCATGCGCCTAACGCAATGATATGATTAAAATAAAAGTGTGTGTGTGTGTCAGCTCCGACGCACGACAGGAGTTTATTCCTTACGAACGATTATAAAATAAATCAGTACCCATCATACGATGCTGTCATTTTTCATTTTGACATTTGACAGTAGATAATAAAGTTTCATATTAGTGAATATAAACATGTCACTCATTGAATACAATAATTAATTGACACTTCGGGTCCCGTCGTTTTCCGATTGAGATCCGAGTTTTACCGATGGAAACATAATTATTCACTATATATCTGTTTGCAATGCGAAGCGACCGACGCATCTTCGGCTTACATCGTGTGACTTCGTGTGACTCCGTACCGTGTGACAGTGTGACATCGTAGTTTGATTTTACTCCACATAATTTTTCATACCCCGGGCTTATATATGAAAATTGATTCTTAAGGAGTAAACTCCAACAAGAGATAATAATAATAATAATAATAATAATAATCAGGGGACAATCTTTACACAAATCGATCTAGTCCCAAAGTAAGCTCTAAAGGCTTGTGTTATGAGTACTAGACGACGATATAAATACTTATATAGAGAAATAAATACTTAAATACATAGGAAACATCCAAGACTCAGGAACAAACATTCGTGCTCACCACAGAAATATTTGCCCTTACCGGGGATCGAACCCGGGACGCTGGCGTCAGAGGCAGGGTCACTACCAACTAGGCTATCCGCGTCGTCAAATGAGATCAATAATCTTGGGATACGGGATTGAGTTGCTCGCGTCTGTGGGTACGGGAAAAATATATTTGGAAATAGTTGATAAAAAACTAAAATAATATCTTAAGCTGGGTTCACATTTGTATCATTTTGCCGTATCATATCTCCGCCGCGTAGCACCGACGCGTATCATGATCGTTAGTGTGGACGCAAAAAGATCGCGATCATGCTACGCGCCGTATCTGATCGCTCGCGTGTCCTTGATACGCGTTTATCAAATACCCGCCACTCGCGATTGGATACGCGTATCAAGATCGGTAACTATGGACGTGTTTTGATACCGTATCATGATACGCAGTTATGATTTGATACGTGATACGCCGCGATCAATCTCGAGTCGGTTTTTCTTCGATCATCAAAGGGGATACGGCGTTACGATACGATACGCTGCTACGCTACGTCTTGTATGGACGCAGTTTTTCTCGCGACGATGCTAGTGACAAGGTATGACCAGAGTGAGCGTCCATACTTAGGATACGCGAGCTCGATACGATACTCATGATCGTGATCGCCAAAATGATACAAATGTGGACCCAGCTTTAGCAATCTGAGCAAAGCATTGTATATAACAACTAAACCACTTAGCTGATCTTGAAAATGCTTTCCAATGATAGCTAAATCTTTACATGTCCCTAAAATTTAGTAACCGTTGCCAAGTTTTTCTTTCCGTGTTTGACACGAATAACACACTACCGGTGGTAGGTTTCGACCGCGGCTGGTCACCACCCCTAGGCAAAGCCATGCCGCCAAGCGTCTCCACTCGTGTTCCAACATGATGCCTTGGGTAGCCATTTGGAGAAGTTGGTTGAGAACAATTGCACCGAACAAGCGAACGATCTTTCAGGTCTAGTTTTGGTGCCTCGTCTTCCTTCCTTCCTTTCAGTGTCTATTTTTTACCCTTAGAGTAAACAGGTATTGGAAATCGCATTCCATCGTCGACCGCGTCATCAATACCCATCAGAAAAAACTGACTGTGGTCAAATGTCCCTCCCCGCTCCCATATCACTCCGTACTTGAACGTCACCGACTTGTTGAACATGCAGGCGCGTAGGCGCTTGCACCTGGCGACCCTTACATTCGGTGTGGTGCAGCACGAGACCCCTTCGTACCTTTTTGAAAAGATAGTCTGGTCAAAACGCCACAATAACAATATTTATTCTTATATATAACACTTTTTTATCCAAGTAGGTTTGTGTAATTATTAGTATTTAGTGTGTTTGTATAGCGCTCCGATTGCTACAAACGGTGCTGGCGGAGCATCACCGCTGAGGGTGTCTGAGCTCAGCATTATGCTGAGCCAGTGACCGATTTACTGCCACAATGAAACACATGCCACGTTTCTTCTGTATCATTTTGTTGTATTTTTATTATTGTGTGTCCTTGTGAAGTGAATAAATGTCTTTTCTTTCTTCTCTTCTTCTTTCTTCTAAGTGAAAGGCCATCAATAATAGAAATTACTGCTTAGTTACATTCGGCGCTCTTTTCCTTCAGAAATGTGGTTTGTTGCAATCATTTCATGGAATTAAAGCCGATTTGAGTAAAGTTTCATTAAATAAATCATTAATTAAAGATTTAAATTTGCTAACATGCCAGGGTTTACCCATCTCGGTTTTCCTTGTGAAATGGCGACGTGCGCCTTGTCTTGTCTGCGTTGAGTCTGCCTCTTACTTAACCATCTGACGAGTCCCAGAAGAACAAGCACTTCTATAGTTTCCCTGATGTGCAGCAATAATTATTAACAATTGACTGAATATGACTATTTAATATGAATATGACTAATATGACTTTTTCTTTTTGACTGAATAGCCAATACTATTTGTATTATTATTATTATTCTCTTTATTTATCTTGAATCTTAAGCTAGGTTTTATAATATTTGTATAAAAAGTAAAATACAATATCACTATAAAAATACAAACACTATAAAAACCTAGCCTAGGGTGCCACCGGTAGTGGGGCAGAGCTCAAGCTACCGGTGGTTAGGGCCGCAGAGAGAGGAACCTCCTGACGATGCGCGCCATGTCCAGGAGTACCGCCTTCTGTATCTGACTCTTGATCCAGCCATCAAGCGAGAGTCTCTTGAGGTGTTGGTCGAGACTCTTCGCTATGAGCCCGTTCGCAGAAACAACTATCGGCACAATGATCATCGAGTCAACATCCCACATGGCGGTCACCTCGTGAGCCAAGTCAAGGTACTTGCTGAGTTTGTCCTTCTCGGCCTTCACGAGGTTCTCGTCATGGGGGATGGTGATGTCGACGAGCACTGCCCGGTGCTGCGATCGATCTGTCAGCACGATATCAGGCTTATTGTTATTATTATTATTATTATTTTATGTCAATTGACTGACAAACCGGCAGACGGTCCACCTGATGGAAAGTGGCCACCGCCGCCCATGGACATCTGCAACACCAGAGGTGCTGCCAATGCATTGCCAGTTTAGGGGGAATGGGGAATGGGGATGGGATGGGGACGAGGAAATAGGCCTCCGGATCTCGTCACTCACCGTACGAAACGCAATAGCAGGCTATTACTTTACGCCGATATTCTGTGAGAGTGTGGTACTACCCCGGTCGAGCCCGCCCGTAATCATCTAGTGAGGATTACTGTTAGGCTCTACCACTACAAAAAGGACATGAAATGTTATATTTCAAATTGTTTTTGATAATTAGAGATCTTACATCTTCATCTTTATACTTGAGTGTGGGGATTGTCTACATCTACATTTAACATAGATGATTCTTTGTTTTAATTATAATTTTTATTATTATGACCCTTAGAGACTTTATATATCTCTAAGACTATATATACATATCCCTTATTATTATTTATTATAATTAATTTGTGCCCATTAAATTTTGTTTGTTGCACTTTTTATGTGTTACTGAGTTTCTTGCGACGTTTCTTCTCAGCAGATGTCACCTTTCGAAGCGTTGGTAGTTTTAGACATGTGAAAGAGCCCTTGTGGCCTAATTGTAATATATTCTCATTTTCATTTTTCATTTTCAACACTTTCATTGCCACTTTATTTTTAATAGTAACCTAGGGCGTCTTCGACAGGTCGCCACTTCACCACTTCCCATATCGACCAGTTCCTCCATTCCCACATTGTCCAATTCCTATATGACCAATTCCCAAATTGACAAATTTCCTAAATGATCAATTCCCACATTGTCCAACTCCGATAAGTATGACAAATTCCCAAATTGACCAATTTCCTATATGACAAATTCCCACATCGCCCAATTCCCACACTGATTAATTCCGCAAGCTCACACTCACTCCAATACACACACAAACACACATGCCTTTATTGTGTTATAATAGTGAACTCTTTTCTTCATTATCTTATTTATAAATGTAATTTGCGTAAGGAAACATTATAAAACGCACACAAACTCACAGCACATATCACAGTTAACACATACACGTTATTATTTTTACTATGACTAAACCTCTTGACTTTTCGCACGTCTATCCTAACCTTGAGTTCACTGAAAATCAGCGTCGTGGTGCCCTCGTAACTATATCTCGACAAAGCTGAGTGGACGCCATTTTTGCAAACCTCAATTTTCTTACCTTTTATAATAATAATAATAATAATAAATCAGGGGACAATCTTTTACAAAATCTAGTCCCAAAGTAAGCACTAAAGGCTTGTGTTATGGGTACTAGACGAAGATATACATACTTATATAGAGAAATAAATACTTAAATACCATCAGTGTATCTCGATGGAAAGATCGTCAGCTGGTCACCTTGTTTTCTTCTCATGACGACCAATTCTCAATCGGGAGGATATGGCAAAAAGAAAACAAAACTACTACTTTGGGACGTTACCGCTGCTCAACCCACCCACGGATCCGCAGCTGACATTCACGAGGCTTCATGATACAACTCACTGAATCATTGTACGAGTTATCGCCCGGGAGGAAATGATAAACCAAATTTATCCCTGGCTCGGGTACTATTAGATCTGTGTTTGCAAAATAAACGTATTTCTTCTTCTTCATCATCTAATTAATATTCTTTACTAGTGGACCCACCACAGCTTCGCCCGCGGTATTTTCCATACAAACTATATCACCCCTTTAAGTATGTAATGTCAAAAAGTCCCGCCTTAGTGCACCTCTAAGGTATTCGAGGAATATCTCCTTCAAATTTCAAACCTCTAGGACAACCCGTTTAGGCTGTGCGTTGTCTATAAGTGAGTCACGGTACTGTTTTATATGTATTGATTTAAAATCCAAAATGTGAACTTTATAATTCTGTTCACAGATGAGGGGGGACGCTGCCTGCCGGCCTTTGCTGGCCGCAAGCTAGGGGAAATCTGCAACCGTGAAAACCAGTGCGAAGCAGGGCTAGTCTGCGAGGAGGTTGTTCCAGGTCAGTCATCAGTTCTACCATTCAAACGAGAGCGAATCCATCTTATTATATTACATTTAAAGCAGTGAGTCAACCTGTGAGTTGCGACTACCAGGGAGGTTGCAAACCCTTGCTCAGAGGGCCCCTGACGCCACGGTATGCCGTTTTCCATACATTTCGTCGGCTACAGTCGTCACTCGGCGTCTGTGGCACGCTGTTCAACCGTGGCGTTCAAAAGGTTCAATACCTCGTCACAGAAACCACTAGAAGAAACTTCATCAGTATTTTACCCTCAAATGAAATACAGATGTAGTGCATAATTAGTTTCCATCGTGTTTTATCGGAAAAGTTCGTATTTATCATGCTCTCTCAATTAGCTTCAGTACCCATCATACCATGCTGTCATTTTTCATTTTGACATTTAACACTAAATAATAAAGTTTCATATTAATGAATATAAACATGTCACTCATTGAATACAATAATTAATTGACACTTCGGGTCCCGTCGTCATCCGATTGAGATCCGAGTTTTACCGATGGAAACATATTATTCACTATATCTGTACAGATCGCGTGTAAAATGTTTGGCACTTGTTTCACTTTTGAGATGTTAGATAACCGAAGCCAAAATATCGAGGTTACTACGAGGAAACTAGGTCGGTGAAATTGGGTGAAATATAATGAATCCAGATAAAACATTCCGTCAAAACTGACATAACTTGGGTTGCGAAAATGAAATGCGAAGCGTTCTTATGCCTAATGATCTTTCGCCAAAATGAATAATGCGATTTTTTTTGGGAACCATTTTGCGATATTTTTTCCACAATATAAATTAACCAGCTTTTTAATTTAACTGACGAGCATGCAAGAACTTAATGAGAGTAAACGAAGCGAAACCATCAGGATCGGATGGAAATCCGTGGCCTCTGCCTACTCCTTTGGGAAACATGTGATATATGTATTTTTCATTCCATAGGTGAGATGCACGTCTGCCGCCCCCCAACTCCTGGCCGCAAGCAGTACAGTGAGGACTGTAACGCCTCTAGCGAATGTGACATCACCCGAGGGCTCTGCTGCGTCATGCAGCGCAGACATCGCCAGAAGGCACGAAAGGTGAGACTTCATCAGCATCACCCGTAATACGTCCATTACATAGGCCCCCGAAGGTCAAATGACTTTTTGTGGAGTTTACTCTTTAAGAATCGATTTTCATATATAAGCCCGGGGTATGAAAAATTATGGGGAGTAAAATCAAAGTACGATGTCACACTGTCACACGGTACGGAGTCACACGATGTTAGCCGAAGATGCGTCGGTCGCTTCGCATTGCATACAGATATAGTGAATAATGTTTCCATCGGTAAAACTCGGATCTCAATCGGAAGACGACGGGACCCGAATTATCAATTAATTATTGTATTCAATGAGTGACATGTTTATATTCATTAATATGAAACTTTATTATTTACTGTCAAATGTCAAAATGAAAAATGACAGCATGGTATGATGGGTACTGGTTTATTTTATAATCCTTCGTAAGGAGTAAACTCCTGTCGTGCGTCGGAGCTGACACACAAACACTTTTTTTCACACTCCTCTTAAATAAAAATATACAATGTTTCAATTTAATAACTGACATTGATTTCGAATTTTTCTGATGGTTTTTCATGTGTTTTATCCTATTTCAGATCCACGTTTTTGCTATCCGGTATCCGGCCGGATAATAAAATCATGTTCGAATAGGTCGGATACCGGATAGTAACCGAAGATCTCAAAAGAAGGATATGCCTATCAGTACAATTCGTGTAAAAATCTCAGAGAAGGTTGTCAAACACCGGCGCCATGGCTTACCCACAACCTATTGCTAATGTCTTAGTTCTTACGACATACATACAAAGGTCTAATATTGCTTGATTCACACGCTATCATATCATTGTGGATGGTGTGGTCGGTGGTGCTGTGATCTCATACCGCACGATGCGGGAGGGCATTTTTTCAATTATAACAGTGTCACTTAAATAGGTGACATGGACGGTGGTTGACATGCGACTGAACCTGAGATGGTGTCAGATTCGCGTTTTGACACCTCAACGCAAACAACGCGAAGATTGCTTTGAGCAGGTCCTTATTATATATTTCAATGTCTCTAAGGTCCGTTCGCCAAGAGTTGATAAAAAAAGTAAAAAGTCAGGGCTTCTTAACTCACTACAAATAGCGGCCCGCTAATTATTTTTATCATATCAACGCGTTTTAAACATGTGTCATAGATAAAAAAAGAACTTTTTCGTTTCTTTTCTGCTAGTGCAGATTTATGTGATATTTGACATTATATAAGACATTAATTTGCAATATGGCGATTGTGTATATGAACAAAACAATTCTTTTTATTCTCCGCATTCCGCCCGGCGGGCATGACACCGAATTGACAACATCTGCGTCCCTCGTACCACGAAACACAACTACCCGTCATACATTTTGCGATAGTTAAGCGACAGTCGCTATTTCGAAACGATATCATAATATTTATCAACTCTCGGCGAACAGACTTTAATAAATATCATTATTAAGTAGGTATCACAAATTTACATAGCTAAATGAAACCTATAAAGCATGATATTCTCAAATGAGCTACTGAAACTTCCTCGTCGCGAACGCAAATGGTAATTTTAACTTGAGGATAATTCATCTCAACGAAACAATAACGCGAACTTCAAAAACTCTGCTAATTTGATTCCCAGTTTCTTTTCTGACGTTAGCAGGAAAAATCAGAGTTTCTTTCCTGCTGCTCAATTACGTAACACCAATTGGCATCGCTTTCGCGAAAAGTAAACCAATTGTACCCTTATTTACATCGAGTGAAGACTAAATTGGTTTGCATTTCGAGCCAAACCGATACCAATTGTATTACGTAATTGAGCTGCGGTTGAAGTGGTTCGTTTTAAATAATATTTGGATATGATACTTGAAAGTTTTCCGTAGCCTATTTATAAAATAATGCAAATGCGACCTTTTCGAACGGGAAATACTTTGGTAATTTCTTCAAAACTTTCATAATGCTTTGATAAATTAATTTACGTATTTTTCTTTTTAAATGTTGAAAGCACGAATGCGAGCTTAGTTCGGTAAATAAGCATTAACGAAGTTAACATTTCATGGATTAACTTTGAAGTTAACTTTAAAAATTGTGGGACTCATTAACTCCCGTTAAAACAATTAAAAGACTGTTAATGTTTAATAAAATACCTACTATTTCCCAAAAGGACACCGCGCGGGCCGTATATTGATGTTTATAAAGTGGAATCTCAAAATAATTAGGTATTACTACAAACTCTAATAATGTTACAAATCTAAAATCTAATCTAATCTGTAATCATCTTTCATACATTTTTCATGTCTTGCCCGTCCATACATACATTTTTAGGGTTCCGTACCTATAAAGGAAAAAACGGAACCCTTATGTGTCTGTATATCTGTCTGTCTGTCTGTCCGTCTGGCACAGCCAATTTTCAACGAAATTACTGTACCGAATGATTTGAAATTTGGTACACAAATTGTGTGACATATCAAATGAAAGGTCTCGTTGTGAGAATCTTTAACATATTTTTTTTAGAATTTTAAAATAATATTTGGAAATTATTGACGAAAATATGCGAAAATTAACCATTTCCCCCTTATCAACGAAAGTAAGGGGCCTACAATTTTGAAAAAAATACAGTTAATAGTTCTTTACCTATCGATTACAGGAAAACCTATAAGAAGTCTATGGTATTTAAAGTAACATAGGAAATTCCAGATAATCATGTACGGAACGGAACCCTACCCACGCGAGTTTAAAGAAATTAAAGCACTAACGCAACGACATATAAAATCCAATTTCTATCACGAGTTAAACGAAGTTAACGCTCTTAGTATCGGATTAGCGTTTAACGAAGTTTACTATTTGATTAACGGTGCCCAGCTGTGTAACAATAAAATAATTGGAGAGACATGTATGACGCATTTTTTCTCAGAGCTGCGGCTACTTCAAGGAGCCTCTGGTCTGCATCGGTCCGGTGGCCACTGATCAGATCCGCGAGTTTGTGCAGCATACCGCTGGCGAGAAACGCATCGGCGTCTACAGACTGCACTAAGCGCAATTCGGACCGCGGCCGCGAAGTAAACAGATAAAAAAAATTAAATCTTTTGTTGAACCAAATCTAGTTTCAGTCTTAATTTTAAGCGTTAAAGTTGGAATTGCTTTGGTTTTGATTTTGAAATGTTTTTAGGTTAGATTGAGGTTTTGTCACGCGCGTGAGACAACTACATTTTTGACACGGTTCAATTAATACTTATTGATATAGTAGCGCCAATTGGAAAGTGTGTACGCTAAATTTAAAAATCGCGAAACTTGAAATAAGAAACGACGTTTCTAATTTTAAATTTAGGGAATTTTAAATTTAGGCGACGCCATTTTGAATTGGACCCAGTCTATGTCAAAAAATATTGAACGTAATATAAACATCAAGTAATCCTCCTTTTTAATCATTATTCAAAAGAAGAGGACAGCTGGAAAAGCGGGAGAATTAAAAAAAGGAAAAAATGTTTGAGCCAACATTAAGGTCTAGGTACGGATGGTTTTTTTTTATATATTTATGTCAGGACTATCATTTGTTTACTTCACGTGGCGCCTGAAACGTTTTGCTTTTTAATGAAGAGTAAAATTTTAAGAGTTGTCTATGATTTTTTAACAACAAAGTTAACAGCTCTTAATATTTTCTTCTTAATTTTGTAATAACGAACATTAACTAAAAAATATATACGCGTCGAATTGAGAACCTCCTTCGGTATTTTTGAAGTCAGTTAAAAATATGTCGAGCTGTCATTTTATCTAATTAGATAGTTGATGCAGTTACAGTATACCTAGGTCAAAATGAGATAGAAATATATTTGTCTCACTCTAATAAATACTTATTCAACATAGCCCAAAGGGGCTACTAAATACTTTTAATGTGCGTTATTACAAAAATGAAATGATAAAAAAATGAAGATATAGCTTTTGAAAACGGTCGCCGACTTAGCACACATTAATTTATTTGAAGCTTAGAGAAAATAAATAAAAAGAGGTAGTGAGCGAGACATATCAATTTTATTTAATGATATATGTATGTGTAAAATTAGATAAAAAAATAAATTAATGGTTTAATATTCTATTCTTATGAATGTCATAAAATTGCGTCTTAATAGATTTTCATGTTTAATAATTACGGTTAAATAAATTAGAATTAATTAAATTAAGTCTTCAACGATTGAAACATATACATATCCTACTGGCTGAGGCATTTATATCTATATATAGTTCTAATATTGGTGTTATAATATTATAAACATAAACATATCATATATTTCTAAAATAAGCAGCTCTTTAGAGTAAAATGTAAAATAAACCATTCTTTTCGCTTATTTTAAATTTAAAATCAAAATATGCTAGGTTCCTAGATAAACATATCAGTATGTTTTGTTAATAAATATTATTAATTATAATTAGATATAATAATTAATAAAATCACGTTTTAAGACAACACGTTTCCTCGGTCTGTTATTGAACTAGCCTAAGACTTAGATGGTGTCTATTTTCTGAGATTGTTTATATTTTCAAAAAAGATATTATTCTGTCAAACTTCTAATTGCTGTTGAAGATATGAGATATCATTCTTTTTCGATCATTTTATTTTTATAAAATAAAACTGGTTATGGCCTAAGCCAATGTCATATGCGTATTGTTGTTAGCATAAAGTACTATGCGTACTTATGATGTACTTGTGTATTAAATATATTATTATGTGTTAATTATATAAATTATGTCAGCAGTGTAGTTTTTTTCCATACCCATTAGTTTTCGAACCCGTATTAAGGATATCATGAACGTAGCAAAAAACCTATGTAAGTAACCATTTTTATTGTTTGGTAAATGTATTGTTTTCTTTGGTGTCAATTTATTATTTTTCGTATAGAAATTAATAATGGTGATCTCTAAATTTAGTTTGAATCTATCTCAAAATTATAAAACATATATCGTTATAACTTTTTGCAGAAAAAACCTGTCAAGATTGTTTAAATTATTTCTAATACAAAAAAAAATTAAGACTTTTAGCCCGTTAACATAAAATCGTACACAACCTATTTTTTATTGCATTTAAATAATAAGATGTTTTGCCCATTGCACTATAATATTGAAATATCATCAGACAATATTATGTGTACCAAATTCCAGCCTGTTCCAATCAGGGAAACTTGTTCAAAATTTGACTTCCAAGATTTAAATCAAGTACCAAGCTAAACCACAGCTGAACAAAAGCTTGTACAGTACGGTTAAAATCACATAACGATTCGACTTCTCTCGGCTATTATCGGCTAAAGCCGGAGACGAAAACGACACAAGTTACATTGCTGCGATTTCTTTTAGGTAGCATTCAACTTAAAGTATCGTAAACGCAATGTATATCACCTGTCATGATGACATTACAAGTAGAACTAAGAAGTTTACAGAAGCCATATGGACATGCATTATTATTGATGTATATAAATATACATATAATATAAAACATATTCATGATTATTTTTTAAATTAATAATTACTGTTTTACGTAAGGTACTTAACAGTACGATATTTGTCATGCGTCTACTATACTGTCTAAAAAAAGTCACTAATTATTTTTCTTATCTATCTATCTACATATATAAAAATGAATTGCTGTTCGTTAGTCTCACTAAAACTCGAGAACGGCTGAACGGATTTATCTTATCTTAGTCTTGAAATGTTCGTGGAGGTCTAGGGAAGGTTTAAAAGTACATAGGTTACTTAAATTATTATTCTTCGCAGACGAAGTCGCGGGCACCAGCTAATTTCAATATAAAGATTGTGTTACTTTAGAGCTATTAGGAGGTTTTGTTGCTCATATCCTTCTGTTGTATTGTTTTTAATAAGATAACAGGTAATAAATTTAAAGGTCATATCTGTAATTTGATATACTCTATGTGAAAAATGAGGGATACCGACAATAACCGAGGATGGCCGAATGGTGAACTTATTTTAATAGTACTGTAAAAATAGAACATTATTTAATAAATTATTATTATGAATTATTATAAAATGAGAAAGGTTTTTGAGAGTTTCTTTAAACTTAGATTTTATACTCAATGGAGCCAATTCGAAACTGTATTCGCTAAATTAAAAAGCAGCTAAACTTAAAATAAGAAATTTCACACTCGATTTTGAAAGCTTGGTGCTATACAAAATTGACATTGACGTTTCTTATTTTAAGTTTGGGCAATTTAAAATTTAGACGACTTCGTTTCGAGTTGGCCACATTTTTAATTAAAGAGCTTTTTTAATGCATATAATTAAAGAGGTTTTTTTTATGCAGTGGGGACAATTCGAAAGAGTCTTCGCTAAATTAAAATGTGACTAAACTTAAAATAAGAAATTGAGATTGACGTTCCTTATTTTAACTTTAGGGAACTTGAAATTTAGGGGACACGGTTTCGAATTGGCCCCAAAATGACAATTAAATAATGCACATTTTTAAAGAGCTTTTTATTAAGTATTGTTTCATTAGGTCTAACATTTAGTGTATTCTGTACTTATTTTCTAACATCTTATTTAATATCTAACAATTTTAAACATATTTTACTAAAATATAAGTGCTTCTTCTAACAGTATAGAAGTATAACTATTTTTTTTTACCATTTATGCACTTGATTTATATACAAAAGCTAAACACTGAACTTTTTCTCTTTTAACACAAGAGGTCAGCATCGTCGTCATCAGCAATGTTGTTTGTGTCTCGTCCTTAAATTCGACGCTGAAACATGATTTTGGTATTCTGTAAGTTACACCAGCGCTCAAAACAGCGGCGAATGAACCTAGCAATAATAAACGGTACATAAACGTCATAAGAACTTGGACGCATGCGTCATTACCGTGGTTCTGGTATAGTGCGACGGTAGCTCAGCGGCGAACAAACTTATAAAGTCAGCTGCCCCAGTTCATATTGCATTGAAATAAGGTCTTCTGTTGCTCGATCCACATGACAGGTTGGCAAGACATCAACGACGAGTTCTGAGTGAATATTACAGGCTATAGTGCCACTGCCGCTGCTTGTTTCAAGAAACTACAGTTACAATCAAAAACTGACATCACCAATGACAGATCCCAGACCCTCTCCTAATTAACCTCTTACATCTTCCTCGTAAAAAAAAGAACAAAAATTAGGCAGGTGAGGCAATGGCATCGCGTGGCATAAACTCAATACAATTAAATACTAATAAAATAATGATCTATGATAATAATATGATAAAATAAAAATAATATGATAGATAACTTTTAATTTTATTGGGGCAAATGAAAAGCATATTTCATTTGCCCCAATAAAATTAAAAGTTATCTATAAATTAAATAATATACATCTGATAATAAGTTACCATGTATACCTACTTGAAGTGTTGCCTCTTTGCCTCATAGTGGGCGGGACTGAGCTAGTCCCCAGGCGCGCCACGTGCGGATTGGGGACTTCACACCCATCTTTGAATTACTTCACAGATGTATGCATCCATATGCTTAAAACCGGGACTGAACCCTCCACCCTCAGCACTAGAGGCATTACATTGCACTCCAACTCTGTTATCAAAACTAGAAAAAATGGGCCCAATGCGAAACGATGTCGCCTAAATCTAAATTTAAACCGCACTAAATTTAAAATAAGAAAGTTATATTCGATTTATATACTAAATCGAATTTGACGTTTCTTATTTCAAGTTTAGCTACTTTTAAATTTAGCGAACACACTTTCGAATTGGCCCCAAATTACTGTCTAACTAAACAGCCATTTCATTTTCATTTAAAACAAAACTATTAACCCGTCGAATGTGTATGATAAGGATCCTTACTCGTACTCCTGTCTACTTTTACGCTATTTTATGCCGTATTCTTAAAGTAGAAAGTCTACAATTCTATTTAAACTAAAGTAATCAGGATCCTAAACAAACACAGACAGGTTAAAATAACCACCTCAAAGTAACCTCTGTACAGTTGAAATCCAATGAACTAGTCTCTTGTATAAGTAAAAATAATTAATTCACAACAACTAAAAAACACGCTTTGGTCAGATCAGCTCGATGGTACCAAATTATTGTATTATCATCCGAATTGCATACACTTGCAATGTTTCAAATCGTTACGACAGTTATAAGTAGGTTAAAATTGACTTTGGGATATCTTTTTACCCGACTGCGCCACGCCATAAAGAGGATACAGAGTTTAACTGTCCATGTATGAATCTACATAATGTGACAAAAATCGCATGTTCCACTTAAGCTCCTGAACTACTGGACTGATTTTAATAAATGTGGCATCATAATTATGATTCGTGAAAAACGTGCGAGTGTCACAGGCTTTATAAGAATTCTAAGGGTGCGTCATAGGAGCAAAAATGCTTTTACGTCGCCAGTCATTTTTTATTAACTCGTTTTTGTGTTATTAACCATAATAAGGATATGGCGGCGGGGGTGGGCCGAAAAAGGGTCCAGGCGGAGGCGGGGGAGGGTAGAAGCCATTCCCGTAGCCGTAGCCGTAGCCGTAGCGACGACCGAAGCCGATTACGCCGATGCCGCCGATTCCGCCGCCGAAGCCACCCCCGTAACCACCGCCGTAGCCGCCACCCAAGTGAGATGAGGAAAGCTGAAAAATGAAAATTATGATATATATATATATATGATGTGACTCTTCCACCTGTTGGTAAGCGGCAAGTGATTTGACTCAGTGAGTGAGCTATTTGCAGTGGCAGAGCCACACAGTAATCCTCACTAGATTATTACTGTTCGAATGGGCCGGCTCGACCGGGGTAGTACCACACTCTCACAGAATATCGGCGTAAAGTAATAGCTTGCTATTGCATTTCGTACGATGAGGGACGAGATCCGGAGGCCTATTCCCTCATCCCCATCCCATCCCCATTCCCCATCCTCCCTAGACTGGCAACGCATTGGCAGCACCTCTGGTGTTGCTGATATCCATGGGCGGCGGTGACTACTTTCCATCAGGTGGGCCGTCAGCTCGATTATCAGTCAATTGAAAAAAAAAAGTGACAGTGCGACACCATTTCCGAAACTATTTCTTACGAAGATCTTTAAGACGCTGACAAGAGCCAATGACCTTTAGTGATCGGTCACTGTCTGTTTGCACGAGAAACACTTTGAGGTTATTTGCATGGGGACAATCGAAAATGGATGAATTACGAGTATATAAGTACACACTACACGTAAAATATAAATTAGTCAAGTTTTAAGTATGGGCGTGATGCAATAGTGTTATTAATTATAGACACATAAGTTAAAAAAATGAAGACATAGAACTGTTTAAAGAGGATTTCAGAAGTAACTTCACGATTTTTTCTATTGTATTGATTTCATCAAATCATGTTTTATAAATACGTAGGTTTTCAATAATATAAAGAATATGAACATGTACTTTTTTTGGCTTTGCCAAATCTTAATAGTTTTTCTTATTGTCAGCGCCTTAAGGCACATACAGTAGGTATAAGACTTTCTAATTGTCTGATTTCGCAAAAGCAGCCTAAGAACTTCGTAACATATATTTTTTGTGATATTAAAGGTCTTAGATAAAAAAATATATAAATACCAGATACTACAGATTTCAAATATACCAAAATAAATCTAAATTTAAATCTAATTCTACGGCTTTTCTTTATTTTTAACCCTTATAGGGTTATTATCTTTGTCCCGCTGTCTATCTGTCTGTCTGTGTTTCAAGACCTTTTTTCTTACGAACCGGTAGAGATATCAAGTTGAAATTAATATCAAATACTCAGGTCTGTAATCTCTTAGAGCTGTGAAAAAATCAATCTTCTGCGTCACCGCAATCAAAAGATATGGCCGTTTATGCCACATATATTGATACTCGCAAGGTGCGGTCTGTTTTTCGTAGATACGTGCGGGACCCTCGGCGCGCGAGTCAAACTCGCACTTGACTGGCTTTTTTTTTCTTTACCTTCCAAGAGCGTCCTGTTGGCGCGTAAGAAATAAGTATTCGAGCATTCTGGGTCTAGTGCCACACCCCTATATAAATCTCTATCCGAATTCATATTTCAAGCTTAGCGAATTTTCAATTTAGCGAACACACTTCGAATTTGCCTCAGTTATACAGTAAATATTTTCTCTAAATTCTATTTTTCCTGTAGTTTTCTCCAGGGAAATATACGTAACTTGACGCACGCTTCTATATGTACCATTCAAATTAAGCGATCGATTACATAAACGCGATTCTTCCTATTCGTGATGCCCATACAATATGGATTCCACACAACTGTAGTTTACTGCGTTCGTGATTCTACACAGCCGTTATTTTAACGCAATCGGGATTCTTCCTATTCGTGATTCTACTCAATATGGATTCCACACAACTGTAGTTTACTACATACGTGATTCTACACAGCCGTTATTTTAACGCAATCGGGTTTCTTCCTATTCGTTATTCTACACAATATGGATTCCACACAACTGCAGTTTATTATATTCGTGATTCTACGCAGCCGTTATTGTAATGCAATAATAGCGTTTCATTCAATAATTGGGTATTAATCGGGAACTTACCATTATGAGTACTTGATAAAATTAATATATTGTAAATAACGGCTGTGCAGAATCACGAATGTAGTAAACTTCAGTTGTGTGGAATCCATATTGTATGGGAATCACGAATAGGAAGAATCGCGTTTGCGTAATCGATCGCATAATTCTACCATTCGTACCACGTTAGTTTGCGTCTGTGAAGTTAGCTACTAGCCGTAACCGGGTTAACGGGTGCAGTGGCAGGTGATCTCACTCCGCACTCGGTACGCTCGGGCATCGGACAGCTCGGAGCTGTATCGCAGTAGGTTGCCGCTCGCTCGCTCACTCGCTGACCGATTCGTGCGTTGTCGAGTATGGGTATGTTAGGTGTTGTTGAGTGACGCGGATAAACTGACAACCGCAGCGTACATAAAATAACACGTTTTATGCGACGGAGAGAAGACATGATTAGGCATAATGTTCGTACCTAAACGGATTTGTTCGGTTTTATTAGACACTGATTATTCTGCACGTAAGCACTATTCATTAGGTAAACTCTATTCTGTGTGGGGGGATCGCGCGGAATAGGTAATGACCTACCCTTGACCTGTACCCGCACCGTACATGGCTCGGCTAACTTCACAAACGCAAACTTACGCGGTGCGAATTGTACTTGTTTACGCATGAAAATTGAAAAATGTACTCACTTGTAACAAAGCTAACAAAGCCACTAACAATAACATAAGTTTGACACACGCCATTTTGTTTTTAAATATCGTCAGGCTGTCTTAGCAATTTGATTTCGTTTACGCAATATTTTAAGAGTTCCTCTTTTATATGGAAACCCTTGCTAACTTAGTTTTACTGCCATATTCTCAAGGCATAGATTTTATGACCATAATTTTAAAGCTTATAATCGAATGTGTTAAATTTTTCTAACGACAGAGATCATGTTTCTGTCGTGTCGGTTTGTTTGTTTTAGCAAATATATGTAAAGTAAAGAATGAATCTGCGCCTTGTTTTATAATTTATGAGAATTTTTAGTTATACAAGAATCTATGGAAAATCCGTATTTATATATATAACAAATATGTTTGCTACTGGCGTAGTTATAATATAGATAAAGTGTATATATCACTAGGGATTTTCCATAGATTCTTGTATGACTAAAAGTTCTCATTCTACTAATATTATTTTGACGACGCGGTTAGCCTAGTTGGTAGTGACCCTGCCTCCGAAGCTAGCGGTCGCGGGTTCGATCCCCGGTAAGGGCAAATATTTGTGTGAGCACGAATGTTTGTTCCTGAGTCTTGGATGTTTACGTATAAGTATGTATATCGTCGTATAGCACCCATAACACATGCCTTTAGAGCTTACTTTTGGGACTACATCGATTTGTGTATAGATTGTCGCCTGATTTATTTATTCTTTATAGGAAATAATTTGTCGGGCAACTTTAAATTCAATCAATCAAAATTAATAGGTTAGCGACTGTCGCCCGTAATTAGTAGCCATTTAGTAATTTAGCCCGTGGCGCAGCCTGCCTTCAAGCCGATTCCTGACGGCTTTACCGAGCTAGAAAGCTACGGCTAGCTGTCAGTGAAGTCCATATTACTCTAACTAAATGTTAGACGCACGTACGGTTCTAATTCTTCCGGCTTCCATTAGGAAATATTTGACGCTTCGCCACTGCTACCTACTTATTTAGGTTAAGTTAGGTTAGTATTTTTTGCCGCTAGATTAAATACTACCAGCCAGCTAATACATTTTCTTAATGTAATATATTGTATAAGCCCCGGCACATAAGTTGAACCAAAATGGCGGTCGTCCGCGCAGGTACAACCATGGTTACGCGCGGCCCCTCGCGTCGCACCTCATACCGCACTTCGATTGAGACCCGAAAATGTCTTCTGCGCATTCAAGGTCATAGTTCAACTTACGTGCCGCAAAGTAACATGTACGTCGTGAATTTAAAACCAATGACTGCATGATAACCTTTGTAACCACTGCATTTATTGTTTACACAAATTGTATTGATATAATGAACAAGCTATAGTAAATATAAATATATTAACATCTATTTTAGCACCAACATCATGCAGACACTTTTTATGCACAGAAAATATAAGACGTAGATACTTACTACCTGTCCCCCGCGTAGATCGAATGTGGTTAATCGTTTGACCGCCAAGCATGTCTGAGAAATAACACGAATTTCAACTTTAAGTGAAGGTTGTGAAGGACTTTTTTACTCTGTAACCGCTGATGGCTGCAGCCGACTGTGGCGGTCAAAAGGTTAACAATATCATGGGTTTAATTTTTTTTGCACGGATCCCTATTTCTGTTTCTAAAATAAAAGTAGCCTAAGTTACTCCTTATAACATCTGATATCTGCCAGTGAAAGGACCGTCAAAATCAAATCAGCCATTTTGAAATTTTTTTTAGCCGGAACAAACCGACAGATAGAAAAAACATAAAAATTTGTGATTTTGTCATAAGTACCTACAGTATATTCTTTCATTATGTATTTAGTAAAAAGCTATTATTTTGAATTTACAAACAGACACTTTAATTTTATTTATTTGTATATTGTATGCATTCGTAATTATAAATGCGACAGTAACTCTGTTTGTTACGTTTTCACGTCTAAACCGCTGAACCATTATTGATTAATTTTGGTATAGAGATAGATTTAACCTTGGAGAAGGATACAGGCTACTTAAATAATTATTCTACGCAGACGAAGACGCGTGCACCAGCTAACTATATATATATATGTAGGTATGTATGTAGTATAGATAGATTATATCAAGGCAGTACTGTTACACCGCGCATTCAAACAAACATGGCACGCTAGTGTATGTTCGTCTTACTCATCCGAAAAGCCCCTAAACCCAATGACGATGACCCTGGTGTTTCCCAATCATCTCGTTTAGATCTCCGCTAATTGTTTATCTATACGTATGGTACAAGTGTAAGGAAAAAGCGGAATATGAATTTTATTTACGAAGTTGTTTGGTTCAATAGTTGGTATATTTGACGCCTGCCTCCGAAGCTAGCGTCCCGGGTTCGATCCCCGGTAACGGCAAATATTTGTATGATGAGCACGAATGTTTGTTCCTGAGTCTTGGATGTTTCCTATGTATTTAAGTATTTATTTCTCTATGCAACTATGTATATCGTCGTCTAGTTACTAACCTATAACAGGAGCCTTTAGAGCTTACTTTGGGACTAGATCGATTTGTGTAAAGATTGTCCCCTGATTTATTTATTTATTATTTATTAATTTTAATTATTTGCGCTTGAGACAGGAAGGAGCCCATTTTTTATTTAATAAATAAATATCGTCATGCATATTTATTAATTTATTAAATAACAAAATGAGCTTATAGTAAAATACTAAACGCCTAAATTGCTAGCACAAGGAATACAGAAAACAAAGTACACACCTTGTACAAACAGTAATTCAATACATAAATATAAATACATACATATTATCACGCCCGAAATCCCTAATGGGGTGGGCAGAGCCACAAGACTACTTGTGGCCACGTTCGATTAATTAGTCCTAAGATGGTATGATGAACCGTATGGTGACAGGTGATCAGCCCATCGCCCATACAGATAGTCCACCATATTGGAGAGGACCCGTCCCTTAGTCGACTTTTACGACATGCTAAGATGATAAGCATCTGCACGCATTCTTTGCTATTTCTTCACTCCCAGTGCAGCAGAGGAGCTTAGGGAGGAGGAGGAGGAGAGGAGGATAAATATAAAACAGAATCTTAACTCACTTATAGACAACGCACAGCCTAAACGGGTGGTCCTAGAGGTTTGAGATTTGCAGGAGACATTCCTCGAGTACCCTAGAGGTGCACTAAGGAGGTATATTTTTAAATTCCATCCCTAAAGGGGTGATAAAGTTTGTATGGAAAATACCGCAGGCGAAGTTGTGGCGGATCCACTAGTTGCCTAGACATAAAATAGATGAGTAATAATGTAAATACAGTGAAATATTCAGACACTTATATCGACTGTGGAAATTTCAAATGTCGTAAGGGACATTTTGAGGAAATGTCAAAATTTCCATTACGATATTTGAAATAAGGGTCATTTTGTCGAAATGTCAAAATGTCCTTTACGATTCCACAGTCGATATGGTTAATGCCAATGGTTAGCAAACACATCAGCATCCTGTACCATGAATCTATCGGAAATACTGCTTGATGCCGATACGAGTAAAAGGGACCGAGCGATAGTTTTCTATTACGAGAACGGTTTGCTTAAACTCCTATAAAACCAACTTGGGAGGTATAATGTACTGAAACACTTTATCTACAGCCATATCATAAAACCTCCAAAGTGTAATCAAAAATCGTAGGAAATGATCACCATTTTGACAACCAATTAGGTAAAACGAGTGCTGCAATGTTATTCCCGTATCGTTTTTAGTATAGAAATGAGATTAAATTTGGAACAGCTGTCAAAACTCAAGTGAGTCTCTATTCTAGTATCCATAGATATTAAAACAGTTATTGATACGAAACGTCAATTGAGTATGTTTTTTTTAATATAAACTGCACAACATTTGATCTCGAGTGACATGAGAATAGAGACTTCATTCGTTTGTCTATGATTTTAAAAAAAATGGTCTTGACGGAGGCTCGAATTGCCGCCATTATGTTGTTGTTTTGCTCAACGAAAGTAGAATTGTTGTTGAATTGAATAGAAAAAGTTGTTTGTAATTTACATTTTAGTTGAAAATATGAATAGTAGTCTTCTCGGAGTGTGTGGGATGTGAAAATGCGCCGGATATCGGAAATATGCAGCCACGATTGCAACAAATAACTTATTGCCAGAAAATATTGTTTTTGAACCCATCATGGAGGATTTATAATATGTGTGTAGATAAAGTTATGTATGCAACTCTGCATAATTTGGCCTTAAAACACTCGTGCGATCTTATTATGAAACTCGCTTATGGCTCGTTTCATGAAAACCGCACTAGTGTTTTAAGGCCTATCATTATGCAACCGTTGCATAAACTACTATTTTGTACTTAAGTAGTTTATTCTGAATAATTTAGTTCAAAATTAAACAGCAAGCTGCAACTCATCATCAATGAGTTGAGGTTTTTGTAGCCTTGAAAGATGGCAGCACTTATTATTAAACCTATTCTTTCTATTTTTATATTTCGTCACAAAATTAACAAGGTAGAAAGTAAAATCAAAAAATATTATAATTCTAATACAAACCATAAAGGTGTTTAAATAACTTCAATATTTACAATTTACTATAGGTAGTTCATTTCAGAAAAAGTCAAATCAGTTTCTTTTATTAAATAAATTCTGGTTTAAACTTAAACAGTGGTATGGTTAACAATAGTCAAATAAGTATCTTTTAATACATACAGTCTAGTTTATAATTAAACAGGAAACATTATGTTTAACACTCATGGTAATGGTACTGGACCTCAGCAACAATCATCCTACATTCATACAGACATAGCATCACGCCCGAAATCCCTAATGGGGTGGGCAGAACCACAAGACTACTTGTGGCCGCGTTCGATTAATTAGTCCTAAGATGGTATGATGATCATCCTAAACTAAATATATCTTTGTACTGTCCGACTACCGTGCGTCACTCTGGATTGGTTTCCGCTGAGAATCAGCGTTGTGGCGTTATCCGCGTCATCCAACGACAACGACGCGCGAATCGCCCAGCAGCCCTAACATGCAAGACACAAATATAAGTTAAACCCGTTTATCTCTATGACTATCTCTTTCGTCAGCACTATAGCGTCGGAGAAGGCGCCGGCGCTAGCCTTGGCACTTTCAGTGAACCTGGGGCCCGTTTCTCGAAGCATATTAGTCTAATAATTATTAGTGTTTTGTTAAATTTTTTCTTTTAATTAACGAGACAAAACACTAATATTAATAGACTAATATGCTTCGAGAAACGGGCCCCTGTTGGTGGGCCGTGTGATACTCATAGCTGGGCACCGTTAATCAAATAGTTAACCTCGTTAATTGTATGTATGTATGTATGTATGTAAACTGTTTTATTTTATGTTAAAGGCGAGCTTATCCCTAATGGGATCTCTTCCAGTTAACCTTGGAGTTGACGAGAGAAGACAATGCGTGAATAGCAAATAATTGCTAATCCGTTACTAAAAAAGTTAACTTCGTTAAACGTTAAACCGGTACATTTCGGAAGATTTAACGGAATTTCTGTCTGCGAAACCAAGGGACACCTAATGTCTTGGTCACTAACATACATTGAGACTATGGTTCTACTAATAGGAACTAGTATTCCCTGTACTACAGTATAACAAAGTAACGGTATTTTATCTAAGCAGTGTCCTCGAAATAATTACCTACGGCCGCACGGTATGTAAACACGCGGTAGGGCTGCCCGCCGACTGTCTTTCTTGGGTTACGTATTTGATAATGCTATATTAAATTGTCTTAGCATCTTTTCATGAAATATAACTGCAAAACCTGTTAGTCTTAATTTTAATTACTTCTACTTGGTTCTTATTTCTAGTTTCAAAAGTGACTGTAAAAATTTTGCTTTTAATATACCAAAAATATCAAAAAATCTCGTGCCATAATTCACGTGAATAAATTTGCGGGAGCGTCTCACACTGTCCACGTCCGTACCCAACCGCGGCGCGCTCGCAATCGCAACTGTTGTGTACCGAAGTTTACCGAGATTTCGAAGCGCGTCGTTTCGGCCGTTTGTATTAAGATGGAATACTGTATACTTGATGTCATGCCTGTACTATGAGTAGAGTACTATACAACGATACGAATGGGTAGTACCACACTTGCACAGAATATCGGCGTAAAGTAATAGCTTGCTATTGCCTTTCGTACGGTGAGTGACAAGATCTGGAGGTCTATTCCCTCATCCCCATCCCATCCCCATTCCCCACTCTTCCTAGACTGTCAACGCATTGGCAGCACCTCTGGCGGCAGTGACCATTGTCCATCAGGTGGACCGTCTGCCGGTTTGTCAGTCAATTGACATAAAAAACGAGTACTTTTGTATACATTTGTCCAACATATGTATAACAATATTTAAGTAACATCCGTTGTAACGTCCGGCGTATAGCATCACCCCATCTCACGTGGGTCGTAAAAGGCGTCAGAGGAACCAAGCGAAGGTTGCAGCAGCGTCCTTCGAACCATCATGATCAACTGCGGTCGCCAACCCGCCTGCCGAGCGTGGCGACTATGGCAAATCCCCCCATTTTCGGGGGAGACCTATGTCCTGCAGTGGACGTTTTACGCCTGATGGTGATGATGAACTAACATCCATGACTCATGTACAAACATTCGTATATCACACAAAGTTTGTCATAGTGGAATTTGAATCCATAACCTTTGGCACATTAGATTGCGCTACCACTGGAACCACTGAGTCAGTCAATTATAATTAGATAAATGAATCAGTATTTCCGTTTGTATTCCGTACCGTATACCGCAAATACGTCAACAATTTACGGCTTAATGATATTATGACACAAAATGTGGATTCATTAATTAATTGTCTTATTTGGTAAGCTATGCTATGCTATGTTTGCTATCTTAGGATTTGTACCAAGATTATTAATTTTTTCGCGAGCTAACTACGAAATCGTAGTCAGTTTATACGCCTAGCAGGCTAGGATTCTCAGCCCTATTTTTATTTATTTATTTATTTATTGCGTATGAATTAAGGTTACAAATTGGAGATAACATTGCTTACATAATTATAATAGTTTCACTCAACCCTACCCTCACAGGTGTACACACATTTAAAAAATATTGAATTAATAATAATATGTATAACAAATAGTTCCAAATTCAAATACGACAATCACAAAATAATTCGTTAAAATTATATAACAAGTTCAAGAATACTACTATGCGATTATACAAGTTTTTTTTTTAAATCTAAACAACTATAAAATTCCTAATTATTATCATTATTATTATCATTAATAAAATCTTTCACATTATAATAGCATTTGCCCAACAGCCATTTTTTAGTCAATATCGTGAATGTATTCAAGTTTTCCCCTTTAAATGTGTCTGACAGTTTATTGAAAATCTTAACGCACATCATGTAACAATTTTTTGACGACAATTGTAACCTTGCAGATGGCTTATGAATTTGTGTTTACATTGCGATCTGAGTGCACGTGAGGATAAATCTTGTTGAAGATGAAATAAATACTTATACTTAAATACAAAAACACAAACCTCTAGTATGTACAAACAAAAACACAAACCTCTAGTATGTAATTTTACCCATTCGGAAGTAACCCAGGGAAGTACGCTGGGTCCTACTCAGTTTTTAGTGATGATTAATATTTTCTGGCAACAAGTTATTTGTTGCAATCGTGGCTGCATATTTCCGATATCCGGCGCATTTTCACATCACACACACTCCGAGAAGACTACTTACTATTCATATTTTCAACTAAAATGTAAATTACAAACAACTTTTTCTATTCAATTCAACAACAATTCTACTTTCGTTCAGCAAAACACCAACATGGCGGCGATTCGATCCTCCGACAAGACCATTTTTTTAAAAATCATATGTGGATTAAGTCTCTATTCTCACGTCACTCGAGATCAAATATTGTGCAGTTTATATTAAAAAAAACATACTGAATTGACGTTTCGTATCAATAACTGTTTTAATATCTATGGATACTAGAATAGAGACCCACTTGAGTTTTGACAGCTGTTCCAAATTTAATCTCATTTCTTTACTAAAAACGATAAAGAAGTAATGTTATTTCTTCATCGCAGCACTGGTTTTTCCTAATTGGTTGTCAAAATGGTGGTCATTTCCTACGGTTTTTGATTAACCAATGGAGGTTTTATGATATGGGTGTAGATAAACTATTATTGGATATTGGAGACGCTACCGTGAGACGCTACGCGACTGGGAGACTCTTCAGCGTAACATATACGCAGTGGTCTCGTGGAGTGATGATTTCAAAGATAATCAATCACCTTCACGAGGGCAAAGCACCCTGTCCTCTCGACTTACTACCTCCGTACCGCTGAACTCGAGCGAGTTAGTGTAATACGAGTCCTTGGACTGACTTTGGATACAAAACTTGACGTCCAACATCGTATGACGACGACGTGTTAGAGTGCATGTAGAACGCTAGGTTTAATACTGTTGGGACTGCCACGCTGGTGTGGTGCTTCAGGCATGTTTCTGGAGGCCAACACGGATGGCTTTAAGTCAATTGTGCGGAAATGGGTTGCCTCCTTGATGAGTCGAGTGCGAGACAGTGCCAACAATCTCCTGAGAGCTATACTGGACAAGTTCGATTGTCCTGTGGTGAGGCACTGGAACTGTCTACATATGGGTGACAGACCGGTCTGGTTTAATGTGAAGTAGTTTAGTAGTATTTTAATGATTTTAATCATAAATGTGTTGTGTGTTATATGTTACGTTTTATGTCGTAGTATTAATGTATTTTCTTGTGTAGTTATAAAATGTGATTTTAAATTGTAAACTGTTATGCTTCTATGGACCTCTGTTTTCTGATAATAAATGAATATAATAATAATAATAATGAGGATATCCTCGCAGTTTGGGAATAACAGAGTAGCGTCTATACTGTACAATGCATATGTCCGCAGTCCATTAAAGTATGGAGTCTTAAGTTCTTTAAATTTTCGCTATGCTGTTCAATGAAAAATGTTTTTTTATTTATCGATTATTTTAATAGCTAATTAATACTACTATTAGGTACTAATTATTTAAATTCGTCATTGTTACTAACAAAATGTATGGGTCTCTATTACCTGAAATAAATAAATTATTATTATTAATTCCCTTAAGCAAAGTTTTTCACTCATTTGCACTTTACTCAATCAATATTAAACCTTTGTTTCAGTAAACTGGCGATCTATATGAAACTCTATTAAAACGCAATAAGTATGTATTTGCAATAATTAAGAGCATTAGAGCAAGGGGTCAAGTACGAATGTGACGCAAACAGAGGCAGAACGTTTAGTGATGGCACGTGGAACTGGATGTCGATATCGATATTTCAAATCCTACTAATATTTTAAATGACAGTTTGTGTGTGTGTGTGTGTGCCAGTGGCGGCGCATGAGGGTAAGCCAGTGCATAATTTCTAAACTCAAACATTATAATATTATTAATTACTTCTTGTATTAACATAAAAATTGCTTATTACATTTTTTAATGTAAATACGATATTTAATGTGTAATAATAAAATGTTTAAAAATAGAAATGATACACCCGCTTCCTCCCACGCTTCGCCTCTGGTGTGTGTGTATGTGTATGTGTATGTGAGTGTTGTGTGTTATATTTGTTTCCAATCAGCTCCGTAACGGCTTAATGGATTTTCATGAAACTTTGTACATAGGACACTGGAATAGGACATAACAAGTAAAAAATAAAAATAACAAAGGTCTGTTTTGAACGGCTTCCCTAAGTAATATTTCGCGGCCCACCACTTATCGATATGGATAGGTTTATAAAAAAAACCAAGTGCATGTCGTACCCCATGCACAATGTAGGGTTCCGTACTACCCAACACCCAATGCAATTTTTCTGAAGAAAGTATATACCACAATCTATGCTGTTGACGTAAGATGGTTTGGTATAGACGTTTTACAGACATTTGATGAATTTGCAGTTATGGTTGTGGGGGGGGACATGTAACTCCAACAGAAATGACAGTTATAGGGGTCAATCCTTTCTAAACGTAATGGGTTTTATGGGGGTGGTGAAGTTTTCAAAGAACTATCAAACGAAACTTCATTAGAGGTTGAAGAATAAAAACAATGTTTACTTTTGCTTTGCGTTACATGTATCTTATAACATTTTATAAGCTAGCTTAAAAATGAGTCCCTAATTTTATTCTTTATGCGCATACAAACATTAAGATTCGTAAAAAATAATGTTTATAACTTAAATAGTCCTCAAGAAGAAGTGTCTGTGACATACAGATGGACAGACAGGGTTCCTAGTTTACGTAACCCTAATAAAGGATTATGAGGAACAAAACATTGCCGAAATTGCTAAAACGGTCCGGACTCAGGACCTTTCAGCAAAAACATCTAAAATAAATCCAACATATTTGTATGGGTTTCGTATATCATAATCCTTATTGACATTTAGGCGAAAATAAAAATGAATGGCGTCGTTTCTAACGCCGAATATCCATTCGTGAAAGCTTGAAAAAGTGAGCAAACAACATCAGATAATTAGAGTAATCCGCTTTAGCTTTATGTGACGTATCCATAATTAATGGCAAGTAAACGAGTAACACATTGTTACAAGCAAATAATTTGGACCATGATGTATAGGAATTTATTCGGACAGCGGCCAGTTTTAATTACTCGAAGAGATATGCTGATAACGTGATAACGAGACAAATTTATTAGGCTCAGTAATGGACTCTGTTAGATATGTATATGATAGGCATTGTTTTGGGTTAAATTGCTCACTTATATATTAGTACGCATTTTATAACATAATATATCGCACCTTCAGTGGGACAAGGGCACAATTCTCGAAAAACCCATTTTTTTTAAATACATAAATGTCCCAAATAATATTTGAAATATTTCTGTATACTTAACAAATTTTTGGGTTTTTCAACAATTGTGCCCTTGTCCCACGGAAGGTGCGATATATTAAAGTCACACTCAACGGTCCAAACTAGTACTACCTGTATCATGGTTCAAATTAATCAAAACGAAAAGAATAAAATTATTAAATTCTTATTTTATGGTATGGAGGTTCTAGCCCCATATATTATTATTATTAATAAAAATATAATCTTGGACCCAAACAAGGTTTTCCTGTACTATGGGTACGGACAATACGATACGAATACTATTATAGATAAATACGTAAATATTATATTATAGATACTAAACATACATCGCGAACAAATATTCGTGCTCATCATACAAAGTTTGACTGGAACCCATGACTTCCGCGACATAGTACGCAGTTACACTATCATTGCACCATCCAGTTTGTCGACTTGTCCTTCCTCGGTATTATTTCAAATATATTTAGAGATACATATATGTCTTTTAAATGCCAATCATAAACTGAAAAACATAAAAGTAAACTAAGCATTTCAAATTTTCCGCTGAATTTTGTAATATAAATTACAATTAATAATAACGTCATTCATTCATAATGATGTAATATTACGACTTTATTATAATGAAAAGTAATATTGAGTTATCGATAAGTTTCTCACATCCCTCGGCATCCCACGCGGGTGCAGGGCGCATCTGCAATGGGTCGATGCAGCCCTGGCCGGGTCGTGCCACGTAAAGCGGCCCACTGCATGCAAGGTTGTAAAATCATGTGCATCTAATAATCTCCAAGCATTTCCATATGTTTTAAGTTTCGTTAAAGTCTTTGTTAATCATAAATCTTTTTGTCTGGAATAAATGATTGTAATTTGATTGAACTTGATATGATATGACCCCGTAGTCCCCACGTGGGCCCAGTAAAAAGGACTGCACACAAATCTTTGAATTAGATCGCAGTTATGCATGTGGGTTTCCACACGATGTTTTTCCTTCACCGAAATGTTCATGGTAAATATGAAATTAAATACAAGCCGAGATTTGAACCTGTGATTCTTCGGTCCAGAGCCTGCACGTCAGACCACTAACTACCTATAGACTACAATTGCACAATGAGTGCCAGCTTAAATGAAAAGAGCAATGCTAGCTATCCAAAAGATTGCTATTATATTTTTAAAGGCGCTTCGACTTTCCTAATCACTATTAAATGTGTAGAATCGAAAGATCCTAACTAAATCACATAGTAACTCCGTAAAAATAACAAAATAGCTTACATATTAAAAATAAAAGACCGCAGAATGAGTTATGTTACTTGTTTGCAAATAACAAAAATAACGCCACACTCAACGGACCAACTAGGATTACATTATGTCTTGAGTCATTCAACACTGTCCTAAGATATGCTCACTATTGCCAACAGTGGAGGAATGTTGTGAACCCAACCTGCTCACACAGAAACAACCACACACATTCAAATCGATACTATTAATGTGACAGTGTGTTTCTTTGCGTTTTCTCGGAGAAACGGCTAAACAGAGTTTCATAAAAATTGGTGCATATTACACAAACATTTAAAATTACATTTACTCTTTTTTGTCGCACTGTACTTTTAGTGACAACGCCATACAAGATTTATTCCATTGGTTTTAATATGGGCTGTTCTACTCACAACTGGAATTGTACTATAATATTATAACCGCGAAATTTTGGGGGATGGATGGATATTTGCAGTGGCGTAGCTACCGAAGGGCTTAGACAGTGCCGTGCACCGGGGCCCCTAAGCTCAGGGGGCCTCGGGACCTGCGGCCATAGCAAGGCTGACACAAGGATAAGTAAACCGTCCTATCTCTAAGTGCGTCTCTCTCACTCCAGTGCCGACGAAAGATAAACGGGTCTAACTTATCCCCGTGTCTGGCATGCTAGAGCCGCTGACCAGCAAACCTCGAATTGAACTAGATAAAAAGACCTTTGAAGTATTTATATATATTTGTAGTTTTACTTGATAAAATCTTGAACAGTTTAGTTAGGGCCCCAGTTTTTTTGGACCGGGGTATTTGTTTGTTTTTTTTATATCAATTGACTGACAAACGAGCTGACGGCCCACCTGATGGAAAGTGGTCACCGCCGCCCATGGACATCTGCAACACCAGAGGTGCTGCCTATGCGTAGCCAGTCTAGGGAGGATGGGGAATGGGGATGAGGGAATAGGCCTCTGGATCTCGTCACTCACCGTACGAAACGCATTAGCTTGCTACTTTACGCCGATATTCTGTGAGAGTGTGGTACTACCCCGGTCGAGGCGGCCCATTCGAACAGTAATCATCTAGTGAGGATTACTGTTTGGCTCTACCACTAGAAAGCCACTCAAATTCACTTGGTTACTTAGCCACGTGTCTGTTTGTTACTCCTTTACGCTTCAACGGCTGGACGGATTTGGATGAAATATGGAATGGAGATAGCTTATACCCTGGATGAATACATAGGCTACTTTCTATCCAAGAATATTCAAAAGCTCTCGCGGGAATAATTATAACCAAATTCCACGCCGACGAAGTCGCGGAAAGAAGTTAGTATGTACATTATATAAGTGTATACCTACTATACAAAACTATACTTAATATGTAGGTGTAATGTATTTATTTATTATATTTACTTACGTTTAAAGGCACTTATAAACTTTGTCTTTGACCGAAGTTTATCTCATACCGTTACATAAGTCCTACAACTTGCCACCGCTCTGTAGAAGTGCGGGTCCCAAGTCCTAACCTAAGTTACCTTCATCGCAGTATCGGATTAGCCACGTAGCAAGATTACCTCTAGCAAATGCTACGGGCCCCGCGCACACACGCTTGTCAGTTTTTTTAGGGTTCCGTACCCAAAGGGTAAAAACGGGACCTTATTACTAAGGCTCCGCTGTCCGTCTGTCCGTCTGTCCGTCCGTCTGTCACCAGGCTGTATCTCATGATAGTTAGAGTGTTGATAGTTAGACAGTTGAAATTTTCACAGATTATATATTTCTGTTGCCGCTACAAGAACAAATACTAAAAAACAGAATAAAATAAATATTTAAGGGGGCTCCCATACAAGAAACGTGATTGTTTTGCTCGTTTTTGCTCGATATTGATAACGGCAACAGGTAGAAGCTTGAAATATTCACAGAATATTTAATTATATATTCACTTTAAAAGTAAATAATTAAATTAAAATAAAACAAATATTTAAGGAGGGCTCCCATACAACCAACGTGATTTTTGTGGTGTTTCTATAGATAATGGTACGGAACCCTTTGTGCGCGAGTCCAACTCGCACATGGCCGATTTTTTTAAATTAAGATACAAGAGACCAATGGAAGGATGACGGTATCAAAATGTACAAATATAGAATGTCCTACGGACCTCGCGCCGGCTTAATGATAAATGAATGATGAATGAATGATGGTTTCACCAGGGTGGAGAGGAAGAAGAATCCCACCCCAAGAAACCAGTGCGGATCCGCACCGACTGGACCGAAACATCTGTTGCGTTCAGCTACACCGACGGCGCTGCTGTACGTGTCCCGACTACACCACTCTACAAAGGCGGAAGACATGGTAGAGTATGTGCGGATCATGACCAAGCTAAATCTGAGGGTCGAACGGTTGGAATCCCGCCACAAAGTGAATTTCAACTCCTTCGTGGTGAGCGTACCGATGAAGGATCTATCGTCCTTCATGATAGAAGAGTTTTGGCCGAAGGGTGTCATATTTCGGCGATTCCGCGTCCGGCTCATTGAATATGACACCTTGAAATTGCGTCACACACAGCGGAATTAATGTGTTAGTTTTAAGTTCATTTGTTAATATATGTTAGTTTCACTCCTCTGCTGCACTGGAAGTGAAGAAAAAGCATAGAATGCGTGCAGATGCTTATCATCCTGGCATGTCGTAAAAGTCGACTAAGAGACGGGTCCTCTCCAACATGGTGGACTATCTGTATGGGCGATGGGCTGATCACCTGTCACCATACGGTTCATCATACCATCTTAAGACTAATTAATCGAACGTGGCCACAACTAGTCTTGTGGCTCTGCCACCCCATTAGGGATTTCGGGCGTGATAATATGTATGTAAGTATGTTAGTTTTTAAGGTATTTATGTTATGGGCCTTGTTGCCTGAATTAAAAGGTATTATTAATATTATTATTAATCCGGCACTGCTTCATGGTCGACTTAGGAGCGACCCTTGTTTCATTATTTATAAGAATAACATTAAACCAGACCTGCTGTGTCCAAACGCGGGTCAGCGGCCTTAACTGGTTTTTAGGATAGTCAGACATAAAACATATCTATAGTGTATTGGTAAAAAATACTGTTAAATGCGACTTGCGTCGGTTAACGGTAGTTACTAATACACTGAAGTGTGGTGAAAAGCGAAGGGTTATAAGAGGAACAAATCTTGCGGGTGGTGCAAAATTGAAGATTGCACCACCCGCCAAAGTTAAACTACTTTGTGCTTTATTTGCTCTGTTGTGGTTGTCTGGAAGAGATCGCTATTTAGCGACAAGGCCGCCTGTTCTGGTGTTTAATAAAAATTATTGAATGGTATTGTAGTTATAAGTAAGTATATTGCAAGTTGACCTATCCTTAGATGAAAAACCGGCCAAGTGCGAGTCGGACTCGCGCACGAAGGGTTCCGTACCATTATCCATAAAAACGGCAAAAAAACATGTTTGTTGTATGGGAGCCCCCTTAAATATTTATTTTATTCTGTTTTTTAGTATTTTTTATTATAGCGGCATTAGAAATACATCATCTGTGAAAATTTCAACTGTCTAACTATCACGGTTCATGAGATACAGCCTGGTGACAGACGGACAGACGGACAGACGGACAGCGGAGCCTTAGTAATAGGGTCCCGTTTTTACCCTTTGGGTACGGAACCCTAAAAACGATTTACTGTCAATAGGTACAAATGGAAAATTGTCCACTGGAACGACCACGTCTATTATCCGTTAATTAATACACAACGAAAATAAATTTGCTTATAAATACTTTTCAGCATAGGTAATTACATTTTCACTAAATTCACTTCGGATACTATAACTTTTGACCAAACTTCAGAATGGTTATTACACGTGGACGATTTTCCATTTGTACCTAATGACAGTTAACCGAAAATACCGGCCAAGTGCGAGTCGGACTCGCGCACTAAGGGTTCCGTACCATTAACAAAAACGGCAAAAAAATATATGCTATTCTGTTTTTTTTAATATTTGTTGTTATAGAAATACATCATCTGTGAAAATTTCAACTGTCTATCACGGTTCATGAGATACAGCCTGGTGACAGACAGACAGACGTACCCGAGGGGATCAACGGTACCCTATTACCGAGCCTCGTCCGTCTGTCAGAGGCCTCTAGCTCAGCACCGGTAAGAGCTAGAAGGTTGGAATTTTCACAGAATATGTGTTGTTGCGGCATGAATACTAGCAAATAATACATATCAAAAAGTTTTAAGCCTGAGACACTCCCCATACATTGACATCCTAAAAATGTACTATATATATCAATTCAATTCAATTCAATAGTGTTTTGTTATAGAAATGTGAAAAATATATTGAAATCAAACCAGAAAATTACCGCTGCAACTTAACAATCTACCAACTTAGTTGCAACTGTCAAAGTCCTTATATCATTAACATAAAGTCTATTATTGATTAGTTGAGACCATTCCAAATTGGCGTAGTATGGAACCCTCGGTGCACGAGTCCAACTCGCACTTGACCGGTTTTAGTTACTATCATGTGATTTAACGACCCACATTTACTACATCAAGTAGAAATAGCATAACGCTTGCTCATCAGCATGAACAAACTGTTGTTGGCCGAGGTGCAAGGATGTCAATCGTTGAGGAGTTCTCCTGGTTCTTTACCACTAGTTCTATTTTACCACATAGATTTTCATGAACATAAGTTTCTAGTTTACAGAAATTTAATCGCTTCTCGTGAAATACTTATCATTTAGGAGTTCTAGTGATCATTCTGTGCTCTTCATCAACAGTGCCACTTCACTAAACCATGCATTTGGAACGTAACTGATTGAGTTATTACAGAAAATACTAAAATTGCTGTACGCGTGCCTATAATATTTGAGGAGTTCCATCGATTCCTCATAGATCCTCCCAGTACACCTCGAAACAAAAATACAACTGGAAATCCTGAATAATAAGTATTTCACGTTCTTCTAATCAAAGGGTTTTTGAAGTCTGCTTATTTTTTATTTTTTTATTTATTAATGAAAATGAAAATATTTATTTTGCAAGTTGGCCACATGGGCTCTTTCTCGTACATGTCTGAAGCTACCAGCGCTTCTAAAGGTGACATCTGCTGAGAAGAAACGCCGCAAGCAGTAAGTAAGTCTTTTTTTCCAACTTTTACATTAGAATTTTAACTAAAACTAACACATGAAAAGGGCAGCAAACAATCCTAATGGGTACAAATTAATTATAATAAATAACTAATAAGGGAGACAATTGAAAATAAAAAAATTAGTTAAAAATTAAAATATTACAGGCAGAAATTGGCAACACTGCAAGGAAGATGGATGGATGGAAGGATCTGTATTGCCAGGTTTTGCTTATAAAATTGTTATTTCGTGAATCGGTTTACTGGTTGCGTGGCAGGGTTACCAGTGGGAGAATCTTCTCGCTCCATCTTCCATCTGTGTGGTTCTTACGGCATGGCCATCCCATCTCCATTTCAGCACGGCTAGCACGATCTGCCCTTACAAATAGCGGCCCGCTAATTAATTTTACCGATGATAATAAAAATTAAAGGGAAAAGCTATATTTTTTTCATAGAATATTACTTATTATTGAATAGCCTGTATATGTCCCATTGCTGGCATATCATCGGACGACGACCATGACGAAGTCTCAGAGTCGGAGGAAGAATCAGAGTCGGTGACGTTTATTATGAAACGGTCAATTGCTTCGTCTAAATCAACTCACGGACACCCAAACGACACACACGAAGCGTATTCCAGAAAGGAATGTCAATATGGCTGCCGCGTGCGCGCGCTCGCCCACCTTGCGCGGCGCCGCACAGGATAACAACTGTTTGCCTCGTACCACGAAACTCAGTGCGCGCGGCGATAAGCGACGCCCGTCATACAGTTTGCGATAGGTAAGCGACAATCGCTATTTCGAGATGATATCATAATATTTATCAACTCTCGGCGAACAGACTTTAGTTTGAAAGACAAGCACTGCCTCCCAGCCTGCACACTAGTTTTGCGGGCGTAAAATGTGTATGTTCGTCTGTCTATGTTTCTTTCTGTCTGACACTTTCAGTGCTAGCATGCTCCTCCTGCACCTGAGAAGTTAATAAGTATATCGTAGCAAAATACACTTAATTAATATTGCATAGAGGCCTTAGGGGTCGTCCACAAATTACGTAACGCAATTTGGAGGGAGGGGAGGGGTTTGGCCAAGCGTTATGGTCCAGTTACGTTGGGGGAGGGGGGGGGGGTTCAAGCTTGGTGTTACGTCACGATTTTATAATATTGCACAATTAATGTAAACTCAAGAAATTATAATTATATTATTAAGAAATGGAACCGAAATACGTTCATAGATGATTATACCTCGCCCAATGTAAAAAGAGCGCCGAATTACCTGAATATTAAGCAAAAACTTTTTACAAGCACCTGATACGTCACGGAATGGAGAGGGAGGGAGGTCCCGGCTAAGCGTTACGGTCCTGTTACACGGGGGGAGGAGGGGAGTTACGTAATTTGTGGTCGACCCTTTATCATGAGTTAAGACGAGTGTGAACCTACGGCTTTTCATACAAAAAAAGGCGATAACGATTTCCACCTCTTAAATGTTAACCGATGTTCACCAATTTTTGACAGGCTGACAGTCAGAGCAAAATCTAGGTCTATACGTTTTGATTTTTACACTATAATCAATTAATTCAGTTTTATTGTGGTTTCAGTATTCTCAAACAAAACGAATTTCGGCATTATTTGACTTTCTTGACCTTTAATCAAAATTCAGAAAACGCAAAGACCTAGATTTGATTCTGACTGACAACCTATCAAAAATTGGTCAAAATCGGTTAACATTTAAGGGGTGGAAATCGTTATCGCCTTTTGTATGAAAAGGGTGATTTTTGCCTTTGGTTCACAGTCCTCTTAACGCAAACCGTTCTCGCTATTGAAATCTTTCGTAACTACTGCGTATTGCCGATACAAGTAAAACAGTTCCTGGCACCGAGCTATAGTTTTCGGTTTGCGTTAACTCTTCATACTATACATTTAACTACAAAGTCTTTAAATACAAATTGGCCAAAGTTACTATGAATGTAAACTCTACCTTACAACATTTCCAACCAAAACCACACTTTATGCGATTGTGATAAAGCGCATTTCAGTGTGAAAGGAAATTGCAGTTACGTCGTTTCTGTTTGTCCGAAAGCATTTAGCGCAGACTTCAAACTTTATTCTCGCGATGTCGATGAATGTAAAGACGCGTTCTGATTGGCATGTACTTTACAATATTCTTGCAAAATAAATATTTTCATTTTCATTTTCAATAAATAGTTTATTTTATTTTGATTCTAGTAGTAGTTATTTTGTTAATTTTAATCTTAATATTGGCTTATTTATATTTAATCTGATTTTTATTTATGTTTGACTTTGATTAATGTTAACCACAGGGTGGGCCATAAGTTTTTGCACTTTAGAAACATGATAGAAACAAAACTACAAATGCTATTTTATTAGGTAATTAATTATGTAATCAGCATAATTTTTTTTAAACATCGTCGTCCATTTTAGCTCCGTCTTGTTGCTGGCACTCCTGCAACTGAATACGAAGTTTTTGAAAAAAATGCTGACAATTACTTACTGATTCTCCGACACTTTGCAAACTATATCATTACTTCTGGTACGTAACCGCCCTGTTTTCTTAATATTCGTTGTTGAGCCAGTTTCATTAAACTTATTGACCCAAATTTTGATTAAATTGACGCTGGCACACTCACTTATACGGCGTACCTAATCCGTATTCAACCCTAAAAAGGCATCGCATACGTAAGACTGTTTTTTTTAAAGTGTTAAAAATTAAAATCACGCTGCTTTCCCGTGAAACGCTCCATCGTGATCAAAAATTTACAAAATGACGTTTAATTTCCCACCATCTGTTGTACCGCACAACACAGATTTTTTCATAGTTCACAAAAAAATCTGCGTTGCTCTTTGCAAAAACTTAGGGCCCAATATTTTAACATTATCTACCATTTCATTTGGTACGCCCAACGTTGGTAATTGGTTGAGCGTAATAATCTTTTTGTTATATTGGTCCAATGTTAGTTTTATGTAGGCAAACTAACTATATCCCTACGGATTCCCTACTGTTGGAAAATGGATGCCAACGGAAAATGCTACGGTAGCAATTTCGCTCATAACCAATCGAAATAGAGCCTTAGTCAGTAAAACCTGCGTGGACGCAGCCCAACCAAATCATCAGGTATTCAAGGCGAGCGCTTGCGCAGTCGCTACCCGACCGCCGGCACGCGCGCCCGCCATTTTGAACAAATATTACGTAGTTTATACAGGTGACAGTTGGTGAGATTCAGTGCATAGGATGTTGATAGTGTGGTAAGTGCCATTCATAAATTACCTACTAGTTGTAATTTACGGCGCTTACGTCCTTTCCGACCGCTTACTTAGAGATATAAAATGACGTAACCGCCAGTCGTAAGTGCATTTACTTATAAGAATAAAGGATCTTAAAGCCTTGACGGAAGCAAGTCATTATGTTGACTGCGTTTTTACTGAGTCAATATCTTTGAAATTTTAGAGTCAAAATTAAAGATAATCGTTAAAATATCCTGTTCAATTTATATTCATACAGCATCATTGCCACTTGTATAAGAAGTGTATACTTAAACTGTTTTTATACTAGCTGCATAAGAACTTATACATTACAACAGCAGCAGACTTTTTCTCAGTAGAACTTCAGACTTTCAGACCTCAGAATTTTTAATTTTAATTCGAATTTACGGACAGTAAATGTCCCGATGTCTTATGGGCGTTTTCACAAAAAGTGTACTTGATTCTAATTGAAAAAAAAGTGTGACTGATTTTTTCCATTCCATTATGTGACTTTTTTCATAAAGTTTTCATGAATTTACCATGTCAAATAAGGGACACCTTTTTCTGTTAATTTCCGAATACTGAAAAAAAGTTTGTGAAAGCGCCCTTATACAAGTTTAAGCTGTATATCGACCACTTGGTAACCAAGCTGACTTGATTTTTAGCAGATACCTATGCGAGTTCAGACTATGACGTCAGCTTGCCTGCGTGACCTTTTTGCTTATTTTGGACTTTTTTATTTTTGCTAAGCTACTTAAGTTTTATCATTTACGTTTTAAAATATACCTACCAATTAAGCAGCAAGAACTGCGCGGAATTGTGATAAAGGAAAACATACATTATTGAATTCAATAAAAGATTGAGTATTGAGCATCGTAAGGAAACCTGTAGTGGTAGAGCCAAACAGTAATCCTCACTAGATGATTACTGTTCGAATGGGCCGGCTCGACCGGGGCAGTACCACACTCTCACAGAATACCGGCGTAAAGTAATAGCTTGCTATTGCGTTTCGTACGGTGAGTGACGAGGTCCGGAGGCCAATTCCCTCATCCCCATCGCATCCCCATTCCCCATGCTCCCTAGACTGGCAACGTATTAGCAGCACCTCTGGTGTTGCAGATGTCCATGGGCGGCGGTGACCACTTTCCATCAGGTGGGCCGTCAGATCGTTTATCAGAGAATTGACATTAAAAACAAGTGCGAGTTAAACTCGCGTGGAGAGGGTTCCGTTCGTTACATGATTATCTGAAATTAACTATGTTACTTTAAATACCATAGACTTCTAATAGGTTTTCCTGTAATCTATAGGTAAAGGACTATTTTATGTATTTTTTTCAAAATTTTAGGCGCAGTAGTTTCGGAAATAAAGGGGGGGGGAATGGTCAATTTTCGCCTATTTTCCTAAGTAACTTCCAAACTATTTACCTTAAAATTACAATAAAAATATATTTATGATCCTCACAATAATAATTTCACTTCCTATGTCACACGATGTAGTTTGCATAACTTTTTTATTTTATTTTCTAATTTACCCCCCAAAAGTGGCCCCCATGTTTTAAATTCATTAATTTACTTACGCGTCCATGTTGCGGTCACCGACTTACATATGTACACCAAATTTCAACTCAATCGATCCAGTAGTTTCGGAGCAAATTGGCTGTGACAGACGGACAGACAGACAGACACACGAGTGATCCTATAAGGGTTCGTTTTATCCTTTTGCGGTACGGAACCCTAAAAACCTGTAGGTCTGTACAATAGTCGCGTAGGCCTAAAGTCTGTTCGCCGAGAGTTGATAAATATTATGATATAGTCTCGAAATAGCGACTGTCGCTTACCTATCGGAAACTGTATGACGGGCGTCGCTTATCGCCGCGCGCACTGAGTTTCGTGGTATGAGGCACGCAGTTGTTGTCAAGCTTAGCGCCGCGCCGGGCGAGCGAGCGCGCGCACGTGGCGGCCGTATTGCTAATCCGTTCTGGAATACGCTTCCAGTGTGTCGTTTGAGTGTTCGTGTGTGTTAGACGAACCAATTGAACGTTTCATAATAACCGTCAGCGACTCTGATTCTTCCTCCGACTCTGATACTTCGTCATGGCCGTCGTCCGATAATATGCCAGCAATGGGACATATACAGGCTATTAAATAATAATATTCTAATCATTTTCCCTTTATTTTTTTATTATCATCGGTAAATATAATTAGCGGGCCGCTATTTGTAATCAGTTAAGAAGCCCTGATTTTTTTATTTTTCTTATCAACTCCCGGCGAACAGACCCAATCACCTGATGTAAGGTCCTCTGATCAGTTCTTACCATAAATACAGGCCTTAGGCAGGGGCGTGCATAGGGATTTGAATCAGGGTAGGCAATGAAAATTAAAAGTTAAAAAGATACTCGTCACATTTCTGGGCGTCTATTCGGGAACGTCTAAGTGATCCTGCAGCGACCCGTGAGCGAGACTCGCATCTCACTCTTACGGATTACGCGTCGTGCGGAAGAATGGGATGAGAAATCTCGCTAACGAGTCGCTACAACATCACTTAGAGTTCCCGAATAGAGGCGCTGATATTAGTTGTATATGTATTGGAGCCGGCGGCGTTTCAGTTCTTTACAATGCAATGAGCCTAATCAGACCACCTCGTGCATCTAACTAAGTTAGCCAGTTAAAAGTTTTATAATATCTAGAATGAAATTTACGAGTTACATACCCTTCTTTTGCGATAACTGCAATCAAATTCCGACATACATCTGCCTTTTTGAATAACTTTCAATTTATCATTGAAAGACAATTTTGCGAATTCACCGTTATTTAATATTTGTAAACACACACTGTCAACGCAAACCTCACAACTAAATGCCATATTTAGGAAATATTGACACTAATAAACAACAAATTATTAACTTTAAACAAGAGAAAAGCATAAAATAACAATGATTCTTTACGAAAGCTTTCGCGTCACAACAAAATCAAAACAAAACTAGCGAGCAAAAAAAACACTATCAAAATATAAATGTAATTTTATTACATGACAAAACGTAATCGAAGCGGACTTCATATTCAGCCGCGTTATACTTACCTAAGCGTGCGCGCGCATGCGCGGGTCACGTGGACCAAATTGAACATCGGTTTAGCATACATTGCTGTATTTGTTCTTGAAGTTGCGGGAGGAATTCACACGATTTGTCAACACGTAATGGACGTAAAAGTACATCCAAGTCAGGCGTGCCTCTGTGATTTTGTATGAAGCGATTTGTTTTTGTGTGCGTATCGTGTTAATGTGTGGAGTTGCTCATGTTCGTACAGAGTTCATAAACAGTCATTTGCACACATGTAATGGTGTTTGTGTTGGTTAAAATGAGGCACTGTCCGGATCTGCCTCTTTCGCAAGGCGCGAAAAAGGTGACTAGCTAGCTACGTTTCGCTGTACGTAATATTTCAAATTGTACGTTAATTGATGATCTCTTCACTAGCTTTGAATTAATACCTTATTATATGAGATATAAGATTGAATTTAGTTTGTTGGTTGGTGGGATTTTTGATAACATGGAAAAATAATTATTTTAGGTATTTTTGAATCGTAGAAATAATTTAATGCGAATTACGAGTTATAAATCGGACACAGTTAGGGTAATTTTGCGAGGGTAGGCACTGCCTCAATGCCTATATGGACTGCACGCCCCTGGCCTTAGGGCGTAATCCCAACAGTGGAAAGTATAAAGAAGAGTGTTTTTATCACCACGTACAAGTTAATTAAAAACTCGTTCTAGAAGAAATTCATATTCATATTCATTTACAAACGTACAAAGGTCATTGCTAATAATAAAAATGTGCCTATCAATAACATTGCCCAATATTTATCAAACAACGACAGAATGTATAGACAAATCGGCCATTGAAAAAGATTGCTTATATAGTGGTATTTTGTAAACACGCATTCATCGTATTGCTCCAGGAAAAGAACGTTTTTTTTTAAATATTTTTGGTGGATCACTTGACCATAGTCTCACCTGATGGAAAGTGATGACGCGGTCGAAGCTGGAACGCAATTTCCCAGGAAACGCCTATTTACTCGAATACCTCATTTACATGCAGCCACTGCCACTGCTGCTTGCGCTGCCAGAAATAATTCCCGCATACTGCTTTCGAAGGCAGCGGGTGTTGACATGCTGTTACATGCAGCCACTGCCACTGCTGCTCGCGCTGCCAGAAATAATTCCCGCATACTGCTTTCGAAGGCAGCGGGTGTTTACATGCTGTTACATGCAGCCACTGCCACTGCTGCTCGCGCTGCCCATAATAATTCCCGCATACTGCTTTCGAAGGCAGTGGGTGTTTACATGCTGTTACATGCAGCCACTGCCACTGCTGCCGGCGCTGCCAGAAATAATTCCTGCATACTGCTTTCGAAGGCAGTGGGTGTTTACATGCTGCTCCTGACTCACTGCGTGCCGCAACGAGTAGCAGCGGCTGGAGCAGGAGAAGTGACCCATTTACATACTCGCGCTGCCCACTTCCATACCCACTTTGGCTACATGTAAATGAGGCATAAGGGTAAATACCGGATGTTTTTAGGGTTCCGTACCTCAATAGGAAAAAACGTAACCCTTATAGGACCACTCGTGTGTCTGTCTGTCTGTATGTCTGTGAATTGACCATTCCCCCACTTATCTCCGAAACGGCTGGGCCTAAAATTTTGAAAAAATACAGAAAGTAGTTCTTTCGGAGCAAATTTACTGTGACAGACGGATAGACGAACAAACAGACAGACAGACAGACACACGAGTGATCCTATAAGGGTTCCATTTTTTTCCTTTTGAGGTACGGAACCCTAAAAAACCAGTAAACTACAGAGGCCGGGTAGATAGATATGTATTTTCAAAGCGCTACCTACCTCTATGTTTCCTAGTTCTATCTGTCATAGGGCCTATTACCCCCGAGCCAACTAAATCAACAAATACCAAGACAGACAAATATTGAATATCCACTAATGTATACAAATATTTGGTCACGCGCGGGACCGAACCCACGACCCCGTTCTCGTTCAGTCAAGGCTACACAACAATATATACAATTACAATACAGCTGTAAACGGCAACTTTATTTATACAAAGTTATTAATAAATAATTCGTCATCTAATATTATTATTGGATCGCATACCTATTGTTTTGCATAACGTTATTTTTCGCATAATTTAACTTGCACTAAAACTGATAACTTAAAAACAAATCTAACCTAATCGTACCAAGATGATGGGTATTTTTGTAGTCCAGAAAAATGTAATAGACACCATAATTTTTCGTCCATAATACAGCACTGTCTCCAGACGAAAGTCTTTGACCAGTGTTGCCAGTGATGACTTACGGCACTGAGGCGTGGTCGCTCACTATGGCCCTAAGATCCTATGGGCCTAAAATCAGGAGATCCGCATAACAACTAAAGTACTGACATAGCCCAAATAATTACTAAGCTTTAGTGGCAGTGGGCGGGGCACATTGCTCGTAGCACAGATGGCCGATGGAGCCGAATGGTTCTCGAGTGGCGACCGCACATCAGATGACGCAGCGTGGGCAGACCACCCATACGGCTGACGACCAGCAAGGTTGACAGAAGGATGAAAAAAAAAATGAAAAAATGAAAAAATATTTATTTCTTTAAAGTTAGTTGTTATGACGAAATAGGTTGAGACTTCCTAGTAAGTATGTAATACCTGTGTCAGGAAGCCTCGCTTCTCCATACATAGTAGTTGTTATTTAAACAGAAATAAATTAAAAGTAGCAATTATAATAACTATTATTAATAACATAAATACTAATGTGTGTGTGTTCGTGTGTGTGTGTGTGTGTGTGTGTGTGTGTGTGTGTGTGTGTATCTTATTAAGTTTCATTATTCTTATTATTTTACATATTAAACAATTCTTTATGAAGTTACTCGGTACAGTAAAAGTTCAGTTTCCTCGTAGGAGAGTGATTTTAACCATTCAGTCAGAGCTTTCTTACATGAATATAGTTGTAGCTGGTAAATATTTATGTTTTCATTAATTTTATTATAAAGGCATGATGACTGCGACACATACTGTCTCTTGGCAAACATAGATTTACAATTTTTTTGAGGGGCAACAATGTTTTTACGTCGGCGAGTTAAAAGAGTAGGATTGAATTTTAAGTTTTTATGTAATTTTAATATTGTACAAAGGATATACAGTTTTCTCATAGATAACAAGTCACTAATTTTATACAGTTCATTTGTGGGAAACCTGTATGGTTTCGAGTACATTACCTTCAGCAGACATCGCTGCCCTCTTTCAACTTCCAAAAACTTAGATTTGGTTGCACCGCCCCAGACAGTAATACAGTAACTCATTACGGATTGTGCTAAGGCTATATATAGTTGGTTCAATAGCGTCTTGTTGGCAATGTGTCTTAGTATTTTAAAAATCCAAACGAGTTTTCTAATTCTATTATTCACATATTCAATATGCGAATGCCACGAGAGGCGCTGATCCAGTATAACACCAAGATACTTAGTGGACCTTACCCTTTCAATGTCCGTACAGTTACAAAGAGGACGACCAATACATTTACAGTTATGTATTTTAAGTTTCATATTAATTTGTGGTTGTGTGCTATCGTACTTAGTAAAGCATATGTAATTTGTTTTGTTGACATTTAGCGTAAGAAGGTTACATGTTAGCCAAGAGGATATCCTGGCAAGACCCGATTCCGCACTCTCGAACGCCGACTCCCAAGACTCCCCTTCAAATATTACAGCAGTGTCATCGGCGTAAGACAGAATGTGTCCACGTTGGATTTTTAAATTTGTCAAGTCATTTATATAGATTAAGAATAACGTGGGTCCCAGAACACTCCCTTGTGGGACGCCAAATGTAATGTCAGATTCGCGGCTTATAAAGTCGCCTACTTTTACTTGCTGTGTACGTCCGTATAGGTAGTCACTTAGCAACTTTAGCGGGTATCCCCTAATTCCGACGCGCTCCATTTTGCGGACAAGAGTGGGGAGAGAGACTGTGTCAAAAGCTTTTTTTAAATCTAAAAATACTGCTAGACATTTCTTTCCTGCGTCAACTTTATTGGTGATTAAGGTTGTAAGTTCTAGAATAGCATCCTCAGTCGATCTTGATTGCCGAAAGCCAAACTGCAAATCAGATAGAATTTTAAATTTATTCAAATACGCTACAAGCCGATTATTAATAAGCTTTTCAATTATTTTAGATATAGCAGGTAAAACTGAGATGGGTCTGTAGTTGTTAACGTCATCTCTCTCACCGCCCTTGTACACAGGTGTAACAATAGATTGTTTAAGTGGAGCGGGAAAAACTCCTTTACTAAAACAAAGATTAGCCAAGTGACTAATAACAGGGGCCACATCAGTTACGGATAGTTTAAGAAATTTGGTTGGTATATTGTCCCATCCAGGAGCACTATCCGATCTCAGCCCCATGACAATGGCACCCACCTCTTGAGAGTCAGTGTCCAGGAGAACAAATGAAGAGGTTTCCCAGTCGGGCAGGTTATCATCGCATGGGTTGTCACCTGGGGCTCTTAGGGAATTATTCAGGATATCCTCAGCCAGTGTTTTACCAATACCAGCAAAGAAGTCATTGACATGATTTACTGAAATAGTGGGAGATTGTTTAATATTTAATAATTCAGTATTTTTAATTTTTGTGGATTTGTAATTAGTAATTGTTTTGATAGTTTTCCAGAGTGATTTTGAATTCTTAGCAGTGTTAGCCAATTGGTCCCTTTCATATTTACGCTTTAGCTTTTTTATCAGGTTGTTACAGAAGTTGCGGTATCTCCTAAATGTAATCTTAAGGATCTCGCTATGTGGTTCCGATCGCGCTTTCAACTGTAGTTTATTCCGATTTCTTATGCAGCGTAGTATGCCAGGAGTGATCCATGGCTTAATGGTACGCTGGTTTTTAGGTATAATTTTGGCAGTTTTACTTTCATCTAGGGATTGGTTTATTTTACTTATCAGTTGGTGGGTGACATAATACGGGTTATTACATAAGAGGAGAGTTTTAATATCTTTATCTAGTAAATTATTTATAGCCTTTTCGTAGTTAATAGTAACAGTTTTTTTGGGTATATCATCATTTAATTTTTCATCCGTTAAAGCTAGTAATATTGTAAGATGGTCAGTTACCGAAGTATTAAGAACGGAAATGAAAGCAGTAGACTTCACAGTTTCAATTTTCAACATAAAGTGATCTAAACAATTTGTTTCTCTTGTTGGTAAGGTGTGACCTGGCAGAATTCCATGAGTGGACAGCATATTAAGGTAGTTTTGTCTATTTAAATTAACGTAGGTAGGTTCTTGATGACTGGGGATGAGGTTTATATTAATATCACCTGTAATAATAATATTGTTATAAGATTGTAATGATACAAGGTGACTGTTAAGTGAATTGATAAAATTTTGCGCGTTACAATAAGAAGGAGAGCGATAAATGCCAAGTATTACGGTATTTTGAGTTTTTATTTGTATGCAAGTTGAGTGTGCAATTTTTATCTCCTCAGTTTTAGCGTTTAAGTGAGATTTAACATAGGCAACTACTCCATCATTTTGATTTCGATTGTAAGTTGTAAATTGGGAAGAGTAGTTGTCAAGTTGGGGAATCGGTTTATGGGTAATGCGGCATTCAGTTAAGATCATGATATCAACCTCAAATTCAAGTGGTAGAAGAGTCAGCAAAAAGTCATCAAAATTGGCGTAAATACTTCTGATATTCTGCGAGGCAACAGTTATTTTCATGTTTAGGGAGGGCACATAACTTTTGAGATCCTGAATATCACACCGAACAGACACCGCAACTCCAACGTCATCAATTTCATTTAAGATATTTGAGTTACAAATCATAATTTGATTGGACTATTTTGGTGGCTTAATTTAAAGTGGTGGGTGGGTGGTTCGTGAGTATAAATATAAATACCTGCATAAATAGAAAATTTATAGGCATATGAGTGCGACGGCCTTGAATTCAATGAACAGTAGGAGTGTGGGTGAAAGGTCATAAAAATAGCTAGATGCGTTTTAAATATTTTTAAATTTATGTCTTTGTGTGTAGTATTGCGTGTATATGGGTTAAGTGTGAGCGAGTGTGTGAAAGTGTGTAAAATATACTTTATCCAGGTTACAAAAAGAGAGAGCATTACGAATACATTAAGAGTAATCATGTAACCATACAAACCATGAGAAGGATAAGTTAAACCATCTTACCTCTAAGTGCGTCTCTCTCACACTAGTGCCGACGAGAGAGATAAACCGTCCGCTGGATGCGACCAGCACAGGAGCGGTCGTTGTGGCGATCATTCGGGAAAACCATAGAAATGATGATGCTAACAAAGGTTTAAGATTTCATCGGAATCAAAATTATACGAAATGATGATTATGCGAAACAATAAATTATGAGAAACAATAATTATGCGATGCAATAGGCTTGATAAGGAGCCAGCTCAAACCTTGTACTCCGAACTATTAGTTAACTCCTTGTAAACCTTTACTTTCCTTTGCCACAGAACAGCTATCGACTTACATATATTTATAGCACTGGCTGTAAGGCCCTGCCACATTGCCTGCGTAGCATGAGCGGTGAACCAACCCCCGGCCAGGCCGAGAAGCCATCTGTTTAACCCCTTGGTTACCACTACACTTGGGTGGGGCCATGTAGTGTCACTTTAAGAGTTATTCGTTATCTGAAGTTAAGACGCAAGACCCAATGACCTTGAATGATCGGTCACTGTCTGTTTGCACCGGAGTGAACGAGAAGCACTGTGCGGTTATTTTTATGGGGAAAATCAAAAACGCATGATTATATAAGTAAACACACTACATGTAAAATATAAATTAGTCAAGTTTTTAGTACCGGCGTGATGTAATGTGACGTGATGTTACTAATTATAGACCCATAAATTAAAAAAATTAAGACATAGAACTGTTTAAAAAAGATTTCAGACGTAACTTCACGATGTTCTTCTATCGGATCGATTTCATCAAATCGTGTTTTTGAAATAGTTAGGTTTTAAATTTTTTCGCTTTGCCAAATCAAATAGTTTTTGTTAGAAAACTGTTTAAGTACATCCGATTTAAGTAGGTGTTGTCAGTGCCATAAGCTAGACGACGCGGTTGGCCTAGTTGGACTGCATCCGAAGCTACCAGTCCTGGGTTCGATCCTCTGTAAGAGCACATATTTATATTTGTTCCTGAGTCTTGGATGTCTTCTATGTAGTTAAGTACTTAATTATCTTATAAGTGTTATCGTCATCTGGTACCCATAACACAGGCCTTTAGAGCTTAGTTTCGGACAAGATCGAGTTTCTTGCCGGCTCTTGTCAGTAGAGGATTTTTTCCGAACCGGTGGTAGATTCATTCCTTGACCTTCATAAGAGCTTGTAAAAGCCTAAATTAAACAAAGATAGTTTGAATTTGACTTTGATTTGTGTAAAGATTGTTCCCTGATTTAATTATTTAATTTAAAGCTTTTAACATTCTCGGCTACTTACGAGTATTACAAAAGCCAGTAGCCGCGACCCGGCCGCTGTGTGGGAGTGCCTTAACCACGTTTCGCCCACGTACAATAAAGAAGGCATGATATATTAATTACATAGATACGTTGCTTAACGCCCAAGGGCCATAATTTTTATGCGTCGGTAAAAAAAAGCGAAGTAAAAAGACCAACTTTGCGCACGAAATATAAATAATGCGTAAATGTAAGGACTTTGTGTATGTATGTATGTATAGACTGGGATTAATGTAAAAAACCGGACAAGTGCGAGTTAAAATCGCGTGGAGAGGGTTCCGTGATTATATCAAATTTCCTATGTTACTTTAAATACTATAGACTTCTTATAAGTTTTCCTGTAATCTATAGGTAAAGAACTATTTTCTGTATTTTTATCAACATTTTAGGCCCAGTAGTTTCGGAGATAGGGGGGCGGAATGTTCAAATTTCGTATATTTACACTAATAACTCCAAAATCATTTATCTTAAAATTATAAAAAGAAAAAAATGGAGGTTCTCACAATAAGCCGTTTCATTTGATATGTCACACGCCATAGTTAGGTACCAAATCTTTTTTTTTTTTTTTCAAATTAACCCCCCTAAAGAGGCACTACTTTATGTTACACGTACATATTGCGGTCCCCGACATACATATGTGTACCTTTTAACTCAATCGGTCCAGCAGTTTCAGAGCAAATTGGCTGTAACAAACGGACGGACAGACACACGAGTGATCCTATTAGGGTTCCTTTTTTTCCTTTTGAGGTACGGAACCCTAAAAAACGTATACAAGTTTTACCCGACTGCAGTGAAGTAAAAATAAGGGTTATGTTTTTCGCCAATTGTATGCATATAATCACCCATTACTCCGCTAAATGCCCGAGTGACATAGGGCGTATGACGTCACCTGAAATTCAATATGGCGGATATGCTAGAGGATATTTCGTTTCTTGATATATTTTGACCCATGCATAATGGGTATATATTAGTACTTTCTACATACGTATATGTGAATAACTTACGTAAACTTGGAATAATTTCTCGCTTAAACTGTCCATTTAAAGCATAAGTAATACAAATCAAACTAAAAAGATGAAAATATAAATAGTAATCAAAAAAACAAAAAAAAAACCGAACACATCAACTCAAAAAGAAAAAATCAATAGCACACAAGTTCAGGAAACCTGGCGCCTCATTCGGGAACGCTAAGTGATTCTGTAGCGACTCGTAAGCCAGATTTCTCATCCCACTCCTCCGCACGACGCGTAATGCGTAAGAGCGAGATGAGAAATCTGGCTTACGAGTCGCTACAGAATCACTTAGCGTTCACAAATGAGGCGCCTGGTCTAGTGACAATAGTGCAGGTCCGGTCGTTTGTTGCAATCAGCGGATTTGGTCCCCCTTAGCATACCTATCCGTTGTCCAACCTCAACTTTGGAACAACATAGATAATTAGAAACTCAATTAATCGCTAGAATAAGTAAAACCTAGTTTGGCATGTTACGTGTTGCGTGTGTTAATCCTTTACATCCGTTGCAAATAACTGGTTCCTTTGTGTCGATGCAAAGATAAAAATAAAACAAAACAAATGGAGTATTTATAGCTTCTGTCACTTTTATAGAACCTCTAGTCATATAAATGGTGTTTAAGTTACATTACATGAGTTCTGCATAGACATAAAAATAATATTCATAAAGCAATACTATAAAAAAACCGGACAAGTGCGAGTTAAACTCGCTTAGAGAGGGTTCCGTTCCGTACATGATTATCTGAAATTTCCTATGTTACTTTAAATATCACAGACTTCTTATAGGTTTTTCAAAATTTTAGGCTCAGTTGTTACGGAAATAAGGGGGGGAATGGTCAATTTTCGCCTATTTTCCTAAATAACTTCAAAACAATTTATTTTAATATAAAAAATATATATTTAAGTTTCTTACAACGAGCTCTTTCATTTGCTTTGTCACACAACATAGTTTGCAACACCTTTTTCATTTTTATTTTCCAGTGTACTCCCAAAAAGTGGCCCCCGTGTTTAAAATTCATTTACTTACATTACGCAACCGTGTTGCGGTCACCAACTTACATAATGTTTACCAAATTTCAACTCAATCCAGTAGTTTCGGAGCAAATTGGCTGTGACAGGCGGACAGACAGACACACAAACACACGAGTGATCCTATAAGAGTTCCATTTTTTTCCTTTTGAGTTACGGAACCCTAAAACTACTATAAAAAGGTTGGGATAAGTTGTGACTAATGAAGGATCCATTTGTTAAGTGGTAAATCGTGTTTATATGTTATTTCTACTTCTACTTTTTGTTCTAATATCTATGTCTCTGTTGATTACATACTATTTGTATTATATATTTGAAAATAGCACCCTCTACATAAAGTCATGAACTAGAAGCAGTAATTTTTTAATATGATAACGACGCGGTTAGCCTAGTTGGTAGTGACCCTGCCTCCGAAGCTAGCGTCTCGGGTTCGATCCCCGGTACGGGCAAATATTTGTGTGATGAGCACGAATGTTTGTTCCTGAGTCTTGGATGTTTCCTATGTATTTAAGTATTTATTTCTCTATATAAGTATTTATATCATCGTCTAGTACCTACCCATAACACAAGCCTTTAGAGCTTACTTTGGGACTAGATCGATTTGTGTAAAGATTGTCCCCTGATTTATTTATTTATTTATTTATTTATTTATGATGTGTTTACTATTAAATGCAAGGAATCAATTAACACATTTGAAATATGTTATATTTTTCATACGTTTAGAGCGTGATTTTTCAGTAGTCGTGTTTTAGTTATTGAACTTTATAATGACTTGTGTTCTTTATAAAGTACGCGGGCTCTTAGGAGGCTGATTGTAACTATGGGGTTTACTTTGTTTATCTCAAGTACTTGCTACTTCCACTGTTAGTTATTTTCATCGAAGCAAGCTCTCCGCTTAGTAAGCCATTGTTTGATTTCATTTTTCATTATTACAATAACACTATCATTAAAAATTAAAAATTAAATTAACCTAACACGTTTCACCATACGTCAGATTAATTAAAAAACCGAACAAGTGCGAGTTAAACTCGCGTGGAGAGGGTTCCGTTCCGTACATGATTATCTGAAATTTACTACGTTACTTTAAATACCATAGACTTCTTATAGGTTTTTCTGTAATCTATAAGTAAAGAACTATTTTATGTATTTTTTCAAAATTTTAGCCCTGGTAGTTTCGTAAATAAGGGAGGGCTATGGTAAATTTTCGCCTATTTTCCTAAATAACTTCTAAACTATATTACTTGAAATTCAAAAGAAAAGATATTTAAGATCCTCACAATAAGCCCTTTTATTTGATATGTCACACGATATAGTTTGCATAACTTTTTTTTTAATTTTCTAATTTACCCCTTACATATATATGTATACCAAATTTCAACTCAATCGGTCCAGTAGTTTCGGAACAAATTGGCTGTGGCAGACGGACAGACAGACAGACAGACTGACAGACACACGAGTGATCCTATAAGGGTTTCGCTTTTTCCTTTTGAGGTACGGAACCCTAAAAACGGTTATAAATACTTTGATCATTAAAAACTAGACTTTACTAGCGTAAAGTTACGACAACACTGGATGGAGTCAGAAGCTCGTATGTCCATTATGCGTTGGTAAATATGAACTTTATTATGGTGTAGTAAAGTTTGCTTTCCAACTGAGAAGTGAGTGAGATACGTTGGGAATAAAAACGTCTTCATCCTGTATAAGCTAAGATAAGAGAGCTGTTGAGGAGGAACAGTGAGTGAAACCGATCGCACGTACTTGTGGCGGTTTTTATGTTCTGTAGAGTCGTAAAAAGGTCGTTAGAAGGTTTACCGATTTCTCCAGGGTGGCATCGAAAACAATAAGGAGCTAAAGTACCTATGTTCGCTAAGAGTTGATAAAAAAACCAGACTAGTGCGAGTTAAACTCGCGTGGAGAGGGTTGCGTGATTATGTGAAATTTTCTATTTTACTTAAAATACTTCTTATAGGTTTTCCTGTACTGTTATAGGTAAAGAGCTATTGTCTGTATTTTGTTTCGAAATTTTACGCCTAGTACTTACGGAGTTAAGGGGGGGAAAGATCAATTTTCGCCTATTTTCCTATACAACTTCAATACAGTTTATTTTAAAATTATAAAAAAATATTTTTAAGATCCTCACAATAAGCCCATTTCATTTGTCACACGCCAAGGATTGCAAAACTTATTTTTATAATTTTTCTAATGTACCCCCAAAAGTGGCCCCCTTGGATAAAATAGATTTATTTACGTTACAGGTCCGTTTTGCGGTTACCGACTTACGTATGTGTACCAAATTTCAACTCAATCGGTCCAGTAGTTTCAGAGCAAATTGGCTGTGACAGACGGACGGACAGACACGAGTGATCCTATAAGGGTTCCGGTTTTTTCCTTTTGAGGTGGAAAACCCTTAAAACGATATTTAAAAAAAGGAAAAGTATTACAAAATTGGACATAGAATATCATAGCTTTGAGCGTGCCTACCCCAACCATGAATACTACTGCGATGTTAGGTGCCTACTGCCTACGACTGTGGCCGGTTGCGTCGAAATACGACCAAGGTTGAAGACACGTACAAACATGTAGTTTATACGCACAGACGGGTCAAGTTAGGCTGGCCGATGCGTTCATGAACGAAGTTAAGCTGGGTTCTCATTTGTATCCATTTGGCGATCACGATCATGCGTATCGTATCTAGAACGCGTATCCTAAATACGAACGCTCACTTTGCGCTTACTGTGTCACTAGCATCGCGTGAAATACTTACTAGCCGTATCGTATCATAACGCCGTATGCTGCGGCCCTAACATGCATGCCACAAAGATAAATTAGAACCGTTTATCTCTATGACTATCTCTTGCGTCGGCTCTAGTGTGAGAGAGACGCACTTAGAGATAAACGGTTCTAATTTATCTTTGTGCCATGTATGTTAGGGCCACTGATGATCGAAAACCGACTCGAGATGGATCGCGGCGTATCACGTATCAAATCATAACTGTGTATCATGATACGGTAGCAAAACACGTCCATACTTAACGATCTTGATACGCGTATCCGATTGCGAGTGGCGGGTATTTAATAAACGCGTATCAAGGATACGCGAGCGATCATATACGGCGCGTAGCATGATCGCGATCTTTTTGCGTCCACACGCGTAATACGTACACGACGGAGGAGATACGATACGGCAAAATGATACAAATGTGGACCCAGCTAGAGAATCACACCCCAGCTCCTAGTCGCGGCGGTCAGCGGCTGAGCGAGTTACGGCCTGGGTGGGCACGCAGCGGACCGTGACTTCGATTCCCGACGGAGATAATTGTTAATTGTTGTTCACGACACGCGGACCATGCTTTTTTAATTCATGGGTTACTAAGTTGAATAAACTTGGGTTTTCCTGATTGAATAGTGGTTTTTATTTTCTACATCATATTATGGGTTATCGTTGGAAGCGTCTTGACCATCCGGTGGTTATAGGCTATGTGACGTCATATTTAATTGAATATGGCGTCCTCTAGAGGACAAAGTCATGAAATAAAAAGCTATATTATGATATTGTCTCGAAATAGCGACTGTCGCTTACCTATCGCAAACTGTATGACGGGCGTCGCTTATCGCCTCGCGCACTGAGTTTCGTGGTACGAGGCACGCAGTTGTTGTTATGCGCGGCGCCGCGCCGGGCAGGCGAGCACGTGCATGCAGCGGTCATATTGCCATTCCGTTCTGGAATACGTTTTGAGTGTGTTGATTGGGTGTTCGTGTGTTGTTGTAGACGAACCAATTGAACGTTTCACAATAAACGTCACTGATTCTGATTCTTCCTCCGACTCTGAGACTTCGTCGTGGTCGTCGTCCGATGATATGCCAGCAATGCGACATACACAGAATTCAATAATAATATTCTATGAAAAATGTAATTTTTCCCTTTAATTATTTATTATCATCGGTAAAAATAATTAGCGGGCCGCTATTTGTAATGAGTTCAGAAGCGCTGATCTTTTATTTCTTTTATCAACTCTCGGTGAACAGACTTTAGTCGGGCTTTAGTTTGTGAACTTATTCTTGTCATCGCCTAAACTAATGTACTTATCTCTTTTGTTCCAGAAACAGTGTCGAGTGTACAGTGAAGTGTTTCCAATATGGCGGCTCTAAAGTTCATATTATTTGTAAGCTTCCTTCACGCGGCTTTTGGTAAAGGTAAGTCCATCATCCGCTTTGATGCTTAGAAGAAATAAACCTTCCGGTACTCAACAATAAAGAGTCACTCAAGTGAGGTTCTCGTACTTTTTTGGCGACGGAACCCTTTTGGAAAGCGAAATGTTTGTCGGAGCCCGAAATAGTGTGTTTGACAACAAAGAGCTGTCAGTCAATTCAACCACAGAATACGTAATAGGGGAACTGTCATTTTCTTTTTTTTATTAGCTTAAGGCAAAGAAATAATCAAACAGCCGAGCAAACAGCTGAAATGTAATCGCAGTATAAAATAAAAATAAATTAGGTACCTTTAGATTCTTGGTCCCAGAGATGACCACTATCAAAAAAATGTACTACTTCAAAAACCTTTAGGTATATACCCAGTTATAACTGTTTGTTCTATGGTTACTATATTTATACATAGTACAAGAGATTACTTATTAAGTATATATTTATTAAAAGTCGATTAGAACATCGGTAAGTTTTCCTAACTTGGGTAATGTAATGATATCATGATTCGTGCTCGAAATATCAGAGCAAATTTAGTTGATTTTGAATGTGATATCGCAATCGTAACCTTGTTAAAGTGACTGTGAAATTCGTAAATATTATCAATTCAGACGCGTCTCATAATATTATAACACATAATGTGATTTGAAATAATTTCCTATTTATAACGTTCACTAGATTAGATTATAGATATTATTTCTCAATATCTCCTTATATTAATTATATAAGGAGATATTGAGAAATAATATCTATAATCTCCTTATATAATTAATAATAATTTGTGCGACCCAGTGAGCGCCAGTAATTTTAAGGAAAAGAAATAGTCTGTAACATGTAAATTTGTTATATCTTAAGAGGAGTGTGAACCTACGGCTTTTCATACAAAAGGCGATAACGATTTCCACCCCTTAAATGTTAACTGATGTTCACCAATTTTTGATAGGTTGTCAGTCAGAACAAAATCTATACGTTTTCGGTTTTTTCACTATAATCAATAAATTCAGTTTTATTGCTTTTTTGTATTCTCATACAAAACTTATTCAAAAACGTATAAACCTAGACTTTATTCTGACTTACAACCTATAAAAAAATGGTCAAAATCGGTTAACATTTAAGGGGTGGAAATCGTTGTCACCTTTTGTAGGAAAATGGTGACTTTTGCCCTTGGTTCACAGTCCTCTTAAAGATACATTTCTACGCAGACGAAGTTGGTAAAAGCTAGTATTCCGTAGTTTAAAGGCTCGTTCATAATACGGGCGTGACAGAAGAAACGTCACATGTCACGCCGTAACTCATTCTTGTTTCGCAAAGTAACACGTAACTTTACAATTGCACATATTCTTTGTAACACAAAAGAATACCGTTTTCCGAATTTGTATTTCGTGTCCTGTGTTGTCATACTTAGTTCCGCCTACACATAATCGTTGTCATTACTTTTTCACGAATGATTCATTTTCCTAACGGTCGTGTCCAAGTTCAATCACATTTGGTGCAGCCTTTTATGGTGATGTTCGATTAACGAAGAGTTTGAGAAATGTTGTAAAACTAAATGAGCTGAATTTATTTGGAACCCAAAAATTTCAAGAATTAGAGTCCATTCATCCTTATTTGTCTTATTTGGTAAACAAGTTTATAACCTCAAAATTTACCTTTATTGGGTGAAACAGCTATTTTATCCTATGTTATAAGTAACTCTACGTGAAAAATTGGCAAAGTGATATCTAAAATATTATCTCAAGTTGCTATATTTACAAAGAAATATCAGTTTTAGCCTAAAAAGGTACATTTTGAGGTTAAGAACTTGTTAACCAAATAAAACGAGTAAGGATGAATCGACTATAGAAGAATAATTAGAACCTACTACTAAACCTAACTAAACCTTACTTAAAAAACTGGACAAGTGCGAGTTAAACTCGCGTAGAGAGTTCCGTGATTATATGATATTTCTTATGTTACTTTAAATACCATAGACTTCTTATAGGTTTTCCTATAATCTTTAGGTAAATAACTAATTTCCGTATTTTATTCAAAATAATCGGCCCAGTAGTTTTGGAGATATGGTCAATTTTCGCATAATTTTCCTAAATAGTTTCAAAACCATTAACCTATTGTAAAATTATAAAAGAAAAATATTTGAGATCTTTACAATGAGCCCTTTCATTTCATATGTCACACGATATAGTTTGCAAAACTTAATTTATTTTCTATTCTTTTATTTTCTAATTTGCGCCCTAAAAGTGGCTTCCATGTTACAATTGCATTAAATTACGTTACACATCCGTGTTGCGGTCACCGACTTACATATCGGTACCAAATTTCAACCCAATCGATTCAGTAGGTTCGGAGCAAATTAGCTGTGACGGACGGACAGACAGACGGCAACACGAGTGATCCTATAAAGGTTCCGTTTTTCCTTTTGATGTACAGAACCATGGACCAATAATACAAGAAGACTGACAACCTCCTATACATTTGAGCGTACATCGGAGCTTTGACCCGCCATCTATTGACGAATTCTTAAATTTAGGCCGTAATTCGTTCATACAACTATGCTTTTTTTCGAACATCTGCTAGTTTTTACAAAAAACGTGAAAAAAGCAGAATCAACGACAGTTTGGAGACAAAAAGGATTTAGTTTAATTTAATTTGATGGAATATCTCCCAGGCTAACTTTAGTAGCGTCACCTAGTGTCAAGCTTCCGAACTACGACCCAATACATTTTTGTAGCGCCATCTAGTATTAGCCAGGAAAGCTAGCTTTTCCGGCGTACGCTCAAATGTATGGAGGTGGACAGTCCTCTTGTATTTTTAGTCCATGACGGAACCTTAAAAACCCGTCTCGTGTCGATGAACTGTGAAATCGAACTAAATGTAACACGTTGACTGCAATGAATAGATTCGCGCTGCTCTAAGTGGTCCATGACTTGATGATTTGAACACGATGACGTCACACCAGTGGATCTTACCTGTGAAAGGCGCTGACAGCATTAAAATTAAAAATAAAAAGTGCGAGTTAAACTCGCGCGAATAGAGGGTTCCGTTCCGTACATGATTATCTAAAATTTCCTGTTACTTTAAATACCATAGATTTCTTATAGGTTTTCCTGTAATCTATAGGTAAAGAACTATTATTATTATTATATATGTATTATTATACTTATTATATATGTATTTGTTTCAAAATCGTAGGCCCAGGGGTTTCGGAGGCAAGTGGGGGAATGTTAAATTTTCGTCTTTTTTCCTAGATAACTTCCAAACTGTTTATCTTAAAATTCTAAAAAAAATAGAGTTAAGATTCTCACAACGAGCCTTTTCATATGTCACACAATATAGTTAGCAAAACCTTTTTTTTTAATTTTCTAATATGCCCCCCGAAAATGGCCCCCGTGTTTAAAATTCATTTATTTACGTAAGCGTCCGTGTTGCAGTCACCAACTAACATATTATTAATGTGTACCAAATTTCAACTCTCAAGAATTGGATTGTTCAAATCCAATTCTCAAGAATGACCCTATACGGAATGGTTTTTTCTTGTGCTTGGCATCCTCTATCTATACATATAAAACAGTACCGTGACTCACTTATAGACAACGCACAGCCTAAACAGGTGGTCCTAGAGGTGTGAAATTTGGAGGAGACATTCCTCGACTACCCAAGAGGTGCACTAAGGAGAGATTTTTTGAAATTCCATCCCTTATTGGTGAAAAGAGGTGATAAAGATTGTATGGAAAATACGGGCGAAGCTGTTGCGGGTCCACAGTTAGGTATATACACAACAACGAGTTAATTACATATACACGAACACGCCACCTACAGTATTCACGAAGGCTGCGCGCACGCACGCTATAATAGGCGTTTGACATTTCGCAACCCTTTTTTTTTTGGTAGAGTCATCTTAAAGCGAATCTGGCCTTGATTCGAAGTTTCTAATCTGAATAGGTATACAGACCTGGTAATTAAACACATCATGTGTGAATGTGACGCCCTCGCTAGACTAAGAATGAAAATCCTTGGCAATGGTTATCCAGAACCAGGGGAATTAAAGGCACTACCACTGCGCTCCACAAGTCACTTCATTGAAGTGGTGGAGAATGCAATGGATAGTGCTTAGGAAAAAGGGGTAATTACACAAAAGATCCCATAGGGTCGAAGACTATCCGCAAGGACCCCACCCTCTAAATTAAATTAAATTAAATTAAATTAAATCATTTATTTTTCGAAAAACAAAGGAATATTCTAAGGATCTAAAGGATCTAAGATAAGATAAGATAAGATACAGACCCGGACAATCCGGATAAAAAGCACAGGTTTTTTAGCGTTCCGTACCCCAAAAGGAAAAAACGGAACCCTTATAGGATCACTCGTGTGTCTGTCTGTCTGTCACAGCCAATTTGCTCCGAAACTGCTGGACCGATTGAGTTGAAATTCGGTACACATATGTAAGTCGGTGACCGCAACACGGACGTGTAACGTAAATAAATGAATTCTAAACATGGGGGCCGCTTTCGGGGGGTAATTTAGAAAATTAAAAAAAAGTTATGCAATATATATCGTGTGACATATCAAATGAAATGGCTTATTGTGAGGTTCTTATTTTTTATTTTTTTTGGAATTTTAAGACGAAATCTCACCTTTGTCTCCGAAATTCACCTTTGAAAAAAATACAGCATATAGTTCTTTACCTATATATTACAGGAAAACCTATAAGAAGTCTATGGTAAGTATTTAAAGTAACATAGGAAATTTCAGATAATCATGTACGGAACGGAACCCTCTCCACGCGAGTTTAATTCGCACTTGTCCGGTGTTTAGGAGTGACACTCAGCGGCAAGGTTGACACAAGGATAAGTTAAACCGTCTTATCTCTTAGTGCGTCTCTCTCACACTAGTGCCGACGAAAGAGATAGAGAGATAAACGGGTTTAACTTATCCCCGTGTCTCCGTTAAGAGAGCGTCGGTGGCCTAGCTAAGGATGTCGACTCATGATCGTGAGGTCCGGGTTCGAATCCAAGCGGTTGCCATGTACCAATGAGTTTTTCTAACTTATGTACATTATCTTGGTGTGAATTGCGGTAACCGATGCTCTTACGGTGAGGGTCTGAGCACACGGTGGAAAGGGCCCAGGGGTGGTCCGCTAGCGGCCCTTTCCGAGGCCAGCACTACCAGAACCGAAGGACTGCCACAATAGATCAGCAATGGTCGAAGCGGCACATATATGACCCAATTAACCTCCAATAATAATAATATCTCCGTGTCTGGGCCACTGGGGTGAGAGAGGACGGCCGGCTAGCCGCAACCGGTCGACCACAATCACCCCGCTATGCAGCTTCGCAATATAGGAAATTAGGTTAACACGGGTTTATGCCGTGAAGAATGAGCGCTGATCTTTTTCCTGAACCATTCACTTACTTTGAATGGGCATTACTTGCGTGAACGAGCTCGTCTCATTATCCGACTGCGGCAAAGCAAAAAACCGGCCAAGTGCGAGTCGGACTCACGCACGAAGGGTTCCGTACCATTATCTATATAATGGTTCACGGTTTATGCATAAGGTTTATGTTTATGAAATTAAATATTTTTTTTATTTTTATTTTTATATTTGAGTTCATTGCATGAAAGGTAAATTGCGGTTAACGATTTATGACGTATTAAAAAAAACTACTTACTAGATCTCGTTCAAACCAATTTTCGGTGGAAATTTACATGGTAATGTAAGTACGTCATATATTTTTGTTAGTTTTATCATTCTCTTATTTTAGAAGTTACAGGGGGGTTTTGAAGACATATCCATTGATACCCCACACGTATGAGATTGATGAAAAATCATTTTTTGAGTTTCTGTTCTAAGTATGGGGAACCCCAAAATTTATTGTGTTTTTTGTATTTTTGTGTGAAAATCTTAATGCGGTTCACAGAATACATCTACTTACCAAGTTTCAACAGCATAGTTCTTATAGTTTCGGAAAAAAGTGGCTGTGACATACAGACGGACAGACAGACAGACAGACAGACAGACATGACGAATCCATAATGGTTCCGTTTTTTGCCATTTGGCTACGGAACCCTAAAAAGGATGGTTATGGTTTCTTTCCTTACATCTAGGTACATCTTTATACTAGACCTATTTAACCTAGATTAATCAATTTAGATGTTTCTTTGTTTTAATTAGTATTTTTATTATTATGACCCTTAGAGGCTTTATACATCTCTAAGTCACTTAACTTGTCCAGACGCGGAGACTATACATCTCCCTTATTAGTTATTTATTATAATTAATTTGTGCCCCTTAGGTTTGTTTGTTGCACTTTTTATGTGTTAGTTTTAGATAAAACTCTAATGTAGTTGAAAAATGACTTGCTGCTGAGTTTCTTGCAGCGTTTCTTCTCAGCAGATGTCACCTTTCGAAGCGCTGGTAGATTCAGACATGTGAAAGAGCCTGTCTGGCCTACTTGCAAAATAAATAGTTACTCTTTTAATAACCCTTTTAGAAAACGTCCAAGTATCGCATCGCTGTATTTGCGTATATGAAGGTAGACATGTTTAAAAGCGACTTAATCATGTATCAAAAATATCCAGTTCCATTTTAAGAACAATAATCAAACTCCCGAAACTTGAATGTACAATTAATTGGCCATTATCTATCTGTCACGCTCCAAATGCTTCGGACAAAGCGGGAAAAACAATCGGAACGTTTGGGCGCTTGTAAATAAAAGAGATCGGTGTTGCGTTACAACATCCGTTAATCCGTTAATCGTTAATTAACGAAGTTAGCATTTCGACTAAAGGATCAACATTTTAGTTAATCTTAAAAATTGCTAACGGAGTCACTAACTTCCGTTAAAACAATTAAAGTCCGTTAATCGTTAATAAAGTACATACTATTTCTCAAAAGGAGACCGCACGGACCGTATTTATTGATGTTTATAAAGGGGAATCTCTAATTAATTAGGTATTGTTACAAACTCTAATGTCCCCCTCCCTTTCCTCCCTTCTTTTATAAACTCTTCATGTCCTAGCTGCCCGCATACCAACATTTTTTTATAAGTAAATCACTAACGCCATAGACATATAAAATGCAATTTCTATCAAAAGTTAACGATTAACGTTAATTTCCGTTAAATCTTCTTCCTTAAGGTTTAACGAAGTAAACTTTTTTATTAACGTATTAGCGATTAACTGATGACTAACGGTGCCCCGCTATGATAGTATGGTTTGGATACTTTTAAGGGTCCCATACGAGAAGGGTAATGTCGATGCGTCTGTCTGTCTCTCATGAAGCGCGGACCCAAATAATAGGAGAAAATGGGAATCTTTTTAAAGTTGTCCTTTGCTCACATGCATTACACTCACGATCATTTTAAACTGTCAGTTTTAACTGTTACTTTTAACGTATCTAACTGATCTTGAGTAGGATGAAAACTGACAGTTTTTTTAAGAATTTCATCGTCCTCGCAATCAATTTTAACTGACAGTTTAAACTGTTCAGTGAAAACTGACAGTTACAAATTATTGTGAGTAGGAGGTACCTTTTGATACATATTCATTGATCATTGGTGAATTTATTCAATGAAATGAAATTTACATGGGAATGAAATAAAAAGATAATGATGAAAATTAACAGTTTTTGTCAATAAACACATTTGTTCGCTCACTGCGCATTATTGTTAGTCTTTGACCTTATGAAAGAAAGAAAGAAAGAAAAATGTATACACTAACACAGAAGACACACAGAGTAACATAAATATAAATTAAAACAATACAAAACAAAATAGTGGTGTGTCCTCACGGCAGTGAATGGGACACTGGCTCAGCATAATGCTGAGCTGTAAGACACCTGCAGCGCTGATGTTCAGCCAGCACCGTCTGTGACTCACGGATCGCTATACAAATACACTACATGCTAATAATTATTTATTTACTACTACTTAGATGGGTTGGTCATACATATTATGGTTGATTATTAGAGTAGAAAATCCAAAGCACATTAAAATACAGACGTATTATAACGCCTAATGAGATTAGGCGTTAATTACTACTATTTTTACCTTTATATATTGCACAATAAAGTTTTAATAAACACCCTTAACGTTATTTTACGTCTGTATTTTTATTTTCATTACAATAAATCCGGTTCCTTAACGGTCATAATTCCAATTAACTTACTTGTATCAACCTGTACATAGCGTGGGTGTAAAACGTAGGAAGCTGTGCAAACATATTAATGCCGCTAGGAAAATATAAAACATTCGAATCTCAACCCTAAAATGTATCGTTCAAGATTCAATCTTTATTTTTACCTGTATCATTGTAAAATTAGCAGGACCAATATAAAAATGCATGGAGGAAAATAAAAATTATACGATTTTCGTCTCAATGCGGTGTCAATAAGAACTGTCGTTGCATAATACGACTGTATAGTCATGTTGGTAAAGTCATTTTTGGATGTAAAGGTCGTTGCTCACTAGTGGGTGGATGAATAACATTATTTTTATAAGTAATACGAGTAAAAGGTACGTTATCTGCTTCACTCAGATTTAAATGATTATATAGGTACTTTACAAGCTTTCGCCCGCGACTTCGTCCGCGTGTATTCGTTTATATACATATTCAGTTTATTGATAATACAGGATAATTCTTACAGGTCGTTTCCTAAATATTTTAAAACTTTAAAAAAATATATTTTCAATTGAAAAGATTTGATTTGTATAGGTATGTTGTGTTATAAGTATTAATAAATAAAAAGTCGATTTTTTTTGACCACAGATATTTTTTTTATATTTATTCAACAAAACGTATACAAGGAAGGCCCTATTAGATAATAATTAACGTTGGCCCAATGCCACTTACCAACGTTAGGCCAATGCGACTTCCGCTACTGTTGGTTTAAAACTGTTGGCATTTCTGCATTATATTGTTTCAGTTGGAAATTCTACAATGGCGATTGCTTGTAGGCCTTACCTCAAAACGACGGCCAACTCTAACCGTTGTCCAACTAACGAGACCCATGTAACCCGACCAAATGCCAACACTAATAGCCCCCATAGCATGCAAATTATCGCGCACAAAAAGCATTCGTCCCTTTCGCACCCGCTAATTAGTTAAAAAGTGACAGATTGCGCAATAAAAGCTAGTGTGCCAGGCCCTTAGGAAGCTTACTGCTTATTAAGAGGAGTGTGAACCTACGGTTTTTCATACAAAAGGCGATAACGATTGCCACCCCTTAAATTTTAACCGATGTTGACCAGTTTTCGATAGGTTGTCAGTCAAAACAAAATCTAGGTCTATCCATTTTGATTTTTTTACTATAATCAATAAATTCAGTTTTATTGTGGTTACAGTATTCTCGTACAAAACTAATTTCACCATTATTTGACTTTCTTGATATTTAATAAAAATTCAAAAAACGTACTTATTCAAAATGGTATTTTTAGGGTTCCGTACCCATAGGGTAAATACGGGACCCTATTACTAAGGCTCCGCTGTCCGTCTGTCCGTCTGTCTGTCACCAGGCTGTATCTCATGAACCATGATAGTTAGACAGTTGCAATTTTTACAGATGGTATATATCTGTTGCCGCTACAAATACTAAAAAAACAGAATAAAATAAATATTTAAGGGGGCTCCCATCACAACAAAAGTGATTTTTTTGCAGTTTTATTGGTAATGGTACGGAACCCTTCGTGCGCGAATCCGACTCGCACTTGGTCGTTTTTTTTCTTTGGTTTACAGTCCTCTTAAGCCAATTATTACAGTGCGGACGATACAAAGTCGCAGCATCGCCCGATTTCCAGCGACACACGAACACGAAGTGCCAAAGGCAACAAACTGACTCAAATATGTCGCAATTGACCCCAATGTCACGTAAAAGACTGTGCAATCCTGCGCAGCCATATGGCAGACTCGATGTTAACCACGCGAAGATTTGGCTATTGAGAACATGAATAATACCTATTATATTATCCTTATTTAAAAACAACATTTGAATAATAAAGTTATTTTTAAGGTTCCGTACCCAAAAGGTAAAACGGTACCCTATTACTAAGACTCCGCTCTGTTTGTCCGCCTGACTGCCTGTTCGTCTGTCCATCTGTCCGTCTGTCCGTCTGTCTGTCCGTCTGTCACCAGGCTGTATCTCATGAACCGTGATAGTTAGACAGATGAAACACAGATGATATATTTCTGTTGCCGCTATAACAACAAGTACCTACTAAAAAATAGAATAAAATAAATATTTAAGGGGGCTCCCATACAACAAAAGTGACTTTCTTGCTCGTTTTAGCTCGATATTGATAACGGCAACAGGTAGACGCTTGAAATATTCACAGAATATTTAGTTATATATTCACTATAAAAATAAATAATTATAAAAAAATATAAATAATATTTAAGGATGGCTGCCATACAACAAACGTGATTTTTTTGCTTGATTATAGATAATGGTACGGAACTCTTGGTGTGCGAGGCCGACTCGCACTTGGCCGGTTTTTAAGGGATCCGTAACTCAAAAGAAAAAAGGAGCCCTTATAGGATCACTTCATTGTCTGTCTGTCTGTCTGTCAATACCCTTTTCGTCAGGAACGCGTAGGTATCATTTGGAGCTGTGAAAAAATCAAGCTTCTAAATCAATACAATCAAACGATACGGCAGTTTATGCCGCATATTTGGACACTCGCAAGGGAATCAAAACCTATAGGGTACTTCCCGTTGACCTAGAATCATGAAATTTTGGCAAGAAGCAATTTCTTATAAATGTAGGGAAAATTTCGCAAAACCACAAACTTGTAGTAAAATCACAAAAAAATAAAAGTTAAGCAAAGTCATACTTGCAGGTTGACTGTTTTAGGGTTCCGTACCCAAAGGGTAAAAACGGGACCCTATTACTAAGGTGCCGCTGTCCGTCTGTCCGTCTGTCCGTCTGTCTCCACGCTGTATCTCATGAACCGTGATAGTTAGACAGTTGAAATTTTTACAGATGATGTACCTATTTCTGTTGCCGCTATTCAAATTCAAATTCAAATTCAAATTCAAATTCAAATTCAAATTCAAATAATTTATTTCAGACATGAGATCCATAGTGTTAATTACATAAACTTATATCTAGGGTTAGTGTTAAAATACAATAAATTAGGACTCAAAAACAAAATAACATAGAATTAAACAATTTCCCAATTAACATTAAAAGCGACGCTGTGCGGCGGAGACAGGTGCGTGTAGCCGCATCCAGCGCTCAAGCAGCGGCGAGTCCCAACGTTGGGCCAGCATGCTTAGGATGCTGTTCGAACTGGCGCGACTGCGACTGAGGAACGAGGCACATCGTTTCCTCATGATCGCGAAAAAGCCAGCGGTCTGAGCTTCAGCGAACATTGTCGACGCACTACAGTGTCGCGGCAGTCCGAACAACATCCTAAATGCGTCATTATATTGAACGCGTAGCGCACTGTACGTTCGCTGCGTAAATTTAGTCCACAGACTGCACGTGTAGAACGATTGACAATAAGCTTTAAACAACGTTACTTTAACTTCGTTACTACACCGCGCAAATCTGCGGGCCAACATATTACAGCGAACACACAGCGCTCGGCGCTCTCGTTCAATATCTTCGGCATCCGACATGGTCTCAGTGACCCAGTGACCCAGGTACTTGAACTTGTCAACTCGTTTTAAAGGGGTACCACAAAGCATCACAGGCTGCATGCTATAACTCTTATTACCCGCTTTAAATTGCAAGAGCACACTCTTAGACGCATTGTACCTGAGCCCATGGGCCACCGCGTATGATTCGCAAATGCATAACAATTTTGTTAGTGCCCCCATCGAGGGACTCAGCAGCACCATGTCATCAGCATAGCTTATGTTATTGATACACACGTCTTCTATGTGGCATCCGACGCAAGTGCTGCTGAGCTCCTCGATCAGCGCATTCATATAAAGATTGAACAACTTGGGCGAGCTCAATCCCCCCTGCCTCACTCCACATTCCATTTTATACACGTCTGAGTAGATACCTGCCCATTTAACGCTATCGGTTTGATTGCCATACCAGTATCGAAAAATGTAGGTGATTTCATTCGGTACGTGTTTTATCGCGTAGCTTCTGCCACAGTATGTCATACGACACCATATGAAAAGCCTTTGACAGATCCAAAAAACAGGCAAACACCGGCGTGTCCCGAGCCGTGTAGTAATGAACAGTCTGCTTGAGACATAGGATTGCGCTTTCAGTAGATAAACTTGGCCTAAATCCGAATTGAGCGTCATGAAGATTAAGATGTTTTCCTAAAATATCGTCAAGCAGACCATCCAAAACCTTAGCCACAACTGTAGCCAGCGATATCGGCCTGTAATTGGATATGTCAGAGGCATCCCCGGTTTTATTCTTTAATATAGGTACCACAATCGTATACATGAGATCGTCAGGCATATAGCTATGACTTATACACAAATTAAAAAACAGTGACAAAACCCTCGGAAGATGTGCGTACTTGAGATGCTCAATACTGAGGCCGTCATGCCCGGGAGATTTTCCCTTCACCATATTTTTAATTTTAGCATCTACTTGCTTTGCTGAAAATCTAACGATGGGTGCCACGCTATCGCACTCAGCATTGAGCATCCCAGTCGCCTGTGGAAGCGTGGATTCTACTTTGAAGTACCGCTGGAAAGCATTAGCGATACCTGTCGGCTCGTGCTGCCCAGCGACGCTCACAGGGAGACTTGTCTTATGATTTAACTTAGCGGTATTCTTCCAGAAACTACCAAAGTTCTTGTCCGCGTGATTTCTAGCAATAATGTTCATTTTTATATCTTGCTCATGGTTCTGACAGTATTTAAGCTTAGACTTAAATATCTTTTTGGTCTCAAGCATCTTACCGTAAATGTACCCCGTGCTAGGTTTGCCATAAGACAACCACCACTGATACCAAGACCGAGATAACAACAAATAGTAAACAATAGAATTAAATAGATTTTTTTGCCTTTAATAGATAATGGTACGGAACCCTTCGTGCGCGAGTCCGACTCGCACTTGTTTTCTGTATTCTTAGCCTTTTCGTCCGTAATGTCAGCTTCGTTGTACACCGTTTCTATACGACCACCATAACCTCTAAGACAATACGAGCAAAAATAGACGAACCCCGAATTTATTTGTATCACAAATAAAAACTTAATATATACACATTAAGACACAAATTACAATGATCTCGGCCACGAGTTAAGTCCTCTTTTGCTGTGAACGCGTCATAAAACTAGTAAACGCTAAAATACCAGAGATTGCAACCTTTTTACATATTCACGCTTATAGAATATAGGGTTGCATAAATCTTGATTTTACATTGTTCTACGGTTAACGAGTTGGCCGTCGCTGCCTTTTTGTTCAAGATGTTCGTATGTTTTTGCTGTGAGCGGATTTGAGGACGAAGGGATCCGTTCAAAATTAAAGTACAGAAAACCTTACTCGATCCTTTTTTGGATTCCGTACCCAAAGGGTAAAACGGGACCCTATTACAAAGACTCCGCTGTCTGTCCGTCTGTCACCAGGCTGTGTCTCATGAACCGTGATAGTTAGTTGAAATTTACACAGATAAGTAATAGATTTCTGAAAGTGAGGCATTCTGAAAGTGATTGCAGGGAGATTTGATTGTCCTATTCTCATATACTGGATCAATCAAATCAAAAGTAGGTATAATGAGCTATAGCAAAAATTATTAAATTTATATTTTAATTTTAATTTTAATTGTAATAAAGTGTCATTAATTAATTATTGGAATGTCTATATACTTTTTTAAGATTTTTAATAATTTGTTCGGTTTTAATGTGAATTTTGTCAAAATATTCTAGTCTTAATTTTATTCTAATTTCCAGTTTTCCAATTATTTTGGAAATTTTATTATTATATTGTGTACTGTGTGATATGGGTAATAACCTGAAATAAATGAGTTCTCTTCTATTCTATTCTATTTCTGTTGCCGCTATAACAACAAATACTAAAAAACAGAATAAAATAAATATTGAAGGGGGCTCCCATACAACAGACATGTTTTATTTGCCATTTTTATATATAATGGTACGGAACCATTCGTGCGCGAGTCCGACTCGCACTTGGCCGGTTTTATAAATATAGGTAGGTACATTATATCGATTATAGGGTTTATATATGGATGACAGGTAGGCGGTCTGTCTGTTTGCTTATCTATAATCGGCTACGCATGAAAGTTATTGATTAACAAATATACGCGTCGAATTGAGAACCTCCTCCGGTTATTTTGAAGTCGGTTAAAAACAAGCAACATAACAAATTGATTGATTACTTTTCTCTTTATTAGCGTTGGGATCTATTTTAATGCGTTCGACAGGAAGCTGAGAAGTAAATTAACGGTTTTAACTTCCATCCATCGCTCAAAGATTAATGGCGGTTTAATCTAAATTATTAAGATATCAATTAATTTTAGAACGCATGGCTTACGGAGCACTTTTACAAAGTTACATTTTCAGTCAAGGGTGGCGCTACTGTGACATTTTCGTTTGAATTCACGAAGGTTCGGAATATGTCCGCATGCATGTATAAGTTTGTGACGCGGCCACGCATACAGCATCATTGGTATGTAGTGAGTTACTATTTGAACTCGAAAGTGAGTATGATATTGATATCGCCATCATATTTATTTATTTATTAATGTGGACCCGCCACAGCTTCGCCCGCGGTATTTTCCATAAAAAATTTATCACCCCTTTAAGGATGGAATTTCAAAAAATCCCTCCTTAGTGCACCGCTAGGATACTCGAGGAATGTCTCCTCAAAATTTCAAACCTCTAGGACCACCCGTCTAGGCTGTGCGTTCTCTATAAGTGAGTCACGGTACTGTTTTAGGTATATGTATAGATGAAATATTATAATGATAATAATGAAAACGTCATTTAAAACATGCATGAATGAATTTGCATGCAATTTTTCATTCAAATTCGTTAGGTTAAAATAACCGTTAGTAACGCAACATTATGCTCGCCCAAGGCGGGAAAAAAGCAAAATTAACACGAGTTTAAAAATAGAACGCGTTCCCGCCATCTTTACTTTTTCTTTTTACAGGCGACTGTATTTACCGTAGCCAGCCAGTGTACGAATATCTTTAAAAAAAATACATGGTGTTTTATTCATTCAGCCTCTCTATTCTCTCAGCGCGGGGAAAGGCCTGCTTTTCATTGAGCCACTAACCTCGATACTAAGCGAAAAATAAGAAATGAAAATCTATATTGTAATTAATAATTATGACAGATAGAAAACATCCTTGCGGCCATTATGTCAAAGGGCGTTCCGTTAAATTACGTTCGTTGTAAAATAAACAAACAACTAAATGAATGTGTTTAGTCTCAAAATTTGGGTATCTAGTTTTATTGTCACTTGAATTGACAGATGTCAGTTGCTTTACATTCTGCGTTCTTTTTTGTGAAAAAAATAAATTAATCATTGATTTTAAATTAATTTTATTTAATGTTTAATACAAGCTACCATAGCTGGGCACCGTTAATCGTTAGTCGCTAATTTACGTTACTATAAAAGTTAACTTCGTTAAACGACACTTGATTCCTCAGATGACTCATACATAAACCTGTAACACTTATGAGAAATAAAGTACTACTCCATTTTAATAAAAAAAAAACCTTTTTAAGAACTAGAAGCATAAGTCTTCGGCGTAAAACTTATGCCGAGGCAATTCTTTTAAAAATTCAACGTATTTAAATTACATGGAGCGTAATGGTAAAGCATCCTGCCCCCGAGCGGCGAAAACCACAAAATGATCCAATTACGTACATTTTCAGTCGTTATGTTGGCGAACCTGTTTTTAAGTCTACTCTCGTAACAAACGAGGCGTTTTGTTAATTATGAGGATTACGTTGTAATTATGTGTTGTTCGTCTTATCGCCGACAAAGGGCCACTTAAAAGAAACTTAGGTTAATGTTCTATGGAAGATAGAAGGTTTTAATAGGAAATAGATTTAAGTATACATACCTTACCTTTATACTCTGCCTCCAATTGTTTAAAAAAAAACTGGATCAAACAACGTCGTATTAGCTGTGCGCTAGAGTAATTTTAAATTTGGAATACCTATTTATGGTTGGTTCTAGATAATTATGATGGTAACGCTGACAGGTGCTATTTTTCAACTACTTTCAACGTATTAAGCCATGAAACTGAATAAACATATAAACGGTAATGCTAAAAATTACCTAATTAAATGGAGATCAAATTCAAATCAATAGCTATCCGACATAACAGAATAAGTTTTATAAACATCACTATACCTATACGCTCCGCGCGGTGTCCTTTTGGCAAATAGTACGTTGACTTCCGTTAAAAGCAATTAAAGTCCGTTAAACGTTAATTGTTTGTAACGGATTAACGTTCTTGCGCCCAACTATGCTTTTTTAGAATATAAAAAGTGAAATGCTGGAGAAATGCTTTCATTCAATCACAATAACGAACAATGTATTAATAACTGTATCGATAATATCCATACAAACTCTCATACTAAGACAATACGTTTAATATCATATGTTCAAGATTTTAATATTATACGGGAGTGGACAGATCGTGCGAACTTGAATCTTTACCCATACTTTTATGAGAATTGGATCAATTATATCTTTAATTAAAAACACTATTGAATAATAAACAATAATCAGTTACCGTGGAAAAGTTTTAAAAACTGTTGGAACAAAACATATAAAAAATTAACGACTTTCTTCTTATTGCCTCATTTACATGCAGCCGAACTGAGCAGGGAAGTGGGCATGGAAGTGGACAGCGCGAGTATGTTAATTTGTCACTTCTCCTGCTGCTGCCGCTGCTACTCGCATTGCCCATGCAGCCGAAGTTAGCAGGGAAGTGGGCATGGAAGTGGGTAGCGCGAGTATGGAAATGTGTCACTTCTTTTGCTGCTGCCGCTGCTACTCGCGTTGCCCATGCAGCCGAAGTGAGCAGGGAAGTGGGCATGGAAGTGGGCAGCGCGAGCATGTAAATGTGTCACTTCTGCTGCTGCTACCGCTGCTACTCGCGCTGCCTGGTGCGCAGTGAGTCAGGAAGCAAGCAGCATGTAAACCCCCACTGCCTTCGAAAGCAGTATGCGGGAATTATTTCTGGCAGCGCGAGCAGCAGTGGCAGTGGCTGCATGTAACAGCATGTAAACACCCACTGCTTTCGAAAGCGGCGCGGGCGCATAACCTCGAACGCACCAATGGCAGCGCTCTAAAAACCCCGCGCGCCCCGCAAAGGCAGCTTTATTTGCTAGTAAAAGTTAGGCTAAGCCGTGTCTTTAGGATATTTGATCTATGGTTTCATTCATTACTTTTGCCTTAAAACGCGCTTCTAGAAACTTAAAAGTACTTATAGGTATAAATAAATAAGACCTAAAGTAGACGCCTAAAGACAACAAACAGCTCCCACGCGTAGCATAAACAATTTTAATGGCACTTTTTTTCTTTACAACACCGGATTCGCACAAACGTAGCTTGACAAAGGCTAGTGCGGTGCTGTATGACGATAGCCGAATTCGGCCTTAGTTTAAAAAAAGTGTTACCAACTTACGACTAGGTAATGAAGAAATATCTATTGCGATTGTTTTTGAAAACGATATTTTATGTAATGTTTTAAAAAGTTGTGTAGAATTAAACATATTTCTGTATTCAAACTATGGAGAGAAATCTCTCCTTGCTTGCCCGCATATAATTATACGATTTTATATTTTATAATACAAGTCGCACTGCAACAGCTTCGTCTGCGATATTCCCCATAAAAACATTTCGAATCCCATTTTTCGCACACCCATTTCACCCCGTTAAGAGTTGATGTTCATAGAATCCTTTCCAAGCGAATGTTTCTACACTAAACGAAACCTCCCCGCTAAATTACAATCATGAGGTTATTATAGTTCTTGAGATTTCGTGGTAAGTCTTATCGTATCATGCGTATTTCGCTTATATCCTTTACCTATAAAACAGTAGGGTATAATAGCATTTAGTGTTCGCATTTGGTCGGGCCACATGGGTCTCGTTAGTTGGACAACGGTTAGATTTGGCCGTCGTTTTGAGGTAAGGCCAACAAACAGGGGCCATTGTAGAATTTCCAACTGAAACAATCTAATGCAGAAATGCCAACAGTTTTAAACCAACGGTAGTGGAAGTCGCATTGGCCCAACGTAACTTAATAATCTAATAGGGCCTTCGTTGTATACAATGCAGCAATGCCAACCGTTTTTAAACAACGGTAGCGGTATTCACAAGGGCCCAACGTTGGTAATTGATAATATTCTTGTTATATTGGTCCAATGTTGGGCAAACTACTAATTACTACTAGGGTCTGGCTAAAAGTCAATGCACAGCCTAAATTGGAGGTCCTAGAGATTTGAAATTTGACCTTAGGAGTGCACTAACAAGGGTTTTTTTGAAATTGCATCCCTAAAGGGTTGAAAAGGAATAGTAGTTTGTATGGGAAATCCCTCGGGCGAAGCTGTGGCAGGTTCACTAGTCGATTTCTACTTTAAATAATGTACATTTTGCAAATCCGTCATTGTCACTGAATATCGTTATCTTATGTGTGCTTGTTAAAATTGTAATATTAATTTATTCGGCGATTTAGCCGAATCAGCGTAACGCACACCCCTGTGTTGTCAGAACAAACAAAGCCAGATAACTCTAGACAAGATTAAAGTTTTTCAAAACCATAATTTAGTGTAATTCTAATTCTCCCACGGCTGTGTGAAAGATGGGATGATAGCTTAGTGCTTCGAGTTGTGTTCAAGTTGTGTTCAAATTGGACCTTGTAAGATAAATAGGCAGTTAGCTAGCGGAAAACTAATTAGAGCAATTGTCGATTGTGTACGCAGAGCCCAGCTATGTTTGTTATTCTATAATATCTCGTCGTTCATTTCGTCTCTCACTTCGTACAACAACCATAAGTTGACCCTCGCTCGGAGGCTTTAGGCGTCGTCCTAATACAACGCGACTACAGATATAGTGAATAATATGTTTCCATCGGTAAGGCCCGTCACATATATTCGTTTTCCTGATTCGATTTCCGAATTCGTTTTCCGTATGCGGACACCCCGAACGCAAGCATTTCATATAAATAGTTCTACATGACACACACGTTCGTAATTTTTCCGTACGGAATTCCGAACGGAATTTGTTGGTATGTGGCGGGCCTAAAACTCGGATCTCAGTCGGAAGACGACGGGACCCGAAGCACAAAATAGGTACAGAAGACAATCTACATACAATTGCGCTCGAACAAACGCACACATAGACACTGCTCACGGACACGATATCTCAGAATGTTTGAGAGCAGTGCAACCTCGATTGCCGAACGCTTCAGTCGCCTTGTCTGTGAACTTTTTGTGCAATAATGGAGCAACAAAAAAAAGTTATTATAACTGTTCAGTTGTCGGTTGTTCAAATTCAAAATTAAACGGTGAATTGTCGTATTTTAAGCTACCAGTGGTTTCAGAGAGGTAAGTAGGTATCTGCTTGTATTTCGATGGTTCGTTTTAACGTTACACAGAACAGTGTAGGTAGGTAAGCGACCCGCCCCGGCCCCCGAAGAATATATCTAAGGTGGATTTATGTAATAGTTTCCTATTTTGAATCAGTATAAACGAAGTAGGTAACTAAATTTCTGTAGGATACATTCACGCCGCCTTACATAAGTTGAAAATATGTTTTTTTTTTGTTTGTGTAGGTATAGTGTTGTTTTTAGTGTCATTTGATAGGTTTAGGTCTAAAACCCGTTTGTAATCCGGTAATCTGTTTAGAAGTTATTAGGGATTTTCGATACTGAAAAGTAACAAACGTCAAATTTTGTAGGTATGTTATTTTAGTTATTATTAATTTATATTTCCATTCTTCCCGTTTCATCCTCAACAATAAATCAACTAGATACGAGTGCCACTACGACGATAGTTTTTTGTGCATACGCCACAGTTGACAACCTTAACGCGACCGCCGAGTGTAGGCATGGAAAGTGAAGTACATACACGAGATTGACTTCTGTACCTATCTCTTTTGTGCCCGAAGTGTCAAGTAATTATTGTATTAAATGAGTGACATGTTTATATTCATTAATATGAAACTTTATTATTTACTGTCAAATGTCAAGATGAAAAATCACAGCATGGCTACTGGCCACCAATTATCGATGTTTTCGAGATAATGTCGATTGCAAGATTAAACGTCAGATTCATACAGTTGTGTCAAATGACTGTGTGCACTGACGTTTTATCTCGATTGTGAGATTATCTCGAATGCACCCAGAATTGGGGGCCTGCTGAAGCTAATTGAGAGAGCACGATAAATACGAACTTTTCCGATAAAACACGATGGAAACTAATTATCCACTACATCTGTACGCAATTATCTTGATTTTATAAATACTACTTGCTACGTTATTTCATTTAGGTTAGGTCAGGTTAAATTAAAATAAGTTTTTGTTAAAAAAGTTAAGACAAACTTTTTTGCCATATGCTCTATAACATGTCAAAGTTGAAAAAAGACTTAATGCGAGTTTCTTGCGGAGTTTCTTTTCAGCAGATGTCACCTTTCGAAGCGCTGGTAGCTTCGGACATGTGAAAGAGCCCATGTGGCATAATTGCAAAATAAATATTTTCATTTTCATAGAGGTTGACTTTCTTTAAACAAGTAGCCTTTTTCCTTTCCCAAGGCTCAAACTATCTCCATAGCAAATTTCGTCAAAATCGGTTTAGATGTTTAGCCTTGAACAAACAGACTTACTTAATTAAATGTGTGTGCTTAAAAAGATTTTCCCTCACATGTTCTGACCATATAAAGGTTAGCTGCGCCTGCGGCGTCTCACGCGTTGATCTGGAATGACCTTTGGCTTTGCGAGTCGGTAATCAAGCGAAATGGGACTGTTACTGGAACTGTACATTTAGCATACTTATTGGAGATAATTTTGCTTTGCGATTGTAAATAACTACGGTTTACCAACTTAGGGGTTTGACCCCTTAATGTACGGGTAAAATTATTGGCTAGGGGGTTTTTAGGGGCAGAAAATTCTTAGGAGGATTTTACGGGTATTGAAAAAACTTATTGAAAATGACGGAAAAAACTATCTAAGTAAACTTGAAAAATTATAGTAATTGTTGCAACTTTCGTTCCTTCCGCATCTCTCTCTCTCTCTCTCTCTCTCTCTCTCTCTCTCTCTCTCTCTCTTTCTCTCCATTTTTTGGGTTCCGTACCTGAAAAGGAAAAAACATATCCCCTTATAGGATCGTGTGTCTGTCTGTCTGTCTGTTTGTCGGTCTGTGGCAGCCAATTTGCTCTGAAACTACTGTACCGATTGAGTTGAGCTTCGGTACACATATGTAAGTCTGTGACCGCAACACGGACGTGTAATGTAAATAAATGAGTTTTAAACATGGGAGCCACTTTAGGGGGCAAATTTAAAAAAAATGTTTTGTAAACTATGGCGTGTGACATATCAAACGAACGGGCTCGTTGAAAGGATCTTTAATATGTTTTTCAATACATCATCTGTGAAAATTTCAACTGTCTAACTATCTCGGTTCATGAGATACAGCCTGGAGACAGATGGACAGATGGACAGACGGACAGACGGACAGACGGACAGACGGACAGACGGACAGCGGAGCCTTAGTAATAGGGTCCCGTTTTACCCTTTGGGTACGGTACTGTAGAACAACCTATTTTGCTCTAATACTTTTATGTAACTGGACAGGCGTATTGCCGATGTATTTGTCTATCGTATTTTTTTAAATATGAATTTAAATATTATTAGAACGTCGGATACGCATGTCCAGATCTTCATTCCATCTTGCGCCGTTGAAAAGGCACCACATGTAATTTTCTAATGGAAAATATAGTGAAAGTCTCTATTAAAGTGTTTCAATTTAAAGATCAGCATCCTTGATACTCTCGCGCCTCGAGTCAAGCCCATTGTGTTAAATTCAGCTTGAAGAGCAGAAGAAGCGAATCCCCGACTCCTCGTGCTGCCGCCGAGCTACCTCCTTAGAGTACCCTAAAAATGAGTTATATGGCAAATTTTAAGTAGGATAATAAGCCTTTTTTTGATATCGTGAGGTACTTCACTTATCCTTTGGGATTAACCTGGGAAACCTGCAGGATTTTAGGATAACACGCATGCCTTACAAACATGGTTATACTACTAGTGCCTTCAGGGTATTTATATAGAACAACGAAAAGTATGCGTTTAAAATAAACAATATTCCACCTTAAGCCAGCGGCATAAGAGCTGAGACACATGCCTTGTTTACGTTGGGCCGTCTGCGGCGAGTCTGCGCGTGCGCCGGGCCACTGACACACAAACAACCGGACGGACCTATTTGTAAGAATTGCGTTGGAACTTGGTTCGATACAGTCTAGATCGCCGCAAATTGGTATCAACTTTCTACCGGTGTTGCCAGCTAAACAACAGCTAAAAAATCAATATAAAGTAAATCGTGCCGTAAAGGTAGAATTTCCTTTTTTACGACGAGTATGACGCACCCTCCTCTGCTGCACTGCGAGTGAAGAAATAGCATAGAATGCGTGCAGATGCTTATCATCCTGGCATGTCGTAAAAGTCCACTAAGGGACGGGTCCTCTCCAACATGGTGGACTATCTGTATGGGCGATGGGCTGATCACCTGTCACCATACGGTCCATCATACCATCTTAGGACTAATTAATCGAACGTGGCCACAAGTAGTCTTGCCATCGCCCATACAGATAGTCCACTATGTTGGAGAGGACCCGTCCCCTAGTCGACTTTTACGACATGCCAGGATGATAAGCATCTGCTCGCATTCTATGCTATTTCTTCACTCCCAGTGCAGCAGAGGAGTATGAACTATTCTATTGGCTATTAATATCTTTATCCAGTCGTGTTCTGACAGGAGAAGTATTTTTACTCTATACAGAACCGGACTAAATGGTAAGTACTAAAACCAATTTAAAAGGGATATTTTTAATCTGCGTGTAAGTACTGGTATCGTGTCGTGTTACTATTTAATGCATTGCGTAGGGTTGTGACCTGATGATACATTATCGATAGAATTTTCATCGATATATTTATAAAATGAGGCCGAGGCTACACTGGGTAATAGTCGCATTGTCGCGACGCGACCACATATCTATATTTTAAGAATATAGTCGCCTACCAACGATCCAGGTGTGTAGGAACACTAGTTATAGTTTTAGTACATCTGTGTTATATATAATGTAGTACCTCATGTACATACAGCCACTGCCACTGCTGCTCGCGCTGCCAGAAATAATACCGGCATACAATACTTTCGAAGGCAGTGGGTGTTTACATTCTGCTTCCTTAATCACTGCGCGCCAGGCAACGCGAGTAGCAGCGGCAGGAGCAGGAGAAACAGCCCATTTACATACTCGCGCTGCCCACTTCCATGCCCACTTCCCTGCTCACTTCGGCTGCATGTAAATGAGGCATAACATTTTGTAACAAATATATTTATAATAATAAAAAGAAACATAAGCGTATTGTTGTTATGCATAGTGGTATCCGCACAGCTTATGCGGCGACCATAATATAAAATTACTGGCGCATCGCGAGCGCCTTACTAGTGTAGCCACAGCCAATTTTTTTTTTTTTTTTGATAATTTGGTTTATTGATAAATTGACAATTCTAATCAAACAATCATTCATAATGAATAAGGTATTTAATAATTTATGTAACATACATGTATAGTAATGTGTCTGAAAATTGTTTTAAGATACAACTTTTTTTAAATGCATATGGTAAATAAGAAAACCGATACAATAAATAAAGTTTCTATCGAAACGGATTCTCATACTAAAACAATAATAAGGTACTTTAAACAGAGTTATCGCAGCAATATCGACAAGGTACAATATCGATAACAACCACACCCCTATCATAAACAGTACGCGGTCTAGTTTTTCATACTAGTCTATAAAATATGGTAATGTGTGTCTGTCTGCCATTCCGCAACCATTGGGTTTATGGTCCCATAAAGTGTTAGATTATTTATTGAACTGTATTATTAAGTTAGATAAATAACAGTAATTGGAATGGCTTTATGGTTTTGAACTCTTCTTTGATATGTGGTTTAATGTTTATTGAAATTGCGAGAGAAAATGTCAACGTTTCTGAATCAACCATGGTGATTTAAGGCCACTCACTACTCAATACTCAATCTTTATTGCGTTCCATAATGTTATTAATTAGATGGTACAAAAATTAACTTATAAGTTAAACAGATCAGACCCTGTAGGGCACAGCAACTTATAAAAGTAGTGAGAGGGCTTATTTATTTATAACTAGCGACCCGCCCCGGCTTCGCATGGTAAAAGTCAAACATAATTATTACGCGAGCAACTTTATTTTCGCGCGCGTTAATTTGCGATAACTCCAATCCTTTAAATTATATGGTGTAAAAGATTATAATAATATGCATGAAATGCTTAAGTTACTAACGTATTTAGGTTGAGAAGGATTAATACTGTGTCCGTTTAAATAGCTTTCCAATTATCGCATTGTACGTGACCATTTTTTTAGAAGATAGAATGGGTATATATATATGGGTGTCCTTAAAAGATAGACATATGCCATCGCGGACTTTTTTGTAGATCTATAAAAGAGAAATATCTCACCATGTATTGTTTTGTTATATCTCATAAGGATTAGGCAGCGTTTCCGATGAAAGCTCCCAAGCGGCTTGAATTTTTCCGACGCTTCCAACAATTCTCATTTTATTTCAACCAATTTTTTTATACAAAACCTTGACAAATTACATACCTAAACCTTCCTGATGAATCACTCTATCTATTGAGGAAAACCAAATTAAAATCCGTTCAGTGGTTTTTGAGTTTAGCGGTAACAGACAGACAGACAGATAGACAGACAGACAGAAGCGGCGGGCAACTTTGTTTTATAATATGTAAGGATTTTAAAATACTAGGTATTATTATTGACTATTTATTTAATATTTATACATACATACATACATAGCATCACGCCCGAAATCCCTAATGGGGTGGGCAGAGCCACAAGACTACTTGTGGCCACGTTCGATTAATTAGTCCTAAGATGGTATGATGAACCGTATGGTGACAGGTGATCAGCCCATCGCCCATACAGATAGTCCACCATGTTGGAGAGGACCCGTCCCTTAGTCGACTTTTACGACATGCCAGGATGATAAGCATCTGCACGCATTCTATGCTATTTCTTCACTCCCAGTGCAGCAGAGGAGTATATATATATATATATATATATATATATATATATCTATGTCAATTATACTGTCAAAGAATGTCTTCTAGATATTAATAGCATTTAGTAGTTCATAAATGCTTTAATTGTTTTGTAAATTGTTTCTCATCTGTTTCTTTTCTTAATGAATTCGGTAGTTTGTTTTAGACACTCAAATTGAGCTTTAATTAAAGTGAAGTTTCAGTGACGTTTCTGTGTAGGATGACAACTAGCAACAAGATTGAGGGACATTTAACTAATTAATATCCAATCAAATGCTTAAGTGGCGTTTCTGAATTCGGCCATATGATGAGTGGACGTCTGCCCACTCTATTATACATGCCCACTCCGTTATCAAGTGCCCGCTGTCATATGTTTGAGATCTTTGTTCTAGTGTAACCTAATACAATGTTTGGAACTAAAGATTTTGACGTTACAGCCTAGGTACCCCGAATATGTATAACCTTTTTTTTTACGCTGGGAAAATGCATTTACGCATCCCGCCCGGTTGGGGGACCGGGACGGGTATGAGGGACTCTCGGTCAGAATGACCGAACTACCCTCTAAAAACCCAGCGTTCTCCCTCCAGGCCGAATTTAGTGAGGGTCGCGGGTTCGCTTGCGCATTCTACCGCGGCCAAAAGAATCATATTCCTCCGGAATCGATCTTGCGCCCTGACGTTTGAGAGCCCTCCTAGTTAAACCATTAGACCACACAGCTATCTCGAATATGTATAACCTGAACTAACCCGCGATGTCACGTAGGACACTGGACATGTAAAACCAACGTACCTGCCATTATTTAAACCGATTTTGTACGATCAATGTCCGTTATCAAAGTGACGTCACGCTCGGTTTCCGAGGCGCTGCGCGTATGCGCCGGACGCGGTAACGGATGCGCGCACTTAGACCTATTTACCTTTCGATTGTGAACTGATTTTATCCTTGCGCGTTGTCGAGATGTCTCAAAACTTAGTGCCAACTTCAATTGGTTGCATTACCAAATATTTATGTTGCAGTTTAATCTATATCTTCTCCTTTTTTGAAGATGGTTAAAAACAGTACCGTGACTCACTTATAGACAACGCACAGCCGGGTGGTCCTAGAGGTTTGAAATTTGGATGAGACAGTCCTCGGGTACACGAGGTGCACTAAGGAGGGACTTTTTGATATTCCTTTCATAAAGGGGTGAAAATGGGTGATAGAGCTTTGAGTGGATCTATTGTGGCTAAGGTAGAACCTACGGCTTTTCACACAAAAAGCGATAACGATTTGCATAGGTTGTCAGTCAGAACAAAATCTAGGTCCATACGTTTTGGTTTTTCACTATAATCAATAAATTCAGTTTTATTGTTGTTTTAGTATTCTCATACAAAACGAATTTCGGCGATTATTTGACTTTGTTGATCTTTAATCAATATTCAAAAAACGTATAAACCTAGATTGTGTTCTGACTGACAACATACCAAAAATTGGTATGGTCGGTTGGTATTGGTTGGTTGTGGTCATTTGCCGGTAGTTGTCTATTTAAAAAAAAACTATTTAAAAACCATGAATAAAAGTAATTTTTTAAAGAAAAGCGCTGGGGGGATGAATAATGCCCGGCAGAGAACTTCAATGACATACAACTTCTAAAATAGGAAATGTCCTAACATTACCGTAGTAAATTAATATTATTGCATTTAAACAGACTTTACTTCAGGTATTTAGGTCCTATAAAGAAGACAATGCGTAAATACAACGGCACAAACAATGACCGAAGCTATCTCAAAACTGCCGCGCCTGCGCAATCTCCTCTGCTTATCTATGTGGCATTCTCCAAGTTGACAGCTGTAAAATGCGTGGAATGACAGTAAATATCTAACGAGTTATCTGTGGAGTGACCTAATATGGAACTACAGTTTCGGTAGTGATACACAGATGGTTAAGAGTTAACACTTTCGCGCGAGCATCCACTCCAAGGGAATTACGACACAAACGGCTTTTCACGTCGACGTTTATGAGCGTTACGCCACACATAGGCAGCCTGTGTTGGTGGTCTAAGTAACAACGTCTAATCACGTCAACGTCCATACACCACGTGACGTGTCTTAACGTTGTTAGTGTGTGTGAGGTCACTTGTTTATGTGTGAAACTACGTCCAAATAGCCATACAAAAAATTGGTTTGTTGTGACGCTATGATTTTGGTATGTTAGTATGTTGTGAATAGGGAATGCAATCCTGATCTCGCGGGATTCCGATCTCGCGAGATCCCGTGTAATTTTTCGGGATCAATCCCGAAGCATAATATGACGAGATCCCGTTCGAGATTGACGGGGTTGGACGGCAATGGTCAGCGATGCTACACACATCCGTTCGGGACGCAAATTTAAGTGCTACTGCTACAAAAACTAATACTTCACCTCAAGAGTAATTAGAAAAAACTCTGCGAGCGTCTAAAAGTCCTTTTACACGTGTATCTAGACTATCCAGATCCACAAGCTTAGAAAAATTAGAGTCAGTAATAAAAAAAGAAATGGATTTATTTGAGTGTGGAGGAATAAGGGGGAGATTTTTGCAGTTTGCATATAATTGCTTAGTCACGCTGTTGCCAACCAGTGTTGAACGTTTTTACACGTTGTAGCCATAAAATCATTTCTTGTTTAGACGTGTATAGACGTTGTGTCACAATGCCGAAGGTGTTTTTGACGTCTAATGACGTAGCTTGCGCGAAAGTGTTAAATATAAAATGGCCGTGACATACGGATAGGCAGACAGATAGACGGACATGACGAATCTATAAGGATTCCACTTCTGCCATCTTGCTATGGAACCCTGAGAAAGAGTACTTACTTGCTGCATTATAAAGAGCCAGCATCAGTTTCACTGCCGTGAGGACAGACGCCGCGACATTGTCTTTGTATTATATTATTTTGCTATTTGAATCTCTGTGCGTGACGTAATTTTATAGTGTTCCATACCTCAAAAGGAAAAAACGGAACCCTTATACGATCACTCGTGTGTCTGTCTGTCTGTCCGTTTGTCACAGCCAATTTGCTCCGAAACTACTGGACCGATTGAGTTCAAATTTGGTACACATATGTAAGTCGATGACCGCAACACGGACGCGTGACGTAAATAAATGAATTTTAAACATGTGGGCCACTGTTGGGGGATAAAATAGAAAATTTAAAAAAAAAGTTTTGCAAGCTATATTGTCTTATATATCAAATAAAATTGTCTATTGTCTTAAATATATATTTATTTTAGGATTGTAAGATAAATAGTTTGGAAGTTATTTAGGAAAATAAGCGAAAATTGACCATTCCTATACGTCATCTCCGAAAGTACTACGCCTAAAATTCTGAGAAAAATACAGAAAATAGCTCTTTACCTATAGATTACAAGAAAACCTATAAGAAGTCTATGGTATTTAAAGTAACATAGGAAATTTCAGATAATCATGTACGGAACGGAACCCTCTCCACGCGAGTTTAACTCGCACTTGTCCGGTTTTTTTTTCTCGACTCGATTTTACACAACGACTACAAGCGACCTTCGTTTAGTACTAGTGTGTTTTACATTTGACAAAACAAAACCAAAATCCAAGACTCCATTCTGCAGACTTCGCTGAATTTTATGAGCTGATAAATCAATAGTGAAGGCCTCTATTTTGCCGGTGGATTCCTGTTTTCTATTATACGGCCAGAGACAATATTTTACTCTTCGAAGAGAGATAAGGATGGCTGTGGTCCAAACGTAAGAATAGGTAACTTTAATGACATTTGCATTTTTAAATTAATTAAATGCTGCATTTACTTTTTGGAGTTTACTCCTTAAGAATCGTTCTTCATATATAAGCCCGGGGTATGAAAAATTATGGGGAGTAAAATCAAACTACGATGTCACACTGTCACACGACGGAGTCACACGAAGTCACACGATGTTAGCCGAAGATGCGTCGGTCGCTTCGCATTGCATACAGATATAGTGAATAATTCCTCCAACAGGACTGTATTAACAAAAAGTTTTATAGTAGTTTCTCAACATATTTTTTCCGGGTTGAGGGCCTGGAGATCCGTATTACAGGATCGCTCCTAGTTCGGACTCCAGTTCCTCACAAGGGTTCTCTCTTAATGAAAGCCATGTACTATGTATTACAATATCCTTTGTGAGGTGAAATAAATAAATAAATAAATAATAAATAAAATATGTTTCCATCGGTAAAACTCGGATCTCAATCGGAAGACGACGGGACCCGAAGTGTCAATTAGTTATTGTATTCAATGAATGACACATTTATATCCATTAATATGAAACTTTATTATTTACTGTCAATAGTCAAAATGAAAAATGACAGCATGGTATGATGGGTACTGGTTTATTTTATAATCGTTCGTAAGGAGTAAACTCCTGTCGTGCGTCGGAGCTGACACACACACACTTTTTTTGCATCCGTGTTATATACACGAACAGTAAACCTTCGAACCCGTTATTTTGATATTATCATTTAACAAAATGTATAAATTACCTGTAGTTTCAAAGTCGGTTAACACATTTTATATCACATATGCTACCGACCGATAACACACTGACAGATGTGTTAACACAGAAAAAAAAACCACCATTACAAATCTTTAACTATGACCGCGGTATAATCACATTAACGCGATTTAAGCAATTGTGTAAGTTATTTAAGTAACGCATTATATACGCTTTAGAGTTTCAAACACGTATCAGCACTGACATCCATTATCTTCAAATCAAATCAAATCAAATCATCATTTATTTGATATAAGCTCTCCTTCTTTATCTGTCCCCAAACAGCATACAAATATTTTAATTAATAATTAATCAACTGATGACATAATCATTCTTATTTAAAATTTAGTACAATTATAATTATATAATGCATTAACAAAAAAATAACAAAGAACTGAAATAAAAAATAAAAAATAATATATACATAATTAATATAAACATCTTGATGCCTCAATGTCAATGTTGAGTTCTCTGCATAGTTAGGTTAACAAATAAGGTCGGTAAACAATAATAACGAAAACGATACGATTCTATCAATTTGACGTCTTCATTATGGTGTTACCATTAATAATTGTTTTTTTTTTATAGTTTTATTATAAAAAATATTCTGATCTTAGGGGGCGTCCATAAATTACGTGAGGTGCTCAGGGGGGAGCGGATTGAGACGAATCTTACTAAATCTCACTTGGGGGAGAGGGGGGTCTTGGCAAATATCACGTAATTTTTTTCTAGCAGAAAACGGTGTGAAGCTGCGTGAAAGTTAAGTTAAATTAAAGCTTAATGAAAGTAAAAAACGTCTTGTTTAAAATATGGCAAAATCTGACACAATTGTGTTTATCGTATTTGAAAAATCTCACGTGAGATTGGGGCAGAGGGGTGGGAGTCAAGAAAAATCTTACAACATCTCACCAGGGGGGAAGGGGGGGGTAAATTTTTTTTTAAATGCCTCGTGAAATATTTGTACGCCCCCTTATAAGATTCAAACTTTAAGGGGTTAAAATATTTGCCTTACCTTGTGTTACATACTGTATATAATATTCATAAAAATCAATGTATAAACAACATTGTACCTATATACGAAAACAGATTTTCCAGATGCCATGGTATTTTTTATTTACGCTACATCAGTGTTTTAGGGTTCCGTACCCAAAGGGTAAAACGGGACCCTATTAGTAAGACTCCGCTGTCCGTCCGTCTCTCACCAGGCTGTATCCCATGAACCGTGATAGTTAGACAGTTGAAATTTTCACAGATGATGTATTTCTGGTGCCGCTATAACAAATACGAAAAAACAGAATAAAATAAATATTTAAGGGGGCTCCCACACAACAAACGTGAATGTTTTGCCTCGTTTTGCTCGATATTGATAACGGCAACAGGTAGACGCTTGAAATATTCACAGAATAAGTATTTAGTTAGAATGTTCACTTTTAAAATAAATAATTAAATAAAAATAAAACAAATATTTAAGGGTGGCGCCCATATAACAGACATGATTTTTTGCCGATTTTACAGATAATGGAACGGAACCCTTCGTGTAAAATCTACGTAACTAGAATACGAAATAAATAAAATAATGAACTTTATTTGTATGTCTATGAGAGCATTAATATGCAACACGTCGTTGATTCTCAGAGGTATGGTTTTTCTATTGTACGCGGTCGTGAGACGATCGCACGACTTTCATATGCGTTGTGCCATGTAATTTTATAACCTGCGCAAGCGCTGATTAGCAATGAATTTTGGTAGTGGTAGAGCCAAACAGTAATCCTCACTATATGATTACTGTTCGAATGGGCCGGCTCGACCGGGGTAGTACCACACTCTCACAGAATATCGGCGTAAAGTAATAGCTTGCTATTGCGTTTCGTAAGGTGAGTGACGAGATCCGGTGGCCTATTCCCTCATCCCCATCCCATCCCCATTCCCCATCCTCCCTAGACTGGCAACGCATTGGCAGCACCTCTGGTGTTGCAGATGGCCATAGCCGGCGGTGACCACTTTCCGTGGTCACCACTGACCACCAGGTAGGCCGTCTGCCTGATTTTCAGCCTACTCCCTTCTCTAAGGGCCGGCAACGCACCCGTGATTCCCCTGGTGTTGCGGGTGTCCATGGGCGGCGGTGATTGCTTACCATCAGGTAACCCGCCTGCTCGTTTGCCTCCCTCTTACTATAAAAAAAAACACATTAAATTTAGACCGAATCACTTCATATGAAATTAAAACATTCGACGTAAATAAATAATAATAATCAGATTAAATCTTTCGTGAGACATTACTAAACCAACCCCTGAAGAAGGACTCCATATAAGTGCGAAACATGTCGGACTATTTCTGACAATAAATCGTGAGTAAAGCTCTGCTTATTTGTAGTCTTAGTAAATGATAATATTTTTTATTATTTTTCCCATAATTTCTACCAGCTTTCTCAATGCACGTTTTGATATTATTCTCCGCTTGGTCTGTTGGTTGACTGGTAGAGAATGCCATAGAGCATTAATACCGCCATTTGTGCAATAAAGCTTAAATAAATAAACACTTAAATACGCACGGCTGTACTCGCGATTTATTGTCAGAAAATGGTCCGACATGTTTCAGACTCGTATGGAGTCCTTCGGGGTTGAGTGCGGTCGCGGTCAAAGCAACCCGCGCACTGCCCGCCGCGTGGCCCGCTGCGCCCGTGCTGAGGGCATGGCAGCGGGGCGACACCAACGTTGCAGCAAAAATGCACGCATTACATACATACATACATAACATCACGCCCGAAATCCCTAATGGGGTGGGCAGAGCCAACAAGACTACTTGTGGCCACGTTCGATTAATTAGTCCTAAATGGTATGATGAACCGTATGGTGACAGGTGATCAGCCCATCGCCCATACGGATAGTTCACCATGTTGGAGAGGACCTGTCCCTTAGTCGACTTTTACGACATGCCAGGATGATAAGCAGCTGCACGCATTCTATGCTATTTCTTCACTCCCAGTGCAGCAGAGGAGCACGCATTTCTGACGATAAATCATGAGGAAAGCCGTGCTTATTTCAAGTTCAAGTCCCAGTCTAAACGTTATTTATTTACCAGTCTTATACACAGTTTATTCCTCTTGTGTCTTGGACCACACACTGGAACGTACACCCCGGATACTCATTGTCCGTCGCCTGCGCATCTTCTGACCGTTTTGGTCAAATCTGTGCGCCGAATAAGAAATTCACCTTTTAAGGGTATATGTTTAATTGCTTAGGATAAGTCGGCGGCTTTAAGATAAAAACATATTCATTATTATTAGCTAGTATTGAAGATTATATATTTAAGTTCTTGCTATTTATACGGAGTTCGCATTAAATGGATTGGTTTTGGTGATGGTATAAAAATTGGTCAACATCGGTTAACATTTAAGGGGTGGAAATCGTTATCGCCTTTTGTATGAAAAGGGTGATTTTAGCCGTTGGTTCACAGTCCGTTTTTTATTAACTTGCAATGTTCTTCTTTCGTTGTTAGGTCAAATCTTGCAACTTGAATTAGAACCACTTCCTCTTATCCTACGGAGCTGAATTTTTACATGTTGGTTCAGCTCCGATGACAATGCATTTTTTATGGTAAGCATGACGTGAATCGACATCGAAATTAGCTCCAGATAAAGGAACTCTTCAACGGTCAACAGCACGGACCACAAAATTTCGATTACGCATTTTATTGCAATAGACAACAAAGCAAAGATCTAAAAAGAAGGATATGCCTATCAGTACAATTTCGTGTAACAAGTCTCATAGAAGGTTGTCAAACGCCAGCGCCATGGCTTGCCCACACCCTACTGCTGATGTCTTAGTTCTTACGACATACATACAAAAGTCTAATATTGCTTGATTCACACGCTATCATATCATTGTGGGCGGTGTGGTCGGTGGTGCTGTCTCAAAGTATCTAGACTTTATTATAATAGTGTCACCTAAATGGATGTCAAGGACCGTCGTTGCCATGCGACTGAACGTGCGGTGGTGTCAGATTCGCGTTCTGACACCTCAAAAGTAAGCATCGCGAGAATTGCTTTGAGCAGCTCCTTGCTATAATATTTCAATGCAATAAAGCTTGATATCAAAATTCAATTTTCAACAAAAGCTTACTTTACTCTTCTCGAAGCAGTAATGGCCGCCAACCAGAACTTGCGGAGCGTGACTAGTAAGTTATTCGAACCGAGAAAATAGCGTAAAAACACTTCCGACAAATCACGTAGGTGATTGCACAAAATGTAATAAGTCTTGTAAAACTCAAGCCAATTTCAACCTTGATAATACGTCATAACATCTATATTTGTGTGTTGGGTGTAATAAGGAGTCAAATGAGTTTTTAATGTTGTTACCGAGTTTTGTGCTGTGATGCAAAGATTTAAGTTATGTTGTTACACAAAATGCATATGAATGTTTTTGTTTAACTGCAGTTTATTTTGTAATGTTGGCGTCTGTCTGACACCCACGCAACCAAGTATAATTAATTATTAGGGTTCCGCACCTCAAAAGGAAAAAATTGGAACTCTTGTAGGATCACTTGTGTGTCTGTCTGTCCGTCTGTCACAGCCAATTTGCTCTGTAACTACTGGAAAGATTGAGTTGAAATTTGGTATATATACATATGTAAGTCGGTGACCGCAAGACGGATGTGTAACGTTAATAAAGGAATTTTAAACATGAGGGCCACTTTCGATGTGGTAAATTAGAAGTAAAAAAAAAGTTTCGCAAACTATTGCATGTGACATAACAAATAAAAGAGCTTATTGTGAGAATCTTACATTATTTTTTCGGAATTTTAAGATTAATAGTTTGGATTTTATTTAGGAAAATAGGCGAAAATTTACCATTCCCCACCCCTTCTTTCCGAAACTACTAGTCCTAAAATTTTCTAAAAAATACAGAAAACTGTTCCTTACATATGTATAGATTACAAGAAGTCTATGGTATTTAAAGTAGCATAGGACATTTCATATAATCACGGAACCCTCTCCACGCGATTTTAACTCGCACTTGTCCGGTTTTTCACGTATGTGAACTCGGCTATACAATAATTAATTTTCATAACTTCCATTCGATTGTAATAGTTTTGTACCGGATTGTAACGCTTTTTAAATCATTTGTACCTTAAGTAAGAGATGTGCGAAGTGTAAAAATATTCGAAAATTAGATTTTTATTACTACTATTCGATTGCACTAAGTTTGTACCGGATTGTTCCGCCTGGATGCCAAGTTCACATAGGGATTTTTTTCTATCAAATTGTTGTAACTTAAAATAACTTCAGTAAAAAGACTGCTACAGCTGTTCCCGGGCCTTAGTTCGCGTGGGATTGGGCCTAAAAGTATCCTACGTTTATTTCAAGATAGGTATGGTCTTTCTGTCCGCCATTTCATCGAAATCCCACCAGCCGTTTGAGCGTGGTTGAGGAAAACATTCACACATCTTCACTTGATTCCTTTTTTGGTTGTTTTAAAAAAGTAGCCTTTGGCTCAAACTATCTCCATACTTACCAAATTTCATCAAAATCTGTTAAGCGGTTTAGCCGTGAAAACGAACAGACAGATAACCGAATTCGGAAAGGCCACTTAAATTGAGCTTTAATTAAAGTGACGTCTCAGTGACTTTTCTGTATAGATTGACAACTAGTTGGGGGACATTTAACTACTTAATATCTAATCAAATGCTTAAGTGGCGTTTCTGAATTCGGCTAAGAGAGTATTACTTTTGTATTTATAATAATAATATTCATTGGGTTTGTATGTGCGATAATCGGATACCAATATTACAAATGGTTTCTACAATAATGTATGGAAATCCGTGATGTTCACCGATTGTGTTGTTCCGAGAACCCTTGGTCGCCGGTTCGACGCCCGTTCCGGTCCGGCGGGGGCTCGCGTGTGAACACACCTTTGCGACCAGCTTAATGAGTGCAGCCTTATGATTTAAATATATGGGAACGCTGCCCGGAATAATTTAAGTTCCTGGATGGTATTTAAAGCTTCAAAAATAGTGATATTATACTTTGTTCTAAAAACAATTCTGATGTAAATTTCTTCTGTCCCCTGTACTTTTAAAAACTTTATCACAGTGGAACTGTATTTTAACCTATCCTACACCCTACAACTATCAGTATCCTCAAAATTTAACGGTTTTAGCAGAAAACATCGTTAGGCGAAATGAAAATTAGGGAAAACTAGAATTTGGCCAAATAATAACAAAACCGAGGGATCCCTATTCGTATGCACTGTTCGCTTATTATTTAAGTGTATGTTATGGATCGTTGCCTCAAAAATTATATTGTATTTTAAGTTACTATAATGTAACCACTTAAAGGCATTAAAATATGAACGTTGGTGTGTGGTGATGTAATGTTTTGTCATCACAGAGGTCAGTGCAAACTCGCTAGTCAAGTTTTTAATATACCTATTGAGAGATTTATTTATCCCTCTAGATTGTTTGCACTTTGTATATGCACAAGAATATAGGTTTTAAGAAAGTGTCTGATGTACACAATTTTAATATACGTAGTAAGAATAAGCTCCTTTTTCCTAAGTTTCGCCTTAAGAAACGAAATAAATGTTTTTTGGAACTGCATAAGATTCTACAACAAAGTTCCCCTGGAAGCATGGGAATTGTCTTTTAATCAATTTAAACGGTACATTAAAGATTCGCTTCTTAAGAAAGCATATCATAAAGTTGAAGATTATTTAAATGATGAAGTTTGGCCAGCTCTGAGGCCAATAAACGCAGCCGTGTAGCCTCGTAGTGTCCGGGATTCTGTGGGTCGTTTCCTGGCGCTGTCTCCGTTGCCTATTGTGTCTCGTTAATGAACTGTTATTGACTTTTTCTTTTTGGCTTAATAGCCAATATTATTTTTATTATTAGTACATGAAATGTTATAAGTATTTCAAATTGTTTTTGATATTAGGAGACCATACATCTCCATCTTTATACTTGACCGTGGAGACTGTCTACATCTCCATGTAACCTAGATTAATCAATTTAGATGTTTTCTTTGTTTTAATGGATAATGAAATTATACCAACAAGAGCTCCAGTACCATAAACTTATTTGTGATGTTTGTCGCCAGGATCTGACTCCGTGATCGAGTGTACGCCGGAGGTGATGAAGGTGACGGTGCCCATGGACGGGGACCGGCAGATCTCCTACCTGGACCAGTTAAAAGGTATACATTGGAAATATTGACACTAGTAGCAGGGGTGTCTCACTCCGCACTATAGGTACGCTCGGGCGTCGGACAGCTTGGAGCTGTTTCGCAGTAGGTTGCCGCTCGCTCGTTGGCCGATTCACGCGTCAAGTAGCCTAGATGTTTGGTGTTGTTGGGTAACGCGGATAAACTGACAACCCTAGCGTACACGAGAGAGCACGCTTTATGCGACGGAGAGAGAAGTCATGATTAGGCATATTTTCTTACCTAAACACCGGTTTTGTTAGACAGTGATTCTTCTGTATGTTAGTACTATTATCTATTCTGTGGTTATAGTATGCTTCATATGCTTGGGTAAAATATTGTAAGTCATATTTGAACTGAATGTCCAGGAGCTAAAGTAAAACATCCTATTTTTAGCCACATACATTATATGTATAGACTGTTAAACTCGTAGCTTTTTTTGGTTGTTTTTGAGCCCCGAGAAAGAGTTTTAACAAAAGGAAAAAACGGAACCCTTATAGGATCATTCGTGTGTCTGTCTGTCCGTCTGTCACAGCCAATTTGCTCCGTACCTACTGGACCGATTGAGTTGAAATTTAGTATACATAGGTAAGTCAGTACCCGGTACACGGAAGTGTAACGAAAATAAATGAATTTTATCATGGGCCCCCTTTGGGGGCCAAATTAGAAAAGTAAAAAAAAAATTATGCAAACCATATCGTGTGACATATCAAATGAAAGAGCTCATTTTGAGAATCTTAAATATATATTTTTTAGAATTTTAAAATAAATTATTTGGAAGTTATTTAGGAAAATAGGCGAAAATTCACCATTCCCCGCCTTATATCCGATACAACTGGGTCTACAATTTTGAAAAATATACTAAAATAGATCTTTAGCTATAGCTTACAGAAAAACATATAAGAAGTCTAGTATTTAAAATAACAAAGGAAATTTCATTAAATCACGGAACCCTCTGCGGATGCCATCAGTTTAACTCGCACTTGTCCAGTTTTTTAATACATGACTCCTTTTGCCGTTCACTTAACACAATAGACTTTTCATAACAGATTTGTGAGCTAAATACATAATGTCTTTGTTTTAATTGTGAGAACCTAGAGGGACACACTTTCACTTGTATTTTACAAGGCAGCCTGGTTTCTAGAAATAATTCCTCAACAATAAAGAATGCGAAAATGTAATAACTTGTAGTGGTAGTGCCAAACAGTAATCCTCACTAGATGATTACCACACTCTCACAGAATATCGGCGTAAAGTAATAGCTTGCTATTGCGTTTCGTACGATGAGTGACGAGATCCGGAGGCCTATTCCGTCATCCCCATCCCATACCTTCTCCACCCTCCCTAGACTAGCAACGCATTGGCAGCACATCTGGTGTTGCAGATCTCCATGGGCGGCGGTGACCATTTTCCATCAGGTGGGCCGTCTGCCGGTTTGTCAGTCAATTCTTATAATAATACAGCACAAAGTCAAACAGCATTCGTGGTTCAAATGACGCAACAAGTGTGTACATGGTGTGCTCTCGCCGATAACTTCTCGCGCGATTCTCTAAGCGAGAAGCTCTTGATGAGTGTGTACAGCCGGCATTACATCTTTACAGCCATTAGTTAAACTTTGAGAGCTCCAACGCTGACCCCCGTCAAGCTGACAGGTTGGAAATTAATTGAAATTACAATTACTTAATGGGAACAAATCATTTGTTATCCTGAAATTAATTATGTTTGTGAATGTTGAATTCCGTTTGAGGAAAACTTTAGTAATTGCTTCACGAGTACCATAATAGAATTTACTTCAACCTAAAACTCGTATTTTTGTTAAATATAATATAACATATACTTTGAAAATGTTTGTCTGTTTATTGAATATATAAAATATATAACAAATGATGACAACATTTTTTTAATTAAAGCGAGCAATTCTTGTATAAGTACACTAGTGGACCCACCACAGCATCACGCGCGGTATTTTCCATACAATCTTTATCGCCTCTTTTCACCCCTCTAGGAATGGAATCACAATAAATCCCTCCTTAGTGCACCTCTAGGGTACTCGAGGAATGTCCCCTCCAAATTTCAAACCTCTAGGACCACCCGTTTAGGCTGTGCGTTGTCTATAAGTGAGTCACGGTACTGTTTATAATATGTATTGATGAGTGGCACATATAAATATGTAATTGAATCGGACACGGCTCTAACGATTTGTTGATAATTCATATATTCAACAAATCACAACTAATATAAATATACAACCTTCTATATTGGTATAAGTTTTAATAATTATCATTTAATAATTTATTACTATGTAATGATTTCATTTTTTTTTTAGTTTTATATTCTGTGTTTTCTGTATGATTTGAAAAGATAACTTTCTGCTGAGTTTCTTGCGGCGCTTCTTCTCAGTAATTATATTCCTGTCCGAAGCGCTGGTAGATTGGCGGATGGCCAACTTGCTGAATAAACGATTTAATCTGATATAACCATAATTTGAATTAGGTTTTTTTATTTATAATTTGACTCTCTCTCTTCCTAGCGCTTTTTCCCATCTCTAATTCGGGGCTTTGACCATGATCCCAGATTCGACAGGTTGGGTTATATAACTGGTTATTACCTACAGTGGAGCGACTGCCGTCTGACCTTCGTAACCCTTGTGACATGGTTCATGGTTACACATTTAGTTACCCAAATGTGCAGGTTTCCTCGCGATATTTTCCATCACCGTAAGAGCATTGCTTACCGCAATTCGAGGGCAGATAATGTACGTAAGTTAGAAAAACTCAGTTACATGGCAACTGCTTGGATTCGAACCCAGACCTCACTATCACGAGTCGATATCCTGAGCTATTAGGCCACCGACGCTCTTCTTATTTATTTATAATTTGACTATTATATAATCATTTGATTTTAAATCTTTGTTTCCCACGACCCATCAAAGCAGTTACGCGTCGCCGAACCACCATTGATACGTCAGTCTTGGTTGTACCACGGATAATGGTGACAGAGCGGATTGTTGAATGAAGGGGTGATAGGAGTGACGGCTTGGTGAAGGCATGAAATACAATACTTAATGACTTTTCATACATGGTATTTGTAACTTTATCAGTCTTCGAGACATAAGCTGTGACAGACAGACATACAGACATGGCAATACTATAAAGGCGGCGTTACGGCCGTCGGACAGCTCGGAGATGTAAATCGTAATAGGTTGTCGCTCGCTCACTCGCTGTCCGATTCGCACGACATCAAGTAGCCACGTTTTATACCTCATTTACATGCAGCCTCTGCCGCTGCTGCTTGCGCTGCAAGAAATAATTCCCGCATACTGCTTTCGAAAGCAGTGGGTGTTTAAACGCTGCCTCCTGACTCACTGCACGCCAGGCAATGCGAGTAGCAGCGGCAGGAGCAGGAGAAGTGACCCGTTTACATGATCGCGCTGCCCACTTTCATGTCCACTTCCCTGATCACTTTGGCTGCTTGGGCAACGCGAGTAGGAGCGGCAGGAGCAGGAGAAGTGACCCACCTACATACTCGCGCTGCCCACTTCCATGCCACTTCCCTGCTCACTTCGGCTGCTTGGAGAACGCGAGTAGCGGCAGGAGCAGGAGACGTGACACATTTACATACTCGCGCTGCCCACTTCCCTCCTAACTTCGGCTGCATGGGCAACGCGAGTAGCAGCGGCAGGAGCAGGAGAAGTGACCTACCTTTCCTGCTCAGTTCGGCTGCATGTAAATGAGGCTAGGCCCCTGTACGTTAGTACTGTTATGTATTACTTATATTATATAATTGCATTAGTTAATGTATGCACGCAATTTTTGATTATCCTAATAATGTTGACAATGTATGACTATTACTGAATAAATGAATATGAATATGAATATGAATATTCTGTGGTTTAAGTACACTATCATGTTTTATCACTGTGAATACAATACTACCAATTTTATTGTTAAGTCAGCTGTTTATTGGTAATTATATCAAATTGAGGTCACTAACGTCGACATGGATAATAATGTATTTGTATTTGTGTTATGAATTGATTTTAATTTGGTTTTGTGCAGTGGTAGCCTTGGTCAGATAGACGCTTCTCATGCAGAAGGTCACTGCTTCAAATTCCGACGCGCACATCTGAGTTTTAAAAAAATATGTGCGAAATTTATTATTTTGCTGAAGGAAAACGTATGAAAACCTGCACGTAATTTAAAATGTGTTACTGCCCCATCCCTTTTACTAGGAGAGCAAGCCTTTTCCCAGCATTGCTGATGGTGATGATGTTCAATATCGTCTGTCTGTTCTATTCCAGAATACAAACCGTGCAAGCCTTCTATTGAGGGCAACGTGGCCACTTTTATGCTGGACCTGCAGGACCCCCACACGTGTGGAGTCACGAGGGTGCTCAACAAACTTACGGTAAACCAATAGTTCAAAGTATAAATGAACCAGTTATGTTAATCATAAATTGACCCACGCGTCCGCACAGTCCGCGCGGAGGTCACATACTTCATTTACATGCAGCCACTGCCACTGCTGCTCGCGCTGCCAGATATTCCTGCATACTGCTTTCGCAAGCAGGTGTTTACATGCTGCCTCCTGACTCACTGCGCGCCAGGCAACGCGAACAGCAGCGGCAGGAGCAGAAGAAGTGACCGATTTACATACTCGCGCTACCCACTTCAATGCCCACTTCCCTTCTCACTTCGGCTGTATTGGCAACGCGAGTAGCAGCGGCAGGAGCAGGAGAAGTGACACATTTACATACTCGCGCTGCCCACTTCCGTGCCCACTTATCTGCTCACTTCAGCATGCTGCATGTAAATAAACCTTGTAGACACTATTAATGAAATTAGTTCAAAATATCTGTTTCACATATTAAACTCCAATGTTTTTGTTTTCAGGGACAACGCACATTTTACCACAAAATTATGATAGAAACGGCGGGTGGTCACGAAACGCAGATGGTGCGTTGTGCTGTGGTGGGCAAGAGAGTCGTGCGAGCGGCGGACTTCCCGCTTGACTTAATCGAACCCGAGTAAGTGTTAAGTAAAAATACAGGACGGGCCCTGTAACTGGAGCAAATAATTAAAATGGAGATTCCTTAGCCCAGTTATTACAAAGTTGTCCTAATGTTTCAATGTCCTTTAGTTCGGAGATATAGTAATTTAGAGTTATGATTCATAATCAATGGATTTTCAAATTTAATCAATGTCAACGAAGCGAAGTGTTCCGACTGCACACGGAGTTGTCAGCGTGTGTTCAGCGCATTCAAGGTCATATTTCAACTTACGTGCCGCGAAATTACCATAGTTGTACGTGCGCAAAGGTACGCTCGCGACCGCCATTTTGGGTCAACTTATGTGCCGGTGATTATAAGCAGTATTTTGTCTCGGAATGGTCCTCGAAATATGTAATTACCTACGGCCGCTCGGTATGTAAACACGCAGTAGGGCTGCCCACTGCCTGTCTTTCTTGGGTTATGTATTTGATAATGCTGTATTAAATTGTCGTAGTATCTTTTCATGAAATATTAGCAAATATTTTAAGTTTTATATTGATTTTTTTCTATTTCTTTCTTGTTTCTAGTTTCAAAAGTGACTGTAAGTCAGTATGGAGTAAAAAAACCCATTTTATGTATTTTGCTTTTAATATATCAAAAACCTCAAAAATGCTCGTGCCATATTTTCGTAAATAAATGCGCGGGGGCATCTCACACTGTCCACGTCCGTACCCGACCGCGGCGCACTCGCGACTGTTGTGTACCGAAGCTTACCGAGATTTCGAAGCGTGTCGTTTCGGCCGTTTGTATGAAGATGTAAGTAATATAACTGTGGTATAATGATCGTACTTAAGACTTTATTTCTGTTGCAGTGTTATAAACATCACGAGTAACAAGGAGGGCCAGGCTCCAGAGCCGATTCTGACAGCGGTCGTGAAGCAGAGTGGACGGCAGTAAGTAAACTTCTATTAATAATAATAATACATTTATTTAAACCCTGAAAATACCAACCAAATACAAGCGAGTCGATCCCGGAGTACCTGATGTACGCACGCTACCAATTTCTTCAGCAAAAATCTCTTTTTTCTTATAAACGGTGAAAGCTTCTGAGGCTTAAAATTGATATTTTTATTGTTTGCTATTATTTATGCCGTAACAACACATATTCTGTGAAAACTCCAACCTTCTAGCTCTTACCGTTGCTGAGCTAGAGGCCTCTGATAGACGGACGGATGGACGTTGTAGACTCAGTAATAGGGTCCTGTTGATCCCGACCGAAACACCCCCACCCGTACCCCCCCGTACCCGAAGGTACGGAACCCTAAAAATAATCAAAGCCCGTTAACATTTAGTCGGGTAGAAATGTTTGCCCTTTTTGTATGAAAAGAGCATTTCGCTAACTGCTCCTACAATATACTAGCGTGTTTTTTTCCCAGGGTAACGGGAGAGATCTCAGTGAGTCCCGGGACGCCGCTGTCCATGGAAATCAACCTGGACGACAAGTCGAAGCCCGTGTACGGTCTCCTGGTCAACTACATGCACGTCACGGATACCGGAACACAGCAGGAGACCATTATATTTAACGGGTAAGTCAATTTATTCCAAACTCGAAGTCGCAAAACAACCTCTATGTCGTTACAACAAAGTTAATATCCATATCACAGAATATAACACGTACAGAAGAATCAATGTTCTCTCTCCGTCGCAAAAAACGTGCTCTTTCGTGTACGCTAGGGTTGTCAGTTGTTTATCCGCATCGCCCTACAACACCAAACGTCTAGGCTACTAATGACGCGCGAATCGGCCAGCGAGCGAGCGAGCGGCAACCTACTGCGATTCAGGTCCGAGCTGTCCGACGGCCGAGCGTACCTAAAGTGCGGAGTGAGACCCCCCTCCATATCAGCATAGCCACTAGTAAATGTTAGGTCTGTCTTTATGCCCGCGGTTCACATTATTCCAATCCAGTGATCCAGCGGGCTAATCCAGTCCAGTGCTGGACTGGAGCGTATCGTTTACATTATTCCAGTCCTTTAAGTAGCTGGATTGGTAACACATCGGTGACAATGATTTCTAGAAAGAAACTCAAAAATTGTTTAAAAACTGCTCACTACTGTTACAAGAAGTAGGTGATTTAGTAGATGAACTAAAACGAGGCAATCGGGTTTGGATGAGAAATTGGATAAGCCAAGGAAACATAAAATGAGCCTCAACAATGCTTTTGGGACAGCTGGCGTCAGAAGATCCCTCAGAATACAGATTGGCAATGAGAATGACTCAACAAGACTTTGAAGAGTTGTTATCATTAATTTCTAATAATATCCAGCGAATTGATACATTATTTAGAGATGCAATACCTGCAAAATTAAGAGTCTGAAGAGTTTGATCCTCATTCAATTTCATTATTAAATTTGGAACTTGTCTCCAAAACAACTATCTCGTATTCACTGTTAAACGTTCAATCTAGCACTGGATTGCAACTGGAATGGCTGTCTACACTATTCCAGTGGCGCTGGATTGGGTGAGCTGGAATGAAAAGTTGACGGTCTCTCCAGTCACTGGACTGGAATGCTCACTGGAATGGGTACATTCCAGTGCATTCCAGTGTCTGTTCACATTATTCCAGTAGCATTCCAGCACTGGATTGGATTGCTGGACTGGAATGCTACTGGAATAATGTGAACCGGCCATTAGAATATTTGGTGTATGCCGTGCGGTCACAAACAGACCCTCTGTATCGAAGTTCCAATATTTCTGCAATAACTGGTTATTTTAACTTATTCTCAATTGTTTTCAGTTGTTCGGTGGACCCATACCTCTTCGACAACTTCCTCACGACGGACGGCGACGTGCTCTCAGCCAATTTCCGAGCGTTCAAGTTCCCTGATACTTCCTACGTGCAGTTCAAAGGGACGGTTACCGTATGCTTGGACAAATGCCAGGGGGTAAGTACGGGGAAGATGGACGAGGAACCTCCTGGAAAGGAGACTTTAAAGGCTCTGAAAGAGGAAAATTGAACAGGTCTATTGAACTCCTCTGCTGCACTGGGAGTGAAGAAATAGCATGGAATGCGTGCAGATGCTTATCATCCTGGCATGTCGTAAAAGTCGACTAAGGGACGGGTCCTCTCCAACATGGTGGACTATCTGTATGGGCGATGGGCTGATCACCTGTCACCATGCGGTTCATCATACCATCTTACGATCGAACGTGGCCACAAGTAGTCTTGTGGCTCTGCCCACCCCATTAGGGATTTTGGGCGTGATGCTATATGTGTATGTATGTCTATTGAAATCGCGTTAGGTTCTACACGGTTAATCGGCGATTAGCTGCCGTCACAATTGAGATCGTTGGGAGCATCCCATCCAAACAGTAACATTTTAATTCTAAGGTCTGTTCCGCTCGTGCCCAAAATACAATAATTCCAAAATAGCTGGTTCCTCATAATACCACACTCCCAAAATACCAATTCTGTTAAAGAATATTGGATGTTATTTCAATTTTATTACTCAAAAATAAATCATGAGACAATCTTTAAACAAATCGATCTGACCCAAAATGAAATCTAAAAGATTGTGTTATGGGTACTAGGTGACGATATAAGTACATACTTACCTATATAGGATTAATAAATGCTTAAATACATAGGAATCATCCAAGACCCAGGAATAAATATTAGTGCTCATCACACCAATATTTGCCGTTACCGGGGATCGAACCCGGGAGCGCTAGGTTTGGAGGCAGGTCAGTATCAATCTTCGAGCGGTATTCGTAAGAATTCGACGATATTAGAACATGCTTGCGCAATCGCGATGCAGGGTCATAATATTTCTGGATATTTGCGTGGTGATCACACTGATGACGTCATCAGGTGCAGTGCAGCAACGGCGTGACGGGCTACGGGCGCCGGCGCCGCGCCATCGACTCCGGCGCCGACCGGAACAAGGTGTACGAGGTGGCGCTCACCACCTTCATCAAGGTGGACTGGGTGGACGGGGAGAAGCAGGCAGGTTGGTTACAACTATTGTGGCAATATGTGCGGATACAGGGGGGCGTAGGGGGACACTTAGATTATAGAATAGAGTAAAAATTATTATTATAATTTGGATATTTGGAGACCGTACATCTCGATCTTTATACTTGACCGTGGAGACTGTCTACATCTCCATTTAACCTAGATTAGGTAATCAAGTTAGATGTTTCTTTATTTCTTTATTTTTATTATTATTATGACCCTTAGAGGCTTTATACATCTCTAAGTCACTTTACTTGTTCAGACGCGGAGACTATACATCTCCCTTATTAGTTATTCATTGTAATTAATTTGTACCCATTAGGTTTGTATGCTGGCCTTTTTATGTGTTAGTTTTAGTTAAAACTCTAATGTAAAAGTTGGAAAAAAAAAGATTTACTGCTGAGTTTCTTGCGGCGTTTCTTCTCAGCAGATGTCACCTTTCGAAGCGCTTGTAGTTTCAGACATGTAAAAGAGCCCATATGGCCTACTTGCAAAATAAATATTTTCATTTTCAATATCCTATTTTTTTTTATTTAAGTTCATTAATCTCATCTCCATATGGAACTATTGGGATAATTTATTTGACGTTGATATGTATCTTAATTGTTCCATATGGAACTAGAGTTATGGTACTCCTGGAATATACCCACTAACGTGTTATTATTTTATTACAGAAGATGTCCTAGCCCTTTTAAAGAACCTCAAAGTGGCAAATCAAAGGTTGGGCGACGCTGACGCCGACCCCACACAGGACAGCGACTTTCTCCAGTACCCTGAGGAGACGATAAACATCGCCAGTACACTCAACAGCAGTTTTATAGTAGCTTTAAGTTTAGTTTTAATTTTATTGAAGTAAGATTAAGTTAAAATTACAAGCTTCTAGCACAAAAGGGATAGGTACAGAAATCGAAATACAAGCAGATACCTACTTGCCTCTCTGAAACCACTGGTAGCTTATAAAAAACGACAATTCACCGTTTAATGTTGAATTTAAACAACTGTCAACTGAACAGTTATAATAACTTTTTTGTTGCTCCATTATTGCACAAAAAAGTTCACAGACGCGATGTGTGAAGCGGCAGTCGCGCTCGCACTGCTCCCAACCAGTCCGAGATATCGTGTCCGTCAGCAGTGTCTATGTGTGTGTTCGGGCGCACTTGTATGTAGATTGTCTTCTGTACTTATCTCTTGTGCTTCTAGGTTCAGATTGAATGCCACTTATAGCATTGGTAAAAGACACTAATAAGTTGCAAGGTTGTAAAAAATACAGGTTGATAAGTAGAAATGTCTTATCAAGAGAAAAGGATTTTTAATTGAGGATATATACTTAGAGTTGATGCTGAATCTTTAGGTATTTAGGATCTCATTCTGAATCTGTTTAAGAGGAGTGTGAACCTAGGGCTTTTCATACAAAAGGCGATAACGATTTCCACCCCTTAAATGTTAACCGATACTGGCCAATTTTTGACAGGTTGTCAGAACAAAATTTAGGTCTATACGTTTTGGTTTTATCACTATAATCAATAAATTTTATTGTAGTTAAAGTCATATGGTGATTATTTGACTTTGGTGATCTTTAACGTATAGACCTAGATTTAAGGGTGGAAATCGTTATCGCCTCTTGTATGATAAGGGTGATTTTTGCCGTTGATTCCGAGTCCTCTTAAAGTATTGTACTTATTGAGGCCTACAAAAACGTCTCCAACACATTTTTTAGCATTGTATTTTTATCACACGGCATTATTCTATAAATACAGCTTTGAGATATTAATTATTACCTATTGTGGTTCATACATTCGACTTTGAATTTATTGTTAGTGACATTGGTCTTTTTTAGGGGCGCTCAGAGACTGTCAACGCAGGGGTATTGAATTAGAAAATCTAGTTATTTTTAGCATTTTTAACCGACTTAAAAACAAGGAGGAGGTTCTCAATTCGGTTGTATTTTTTCTCATGTTTACCTCGGAAGTGTGTCATTTGAAAACGATTTGGAAAATGGTTTTTTTTTATCGGTAAGGTCCCGTATAGTGGAACAAAATTGGTCCAAAATCACTCAACATATGGGGAGCTTCTTAGCTTTTTTTTATATTCTTATTATTTGCTATTCATGCCATAACAACACAATATTCTGTGAAAATTCCAACCTTTTCGCTCTTACCGGTGCTGAGCTAGAGGCCTCTGACAAACGGACGGATGGACGTTGTAGGCTCAGTAATAGGGACCCTATTACTTGATCCTTTCGGGTACAGAACCCTACAAAATCAGGGGTCGGAATGTTTCCTTTAAAATGTAGGATGATTATTGATCTACATGGTAAGAGGGTTCTTTGCAATGGGTAAATTATCCTACTTTTTAAAGAGCTTTGATTTACCAACAGTTTCAAAATGAAATCGTTTTAATGAACAACGAATTTTGGTTTAAGTGGAAGTGGTCCAAATAACATAATTAAAGATAAGTGCTTTTTTAATTATTTTATACTTAACAACAAAATAAAAACACTGTCATTTACACATACTGTCACGTTTTTACGAGACTGTAACAGAATGAAATAAGCGATTAATTATTTTACCGGCAACATTTCCCGAAATGGTAATTTTTCCGGCAATATTCTAGAGTTATTTCTACAAAGGGTCTATAGTGTTGCCGGGTTATGAAACTTGCCGGCAAAGTTGAGAATAGGTATTGCCGGTATAATCTCAGGTAGCAATGTTGTCGAGTGTGGAAAAAACGGCTCTTCAAATATGATGTTATTTTATTTTGAAACACTTTACATCATTTTAGAAATGATGATTGGTGAGAATATTGTCAGGTATTTTATTAACGAAGCGTGTTGTGGACATTTTGTACTCGTTTTTTTTTTAAATTTAGAAATTTAAACGGGAATTGATTTTTATTATCTCTATTGAACCACAACTGTCAGATGGAGCAGTCGGATTCGTTTTGGTATATAAAAGTAAACTTTACATTAACAACTCTTCGAACAAATTCAATAAAAATAGGTTATTATTAAAGCACTATAAGGTCGCTAGTCTTATGATAAAAGTAAATTAATAAATAAGAAATAGACGAAAACCTGTGAATATATCTTTTTAATTCATTTACCATACTCTTACAATTATTTTGACACGATTTACCATAGTGGTTATTTTAAGTTTTTCTGTTTATTTTTTATCAAATTGGCCATATGTTTTAGTAAAGTGTTAATTTAATTATTTGACTAAAAGTACTTAACAAAATGCTTTCTTTAATTTAATAAAAAAATCTTTACTAAGTTTTTTCTTTTTCCTACCTTAATCGTCAACATTAGCTATCGATTTTTCCATAGTTTGTTTGTAGCCAACAGCCTTTTCCATACGTTTTGTTGGCTACAGCAGTCACTTGGCGTCCGCGGCACGCTTTCTCGCATTCAGCCGTAGCGTTCAAAAGGTTAAATCCATCATCATCTTCATCATCATCATGGGCCGGACGACACAGGCCTCCTCTCAAAGTGAGAGGGACTGGGCAGAAGTCCTCACGCGGACTCAATGGAGATTGGGGACTTTACATCTTTGTACTTTGCAGACGGGTGCTGGTTTGCTCACAATGTTTTCCTTCACTGTTATAATAACTTAGCGGTCACTCCCAAAATACCAGAAAGCTCATTTACCCGATATCTGCAATACTAAATTTATAATACACCTGCGCCTCTATTCGGGAACGCTAAGTGATTCTGTAGCGACACGAAAACGAGATTTCTCATCCCACTCTTCCGCACGACGCGTAATGCGTAAGAGCGAGATGAGAAATCTCGCTCGCGAATGGCTACAGAATCACTTAGCGTTCCCCAATGAGGCGCCTGGTTACCGATAATACCCATATTTAAAGTGTTTAAATCAAAATTAAGCGTTTTTAAAATGGTGTCGTAATAAAGTAAAAATCTGTAATTGACTAATGTGATTGTACATTAAAAAGTACATATATTTAGAATACATTCTGTGGGTTCTCGTTCAATAAATGTATATATATAAAAATCTCGTGTCACGGTATTTGTGGTCGCACTCTTACGAAACGGCGCGACCGATTTTTATGAAATTTTAATGTATATTTACATACATACATAGCATCACGCCCGAAATGCCTAATGGGGTGGGCAGAGCCACAAGACTACTTGTGGCCACGTTCGATTAATTAGTCCTATGATGGTATGATGAACCGTATGGTGACAGGAGATCAGCCCATCGCCCAAACAGATAGTCCACCATGATGGAGAGGACCCGTCCCTTAGTCGACTTTTACGACATGCCAGGATGATAAGCATCTGCACGCATTCTATGCTATTTCTTCACTCCCAGTGCAGCAGAGGAGGTATGTATATTTGGTAGGTATGAGAATAGGTAAAGTAAAGTAAGGTAAAGTATATTGCATACAAAATAAGAATAACGTGATAAGTTTCCACGTGGACGAAGTCACGGAGGAAGCTATTAAATAAATTAAATTAAATACATCAGCGGCGCTATCATGCAAGACCCAAGGATAAGTTAAACCGTCTTATCTCTAAGTGCGTCTCTCTCACACTAGTGCCGACGAAAGAGATAGTCATAGAGATAAACGGGTTTAATTTATCTTTCTGTCTTGCGTGCCGCTGGGTTATAAACGTATGGAATTGAAAGAAAACCAAACCGATTTCAGTCTTTTAATAGAATAACCTAATAACTGATCAATCTTACAATGTACAGTAAATAGGTTTGAAACAAACATAATTAATATCTTAATAAAATTACAATAATTCTAAAAGGTATAAGTTGTAAAAACTTCATGAGAATTACAATTGCAACACTAATTAGAACAAAATAGTGGCTACACCGAATGTTTCTCTTTTAAACTGTCAAAAATGATGCCAAATTTTTTAGCCATTTATAAAATTGTCACCTTTTCTGTGCATTGTCAGTTCTGGATTTCTGATCCGAGAAAAACAGTACTTTATTCCAGTGAAATAAGAGCTTCGACATACCACTGGAATTCACAGAAAAGTAGTTAGTTATCTGGCTGGATTTAATTCTAACAATATTATGTGAATTTGTGTGTATCTTTGTTCCACAATCACACGCGAACGGATGGACGGATTTGGATGAAATTTGGGTGAGGGATCATTTGCGGACAAAGTCGCGGGCACAGCTAGTATATAACAAAGTTTGTTTTTCACGGTCCGCTCAGCCCGGTTGAAAGGGACACGGCGATACGTAAGAGCGAAATAGAAACACTTCTTACTTTATCGTAATGCTGCTCACATTCAAAACGACAATTATTAAATACTTTTAAGAAACTAAATTGCTTAATATTAATTTTTATAGATTATTGGTTTAGCGAATTAATTTTTTATTGTAACTAAATACAAATAATAGCAAACATTATTAATAATACATTTGTAAAGATAAAGGATGGTTCGAGGTTTTTATAATAGCGTCAATTCACATTGTTTAAACTAAATTAAAAATGATACATACATTTTAAACAACTTATTAATAAACAATTCCTCTTGCACTACAGATCGTTAAAAATAGAAAATACATTTACGGTAAATATTTCAAGACAAAAATACATTCACTAAACACTTACATTTAAAATTATTTATTTACATATTGCTATTATTTAGAAGACAATTTTTGAGTATTTAATTCTGGAGAAACTTCGTCGTATTGGCAAGAATTCCTATATATTGTTTTAAGATTTTAAAAAACTAATGCAATTTAACGAGAAAAAATCTATCGAACATTTGGCAGTCGCATCTAAGACCTAAGAGTTCTAGAATACGTATTTTGGTCAAATCTATACCTAAATGTCAATTCTTGTTCCTTTCAGAATTATTAAACCTTCGTTGAAAGTTTTATAATTTACAAATTATTACACTGTTTTATATTCCGAGATGTTAAAAACTGTTTAAAATTTTAATAATTGGTTGTAACATTGACTTGGCACATTTCGAAGTCTCTCAAAAGAGTTTTAATAAGCTTAAAAATTCGTCATTAAGTATTATTCTATTTGAGTATTAATTTTCCTTTTCTAGTAGCAGAGGGGAAAGAAGACACAAAACAGACTTCATAAAAAATGTACATTACAAAACAAACATCTCAAAATAAGGGCCTATCAGTACAATTTTGTTGGACAAGTCTCATAGTAGTTTGCGAAACGCCAGCGCCATGGCTTACCCACACCCTACTGCTGATGTCTTAGTTCTTACGACATACATACAAAAGTCTAATATTGCTTGATTCACACGCTATCATATCATTATGGACGGTGTGTCGGTGATGCTGTCGCACAGGTTGTGGAATTGTAACCTTGTAACGGGTGTCATGGAATGTGGTTGCCATGCGACTGAACGAGCGATGGTGTCGCATTCGCGTTCTGACACCTCAAAAGTAAGCATCGCGAGAATTGCTTTGAGCAGTTCCTTACTATATATTCCAATGATACAAAATCAATGGTATTTTCTTACATGTCTTTGTAAACCTCAGAATGGAATTCTTATTATTACTTTTCATTCATGTCTGAGGTGACCATACAATAAAATATATAAGCTTTGAAATAACAACCAGTTTTGAAGTCATACTTGGTATTAATATGAGAATTACGGTAAACAATCTAAGTAGAAAAGTTTTTTTATAAAACAATTTATAGTTGCCAACAAATAAGTTGCAATATGAGTGAAGTATTTAAATTGTAATTTATTTGTTATTTTAACAAATAAATTACACTTTTTAGTAAACATTATTATCAAGACTGTTTAATAATTCTCATGTTAAACACAACGAAGTATAATTTAAGTCGATTAAGTTTGGTAAATAAATTTCTAACCTCAAAATGTACTTTTTTGGTAAGTAAAGGAATCCTAGGTGAAAAATTGACAAAGTGATGTCCAAAATATTATATCCAGTTACGTTATTTACGAAGAAATTGCTGTTTTCGCCAAAAAAAGTTGTATTTTGAAGTTAGAAACTTGTTTACCAAATAAAACAAGTAAGGATGAATCGACTTAACTTAATAATTTTTTAAAGTTTGTCCTTTTGACCGCTCAAATGGCTCATTATAAACTAGAGTTCTACATCACTTTATACAAATACTATAACTACAGAACGATTTCTACGAAAGCTAGCATGATGTGCCTTACGTTTTCTAAAACCTTGTGAAAACCAATTGTCGAAATAAAACGTAAAAACTATGAGTGAAATGGAACGTTTGGTAAGAAGAGGACAACGAGAGTGTGAGTAAGAGGGGAGATAGATGACACTTGAACGGTGAACTATGGAAAACAGACATCTACGAAAGATGTAAACATAATACAACTTAGCTTGGCACACTCGGGTAAAAAATGGATTTATTATTATAAGAAACTAATACTTAATTATCCCGCATTTATTTATATGGAAAGTTCTATATGGGCTTCAAGTTATTCGTACCTTGCTGTATTTGATAAAATCTCTCTGTGCTGCATGCCTTTCTATTAATTTAAAAAGAAGAGTTGCGACAATTATTTGTCATAACCCAACCGAATTGCATCCAAATTGCATCCCGTAGGTCAATTCACGATACTATAAGTTAGGTGAAAATAATGCAGACCGTCACTACCGGATTTACCGGTAAATTACCAAAAAATTGCCGGTAAATAACTGGTCAATTTTGCAAAAACTCATAGGTAAGTACAAAAGTTCATAAATTTGTTGACGGACCCTATTTCGACCGATTCCACAAGAAAAAATATTTATTAATCAAAAAATACAGACTAATAATGCTTGTCACTTACATATATCATAATCGGTACTTAGGTAGCCGGTTAGCCGGTCGGTTAGCCGTTTCACATAAGACACATCACGATAACTATTTATAATACCTAATGAAAACACTAATTTACCACAGTTTGGCAAGCTCGGTACTTATTTAAAAGACGGTTATTCAAACATTTTCCTTTTTAAAGTTTGTTCCCGTTAACCTTTATAGGTTAACCGTTAACGTTAAAGGTTAACCTTTTAAACGCCACGGCTGAATACGAGAAAGCATGCCGCATACGCCGAGTGACGGCTGTAGCCGAGGAAATGTATGGAAAACGGCATGCCATAGCGTTAGGGGCACATTTTACCACAGTTTGCAAAGCTCGGTACTTATTTAAAGGAAAATATTTCAATAAACATCTTTTATGTTTATTGAAATATTTTCCTTTTTAAAGTTTGTTCCCGTTAACCTTTAGAGTTAACCGTTAACCGTTAACGTTAAAGGTTTACCTTTTGAATGCCACGGCTGAATGCGAGAAAGCGTGCCACAGACGCCGAGTGACGGCTGTAGTCGACGAAATGTATGGAAAACGGCATGCCGTGGCGTCAGCGGCACGGAAATCTGCTGCCGGCTACAGCCGACTGTGGCGTGTAAAAGGTTAATCCAGAATTAGGGTGTATTTCACTGAAGCACAGCGTGCCGTGCTGAGCAATTAAGAATGCTTTAGATATTATTTTTCAGTCCGGCACAGCTTCGATAGCGGGAACGCACTCTTATAGTAGAAAAAGAGACAAGGTTGCCAACCGAACAAGGAAAAAAAACGGTTGGCAAACCTGAGAACAGATGCAATATCCGAAATAATTATCACGCCATATCAAGAGAGACATGACATTATTGAAAAGCATGACGAAGCAGTGTCTCCTGCAATGTTAATAACAATGTTCAGCTCCACTCTATTGGCTTTTGGCATAGCTGGGCACGATACCGTTAATCCGTTAATGGTTAATTAACGAAGTTAACATTTTGAGTAACGGATTAACTTTTAAGTCAACTTTAAAAATCGTTAACGGGCTCATTAACTAACGTTAAAACAATTGAAGTCCGTTAATCGTTAATTAAGTTCCTACTATTTGCCAAAAGAACACCGCGCGGACCGAAAAACGCGTTCTGACAAGCTACTTCCATAAACTTCCATAACCCATACCAATTATTTTAATAAGTAAATCGCTAACGCCACGACTTGTAAAAACCAATTTCTATCGCGTATTAACGATTAACGTTAACTTCTGTTAAATCTTCCGACATGTAACGCTTTAACGTTTAACGAAGTTAACTTTTATAGTAACGGATTACCGATTAACGAAGTTAATTATTTGATTAACGGTGCCCAGCTATGGCTTTTGGCAACTATGCAATAGCGTTTATGGATAACAAATGATCGTCATTTAACCTTTTCAACACCATAGATTCTACTATAGTTCGAGCTCAAAATTGTAACTGAAATGAACTCAGATGATTATCACTTACCGTTATAGTAAATTTTAATCAGTCACTTGCTTTTCCGATCCGCTCTGCCATCCTGAATCCATAGTATTGGTGTCGCTATAGCAATGGTGGTGGGTCGGCTTTAGCTCCTCCTTCTCCTCCCTAACAGTCTCATACTGAGAGTCAGGACCCAGGCACTTCGAGGTCTCAGGCTCGTTTGAATACACCTGGCTTTCTTCAGACAACAACGGCTTCTCTGCCGTAGGTGATAAAGGCTGGTTTGACGGTGGCACGAAGAATTCAGCTTTGTTGGAATCAGAACTGGACTGTCTAGGATGGTTCAATTTAGGACTGAATCTAGGAATCCTTAATTGATTCAGACGCATTTTAGGACTGCCTTCTGCATCGTTTATGCGGTCCCTAGATTCCATGCGTTCGATTCTAGAATCGTTCAGGCGATCCCTAGAATCGTTACGCCCGCTCATTCTAGTCTCATTCAACCTATCGCTTATTCTAGAATCGTTCAAACGCTCGCTGATTCTCGTTTCGTTCATCCTATCGCTTATTCTAGAATCATTCCCTCGCTCGCTGATTCTAGTCTCGTTTAATCGGTCACTTATTCTAGACTCGTTCATTCTGTCGCTTATTCTAGAATCGTTCATACGCTCAATATTTCTGGGCTCACTCCTCTCGCTTACTCTAGAATCATTAACACGCTCGCTCAAACGCGTCTCATTCATCCTGTCGCTTATCCTAGAATCATTCATGCGCTCGTTCCGGTCGCTTATTCTACAATCGCGCTCGTTGATACACGTCTCATTCATCCGCTCGCTTATCCTAGAATCATTCATGCGCTCGTTCCTCTCGCTTATTCTAGAGTCGCGCTCGCTCATACGCGTCTCATTCATCCGATCGCTTATCCTAGAATCCAAACGCTCGTTCCGGTCGCTTATCCTAGAATCGTTCATGGATATACGCGACTCGTTAATTCTCATGGAATTATTCAACTGTTCTATCTGTTGCTCTGTTAATCTTAAAGAGTTGTTGATGTCTCTTAGCTTGTCCTGTTTGTGTTTTTCGGTTCGCGGGCGTCGTTTGGAGCCGACTTGGGGCTGGGGGCGCTGCTGACGAGTGAGGGTGAAGGAGCCCGTGTCGGACTCGGAGGTTGATTCGGGGTGGTTTTCGATGGTGCCCACGAGAGCGGACACATTGGGGTTGATGCAGCAATCGGCCTGGAAAATATTAACTTTAAATAAAAAGCAGTTTAGAGGATTCGTGCTAATTTGATAAATATGGTGTCAAGAAGATAGCGCGCCGTGAACTATTTCTGAAGAAAGGTTCGGCTGGTAGAAAATTCCTGATGGGATGGCTGCGTTTCTACCACAGCTGCGCGAGGCAGGTAACAAACCAGCAATAGGATAAGTAATAATAGTCATTTGTAATTTAGAATATGTAAATTGTAATCAATTGTTGTTGTTAATTATGATGGACAGCACTGGTCTGAAGTAATAGTACATTGTGCACCTAGGGCGGTAAGAAGGGGATAACTAACGAGAGCCTGTTAGAAGCCCGACGTCGAAGGATTTTTTTCTTAAAAAAGAAACGGTGAGCTAAATCATTTGCTCGTGTCTGCCTCTTGGACTGATGGTCAGAATCATCCTCAAAACGTTGAACATAGAAGAGGCAGACGTGCAAGGCTCTGTATTATAACGGGACGAAGTTGCAAAAATTTAAATGAACAAAGCTATACTAAATCATTTGTTCGTCGTTCTCGTTGCGTCCATTCGATTCATTAGAACTCCCAGAATAGAAAAAAAAGTTGACCTACGTCTAGGTCGCTGATTTCTTTATGTACGATTTTTTAAAGCTGTAATTCAAAAACGCAGGGACATACGACTTTCATTTACTGGACCAAATCGATTTGTATTGACATAAACTTTCATTCCTATCAATACGAAAGACGAACAAATCATATACCAAAATGGCACCCAGCTTGCTAACTAATAGGTCAACTTATGTGCCGGGGGCTATACTTTTAGGCACATTTTCCTCTCACCTTAATGGAAACGTTGCAGCAGCTCGAAACATCGGCGAAGTACACCTCGGACTCCGCGTTCTGGTTCCCGCGATGACAGTCTTGCATCGAAGCCCTGCGAAAATAAGGCATAGTTACATTACGTTGTTTTTGTACCTCAAAAGTAAAAAACGGAACCCTTATAGGATCACTCGTGTGTCCTGTCCGTCTGTCACAGCCAATTTGCTCCGAAACTACTAGACCGATTGAGTTGAAAGATACACACATATAAGTCGGTGACTGCAACACGGACGCGTAACTTAAATAAATGAATTTTAAACATGGGGGACACTTTTAGGGTGCAAAGGAGAAAAATTTTAAAAAAGGTTTTGTAATCTATATCGTGTGACATATCAAATGAATGGGTTTATTGTAAGAAACTTAATTTTTTTTTTTGAATTTTTAGACGAATAGTTTGGAAATTATTTAGCAATATATGCGAGAATTGATTAATCCGCCCTTATCTCCAAAACTACTGGGCATAAAATTTTGAAAACATTTAGAAAATAGTTCTTTATCTATAAATTACAGGAAAACCTATAATAAGTCTTCGGTATTTAAAGTAACATAATAAATTTCAGATAATCATGTAGGTACGGAACAGAATCCTCTCTACGCAAGTTTAACTCGCACTTGTGTAAGGTGGTACAATATTTTTTTCCTTGTCTCCCTTTATTTTGACTGTTCCCCCTTTTTTCCTGATCCATTTCGTCGGCGTCAGATAATACATTAGCTCAGGATTAAGGACCGGTTTCCCTGATGAATGGTACTTGCCTGTTGGGAGAATGCTTATCATTCTGGAAACCTAAGTTCTCTTTCCCCTTGAGATTCTGGCAGGAGTCACTGCTTTGATCTGAAACTAAAGCGTTTAAAGTATTTTAATTATAAATATGTTCCTGTTTCCTGTAGTACTCCATAAGTTTTCATAATGTATCTATATAGACTAGTGATGCAACGGATATCCGGTTACTATCCGGTATCCGGCCTATCCGGCTGTGATTTTACTATCCGGCCGGATACCGGATAGTAAAAGCTTGCATCAGAAATAGGATAAAACATATATAATGGCATCAGAAATAAACGAAGTCAACTTTTTTTTTATAGTAAGAGGGTGGCAAACGAGCTGGCGGGTTACCTGATGGTAAGCAATCACCGCCGCCCATGGACACCCGCAACACCAGGGAAATCACGGGTGCGTTGCCGGCCCTTAGAGAAAGGAGTAGGCTGACAAACAGGCAGACGGCCCACCTGATGGATAGGATGGGGATGAGGGAAAAGGGCTCCGGATCTCGTCACTCACCGTACGAAACGCAATAGCAAGCTACTTACTTTACGCCGATATTCTGTGAAAGTGTGGTACTACCCCGGTCGAGCCGTCCCATTCGAACAGTAATCATCTAGTGAAGATTACTGTTTGGCTCTACCACTACGTCAGTTATCAAATGAAAGATTGACGTAATAAAGCGCGTATTGAATCTCACAAGGGCCTCCCCACGCACTTACAATTCATAACAAGTTGAAACTTGGTCGCCGCGCGAAGGCCGCGCCAGCTAACACGATTTTAACGATAGCTGATTTGCAGCCGGATATCCGGTTGTCGAATATCCGGGATATCCGGTATCCGGCCAAACCACTATCCGTTGCATCTCTAATATAAACATCTGTATGTGAACTGAACATCGAAGGTATCATTAAAAAACAAAACCGACTCCAAAAACCCTTTGAAAACTAAGAAATAAAGACTGGGCTTTAGTAAATTACCTACAAACATCAGATATATTTGTTAATTCAGTAATAAATTAAATATATAGAAGTCAGTGGCAAGTAAAGTAACACAGTATGAGAGATGTATAGTTGGATACTTAACCACCGACTTCTATATATTTAATTTATTACTGAATTAACAAATATATCTGATGTTTGTAGGTAATTTACTAAAGCCCAGTCTTTATTTCTTAGTTTTCAAAGGGTTTTTGCAGTCGGTTTTGTTTTTTGTTAAAATCAATTTTGTTTTTAGCTTTTTAGTGAATACGATTTAATATATAGTTTCATTATATCCACTTTTACCAAATGATGAAAGCATTACGTCAACAGCTCATCTACCTTTGTAAAATTGTGCTTACAGAATGCAAGGACTGTTGACCGTTAAGGAGTTCTTTCGCTAAACCCACTATCAGTTCTGATTTACCAGATGCGCTTTAACGATATCAAGTTGCTTAGCAGCAGAGACAAGGAAACGTCATCATTATTCGCTGACTGTCTAACACTGAAGAGTTCTAAGTAGTAATCCGTGGACTCCATCATCACCCAGCTTGACAAAATGATGATGTTCTTATGCAAATGTATCAGTTATCTTAGAAAATGTCAAAAACGGTATATGCTTGCTTACAAAATGTGAGGAGTTCTGTTGATTTCTCAGGGAACATTCAATTTCTGAACTATGACAATCCCAACAAAAAAAGAATTATCGAAATCGGTTCACGGGCTTAAAAGTTATGTGGGAACATACATAAAAAAAAATACGGGTCGAATAGATAACCTCCTCCTTTTTTGAAGTCGGTTAAAAATATAAAGAGCATTTCCTTTTAGTGTGTACTTTTTATAGCGCTCCGTCAGCCACAGTCGTGCTGAAAGAAATGCTCTTTGTTTTTTTGTTGCATAAATTGAAACAAAACCGTAATAAGTATGATTAGACTAATAAGCGAAGCGAAGTTCTTGAGTGTCACGATTGATTCCGCGCTCAAGTGGGATAAGCATATTGACATCCTTTGCGGTAAACTGTCCGGCGCATGCTTCGCTCTGAGCAGACTTGCCCACATTTTGCCGCAAACACAGTTACGCTCGAGCTATTTCTCCTTGTTCCACTCTGTGATGTGCTACGGGCTAGAGTTGTGGGGTACCGCAACTGAATGGCACCGAGTGTTTGTTCTACAAAAGCGCGCTGTGAGAATAATTTCGTTTGCTGCACCAGGCACGCCAGCCAGGGAACTTTTTGCAAAGAACAACATACTTACACTACCGTGTCAGTTCATTTTTGACATTGCTAAGCACGTGAACAATAACATCGATGCATTCACAAAAAGAAAACCATCGCGTACGCGGTTAGGAAGCAAGGGGCTGTTACTCACAGCCAGTTGTCGACTGACCAAGTCCACCAAGACCATGCACGTGCTGGGTCCCAAGGTATACAACAAACTACCTGATGACATTATAAAACTCGAAAGTAATGCTTCCTTTAGAAGCCATTTGAAAAAGTGGCTTGTGCGCAAGTCATTTTATAATATTGATGAATTTTATGTAATAATTAATGAATAATTCTAATAATAACAATATATAATTTTATTAAAACTGATTGTACTTAACTATAGAAAATGACATGTAATATTAAATAATATTATGAATAAATGAGTATGAGTATGAGTATGAGTATTATGTTGAGCCAGTATCTGATTCACTACCGTGAGGACACACACGCTTTATTCTTGTGTTGACGACTTCAATTTATCTAACCATTGTGTGTTCGGTGTAAAATGCTGTTTTTTCCTATTTAATTATTTTATTATAAACCCTTTTCAATGTTGATAATTCTAAAAAATCTTAAGGGTGTCCTGACAGTTTTTCCTTGATTTAGCTGTGTGCTAAAAGCATAAGTATATATTATGCTATATATATGAAGAACATTTAAATAAATTGAATACCCTTACCTTTACTAGCACTCTTTTGGTGCAAGCACTCGATCGCCACATTCTCATCCATTCTGCAGTCCCTGTGCAAATTCCCAGCGCTCATTCCCAGCGTCCTTTGGCAAGGGTACTGCAGCGGGTGTCCTCGCAGGGTGCTGAACCGCGCCTCGGGCTGCAAGTGCTCCTGTAGCCGGGCCAGCTCATCCGGCGGATACATCTGCGCTAAATGAGCGAGCTCCGGATTCATCCTAACCATATCCGGGTTCATTCTTGCGATATCCGGATTCATTCTAACCATATCCGGGTTCATTCTAACCATATCCGGGTTCATTCTGGCCATGTCTTGATTAACTCTGACGATATCCGGATTCATTCTAGCTATATCCGGGTTCATTCGAGCCATATCCGGGTTCATAATCATCATGTCCGGGTTGATCCTCATGTCTGGGGCGCGTATCAGCTCCGAGTTCGCTCGGATCATATCCGGATTCATTCTGACATCCGTCATTCTGATGTCTTGGTTGGTTCTAGCGTCTCGCTCGGCTGGTCTCGTGTCCGGGCGGATATCCGGGTTGTAAGAGTTGCGGCAGGTGTGCATGTGTTCGTGCGTGGAGTTACGGTGGACGTCGATGTGGTGGTGGTGAAGTAAGGTGGCGGCGGCCGGATCTTGGTGGAGATGGTGTCTGGAAACAATACAAAAACATAGTACCTATTTTGTTAGAAAATTTTCAATTTATATTGAACTGGTGGACCCGCCACAGCTTCGCCCGCGGTATTTTCAATACAAACTTTATCACCCCTTTTCACCACTTTAGGGATGGAATTTAAAAAAAGCCCTCCTTAGTGCACCTCTAGGGTACAGGGTACTCGAGTAATGTCTCCTCCAAATTTCAAACCTCTAAGACAACCCGTTTAGGCTGTGCGTTGTCTATAAGTGAGACACGGTACTGTTATATATGTATTGATAACGTGGTTTTTTAGGGGCATAACGCAAAATACAGATTTCGACAATATTAAAATTTAAAGTCATGAGTCAGGGTATAAACTGTGACATTTTAATTAATTTAATTGTTACGAAAATACTTAATCTAGCGGCTCTTCAGCCGCCTTACCAGCTTTCGTATTATCGTTGGTTTTAGGGACAACCTGTATATTAATTAGTGAGGATGCTAGCACGAATCTATTAGTTAGAGTTATTCCCAAAGATCTCAAAAGAAGGATATGCCTATCAGTACAATTTCGTGTAACAAGTCTCATAGAAGGTTGTCAAACGCCAGCGCCATGACTTCTCAACCAAACCCTACTGTTGATGTATTAGTTCTTACGACATACATACAAAGGTCTAATATTGCTTGATTCACATGCTATCATATCATTGTGAGCGGTGGAGGCGGTGGTGCTGCACACACCTCACGATGTGGGAGGGCATTTTTTATTTTAATTATAACATGGAGGATGGTGGTTGACATGCGACTGAACGTGCGATGGTGTCATATTCCCGTTTTGACACCTCAAAAGTAAGCATCGCGAAAATTGCTTTGAGCAGTTTCTTACTATATATTTGAATGGGAGAAAAATAGTTAGGGCAACGATCTCAATAGAAGGATATGGCGTTCAATACAACTGCGTTGAACAAATGAGTCAGTTCATCATGGTAACGCCATCTTTTAACAAGTTTATAAACTGCGAAGCTCTATTGCCGACGTCTTAGTTCTTATGACATTTACACAGAGTCTTATCTTGCCCGATTCATCGCTCTCTTTCTTTGTTCGCTAGAAGCTACAAACTACAAAACCAAAACGCATGAATCAACCAATAATGGACCTCTCCTCAATGTAATAAGAACGCCGATGTCGCCAATATTTACCGAGTGTGCGATGGTGTCATTTGACACCAAAAAAGTGAGCATCGCGAAGATCGCGTTCGGCAATTCCTATATATTTCTGACTAACATAGTATTTTTACGTAAAGTGCCAGGTACATCCTGGAATATACTAGAATTTTGTGGAATGCTTGAGAATAGTATTATATATTGATTAGTGAGGATAAAGATAGGTACTAGTTAGTTAGAGTTATGCCTCACCGACTGCCCTGGCGGCCCTGCGGGCTGTAGGGCGGCGGCGGCCCCCACAGCCCGGTCTGCGCGTCGAAGCTGCCGCTCGCAGACCCGAAGCCCTCCGTCTGCCGACAAACGACGGAATTTACACTCTGAACGCCACATATTTTTCGTCTTGTATTGGAAAGTGTTGAATAATAGAAATCGATCTGTGTACGCAACACATTATTATGTTGTTTATTTTATGAGTTATGAAGCTTTGAAAAGTCATTGTTCATACCACTCGCAAAAACACTGCATACAAAATGGTCGATAACTATGACGTCACAGCATTTGTTAGACTGTACAAAATGTATGGCGCTTAAACGAAATGTAGTACAATTATTTCCGAAAATAATGTTTTTAGACTAACATCGTAGAAATAAAACATGACATAAATTTGATGAGGATGTCCAAAAAACTAAAATCAGAACTATAAACGATTATTCACTAAGTTTGACCCATAATAAAATAAAAATGAATAGTTAAAATTATCAGATTTTTCTGTAATATGCTTTTGTTTACATTTACTTTCATAATATATCATTTAAACCTCCTCGGACTTTTTCCTTTACTTGTGCTGTAATGATTCTAGGTCAACGGGAAGTACCCTATAGGTTTTGATTCCCTAGAAAGTATCAAAATATGTGGCATAAACGGCCGTATCTTTTGATTGCGGTGACTTAGAAGGTTGATTTTTTCACAGCTTCAAGAAATGAACTTGATACCTCCACGTGTTCCTGAGAAAAAGGTCTTGACAAACAGACGGACAAACAAGTGACAAATAAGGGTTCCTGTTTTCGTTTTGACGTACGGAACCCTACAAAACAATTCCTGCTAAATAAATATATTAGTGCCCTGAAATGACTAACCTGGTACTGCCCCTGATAACCCTGCGGCATCTGAGCCGGGTAATTCTGGAACGTGCCACTGTTCTGGAAGGTTCCCTGGGTACGCTGGAACGTCTGGAAGTTGGCCGGGAACCTCTCCTCGAAGCCCTGGGGGTTGGTTGGTGTCTCTGTCTCGCAGAAGCCGTAGGCGCTGTCGCCCGATTGAGGAACGCCCATGCGACAACGGGAACTGAGGGTACAACGTATTGCTTTATCATCAGACATTTGGGCGAAAACTAAAGAACCTTTTATCATAGTATAAAGAGAAGGGAAGTAGGTTATCTTCATACAAACGCACCGCGCGCGGCTTGTATGTGTGCGCCAAAGTATCTGTGCATCGCCACACGCACACTTAAACAAAATCTTGACCCGTTTCCCCTTACTAAGCGGGTCGAGATTTGTTTAAGTGTGCGTGCGGCAACGCATAGATACTTTGGCGGCCTTATTACCTACGGCCGCTCGGTATGTAAACACGCAGTAGGGCTGCCCGCTGACTGTCTTTCTTGGGTTACGTATTTCATAATGCTATATTAAATTTTAGTTGTATCTTTTCATGAAATATCAAATCTTGTAAGTTTTAATTTTAATTATAAGTTCTACTTGGTTCTTATTTCTAGTTACAAAGGTGATTTTAAGTCAGTTGGAGTAAATAAATGCATTTTATGTATTTTGCTTTAATTTATCAAAAACATCAAACATTCTCGTGCCATAATGTACGTAAATAAATACGCGGGAGTGTCTCGCACTGTCTACGTACGTCCGTACCCGACCGCGGCGCACTCGTGACTGTTGTGTAATTTAACGAGATTTCGAAGCGCGTCGTTTCGGCCGTTTGAAGACGTAATAGTGGTTATTTAATAAGGAAGTTCTCTGAAAAATTCTAATTAGTCTATCATTTACATTTAAAAAAAATATTGAACACATATTTTTTCTTTTGTCGATTAAACAAAAAATGACGAACATATAGAGCGTTGAAGTTTCGCGCGACGTCATGACTTTGCACACTTTCTACCATTAAGTGGGGACTTATGACGTCATAAGTCCCCACACCCGAACTTTGATGCGCGTTATCTTTGTCACTTTCGATTGATTTGATAATGCAAAAAATACTTGTTCAATATTTTTTGATAATCTAACTGACGGACTAATTAGAATTTTTCAGAAAACTTGCTTGTAAGGTTAATGGTACTCACTTCTGGCTGTTACTCCTGGGCCATGGGAACCAGCTCCACGCAGATGTCTTCCGCACCGTGCCAGGGTTCGGGGAGTACAGATTTCCAATGCGACCTAAGTCAATGAATGAATGAATGAATGAATGAATGAATAAATAAATGACGAGTGAGATAGTAACGTTTTACGCAATTCTGAAATTGCGGGATTTTTATTATCAACACAAAATATTTTATAAAGCCGTCTCCGCACTTACATAACTTTTTACGAGATTTAACCAACTTTAGGCAGATATGCATTCGATTATCCGATCCCTGATTATAAAGCATGAAAAATTTAACACCAAAATATCATATTTAAAAAATAATAAGATCACAATTTATAATTAGGTAAGTTAAAGTTATTAGTTAAGAAAATAATAGCAAAAATATATTTTATATGAAAACAAGCCCTGAGTCTAGGCAGAAAATGTATGGGTAGTTACCAGGAGCCCAGAACCGGTGCTGGAGGCTGATGTCCCAGGCTGGCTGCGCGGGGTGGCACTGCGCACAGCAACTGCAACTTGGCTGAAATAGGACATATAGTTTAGACTATGCCACATGGAGGGAAAGTGCTTTTAACTTTTAGGGTAGACCGAAGGGTAGGGTAGGGAGAGAGCGGAAACCCACCTGCACGGCCCGCGGTTGCGCGGCGGCCGGCCCGGCTGGCGGCCGGTACAAGGACCGGCAGCGGAGTTCCAATTGCTCCCAGTACATCTTCTTACGTTCGTGGCTGTGGACAATAGGGAAACTGCATCATTTTTAGGGTTCAGTATCCAAAGGTTAAAAACGGGACTCTATTTTATTTATTTATTTAATGCCACATACAAGTTTACAGCTAGGAAAGCCAAGACGCTCATAGGGTATATAACAAGTAGAAACATTTAAAACTAATAATAACTAACCTAATAACTATGCCAATAGATATTACAAAATTATAATAATACAAGTAAAATAAATGTCAAACGCTATAACAGTACTGATTAAAACAGAGAACTCATTAAAGAAATAATACATTATTCAGACATATACAAATTTCAAAAAAACCGGCCAAGTGCGAGTCGGACTCGCGCATGAAGGGTTCCATACCATTATCTATAATCAAGCTTAAATAAGGTTTATGTTGATCAAATTATATGTTTTTTTAAATATTTATATTTGAGTTGATTGAATGAAAGGTAAATTGCGCTTTACGATTTATGACGTATTAAAAAAAAACTACTTACTAGATGTCGTTCAAACAAATTATCGGTGGAAGTTTACATGGTAATGTACTCGTACATCATGTATTTTTTTAGTTTTATCATTCTCTTATTTTAGAAGTTTAAGGGGGGGGAAACACATTTTACCACTTTGGAAGTGTCTCTCGCGCAAACTATTCGGTTTAAAAGAAAATGATATGGTAAACCTCAATATCATCTTTGAAGACCTATAAAATTTTAATTTCATTTCTAAGTATAGGGAACCACAATTTTATTTTTTCCCTATTTTTGTGTAAAAATCTTAATGCGGTTCACAGAATACATCTACTTACCAAGTTTCAACAGCATAGTTCTTATAGTTTCGGAAAAAAGTGGCTGTGACATACGGACGGACAGACGGTAAGACGGACAGACGGACAGACAGACAGACAGACAGACAGACAGACAGACAGACAGACAGACAGACAGACAGACATGACGAATCTATAAGGGTTCCGTTTTTTGCCATTTGGCTACGGAACCCTAAAAACGGATACATTTTCCTAAATATACACCTTCAGTATCAGTAAAGATGTCAGCGTTGGGATGGGGAACATGCGGATGCCAACAGTGTTACACCAACGGTAGCAGAAGTCGCTTTGGCCCAAAACGTTGGTAATATTTTACTGCATTGGGCCAACGTTACTTAATATCTAATGGGGCCTTCGTTGTATACAACGCACAAAATGCCAACCGTTTTTAAACAACGGTAGCGGTATTCACAATGGCCTAACGTTGGTAATTAGCTGGGCGTAATGATAATCTTTTTGTTATATTGATCCAATGTTAGTTTTATGTGGGCAAACTACTAACTATATCAATACGAATTCCCTACTGTTGGCCAATGGATGCCAACGGAAATACTACTTGGGCTACTACGGGATAAGAGAGATCAAACTCTATACAATGGTAAATCGCACGGCTAAGACGTATGCAGCTTTCTAATAGTCAAAGAATTTTTAGATTGGTTTCTGTAGTTCCGGACCTCCCTACGAACTAACAAACAAACAGCATTATGTAAAAAGGCATAATAGTATAGGTACCTATATGGTATGGAAATAACAAGCTATTATAAAACAATTGCGATGAAATAGTTATCAATCGCAATGTAGCTATAACTCAAACTCAAATAGTAGTTTATGCAACGGTTGCATAATGATAGGCCTTAAAACACTAGTGCGGTTTTCATAATAAGATCGCACGTGTGTTTTAAGGCCAAATTATGCAGAGTTGCATACATAACTTTATCTACACACATATTATAAATCCTCCATGATGGGTTCAGAAACAATATTTTCTGGCAACAAGTTATTTGTTGCAATCTTGGCTGCATATTTCCGATATCCGGCGCATTTTCACATCACACACACTCCGAGAAGACTACTTACTAATCATATTTTCAACTAAAATGTAAATTACAAACAACTATTTCTATTCAATTCAAAAACAATTCTACTTTCGTTCAGCAAAACGCCAACATGGCGATCCTCCGTCAAGACCATTTTTTTTAAAATCATAGACAAACGGATGAAGTCTCTATTCTCACGTCACTCGAGATCAAATATTGTGCAGTTTAATATCTATGGATACTAGAATAGAGACCACTTGAGTTTTGACAGCTGTTCCAAATTTAATCTCTTTTCTTTACTAAAAAAGATAAAGAAGTCATGTTATTTCTTTATCGCAGCACTGGTTTTTCCTAATTGGTTGTCAAAATGGTGGTCATTTCCTAAGGTTTTTGATTAACCAATGGAGGTTTTATGATATGGGTGTAGATAAACGTTTATTCAGCAAACTGGCCACCAGTGGGCTCTTTTACTTTTCACATGAATAAATTAAAATGGGTTGAATCAACCAGCGCTTCAGACACCACCCGCCAGTACCCCAAGAAACTCAGCAGAAAGTCAGTCATCTTTTCAGGTCAAACATTGGATTTTACATCATATTAAATACAAATAAAATAAAAATAGGAACATCACAAAGTAATACAGCAATAAATAATAATAAGTAAGAGTAATAAAAATGAAATCGATTGTTGAATAATCAACAAATATCAAAAACTACAATATAACAATATACAGTATTGAGTACCCTCCTACACTATGAAGTCTCTCTAGTTAGGTTCAAATATCGCACAAAAATATCGTACTACATAGATTAACTACCTCTAGTATAAATCGTAAAATATGTCGAACTGTAGAACCGCAATAACACTAAAAAGTCAGTTCTATTCCGTGACCTCATAACCTACTTTTATGACTGCAATAAAACCTTTGACCTTTTTACAATTCGACGCGTTTCCAAAAAAAACAACTCATTTCCCTAGCAATAACCTACCAACTTAAATTTACCGTCGACAAATATCGAACTAACAGAACCACAATGAAAATAAAGTACACAACTGTACGCGTAACTGTTACCAGCGGAAAATGTAACTTTGTAATAATATAGTAACGGTTGCTATGACGCGCGAAAATTGCTACTGTTTCAGCCTTTCGCGTCAGAATTTGACGTCTCGGAAGCAGTTCAGCAGCGTCAAAGTTTTATGTTATTTAATTTTTACTTTTATTTGTAATTTAAAATGTTATCCCAACCGAATTTACACCGCAGCAGTACGAGTCAATCCAGATCGGTCAGTCAGTTTATGAATGACGTCGACGAGGTTAATGACGCCGAACTACTCAGGCTTGTGAACGAACTGAAATACCAGATTAAGATTTTGACATTGGAAAACGAGATTTTCGAGAATACAATCATGAGGTAAGGGTTTGAAGGTCTGTCCTTAAGTTTCCAAGCATTTGCTTTTGAATATTTTAGAGATGTCTAGTCAATCATCATCATGTGACGCGGCGTCCACTTCTGGACATAGGCCTTGCCTAAGAGCGTTTTCGCACTGCATCCGTTCTGAATCCGACCCCTTACCATGAGTTTGCACAAACCGTTCTCGCTATCGAAATCTATCGGAAATCCTGCTTGTTGCCGATACAAGTAAAAGGGACCGAGCGATAGTTTACGCTAGCGAGAGCGGTTTGCGCAACTCGGTAATGGTACCGATCCGAACGCGTGAAAATACGGTCCAGAGTAGTCTTAGAATTATTTCTATGGTAGTTTACGCACTAGATCCGGCCTCTGTAATCCGATTTCTCTCCGTCATCCGTGAATCTCCATTCCGGAGAAGATTGTTGATGGACCGAAGTAGCCATATTATTATTTGTATGAACGCTCGCGCTCTGCGTCCGAACTGAATCCGAGCTGCGTACGGGCAGTGAGACTGCGGGGCGGCGGGGTATGTGGCTGGGGGGCGCGGCATACATCCAGTTTAATTCAGTGTAGCAGTTGAATCAAAGCTCGGACTAGTGCGTAAGCAATATCCGATTTCTAGATCTGTATTTTTACAGATTCGGATCCGATTCGGATCGGACGTAGTGCGAAAGCGCTCTAAAGACAGCTACAAAGACCGGTTATATACGTGTAAAGATAGTCAATATATCTTGAAGAGCCTTTGCCTTATCCCAACTTTTACCAGCAAATAAAGCTGCTAAGCTTGCGGGGCGCGGGTTTTTTTTAGAGCGGTGTGAGTGCATGTATAGTTGCCACTTTTAGATACCATTGTACAGTCAAACTCGAAGTAGTTGTATGTTTTAGTACCATATCACAGTTAAGTTATTATAAGTTGTAAGTATAAGTGTCTGTATTTTTAATTTAGTATGCTACGTATGAGTTCGAATGTACGTCATACCAATATTTAGTCCATCTGATAACAAGTCGTAAAGCGATCTGGCCGTATCGCGATCTAGGCACACAGCGTTGTAGTCTGACGGAGATGCAGTCGTAAAGCGATCTGGTCGTATTGCAATCTAGGCACAAAGCGATGTAGTCACATGGAGATGTAGTCACAAAGCGATTTGGTCGTATCAGCTACCTAGTTATATCGAGATGTGGGCGGAAACCTTCTATCCCCTGTTTCACCCAAATATTGCACATTTTGAGGATAGAAACTTGTTTACCAAACAAGACAAGTATGGATGAATTCACTGTATAAAGTTGCGAAAGGATCCAATTATTAACAACATTTAGCTTTTATCCTACTAGCTAATTAAGCCATCATGATCACGTCATCCGAAAAAGTGTGCTGGGTACAGGCCTCCAAGGATCATTATTACCATAATGAAATTTATATTCCAGATTAGAACCAGCGTTAATGAACGGCGTCCAACAAGCCCTTGAATACGCGCATAAACTCCAAAGCACTTCCTCCATGGCCGTGGGAAGTTTCATCAAGTCCTCACGACTCGACGCCTCCATTACAAGCCCTTCGCGAATCCTCGCGAGCCCTTCGAGGATCTCCACGAGGAGAGTCGAATCCTCGGCTAAACTAGGCGGTACCGTCATAATGGGGTCGGGGCCAAGAATCAACGTACTCGAACGTTCTGAGATAGTTTCTGCTGAGATGGAGATTCTGGTGCAGACTCTGGAGAAGGCGAGAGAGAAAGCGGCAAAGCAGCATGCGCTGTTGAAGGCTCAGTTGGAGGAGATAGGAATAAGGGTTGTGGATATTGAAAAGGCCAGTGAGGCTTTCAATCAGGAGGTGATCATAGATGGTTGGGATAAAATTGCACAGAGGATTCCGGCCGAGATTTGGATCAGGTAATCATTTTTCTCCTCTGCTGCACTGGGAGTGCAGAAATAGCATAGAATGCGTGCAGATGCTTATCATCCTGGCATGTCATAAAGTCGACTAAGGGACGGGTCCTCTCCAACATGGTGGACTATCTGTATGGGCGATGGGCTGATCACCTTTCACCATACCATCTTAGGACTAATTAATCGAACGTGGCCACAAGTAGTCTTGTGGCTCTGCCCACCCCATTAGGGATTTCGGGCGTGATGCTATGTATGTATGTATATAAGATTTTTTAATCCCCGTGCAAACAGCGGCCGTAACATGAATGACACAAAGATAAGATAGACCGTATTATCTCTAAGTGCGTCTCTCTCACACTAGTGCCGATGAAAGAGATAGTCATAAAGATAAACGGATTTATCTTTGTGTCATTCATGTTAGGGCCGCAGAAGGGTGTTATAAATTTAGTTTAACGTGTATATTTGTCTGTGGCTGTCCAGCGGATGAACCGATTTTGATTTGTTTTTAGGGTTCCATACAAAAAGGAAAAAACGGAACCCTTATAGGATTACTCGTGTCTGTCTGGCCGTCTGTCACAGCCAATTTGCTCCGAAACTACTGGACCGATTGAGTTGAAGTTTGGTACACAATATGTAAGTCGGTGACCGCAACACGGAAGTGTATGGTAAATAAATCAATTTTAAACAGATGACCACTTTTGGGGGGCAAATTAGAAAAAAATTAAGTTTTGCAAACTATATCGTGCGATACATCAAATGAGAGGACTCGTAAATTTTAAGATAAAGTAGTATTGAAGTTATCTAGGAAAATAGGCGAAAACTTCCGAAACTACCGGGCCTAAAATTTGAAAAAAAATACAGAAAATAGTTATTTACCTATAGAATACAGGAAAATGTATAAGAAGTCTGTGGTATTTAAAGTAACGGAATTGAATGAGTTTAACTCGCACTTCAACGACACGGTTAGCCTAGTTGGGAGTGACCCTGCCTCCGAGGCAAGCGTCCCGGGTTCGATCCCCGGTAAGGGCAAATATTTGTGTAATGAGCACGAATGTTTGTTCCTGAGTCTTGGATGTTTCCTATGTATTTATTTAAGTATTTATCTCTCTATATAAGTATTTATATCGTCGTCTAGTACCCATAACACAAGCCTTTAGAGCATAGTTTTGGACTAGATCGATTTGTGTAAAGATTGGTCCCCTGATTTATTTTTTTATTTTTTATTATTACTTGTTTTCTTAATAAACCTCCCCTCATATTTCAGATACATGACAGAATGGTTTAAAAACGTCGACAGCCAAATCGGAAAACTGAGGCTCAGAACGAGCACACTCAACACCCACTTCAGCAAACTGAAAGGCCAAATCAGAGTGAAAGCCGAACTGAGCGAGCAACTCCGTCCGGTCGACTTTGAAAAGCTAAAAATAGAAAACTCTGAAGCCATGGAACTGATCGACAAGAAATTACAACAATTGGGCGAGTTGAAAAAAATGACAGGCGCCGCGAACCTGAATCTGACAGTGCACAAGAAGATGATGTGGGAGCAGAACTCTTATTTAACAACGATTATACAATCTATTAAAACTAAAGGGCGGCTAACTATCGAAATTGATAAAGAGAGAGACATTATTCAAGTCCAGGCTGATGCATTAGCGACTAGATTAAAAGGTGTGAAGAAAGTACGCGACACGTACGCAGTGCCTGATATCATGGACTATGTTAATGTAAAAGCGGAACTGACAGATTTGAAGCACAGTGTCAAATTGTTGGAAAACAGAGCACATATCCAGCAAATTGCGTTGCAGTCCATCAATAAGCAATTGAAGAGTTTGAACGGTTAGTTTGTTACATTTTTGGGACTGTTTCAGATTTTGTGAATGTTTAATTTAATCTGATATATGAAAATTTACGTTTGTTTGTGTTTTCGTTTCCTATGCAATATTATATTATTCATTCGATTATGAATCAACTTTGGCGCGTTTATGTCAGCTTGCCGGGAAGGGCCAGGAAGTGACAAGAAAAAATCTCTAATTTCGTCTAATTCGGTTCTTGACCATTTTTTAAACAATATTTTTGGCTGCTTGTTAGTTCATTTTAGATTATGTAAAAATATGTTCGTAATGTATTTTTTCAATTTTCAAGGAAAAAGCTCTATATATATTTTTAATTTTTAAATTTGCCGCTAAGGCGCTTTCTTACTGTCAGCCGTCGCGTGTGACGTCAACAGTAAAACCGGTCGTAAAGGTCAAAAAAGCAGTCTGTATGAGGATGCAGTCCGAATAACACGGTGATCACAACGATTAAGGTGGGCAGCGTGATTCGGAACGCAACCGACCTATGCCAACGTCATACGTCATGACTGGTGTTTAAAGTCACATGACTTGGAAGTAAAAATTTAAGTTATTAATTTGTTAATTTTAAATAATCTTGATTTATTTTTACATAATTCCTGATTTAACGTACTTTTGAGGGTTAGTCTACCGTTCCACACAAATATATTAATATTTGTTAGTATAGTCAAGTAGCCAATTGATATTATATAAATCTATATAAAACAGTAACCAGAATTACCAACCATATTACAACTACAAAAATTTGTGTGTATCAACTCCGTAATCGCTAAACAGATTTTCATGAGAATTGGTATATAGTTATCTTACCTTCTGAAATAGGATAGCTAGGGAGCTGGATGCCAAAATTTTTATATGATTTGTTCGCTTGGCAGACCTGAATTGTTCGATTAATGATAATGTAAATAACCACAGAAAAATAGTCTGCCACCATGGTAGCGCTGCGTTTTCAATTGACAGCGTTTCAAAAATTTCAAAAAAAAACAGTGTGCTAAATCATTTTTTCGTGTCTCCCTCTTAAACTGATGGTCAGAATCATCCTCAAAACGATGAACATCGAAGAGGCAGACGTGCAGGGCTCTGTTTTATAACGGGACGTAGTTGCAAAATGTAAATGAAAAAAGCTATACTTAATCATTTGTTCGTCGTTCTCGTTGTGTTCATTCGATTCATTAGGACTCCCAGAACAGAAAAAAAAAGTTCCCAGACATCAAGGTCGCTGATTTTTTTATGTACGATTTTTTAAAGTTGTATTTCAAAAACGCAGGTACATACGACTTTCATGTACTGGACCAAATCGATTTGTATTGACATGAACTTTCATCCCTATCAATATGAAAGACGAACAAATCGTATATCAAAATGGCACCCAGCTCCCTAACTAGGACATAGTGTTGGAGCTGTACATACATACATAGCATCACGCCCGAAATCCGTAATGGGGTGGGTAGAGCCACAAGATTACTTGTGGCCACGTTCGATTAATTATTCCTAAGATGGTATGATGAACCGTATGGTGACAGGTGATCAGCCCATCGCCCATACAGATAGTCCACCATGTTGGAGAGGACCCGTCCCTTAGTCGACTTTTACGACATGCCAGGATGATAAGCATTTGCACGCATTCTATGCTATTTCTTCACTCCCAGTTGAAGCTGTCATCCTGGAAAATCTAAATGTTCGCTAGTGAATAACTATATAACCAAGATTATGACTCACCTAAGCAGCTGATACGCCAGCATGCAGCTGAATATGCAGACCAGCACAGCGCACACGGAGAGCGCGAATACTCCCCGCAGGCACCAGTAGAGGGCGCCGTGGACGACGTCGCATTCTGACACACCTTCAAACACGCAGCGGATACCTGTCAAAGTTGTTACAACCAGATTTAACAGGATACTTTACTACCGTAATTATCGGTTCAACAGTTCGAACGGGTCTCTATTGAAATATCGAAAAATCTGCACCCCAATGTAAAAAGACCGCTGACAGCCATATTAAATGTATGACCTACAGACCTTTGGCGTGTGACATGTCAAATGAAAGGGCTCGTTGTGAGCGTGTGCTAATAAGTTTTTTTTATAATTTTAAGACAAATGGTTTTGAAGTTATTTAGGAAAATAAGCGAAAATTGACCATTCCCCCTTATCTCCGAAAAGTACTATGCCTGAAACATCGAAAAAAGTATTCAAAATATATAGTTATTTATCTATAGATTACAGGAAAATCCATAAGAAGTCTATAATAGTATTTCAAGTAACTTAGGAAATTTCATATAATCACGGAACCCTCTCAACGCGAGTTTAACTTGCACTTGTCCGGTTTTTATTTAAGATTTAGGCGACACCGTTTCAAATTAACCCCATTATGATGACTATCGCTCTGTGAGCTGTAGAACTCGCGAGTAAACATGCTTTTTTTACGTTTTCAACCCCCATATCTCCGCCATTTTGAAAATTTTTGAAAAACTAAATTGACAAAAAAACCCTATAATTAATCGAACCTGCTCACAAAATTTCACGAGAATCGGTTGAGAAATGCGACCTGTAGAGGCCAACATACGTCCGGACATACGAAAGCATTTTTGCCCGAGCTGCAACGGAGATGCTTCGCTCCCCCGGTCAATAAACGTTCACTTTGCCCTATTTAACAAAGTGCTGCGCGTTGCCAAGGAGGGTAATGTGTTTATCAGCCTATGTATGTTTGTACGTATGTATGTATGTTCCTTTGTGTCACTCTGGAGACACACATCAATCGATTTAGCTTAATCTTGCGAGTGTCACTAAAGCCGACAGTAATCAATATTCAATATGGCAACAATCAGACGCCATATCGTCTCCGTCTCCGTCGCCAAAATAAAGTTGTTGAACCATATTGAGTAGGGTATCATTAAATAGGTATTTGAAAATCATCTTTAGGTTTCTCTAAACATTTTTCATTTCCGAATAATTCCGAATAATCATTTATTTGAAGCGGGCTTCTGCGAGGGTACCTTCGTCTTTGCTGCCGTGTGGACTATCTGGTGACACGGAGTAACAGGTACAAGTCCTCGTCAGCTTCGTGTAGAGGCAATACTTCAGGGTCTGCAATCTGCAACAAACGAGCATAATTTAGAATAATTTATATTAATAGGCATTTTTGCTGAAAAATTCTAATTAGTCCATCGTTTAGATTATAAAAAAATATTGAACACATATTTTTTCTTTTGTCAATTAAACAAAAAATAACTAAGATATAGTGCGTTGAAGTTCCGCGTGACGTCACGACTCTGTACACTTTTTACCACGTGACGTCATGATCCCCCACTCCCGAACTTTGATGCGCGTTATCTTTGTCAATTTTGATTGATATGATAAGGCCAAAAATACGTGTTCAATATTTTTTGATAATCTATCTGACGGACTAATTAGAATTACTATTTTTGTACCTAGGAAACATCCCTATTATGTTTGAAATTCCGTCGTTAGAAGCGGTCGGTCGTTGTAAGCGTAATAAACGGATGTACTTTCATGGTGGCTCATATTAAAACCAAACATATGCCTATACTTACCGCGCTAAAAACGGTTGGTTGTTAAATGCGAAGTCGTACTAAACGGATTCTACTGTATTAAAATGATAAAAAAGTACAAGAAAGAATTCGAGACGCTTCCCGACAAACTAAAAACAAATAAAACAACCGACTTCAAAAACCCTTTGAAAAGTAAGAAATAATGCCCTTCGTAAGTAAATTACCTAGAAATGTCAAATATATTGTTGATTTAGTGATAAATTACATACAAATGACATTTGTTGTATGTGAGCCCCCTTACATATTGATTTTATTCTGTTTTTTAGTATTTGTTGTTATAGCGGCAACAGAAATACATCATCTGTGAAAATGTCAACTGTCTATCACGGTTCATGAGATACAGCCTGGTGACAGACGGACAGCGGAGTCTTAGTAATAGGGATCAATTAACAACACTAGGGTCACAATAAATCATGAGGAATACTTGATTCCCTTTGATTCACGGGGAATTAATGGCCAAAATTTGTCACAATGCATGCACAGCTCCCAAAGGAATATTTTCGTTTAAATAAGATAGTATACTTACTTGTTCATATGTATGACTGTAGTTGTAATAGTCACAAGCACACACGTCAAAGCGCAGACGAGGCAACAAGCGCCAACCACTTTGATCTGAAACAGTCAAAGTCAAACTATCTTTAGAAATTTAGGCTTTTACAAGCTCTTATGAAGGTCAAGGAAAGAATCTACCACCGGTTCTGTAATCGTTAGTATATTATACAGTCATTAGTATATCGATAGTTTAGTTTAGTTTATTTATTACTCAATATAATATACAGTTTAAATTACATGGCATGTCAAATTAAAAGAAATTACATTGAGATCGTCAAAAAAGTAAATATAAGCATTCAAAATAATAAAATTGTTTACAGTTGAAGAAATAATAATTCAGCTTGAAATCTGGACTTTATTGTACGATACTTAAAGTTGATTTTGCAACTACAGGTTTGAGTGAGAAATGTTTGACAAGGGCGGCTCCAGCTTTCAAGTCAGTGGGGTCAGAATAAATCTAAGTAAAAGGAGATATTATTTTATACCCAGCCAGGGGGGGGAGGGTCTACACCACCAATGACTCCCTGGATCCGCTCTGGATTTTTACAGCAAATACAGCAGGGTCAGCTTATATGTATACGCCCCACTCTCACTGATAGGCAGGCGCGGTCACTGAGGGGGGGGTCACAGGGAATATGACCCCCGCCCCAAATCGTACACGTCATATTAAAAAATCAAGTCTAGAATTAAAGTCTAATTTACTCGACATACTTTATTACTAATGACCCCCCCCCGCCCAAGGTTGCGACCGCGACTGTGATAGGTATAATCCTCTAATGATAAGAGGGTGACCCAACGGACCAGTGCAAATTGGGGAATTTTGTTTAGAGGTTCACTGCAAAGCTAATATTAAATATCAAGTTAACATTTTCTAAAAGCTCAAGTGCAAACAAGGGGTTCTTAATTTCAGCATCCTAAATTTTTTTAAATATATTTTTTAGATTTCTTAGATGGGTTCCGCGAACGCATTATTTTCGTGTAGCTTTTTTCCGAGTCGCATTTTTCCAATATCGCTTTTTTCCGCGATCGATAAGTTTGTTGATCATGCAGCATTCTACTAGTGGACACAAAAAGAATGGTGGTTACTTTATCAAAAGTCACCGACAAAATGCTGGGCATGTAGACAAAAATTAAGTGTAGGTATGATACATTCGTAAATAACTTCCATCCAACATTTTCAAAGTGAAAATAAATGCATCATAAAAAAAAAGTACGAGTAGGTAGAATGCCCATTAATAATTTTTGGGTCGCGAAAAAATGCCATTTAGAAGAAAGCTGCGTGTAAAATTGCGATGAAGAAATTAATCGGCCGCGAATAAATGCGACTCGGAAAAAAGCTACACGAAAATAATGCGTTAGCAGAACCCATGTAACAAATCCCACAAAAGCATCCAAAAAACATGCGATAAAATGAGACAAAACAATAATAACAGCGGAGATGACATACTTTTCTTACCATATAGCTGTATCGGTTGCGCCTGCGCGCTAGGCTCATGATGCAAACTCCGGTTAGGACCAGCTAGAACAGAACGAATTGATAAAGTCATGATTATTGGCGCAGTCGGTAGGATACAGGGGTTTTAAATATTGTTTATAGATTTTCTACGTTGAGGAAGTAAGTACAGACTACCAACATGGATTTTTAAGTTTTACGGGAATTACGATCGCCGCGCCACTGCGGCAGTGTTTGGAGGTGTGTCACTTTAATTTGAGCATTTTGCTCATATCGAGACAACGCCAACTACGCCCCCATACATCTCCCTTGTATATTTTATCTATAGGGCATACAGCGTAAAACAGCTTTGACCTAAAGGGGCTCGTAAACGGGCTAGTTTTTCGGCAATTTATAGCTGCAATTCGGGCTATCCCCAAAAAGATTACATGTTACATAACTAATGGGGACAAAAAGTTTGAATTTAAAGTTTTGAGGACAGCTCAAATTGCAGCAATAACTTGCCGAAAAACTAGCCAGTTTACGAGTCCCTTATTATATGTCTGAAGACATTCATAATTTACCTGTGACAAGTTTTACACTACTGCGTGAACGTTCATAATCCGGCCGCTTTTGATTGCCGCGACATAGTGTGGCGCCTGGGGGGCTAGCACGACCTGCCCGCGAGTCGTTTGTCGCTCAGTGCGTCCCTTACATTTTTGACTAGTTTGACAGAGACAGACAGTCGTTGAGCGACAAACGACTCGCGGGCAGGTCGTGCTAGACGTGCTGGTGTTATTGTAGTTTAAGCGTTATCGATAAAATAAGAATAGGCAACCGTAATTTTAATTCAAGTAATTATTAAAAATATACCATTATTGATTCCATGTGGTTTTCCATTAATAGTTAACCCGTAACTGGAATATTTTATTGTAGTTTTGTATGAGTATGCGTTTTGTTGATAGTACTTTTTAAGCTTGTTACTCGCAGCGTGTTTAACAACGAAAACCGGCCTTAATAATATTTTATGCATATAACTTAATTGTAAGCCCCTGCACTGACCATGGCAGCAGGCACGGCGGCCGGCACGGTCTCCAGGTGGTGCGGCGAGGCGGTGTAGGCGCGCAGCAGGATGTGCTGCGCCGCCAGCAGCCCGCCCAGCGCCGCCGCCAGCGCGCCGCAGCCCACGCACCACCACGCGTACTTGCGCCGCCGGCACGTCGCCGCGTTGCAGTTCACCGACGCTGTATGAAAGTTACGACTACATTGCTATTTTTCATCCCAACGACATCATAATTAGGCCGATTCCAAAGTGTAAGTCACTATAAATTCGCTAAACGTGAAATAAGAAACGTCAAATTCGATTTTGACAGTTTAGTGATATACAAAATTGAGCTCGTTTGTTTTTATAAGACCCAATTAGTGATTGCAGCCTCGAGTGGAAACTTTGAACGGCCCTAAAAATAGCTTTCGTAAAATGTTACACCACAATATATTTGTATAAATAAGTTCATTAATCTCACCCCCTTTGACCTTTCCGCCAATTACAAGTATTTGAACGTTTAATAGCATATTATTGTTGCTAGGCCACAAAGGTGGTACCTAAGGAAGCAATTGCAATCGGAGGGATTATTGAAACCTGAGCCGTAGGCGAGTAATAGAAATAGAAATAGAAAAACATTTATTCGGCGAAAACATCAACACAACAACACAACAACATAATGAAAGATATAAAGCCGAAATGGTCTCCACTCAGCAATGCTGCTAGCATGATAGTGCCAACAACGCTGGTTTTCTGTGGAGCCAGAGCGAGTTGTTCGGGACAGCGTACTGTGGTTTAATAGAAAGAAATAAGTAATGACCGATGATAGAGTCGAAGTCAAGTGGTGGAAGTTGTAGGGAAGCGGTCGCTATATTTAATACTAATTCATATGGTCCTCGGTTATTTTAACCCCTAGGGTCCGTGTTTCTAGCATTTTTTCGGGTAATTTTGAATACCTGGGGTAACATTAACCGGTTTTAAAATGAATATTGTATTTATTTTTCTAGCGGCGTAATTACTATAACACCATGGATAAAAGCGCGACCCTGTTGAGCGTTATTTTGAGGAAACGTCTTCAATGTCGAATCCAACCTTGTTGGACCAGTGACCCCCTCTAACCAGGCGCGGTCGCAGCCTGAAATTTTGACTACACTTAACGAAATAACTAAGTACATAAAAGCTACGCCATCTATGATTAAAATGAACAAACGCACCAAAATAAGGCGGCGGCGGCACGTAGTGTTGTGCCACGTCGGCTGCGATCGTCGACTGCGGTGTCGATACTTCATACTGAACTAGTTGCATTACACCGCACGCTTGCATGCCTTTTCACAACACTATATTATTTTTATTTTTCATTATGATGGCTGTTTCACTAAGTGCAGACTTCGGGGTTAAGAAAAAGTAAAAACGGTGAAGTCCGTTTTCCAGTCATTGTCAGTAACCGAATTTTAATTATTTAGTAACCAAAGTTTAAGTTTGATTTTAATAATAAAGTTCTATTGTGTTGCAGAAGAAATTTTCAAATCGCCCGCCATTTCTATAAAATCGATATTTACACCCTCACAAGCGGGGCTAGGAACAATGACCTTTTGCTTACAAGAAAACAAATACGATTTATTTATTAACACCAGAAAAACACTGGCAGTATACACTTTTTATATCACTGACACGCGAAATCAATTCCTTTTTCAAAATAAAAAGCACTGGCTGCATAACATTGTAATAATTTGTTTACGTTGAACAAAATCGAAATTAGAACACTTGCTATTTCAACTCCACAGATCACAGATAAAATACTATTTACAGTTGGATTCATTTGTTTACGTTAATTCTCATTTATAAAAACCAATTATTAATATTTATTGTAAGTAAGCGGTTTAGGTTATGCGGTTTGACAATGGAGGGTTTTCGCGCAATCGCAGTGCGACTTTGCAGCAATCCGAATTTAAAAGGGCTTATGTGTAGGACATTTTATTGATATTATGCCATTTAAGATGCGGATGGTTTGGGATGCAGGTAATGTAAAAAGGTATTAAAAGTCCGTAAATAAGATATGGATTTTACTTTGTACGTTTGCAGACGCATAACTATGTAACAACAGATTCTATAATGTATGGTTTACAAAAACGGCAGGTAGATTTCATTGTTAAGTATTTGAGCTTCGCTTACTTTTCATGTGTAGATACTTTATTTTCGTGGGAAGGTTTTTTTAGCACCTGCTTTAGAATTTGGGATGGTTGACGATTCTGTGACATTTTAATGGCGTATGGACTTAGTGAATATGGTGATATATGGGTTGGTTTTATTTATGAATTTTTTTTTGCAATTCATGTGATGCAAAGAGCGGAAAACGTTTTTCGACCTGTGTGTTGTTACGTATTTCTTTGTTGAAATGTTGTGCTGGTTTGGCCGTAAATGGACGTAGAAAAGCACGTCAACAATATGTAGCTACAGATATATAAATAATATGTTTCCATCGGTAAAACTCGGATCTCAGTCGGAAGATGACGGGACCCGAAGTGTAAATTAATTGACACTTCGGGTCCCGTCGTCTTCCGATTGAGATCCGAGGTTTACCGATGGAAACATATTATTCACTATATCTGCACTTCTTTTGATGTATATAAAAGAAATCGCTAGTGGCTTCTTATTATAAATTTTTAACAAATTTTATGTTAGGTAAGTACATGTACTTACAAATAAATTTAAGCCTTTTTTATTGTAAAATTTGGTTTCACTTGTGAAATAATTTACCATTATAATAACTCTTGTGATAACCACTACGTTTAGATCTTTGCGTTCTGATCTCAACTAACGGTTTTCCTTCTGGATTTACAGCACAGTACCTCAAAAGGAAAACACGGAACCCTTATAGGATTACTCGTGTGTCTTTCTGTCTTTCCGTCTGTCACAGCCAATTTGCTCCGAAACTGCTGGACCGATTGAGTTGAAATTTGGTACACATGTAAGTCGGTGACCGCAAGACGGACGTGTAACGTAACGTAAATCAATGAATTTTAAACATGTTTCAAATATCGGAAAATTTAAAAAAGTTTTGTTAACTACAGCGTGTGCGTGTGACATATCAAATGAAAGGGCTCGCTATGAGACTTTTTTTTCATAATTTCAAAATAAATAGTTTTGAAGTTATTTAGGAAAATAGGCGAACATTGACCATTCCCCTCACTTATCTCCGAAACTACTGGGCCTAAAATTTTGAAAAAAATACAGGTACTAGTTCTTTAGCTATAGATTACAGAAAAACTTATAAGAAGTTTATGGTATCTAATGTAACATAGGAAATTTCAGATAATCATCGGAACGGAACCATCTCCACGCGAGTTTAACTCGCACTTGTCCGGTATTTTTCTTCTTGATTGTCTCCGTGACTTTTCTTAATTTTTTTCTCGTCTTTAGCTGTCCCTGTCTTTTATCATTAGGGCGAAAAGACTAACCATTATTCCTCCGATTGGTCAGCAAGTTGGCAGGCGGACGCGGAGGCAGCGCGGGCGGGGTGTCCGGCTTGGCGGGGGGCGGGGGGCCGGGGTCGTCTGCCCGCGCGTACGCAGCTGAGGAAGGCTTGCATGTGCACGCTACTTGGTACTGGAATCAGAACGAGATAATTTATTAGGGAGGGAGCGAGATAATTAATTTATTAATTTATAATTTTGTAGGGGTCTGAAAAAAAAGAGGGGGCTGTCAGGCAGCGTCACCTTCTCGAAAAAAACGCTATAGTCACTGCGAAGATTTGCGATTATTTACGTTTCTCCCTAAATTTTGGCTTTTATATATATTTTTGTTTTGTGTTTCGATTTAAGAGGAGTGTGAACTTTACGGATTTTCATACAAAAGGCGATAACGATTTCAAACCCTTAAATGTTAACCAATTTTGACCAATTTTTGATAGGTTGTCATTCAAAACAAAATCTAGGTGTATACGTTTTGAATTTTTCACTATAATCAATAAATTCAGTTTTATTTTGGTTTCAGTATTCTCATACAAAACTAATTTCGGTATTATTTGAATTTCTTGATCTGTAATCAAAATTCAAAACACGTATAGACCTAGATTTTGCTCTGACTGACATCCTATCAAAAATTGGTCAAAATCGGTTAACATTTAACAGGTGGAAATCGTTATCGCATTTTGTATGAAAAGGGTGATTATTACCGCAGGGTCACGGTCCTCATAATAAAGGTACTTAAATAACTTTCATAACATTACCTTGTGCAAGTCAGAGGTGACGGAGGCGCTAGTGTCACACTCGGGACAGGCGTCCGGCGCGGGCGAGCTGCGCGCTGACGTCACGTCCGGGAGCGACATGGCGGACGCTGCAATGAGATCAAATTTGGGATTAGACATGTCAGAGGCATGAAATTTCCTATTATTTAAATACCATAGACTTCTTATAGATTTTTCTGAAAGCTATAAGTAGGAAACTATTTTCAGTATTTTTTTTTTCAAAATTTTAGCTCCAGTGGATCGGAAATAAGGGGGGGAATGGTAAAATTTCACCTATTTTGCTAAATAACTTCCATACTATTTATTTTTAAATTCAAAAAATAATATATTTAAGAGTCTCACAATGAGCCCTTTCATTTGATATGTCGCTAAATTAGAAAATTAAATAAAAATGTTTTGCATACTATATCGTATGCAAAACATTTTTATTTAATTTTCCCCCAAAAGTGGCCCCCATGTTTAAAATTCATTTATTTACGTTACGCGTGCGTGTTGCGGTCACCGACTTACATAGATATGTGTACCAAATTTCAACTCAATCGGCCCAGTAGTATCCAAATTGGCTGTGACAGACGGACAGACAGACAGACAGCCAGACACACGAGTGATCCTATAAGTGTTCTCTTTTTTCATTTTTGAGGTACGGAACCCTAAAAATACAATGACTACTCATGTGTAACAGTATTTATCGTTGCGCTTCACTTAAAAATATTTTACTCCCTGCCACTGATATAACTAAAAACCAACTTTTTTAGGTGCCTTTCACTTAACCCATACTTAACAAAATAAAGGCAAAAATCTCATTTTATTTCCCGAAGACTGATGATGATAAATAATACAAAGTCCTCTTGAATGACCCATGGGGTCAATGAAATTTTTGCATAATACACCCTTTTGCAAAACTCATTGAATCGAAACCATAAACAAATGAGTACAAAGCGTTCTGCTATATTTTTTGCGAGCGCGAAACCAATATGGCGTCTAGGTAACAGCTGACCGCATCCACGTCCGGTTGTAGCCCAGATGTTGTACTGGGATCATGCCATAGTAGTGGTGGACTGCCCTTCGGACATAATATTTTTCGCCAAATTTTACTTCCCAAAAAACTTATTGCACTAGATTAGAGTTTTTAAATTCGGCCATACGTTTTCTGACGGATACGATTTTAAGCGAATTCTTTAAAACGGTAAAGATACTGATTTAATAACTTATGTTTATTTGCAAACACTTACTAATTTTAGCAATGCTAATGAATTAGTGATGTCACCGAGGCAATAAACAATATCGATAGTTTTCAGTGTACAGACTAATAATAATAAATAGTGAAGTACTTAACTGCACTATAATATTATACTTTTTTATTTCAGAAACAACACAATAAACTAAAGATTACAAATTAAAGTTTATAATTAAACTAAACTAAACATAAAAATTAAACTAAATGAAATAGAACTACACTAAATCTAAAAATGGCCCCTGCGGCATTGGGCCGAAGATGCAAACACTGTCAACGGACTAAGGTATACTTATTAGAATATTATTATTATTGAGCATGTAATTTCAGTACTTCATTAACATATCTAAGAACTTCTAGGTAATTGCAAAAGTAAAGTGTAATATGAAGAAAGTGCAATTCTTCAATCAATTCAAATATTCCGGACGTATAAGACGGATTCTATTTTCTCTTCTCGAATAAAACGCGAGCATTATCAAACCACCGAAGTCGTTATAAACATATTATCTCGACACTTAGAGGTCACGAAAAGTGTAATTCGTTATAAACATTGCGGCATGCTCCCACGGTGACCGGTAATCTCTCCATCACAATGGCTCTGAGATATATGTTTCTCAAGTCTGGCCCAATTACAAGTAAGTATGATATATTATATGTGCAACTTAGAATATATTCTAAGATGTGCAAGTAACAGATTACTTTCAAGACAGCGGTCAATGAAATAAAAAATATAGGCTTCGATTTGAAAAAGTCACGAATAATACGTTACCTTCATGAAATACGGCAAAAAGGGAATGGGGAAGTTGCATAAAAATCAAAATGAGGTTTAAATGATATATTATGAAAATAAATGTAAACAAAAGCATGTAATTACTTACAGAAAAAAGCAGATCATTTTGTCTATTCATTTTATTTGATTAAGGATCAAAATGTTTTTTAGTTGTGATTTTAGTTTTTTGGACATCCTCATCAAATTTATGTCATGTTTTATTTCTACGATGTTGGTCTAAAAACAGTATTTTCGGAAATAATTGCAGATTTCGTTTAAACGCCATACATTTTGTACACTCTAACGACAGCTTTGACGTCATAGCGGTAGTCCATTTTCTATGGAGTGTTTTTGCGAGTGTTAGGCACAATGACTTTTCAAAGCTTCATAATCATAACTCATAAAATAATAAACATAAAAATGTTTTGCGTTCACAGATCGGTTTCTTCTATTACTCAGCACTTTTTCAATACAAGATGAAAAAAATAATAATGCATCTTCACTCTTACATGTTAAGATACGACTTTTGAAACAATTAGTTTTTACTCTAGTATATGGTATAAACAGTTATTTTCACGCTGTTATAAAAAAGAAACACACATAAACGAATCAATTTCGAAGCTCAACATTTGAAGTAACGCTACTATAGCGTTACTTCAAAGACTATTTAATCGAGGACTATTTAATTGTTAATACTCTTGTTCTATACCTGATGCCTTTGTCATTGTCTACCTTTTCATAATGTATAAATGTTAAAATTAAAAAAAATATCGTTAAAGAAGGTATGATATTAGAATAATTTCAAAACTGGGTGAAATAATGTTATAAAAAATGGATCTAATCAGCAAAAAAAAATACTTTCGACTCCTTTACCGCGCCCAAAACTAGTGAAGAATCGCAGCAAAAAAGGTATCGATAAAAAACGAATTGGCCTGTCGTTAACCGCTGTCCATTCATTCAGGTAGACACAAAACCGCTTTGTACTGCGTTCAGTTGAATTTAAACCCTATAGCTGAATTAACAAGGCGAATAATAAAGTGTACCTATTCATGTTGTTAAAATCTACAAAACAACATCTATTCGTGCGTTACCGATACGCCGATTTTCGTCAAAGAAATGTTCTACGTTTACGAAATCAGTCCAAAAAGATGTTAAAACTGCCTTACCCGGTCGATTTATTCAGAAAATAATACACGTTCAAAGTAATTTTTTATACATAATCACAAGGTTATAGAAAACTTAGTAACAGGTATACTATATATAATAATAAAATATTAAAAATAAGGTATCCTTATTGCCACTACATAGAATTAAATGATATCGAAAAAATATGTTATTTTGGGTGTTAAGCAAAATTATGATTCCTTACTCAATACATATATTTAAAACAGTATCGTGACTCACTTTTAAACAACGCACAGCCTAAACGGGTGGACCTAGAGGTTTTAAATTTGGAGGAGACATTCCTCGAGTACCCTAGAGGTGCACTAAGGAGGGATTTTTTGAAATTCCCTAAAGAGGTGAAAAGGGATGATAAGGTTTGTATGGAAAATACCACGGGCAAAGCTGTGGCAGGTCCACTAGTACTATGAACATGAACATACCTATGTTCATGTTCATCACACCCAGCGAAGAGCGGAGCCTGACCCGGACAAGCTGGATAAACCAGTAGCGGCCCTAACATGCAAGACACAAAGTTAAGACCGTCTTATCTCTAAGTGCGTCTCTCTCACACTAGTGCCGACGAAAGATATTCATAGAGATAAACGGGTTTAATTTATCTTTGTGGCATGCATGTTAGGGCCGCATATATTTTTTAGAAGTGACACGCTCTAGGATGGGAGAGGTCGGCCGAATAGGTGCAACCGATATAATAATTAAAAAGAAAACACATATTTATTACCATAGAGCACATTAGAAAGAATTAAATTAAATATATCGAAAAAATACGACATTCGGTGTAAAGCAAAATTACTCATGACAGGTAATCATCTATAAGTGGCTTATTGTGTTTTTTGTCTTGATTAAAACAACAAGAAACCAATGTCGATTTTGCTAACTTCGTCTTTACTTATTTAATTAGTAGTAACATTAGTCGCGGGCACAACTAGTGATTTATAAGAATGATTCCCCAAATTTCTCAGCGGCGGAACCGCGGTCGTGACGTGGATACGCGTGAGTTCAGTTTCTGAGTTAACCAAAAGGGATACCGAGAAATAACCGTTGTTTGATTGTAAACGATTGACGCTCTGAGCTTAACCGATTCGATTGGGAAACATTGAATCAGTCGGTTCTTAAGCCAACAGAATTGATAGATATATCGGAGTAGGAATAAGTAGGAAGTAGGAGGCTTTATACATCTCTAATGGCCGAATTCAGAAAGGCCACTCAAATTGATCTTTAATTAAAGTGACGTTTCAGTGACGTTTTTGTATAAGTTGACAACTAAGTAGTTAAGGGACATTTAACTATTTAATATCTAATCAAATGCTTAAGTGGCGTTTCACACCACAGTGACGTTTCGGCCATAAGTCACTTAAATTCTCCTGACGCGGAGACTATACATCATCCTTATTAATTATTTATTATAATTTATTTGTACCCGTTAGGTTTGTTTGTTGCACTTTTTGTGTTTTTTGAAACATTTGAAAAAGACTTAGGTACTGCTGAGTTGTTTGCGGTGTTTCTTCTCAGCAGATGTCACCTTTCGAAGCGCTGGTAGTAGATTGAGACGTGTGAAAGAGCCCATGTCGCCTACTTGCAAAATAAATATTTTCATTTTAATTTTAATTTTCAAGTAACATCGGAAATATCAGAAATACAATTTTCCGACTTGGTAATTCATAGGCATTACATAACAATAGTTTTTGTTCGAAACTAAATCATATATATTTTTTTATTTTGCCTTTAAAATATCTTTTATAAAATCATGGTTACGCTATATTTTTATAGATTAATACAAAACATCTGGGATGTATATTAAGATTATTGTTTTTATGATACTTTACTACTACTCCTCTGCTGCACTGGGAGTGAAGAAATAGCATAGAATGCGTGCAGATGCTTATCATCCTTGCATGTCGTAAAAGTCGACTAAGGGACGGGTCCTCTCCAACATGGTGGACTATCTGTGTGGGCGATGGGCTGATCACCTGTCACCATACGGTTCATCATACCATCTTAGGACTAATTAATCGGGCGTGGCCACAAGTAGTCTTGTGGCTCTGCCCACCCCATTAGGGATTTCGGGCGTGATGCTGTGTATGTATGTATGATACTTTATTAGAGGCGATCCTCCTCCTAGACAATTTAAACTATAAGCAAGTGACTTATTAGCCCCTAGGCTAGATTGTAATAACGTAAGTATATATTTTGAAAGTAGCTTTATAGCAGAAAAAATACTTTAGTATGTTCATCTTACAGTTTGAAAAATAAAACAGAATATTTGAGTTAATTACCTTCATTTCAAGTTAATTATATTCTCATTTTAATTCTCAACTAGGACAACATTTTTGATTGACGTGTAAAAAATCACATAAATGTGCGAAATGTAGTGCATTTTTACTTTATAATTAGCACAAAGGTTAACCTGATACTCAAAGATAATAAATAGGTAACCGATAACATTGCAAAAAATGTTTTTTAGTGTTTTATTTTATTCAGAACTATGATCATTATTACTAAAGTTATGTTCCATTACACATTATTATAAAAAAAGTCTATTAACTAACTATGCTTTAGCTACATAAATCCGGCTTCTAATTAACAATACGAAATGTTGGTTATTTCTCATCCCACTAACACCTAAATAGTTGGGAATGATCTTTATTCCATCAAAGCACGGTTCGACTACCTGCGCGTGCGCCGGCAGCGTGCCTCTTATGTGGCCCGTTTAGAAAGTGCATGCATTTTGCAACCTCAAAGGTTGCACTGGTTTGGAAACGCCTTTATTCAAGAAGTTTTGTCGCTATTACTTTTATCAGCAAATGACCTTTGGAAAGCCTGTGGCCTAGTGGCTAAGGATGTGGACTGGCAATCGTAAAGTACAGGGCTCAAATCCAAGCGATTTGTGCCAATGAGTTTTTCTAGCTACCTGCGAACTTGTGGTAACCGACGCTCACACGGGGAGGAATCCTAATGAAATCTACACATTTACATACATACATATTATCACGCCCGAAATCCCTAATGGGGTGGGCAGAGCCACAAGACTACTTGTGGCCACGTTCGTTTAATTAGTCCTAAGATGGTATGATGAACCGTATGGTGACAGGTGATCAGCCCATCGCCCATACAGATAGTCCACCATGTTGGAGAGGACCCGTCCCTTAGTCGACTTTTACGACATGCCAGGATGATAAGCATCTGCACGCATTCTATGCTATTTCTTCACTCCCAGTGCAGCAGAGGAGTACTACACATTTAGGTAAATAAAATATTCTATAATTTAATCTAATTGGTATTGTTCCCCTGGCAAAAGGGTTACGGAGGTCAGATGGCAGTCGCTCTATAATAACTCTACCTGCCAATTCTGGGATCATTGCTCATTGACCGAAATTGTAACGGGAAAATGCAATGACTATCTTTTTTAGCTTAAGCCTTTTTTAGTGATGTTCGATTGTTTATAATTATCGAAGAATATTATATCGATGACTTCTGATCGATGAAAAATATAAGAATATGTAGTAGGTATGCATACATCTCTCTCGTGCAAACTTGTACAATAAAAACTGGTCATTATCGTTTAAGACTTATTTTATAGTTGTTACCCGACAAATCAATTATGTACTGTTCAGTGTAGTGTAGGCATTAATTAAATAGTTTATTACTTCAGTTGAAAAACCGGGTCAATCAAATTCAAAACTTGATTCGTCTCATTAAAGTATAAAATAAATTTAATTTAACTACTTCATACGTGTACCTACTGGTTGTAGAGTTGCGTGAATTTTATTGGCGCCTTAGAAATATAAAACAATATGCTGGCTAGTCTAGACAGGAGGTTCTACCTATAATTAATGAGGTGTTTTTGGCAACTTTAAAACCAACTCTTTCCGCTGACTTTTTTCCGGACCAGTATTACGTGGACCTTTTTAAGTCGAGAGTCAGTTGGCACCATAGAATTAAAAACCATAGGACAGTTTAGATACAACTGCCCTGACAAAAGTGAAGCAATAAACCGAGATGCGTTCGGTGCGCTTTGAAATTTGACACTACGGAGTGTCCCGGCGTTTGGAGCCATAAATGGCTCCGATTTTGTTGCTTCAAATTGTGCGCGCGGACTTGGTTTTTATCGTGTTGTTATTCTAAGATTTCCACTACCTACTCCTCCTCTGCTGCACTGGGAGCGAAGAAATAGCATAGAATGCGTGCAGATGCTTATCATCCTTGCATGTCGTAAAAGTCGACTAAAAGACGGGTCCTCTCCAACATGGTGGACTATCTTTATGGGCGATGGGCTGATCACCTGTCACCATACGGTTCATCATACCATCTTAGGACTAATTAATCGAACGTGGCCACAAGTAGTCTTGTGGCTCTGCCCACCCCATTAGGGGATTTCGGGCGTGATGCTATGTATGTATGTATGTATGCCACTACCTGGTAAGCTAAGCATGTTCCATCTTCAGTCTCATCGTCACTTACCATTAGCGGAAGCCCGCAAAAAGGAGGTGGTTGGCTGCTAAGGAGCAAGATTGACACAAGGATAAGTTAATCCGTCTTATCTCTAAGTGCGTCTCTCTCACACTAGTGCCGACGAAAGAGATAGTCAGAGAGATAAACGGGTTTAACTTATCCCCGTGTTTCCGGCATGCCAGGAACACGGTGAAATTGTGGTCAAATGCTTGCCTATTCTCTTTAAAATATATATCAAAATGAAATAAAAACGATTGATTTTACTTTCGTTAGAATTCACATATAATTGGCGCCAAGTTAATTAATATCTGATTGCTTACAATATTTAAAAATACATGTTACAAAAAAAAGGAGAAGTACGATACTTCAAATCAAATCAAATCAAATTACATAATATTTATTTCTGACTGTATGTTAGAAACATTAATACTTGTGTGTTGGTTGGTGTGGGTGTTGTGTTGTTGTTGTCTCGTTACTTCAGTAAAGAGACATAAGAAACCTTCAAATGTAATTGACAAATTTAAATTAGCTACAATATAGTATAATGAAGCCTTTTTTTAAACACTGAAGATCAAAGAACCAAATGTATAACTACAAAAAACTTTGGGACCTATACAATGATAAATAGTTTCCTCAGATAATTAACTATTCTTATATTCTTCAAAGTGAAAAAAACACCGCAGCAGCTAATTAATGCCATTAATACTCACCCAGACGGTTAGTTGGCGATTCTGGAAATAGAGGAGTTCGGAACCTTTGATTTTGTTCGATTTTATAAGGCGTTGTAATGCCATTACGATGTCAAGATGCCTTTACCGATTTCCAGACTGCTTTGAACAACGTTGGGCGCCATCCAACCGTGTGTTTATTTATTTTCATAGCTGGGTACCGTTAATCAAATAGTTAACTTCGTTAATCGCTAATGCGTTACCAAAAAGTTAACCTCGTTAAACGTTAAAGCGTTACATGTTGGAATATTTAACGGAAGTTAACGTTAATCTTTAACTCGTGATTGAAATTGCATTGTATATTTTATGGCGTTGTTAGTGTAAATTTTATAAAATGCGTGCGATAATTGCCGAGCGGCCCGAACGTGTCAGATCGTGGTTTTCACGGCGCGGTGCGGTATCTTTTTGGAAAATAGTAGGTACGTAGTTAACGATTAACGGACAGTAATTGATTTAACGGAAGATAAAGTCCGTTAACAATTTTAAAAAGTTAACTTAAAACGTTAACTTCGTTAATTAACGTAAACGGATTAACGGTTTTGTGCCCAGCTATGTTTACCTTATGGCCTTTACACAAACCTGAAAATGCCGGGCCCCGACAAGACCATGATGGGCCATCCCAAAATTGAAAAGCTGATTCAAAGCTCTTCAAAAATAATGTAATCATGGCCTATTATAGTTGCGAACGTGTATTTGCTTGTTCTTGTTTCACTTGGGAATGGGGCATCGGATTAAAGTGAGTGACCATAGGCTAGGTACCGCAGGAAAAGCCATAAACGAAAGCCACGTGACCGAATTCGGGCACAAAATCATGTATATTTAAAAGTAAGTGACTCTTTCCGTGTCAGATACAATTTTACTTGCGTAACAAATACCCCCCAAATTAGGTAAGTAGTGAAAGCTATATATGTTCATCCACAAATCGTGAGTAATTGTAGCTCATTTTTAACCACACAATGGAGCATTTCGCATCTTATATTGGGGGTCAGAGAAAGTTGATAAAAATGGAAATAATATTACTTTTTATCGACGAAAAGTTTTCACAGCACTGTTGAATAGAATTAGTTAGATAGCTATGATTTATTCGTTGAAATATGGACAAATAGTTTTGATGTCTGATTCAATTCTTTGTAGGTCGGTTATGTTAAGTAAGGATCCGCTTAATTCTGTAATCATTGGATGCCTCCAAAATATAAACTTCATGTTCGTTACTCCTCTGCTGCACTGGGAGTGAAGAAATAGCATAGAATGCGTGCAGATGCTTATCATCCTGCCATGTCGTAAAACTCGACTATCTATATGGGCGATGGGCTGATCACCTGTCACCATACGGTTCATCATACCATCTTAGAACTAATTAATCGAACGTGTCCACAAGTAGTCTTGTGGCTCTGCCCTCCCCATTAGGGATTTCGGGCGTGATGCTGGTGTATGTATGTTCACTACAAACAAACTTTTTACGTTCCTGACATTTTGCCGTTCACTCGAGAACTCTATCATGTACCTACTTCTCAAGTTTAGACACTTAAAGCTACCTCTTTTCCAAAATCTATAAAGATCGATTCAGTGGTTCAGCTTTGAAAAGGTTTCAAACCTACATAACAGTGTAGTGTGTGTCTGCGACCCTAGCATGCCAGACACGGGGGTAAGTAAAACCCGTTTATCTCTCTATCTCTTTCGTCGGCACTAGTGTGAGAAAGACGCACTTAGAGATAAGACAGTTTAACTTATCCTTGTGTCAACCTTGCGAGGGCTGCTGGCTAAAGTACTGCGAGGGAATGGATGGAAGTAGACTTTAGCGTGCTGCTTTACTTTTACTTTTATTATGTAAAATAACTATGTTTAAGAGGAGTGTGCACCTACGGCTTTTCATACAAAAGTCGATAATGATTTCCACCTCTTAAATGTTAATCGATTTTGACCAATTTTTAGTAGGTTGTCAGTCACAACAAAATCTAGGTCTTTATGTTTTGTTTTTTCACTAAATAAATTCAGTTTTATTGCAGTTTCAGTAGTCTCATACAAAACAAATTTCAGCGTATACTTGGTCGGTTGTAAGGGGGGCAGGCTTGGAAGGGGTGTAAATCGTTATTGGCTTTTGTATGAAAAGGGTGATTTATGCCGTTGATTCAAAGTCCTCTTAAGTCATTGCATGTAAAGTATTTAATATGAACAATTGAATTTTCGTTGCATTGGATTTTTATTTTATTTGAAATTCATTATAATAATGTAAACATAAAGGATTGGTATTAAAAAGCGAATAGCTAACGCCTTGTGAAGCGAGGTCAAATTTAAACGATGCTAGAGTCAATTGGTGAAATTATGTCACAGATGCCTTCAACTGGGAACGAAGATTAAGAGATGTGTTGCTTTATAAAATGATTGTGCTCATGAAACGACTGCATATTGTTTGAATTATCAGTTTAATTTAGTCAGTATCAGGATTACGTGCTTGCCAAGCGCACAGCATCTTTCATTTCAAAGTCGCATACCTACCATATTTGGACTATATTAAATAAATAAATAAATAAATAAATGAGGGGACAATCTTTTTGTAAATAAAAAAAAATACTTAAAATACATAGGAAACATCCAAGACTCAGGAACAAACATTCGTGCTCATCACACAAATATTTGCCCGTACCGGGGATCGAACCCGGGAAGTGTCCCGGGTTCGATCCCCGGTACGTCGGAGGCTGGGTCTATCGAATCGTAATTGAATCGTATATTGATCTTCCCATTCAGTTAAAAATGTATCTTAGATAATTCGGGATTCTTTATTTAAGAATGAGTCCCAGCAAATCCCAGTTCACTCCCAACATCGACACGAAAGCTTTAACAAAATTGACACAAATTAAATCCATTAAGAATTGTGCAAATTTATTGATACAATTTGAGATTTTTTTGTTTAAAACCTGCAATTACTTTAAAAAGCGAATCTACCTAATTTCACTTAATGTCAGTTTCTTCATAATAGCGGTCGTAAGTAAAAACGCGCATCAAAATAATTGTCCAGTGAACGAAGACCACAAACAAACTAAAAGAGGTTAATGTCTATATCGTTTAGTTCCGGCGTATCACTGGCTATGCTTATAAAGACTAAAGAGCCTTTGTATGCGCGCGCGCAGAAATATGATATCAAAGGTTGTTATGAAGAATGGTTCGCTTAGGATTGAATTGACTTTCTTGGAAATTGTTAAAAATAGCATTTCTTGAAACCAGCCGTTTGATTCTACAGTGGAAATTGTAGTTTACTTGATTTGTTTAAATTTATCAGAGGCGATAATAAGGGAGATTATGATAAATGCTTACATATTATATCCTACTTTAATATTATAAATGTGAATGTATGTGAAGATGTTTGAACGTGTGGATGTTTGAACAAAACATACTGTATCGCATTCTAAATAAGTCGCAACGGCCCTAACATGACAAGACACAAAGACAAGTTAAACCCGTTTATCTTTATGACTATCTCTTTCGTCGGCACTAGTGTGAGAGAGACGCACTTAGAGATAAGACGGTATAACTTATCCTTGTGTCTTGCATGTTAGGACCGCAGGAAAAGCTATAAGGACTTAAAGTTGTTTCATTATAATCGACTAACTACAAAACTGTGTGTGTGTGTGTGTGTGTGTGTGTGTGTGTGTGTGTGTGTGTGTGTGTGTGTGTATGTGCGTGCGTGCGTGCGTGCGTGCGTGCGTGCGTGCGTGCGTGCGTGCGTGCGTGCGTGCGTGCGCGCGTGGGATACTATAACCGCATTCCACGTTAAAGAAGTCGCGGGCAGATACTATTAATAATTAAATAGTTCGTTTTTATTTTTCCACATATGACCACCCCACTGGTTTTTTAATTAGCACTTCCATGTTTATTAATTGATTGTATCTCTCTCTTCTTTATGTAGTAAAGAAAAGAGAAAGAGGCAGCCCTTGTCCACGCATTCTGAAACGTAGGGGAATTCTTACGAGAATGTAAAAACTGGCCTTAATGAATTAATAAGATTATAATGAATTCGTTTCACGTGTTAAATTTTAACTTGTTTTTGCGCTGCTCGTGTGAACTGACTTTATAAAATGTCTGCATGTTTCTTGAAAATACACGAACAAATTTAAATAGCTACAGTAAGTATGAGTATCTTGATGAGGTGATTAAAATGGTTACAACTGGGTTTTTCATCATTTCATAGCTTTGTTTAAATAATCATAATGTAATTATTTAAAAAAATGACTAAAAGATTTTTGCACTAATTTTAAGAATAGAGAGTGTTTATGAATACAGAAAGTTATTGATAACAATACATAAATAGTTCATACGAATCATCATTCATTCATAACTGACAATCCACTTTTTGCATTGACTTGAGTAAAACGAGTCTGTCTGTCCATAACAAGCCCACACAAGCCAACGACCGATCAATTTAGTTCCTCTAAGTAACACAATACGATATGATCATAACTCAACAACAGCGTAAACGCCATGTTACAATGTACGTCGTTTACGTCGTTCTTCTTTAAAACCCAAGACTGTGGGAGAAATTCCGAGCTATTCTCTATATCAATCACTTAATTGCATACACACTGGCCATTGTACTTAAATTATATGCCTCTCACTATATTGAAATGGAATGGATTATAATAAAATTGTTTCTTTTGACAGCAGCTATTAAACTAGATTGAGTAATAAATAACAAATGGATACTTATTTTATTCACTATAGATTACTTCGATAAATAATCAGAATAATAAACAATATTTATTTATTTCATAAAATAATAATCTTAAAGTTCTTCTAAATTATCGATAAAATAATAACACGCGTTCACATCCCTATTTTAAACGCCAACGCGATTTTTTCTTACGAAAAAAGCAACGGTGCTACATCAAACATCCTTTAAAAACGACGGATTAAAATCCGCCTTTCGATTCCAAACAAGACCTCTCGCTCTTTGTTCTTGCCAAACTAAAATTAACTAAAAATCATACAGAACTAAATAAGTATAAAATAAATTTACATTAAGTATTAATAATTGATCTTACCATAAAATTATGTCACGAAATCCTGTTCCAAAACACTTCTGAACACGAAAACGATTTTAAAACTTTACTGAATAACCAGGCACTCACTGGCCAAACGTTCACTTTTGGAATCATAACCTAAAACTGTTTAAATCGATTTTGAAATTAGATCCTTCAGAAAAATAAAGTTAACCGATTCTTTCGAATTAAGAACGCGTCCGGGCTCGCGTCGCTTTTCAACTGAGAGTTCGAAAGATATTTTTACCTGTGTGAAGCAAAAAGTTTGCTTCGTCAATCGAACTTAATTAACTTTGCAACTCATATCCTGCTCTAGTATGCTTATTATTAAGTTCAATTTCTTTTGACAAAAGGAATATCACTGGCGTGACCATAGTCGACAAGCCTCGCAAGAGAAATTAAACTTTAAGACCAGATAGTAATGGTCGTATTTACTGTGTTTTGAATCGAAAGCTCCAGCGGCTGTAATCCGCGTTTGTATACGTATATTGTGGGCAGTTGGTAGAAGGCAAAGATTCTAAAACTTAAGTTTCTTCGTAAGCTCGTAACAAGAGTACCTATTAAGTTAGGTGCGTGGTATTATTACTTATTCTGTGGTGATAGTCAGTAAAATTTAATATGTTCTGAAGTTAAATTAGGTAGTTTCATGTAAGTACCCGTAATTTAGATTTTATGGAAGAGTATTTTAAGTTATTCATCATCATTGGGCTATATAAGTCCCACTGTTGGGCATAGGCTTCCTCTCCTTTTTGATCTTAATTCAACAAAATTCAGGTGTCATCATTATCATCGCCGTTTTCAATAAACTGAGGTTTGTTGCAATCTCCGAATGCCATATTTAACTTTAAGGCCCTAAAAAAGAAGCAGAGCTTTGCAAGTACCTACCTAACTAAAGTTAAAAACAAACTCTCAAGTTGATGCTTTTCTCACCGCAATTGGATCTGTCGCTCTTTCGATAAGTAGCGAAGCAGACATACCTAGGTATTATATGTATGTATATGACTGCTTAATTTCAAAATACATATATTACTTATTTTGATTTTTTAACGTAACCATAATAACATTATAATAGCATGATACATGGAATGAAATAATGCGTTATTTAAACTTAGTAGGTATTACTTTACCTATGCTAATACCTACTTCCTTTAAGGGACTCGTAAACGAGCTAGTTTTTCGGCAAATTATTGCTGCAATTTGGGCTATCCCCTTAAATATTACATATTACAACACTACTGGGAACAAAAAGATTGAATGTAAACTTTTGAGGATAGTCAGAATTGCAGCAATAAATTGTCGGAAAAGTAGCCCGTTTACAAGCCTTTACTTTAAATTATACTAGAGGTCCCGCCACAGCTTCACCCGCGGTATTTTCCATACACACATTAACACCCTTTTTCACCCCTTTAGGGTTGGAATTTCAAGAAATCCCTCCTTAGTGCATCTCTAGGGTACTCGAGGAATGTCGCCTCCAAATTTCAAACCTCTATGACCACCCGTTTAGGCTGTGCGTTGTCTATAAGTGAGTCACGGTACTATTTTATATGTACAGCGGCCCTAACATGCATGCCACAAAGATAAATTAGAACTGTTTATCTCTATGACTATCTCTTTCGTCGGCACTAGTGTGACAGAGATGCACTTAGAGATACACGGTTCTAATTTATCTTGGTGCCATGCATGTTAGGGCCGCAGATGATTGATGAACTTGGCTATGCGTTTACGCAGTGGTCATGAAACTTTGACTACCTGTGGCCCGACCCCGTACCACAGAACAGGTTTTCGTAGTCATACTAAAACGAATTAACTCATTCGTTCGTTATCTCAGTTTGGCCAAAACTAGGCCTAGATTTAAATGTACAAAATGGCCACGTGGCAAAGTTGCCAGCATTTGAATATAAGGCAACTGTCACACAAGCAGAAAAGACAAGGTTTATATCCGTTATAGACGCGGTGTGAACGCGTGGCTTGACTATCACCAGGCTTCGTCCCACTGGTGGGCACACTCCCCACGCGAGCCCATTGCGACTTCACATCAGACACATCGTAGAATAGGCATTTCCTGAAATAATCTAATTAGTCCGTCATTTACATTATAAAAAAAATGTAACACATTTTTATTTTGTCGATTAAACAAAAAATTATGAAGATATAGTGCGTTGAAGTTCAGCGTGACGTCACGACTTTGCACACTTTTTACCATTAACGCATTCACTGCCGGCATTGTTTTTCGGAATTTCGCTAGGTGCCGCAAACGCACATGTGTGTTCAAATGTGTGCAGAACTCTGACAGCGGCACTGGGTGAAAGTCGGGTGAACGCATATATGCGTTGCCGGCAGTGAATACGTGACGTCATGAGCCCCAACTCCCGAACTTTGATGCGCGTTATCTTTGTCATTTTCGATTGATTTGATAAAAAATAGGTGTTCAATATGTTTTAATAATCTAACCGACGAACTAATTAGAATTGGTATACCTAGACCATATCTTGAAATAATTTATAAAATAAAAAAACCGACTTCAAATAGCCTTTGAAAAGTAAGCCTAAGTTTTTTTTTCCCATTTTATTTATTATCCTGTGATTTAATGACACACATTTACTACATAAGTAACAATAGCATAATGTCAATTGCTCATCACCATTTACAAACTGTTGCTATCCACGGTGCAAGGATGTCAATCGTTGAGGAGTTCTCCTGGTTCTTCAATTTTACTACATGAGCTTTCATGGACATAAGTTGCTTCAGAACTCTATACAGCAATTTAATCGCCAACCGTGAAATACTCAACATTTAGGAGTTCCGGTGATCATCTATGGTCTTCATCAACAGTTTCACTTCACCAAATAATGCTTTTGGAACGTAACTGCTTGAGTTATTACAGAAAATAGCTATATATATATACTAAAATTGCTATATGCTTGCCTATAATATTTGAAGAGTTCCATCGATTCCTCATAGATCCTCTCATCATAACTCGACTTTGACGACCACGGAACCAAACTGGAGGTATACCCTACCGATTAAAAAAAGAATTTTCAAAATCGGTTTATTAATGACGGAGTTCCGAAGCAACAAACATAAAAATAATACAACCGAATTGAGAAGTTGGAAGGAAGTTTTTCTTGAAGTCGGTTAATAAGACAGGATCATTTTTATTGTAGTATTTTTATGAACTGCATGTATTTCTTTATAATTAATAATTATTAGTATGGATTGTAACACCTCTGCAGAGGTAGCATGTATGGAACTTTTTAATATGTAATGTACCACCTATTTTACTACATGTACACAATTTTAAATAAATAAATTCCGATGTGTTCCCGTGGAATAATTTATGAACAAAGCGAGCACAGCTATGTATTATATATTTTCCCCACATAAAACACAAAACATAATGTTTTTAGGATCAGGTAATTAATAAATACAGTTATTAACTTTTATTTCTTGTAAAATAAAACCATTAAAAAACATTTACAAAATAATTTATTTCATTTTCTACTTACAACTAAATGTAATGCTCTGAATTTGACAAAAAAAATCGATTACGCCCATAGATATATATACTGACTTTGTTTCTCAAATGATATAGTGACTTTCCATGACATTGTGAAAGTGACCATTTTTAAAATAATAATTATAATATTTAACCTTTTCAACGCACCATCAAAAACCAAAGTCGTCACTTATACGCCAAGCATCTCTAAGAATCAACATGAATTCAACTTTACGACACACTCATTTAGGTCTATTTTACACTGAACGCCTGACGGATATAAATATCCGTTGCTAGCGATAACCAGTGGTACGGATATATCCGTCTGGCGCTCAAAAAGTTAAAGTACTAAAACTCTTTTACCGTTTGACCGCCAAGCAAGACTGAGAAGTACCACGAATTTCAACTTTAAGTCAAGGTAATGAAGGACTCTTTTACCCTGTACCCGATGACGGCTGCAGCCGACTGTGGCGGTCAAAAGGTTGAAAAATCAAAATCAGTTATAATAATGCACGCTTAAATATTATTTTTATTATTTGTATTTGTTATTGCCATGGTTTCCACCTATCAAATTGCAACCACAGCGCTGCCGATACGTTGCGCTATCCATATATGGGGCGACGGGGGATAATTGGAACTATTATCCCTTTAATCTAGGGATTATTGCAGAACATAAATGGGTCACTTTCATTGCAATGTCATAGAATTACCCTATAGGTGTTTACTGCGAGCGAGCTTTGGGGACCCAGGGTTCAATTTTAGGCGGAACGGTACTGTATGGAGTGTACTGCGCTGTCGTTCCGGAGACATTCTCGTTTCCGTAGAGCATCCAGTCGTACTTGGGGCGGCTGGGGTCCTGAAATAGATAAAAAATGTCACACTCATTATGTAACCTGTGTAGGTTCGCAAGACAAACGGACATTAAAATCTATGTGGTGTTTTAACCTTTTCAACGGCAGTGACGGATATCCGCGCCTCAGGTTCACCAAGGACGGATATGTCCGTCAGGGCATCTCTACTAAATATTATAGATGCGAAAGTGCGTTTGTTGGTTTTTCCTCCATACTTGTACCTGCACGGATGGCAGCCATTTTAGTTCATCTTATGCGCTGGGGATTATACTTCGGCTTTTTCCCTTTACTTGGGCTATAAGATATTGCTTCTTGCCTTTCATGATTATGTCAACTCTATAGGTTTTGATTCTCTTGCGAGTAACAAAATATGCGGCATAAACGGCCGTATCTTTTGATTGCATTGAATTACAAATTATTATTTTTTTCACAGCTCCATGGGATTGCAGACCTGAGTATTCGATATTAATTTCAACTCGAAACCTCCACGCGTTCCTGAGAAAAGGGTCTTGACAGACAGACATATGGACAACAAAGTGATTCTATGATGGTTCCTTTTTAGGGTTCCGTACCTCCAAAAGAAAAAACGGAACTCTTATAGGACTCATCTGTCTGTCTGTCCAGCCAATTTGCTCTGAAACTACTGGACCGATTGAGTTGAAATTTGGTACACATATGTAAGTCGGTGACCGCACGTGTAATGTAAATAAATTAATTTTAAACATGGGGGCCATTTTGAGGGGGTAATTAGAATATAAAAAAAAGTCTAGCAATCTATAGTGTGTGACATATCAAATGAAAGAGCTCGTTGTGAGGGACTTAAATATATATATTTTTTTATAATTTTAAGATAAACTGCTTTTAAGGTATTTAGGAAAATAGGCGAAAATTTACTATTCCTCCCCTCTTATCTCCTAAACTACTGGGCCTACATTTTCGAAAAAAATGTTCTTTACCTATAGATTACAGGAAAACCTATAAGAAGTCTATGTTATTTGAAGTAACATAGGAAATTTCATATAAATAAATAAATCAGGGGACAATCTTTAAACAAATCTATCTAGTCCCAAAGTAAACTCTAAAGGCTTGTGTTGGTAAAGGTACTAGACGACGCTATACATACTTAGATAAAGAAATAAATACTTAAATAACTAGGAAACATCCAAGACTCAGGAACAAACATTCGTGCTTATCACACAAATATTTGCCCTTACCGGGGATCGAACCCGGGACGCAAGCTTCAGAGGCAGGGTCACTACCAACTAGGCTAACCGCGGCGTCGTCGCGCATAATCCTCTCCACGCCAATTTAACTCGCACTTGTCCGGTTTTATTCCTTTTGAGGTATGGAACCTGTTGAGTTATTCAATATGTATCCAGGCCCGCCGCTAGCTGTTTCGTCGCCCGCGTGCAATACCCTCTGCGTAGGAGTCGACCGGCCAGGGGTACAATGACTTATTAGGTATGAGTCGCCCGATTTGCCGCCCCTTGGGCGTGCCGCCCATGTGGGGTGCACGCTTTGTACATACGCCTGTATGTATGTATCCATTCTAGGGGTAGTACCACACTCTCACAGAATATCGGCGTAAAGTAATAGTTTGCTATTGCGTTTCGTACGGTGAGTGACGAGATCCGGAGGCCTATTCCCTCATCCCCATCCCATCCCCATTCCCCATCCTCCCTAGACTGGCAACGTATTGGCAGCACCTCTGGTGTTGCAGATGTCCATGGGCGGCGGCCACCACTTTCCATCAGGTGGGCCGTCTGCCTGTTCGTCAGCCTACTCCTTTCTCAAAGGGTCGGCAACGCATCCGTGATTCCCCTGGTGTTGCGGGTGTCCAAGGGCGGCGGTGATTGCTTACCATCAGGTAGCCCGCCTGCTCGTTTGTCCCCCTCTTTCTATAAAAAAACTATTCTAGAAACAGCTTGGGTTTTACCTGGTGGGGAGGCAGGTCCGTCTTGTAATGCAGCCAGCCAAACCATTCAGCGGGAACCTGTAAATCATTAGAAAATCTTATTGAAGTAAGTTTCTTATAATACTAATATTTTACTAAATACTGTGTTATGTAGTTAAATGTTAACAAACAGATAGCATAGAACTGGCTTTAAGAGGTGTGAACCTATGGCAAAAATGACCCTTTTCATACGAAAGGCGATAACGATTTCCACCCCTTAAATGCTAACCAATGTTGACCAATTTTTGATAGGTTGTCAGTCAGAATAAAATCTGGGTCTAAACATTTTGGTTTTTTCAATATGATCAATAAATTCAAATCAAATCAAATCAAATATATTTATTCACATAAGACATGGTTAAATAAAGGTGTTCATTCTAAAGATTCGAATCACATATCTTGCTAACATGAGCACGCAAATATTGAGTCCATACCTATCTAAAAAATATTCGATGTCATTAATACATTATTCATAACTATATAATTTAAAAATAATCAATTAAAATAAATCAGCACTAAACAATAAAATCTTAAAATAATTAATTAAAGGACCTCAAAAACTTGTAGCTTCCAGGTACTGCTTTACTGAGTAAAAACTCTGCTCGACTAACTGTTTATAGCACATTTCTTTTATTTCAGTTGGTAATTTATTGTACAGTTTTATAGTCATAGGATAACAACTTTTCCTATATAAAGCCGTTTTGACTTTCGGTACCATAAGTTTTCGAGGGTACCTAGAATTAAATTGGCATACCGCAATTGTGTAAAAAACTCAGGGTACCCTTTTGCAAACCTACACGCTTCAAAAATATAATATAAATATTCAGTTTTATTGTTGTTTCAATATTTGACTTGGTTGATCTTTAATCAATATTCAAAAAACGTATAGACCTAGATTTTGTTCTGACTGCCAACATATCAAAAATTGGTCAAAATCGGTTAACATTTAAGGGGTGGAAATAGTTATCGCCTTTTGTATGAAAAAGGGTGATTTTTGCCGTTGGTCCTCTCCTCCGGCAATCCTCTGATCTTAACATATACAATTTTAATAATTTGATTAAAAACCCTTGATTGACTAGATTAAAAACCAGTAACTACAACCGGATTTAATGACCAACAACGGTTAGAAATATGAACCAGTTTCGAAGCCCAACTTTTCTCACCTGACTAGCGTCATAGTTAAAGTGGTAGTTCTCGGCATACTCCACCCATCTGTTACGTGCGTAGAAGTAACGCGGATTCTCATAGTATTTGTTGCCAAACTTGTCCACTCCTACTAGAGTACCGTCCTTCAGATCATCCTGGCTGAAAGATCGTAATAGGAAATAGTTAGAAGGTATGTTTACATTTAAATTTCCAATTGCACGTGTGCATGTGTGTGTGTGTGCGTTTGTGTGTGTGTGTGTGTGTATGTGTGTGTGTGTGTGTGTGTGTGTGTGTGTGTTTGCGTGTATGTTTGTGTGTGTGTTTGCACTATAACTTTCCAGAGAAAAAATTCTTAGTGAGGGTAAAAACAAAATTCATTAAGTATTTAATGTATAATATAATTTTATTACTAATTAGATAAATATATGTATAATTAAGATATTCTATTTAAATAAGTTGATTTGGGGATTGTCTAGTAATACAATTGGAAAGGACTATGACTATGACTATGAGTACTTACGAAGCGAATAAATGCAAATGACTTTATTCTATTTATATGTGATCTTGTTATTTATTAGGCAATAATCATGAATGCCCTTTGTGCAATCGGGTCAAAGCTGTCAGATAACAGTAACAAAATAATGCTCAGGTATATCTCTATTCGGACTGGCTCAGAGTAACCGTGCATTGCAATTCCCTCGCCACACATGCGAAACCCATTGAATGCCATGGCCAAATGCGAAAATGTGTACTACACCAATACAGCATTACCCGACGCAAAATCTATGGATAATGGTACATGATGGCGTCTGTGACAAATTGTTGTTGAGATTTACCAATTGCGGCGTTCAAATGGTTAACACTTTCATTACCAGGCCAAAAACCACGACTTTCAGTCCACGCCAGTTGTCTAAAACTAGTATGGACTCGTCCAGCATGTGAACAAAATTATTGAGAACTCCCGAGAGGAGTTCCCGGTAAGTACTGAATGTGTTTAACTGTGTGGCCTTTGGTGCTGATATCATGAAAGCTCATGCAGAGAATACTTAAAGCCTTATTATTACAATGTTTTATACTAAATTTAAAGATCAGTGAGAAACTTACTACAACTACTACTACTTTACTATGAGATTCCCCAAATCATTTTCTTTTGGCCAACAGTACATAAGTACAGGTTGTGCCCAACATCCAGTTCTTACTATTTATTAACCTTTTGGACGCCCCAGTCGGCTGTAGCCGACAACAGATCTCTGCCCCAGACACCACGATATGCCGATTTCCATACATTTGCGTGGCTACAGCCGTCGTCGAGCACTCGTGGCTCGCTTTTTTGCTGTTAGCCGTGGCGTTCAAAAGGTTAAGGTTGATGTAACTGGCCAGTTAGACTATTTTTTGCATTCCACTTAAAGCTGCTTGCTGTTGTCTTTGGGCAAAAATATTGTAATAAAGAAGTGCTAACCGCTACACTTTACAATTAAGAATTGTGTGCTGATTTGTTTTACCCCTTCACTTAATGTAGATATATAACTTAGTGTTGGGTAATTAATTAAGAAGCTCTATAAAACAAATGAAAACTATAAACTCATAAAGTTAGCCAAAACAATATAACCTATTATTGAATAATTACATAACAAATACATCTGATTTACCGATAGAGTTTCCACAGGCAACCCCGTATTCCGCCATTCTGACGCAAAATAGTGAACAAATTGCTTAGTTTGTCCAGTGCCAATATCTTCGCGATCGACATTTTTACGTAAAATCTAATTTCTTTTCGTAGTGTTTTCGTAATGTCAATTCAAAAAGTCAATTTGACAGAAAATCTTTAGTATTGCCATATTAAAGTTCTTATAAGTTGCTTTAAGTTTTGAAACATTCAAGTTGTACATTTGTTTTCACACCAATTATGTAAACAATTTAAAGTCATGTATTTTATACGTGTTTATTGTACGATAAAAAAGGTGCTCTTAAATCTGAATTTAGCAGTAGGAAAAAATTACAATGATAAAAACATACATTTGTCCTAAAAAAACATAATTTATTGTGATTATAAGTAAAACGGGATGGTCATTGACATTTAGCTTTCTTATTCTTCTTCTTATTTTTCCTCACCACACCATTATCTAAAAATTCATAATCTGCATCAGTTTTCAGGAACGTGTTAGATTCTGCTTCTGTGCTTGGAGGAATACAAAAATTTGTATCTTCTTTCCTTCTTTTCTTCTTTTTAGACTTGAACAAACACCCCACATCAGGATCACTAACGTTATTTTCATTTGTACACTTAACTTTTTTAGAGTTTCTACCGTCTTCTACGTCACTGGCAACATTATGATCTGTCACCTTGCGTTTCTTTTTAATTTTCTCAGGAACAGGTTCCGTTGATTCAGCCACAGGAATATCATCAGTATCACATACAATTTCAGTACTATCATTATTTGAACAACGTTTCTTCTTCTTCTTCTTCGTTTTCTTACTTTTGGAAACCTCTGTATCGCTGTTTAAATTTAAATCTTCAACCTGTAACTCATTTGCTGGTTTATTTTTATTTTTTATTTTCTCAGCATGGGAATAACCTTCATACCGAGGTTGTGTGAGCAACATTTGCTCTTGTTGTTCTATTCTCGCTAATTTTCCTAAAGCTCTTAATCCATGTCTTGCACCTCTGCAAAAGAAAAATAACAATATGAGCTATTGTTTAGAATTTGGGAAACATGATCTACTTACATCATCTTTAACTCTAAATTCTTATAGTTTAATTAAAATGATATCAAAATCTTTGTGACATTTCACACTGGTTATAATTTTTAATGTTAGTGAGGTATTTAACTATTCTCTCATGGACCCTGCCTCTAGCAGAAAGGTGTCAATCAAATCTGTTTTTTGCCATTAGACTTTTCATGACTTGTAAAATGATTTCGGCCCAATTATTATATTTTGGTCAGGCGCGGATCCAGCCCTCAAAAAAGGTAGTGGGCACAGCTACCTGAAAATCGGCCAAGTATTTTGAGTATGAGGGCATTCCTACAAAGGATTTCACAAGTCTACATTAGGGTTGTGTGCATCCCGATCATGGTGGATCGGCCCTCAACTTTGTTTTCACTAGCAACTAAGCCTCACCAGGGCACGCTTCTCAAAATTGGATTACAAACAAATATAATCTTATGATGATAATCAATACATAATGTAAAATGAAAAATAAATTACTTATGCGCCGTTCGTCCTCCACATGCTGCAAACAGCTCTTCATCGGTCATCTTTAACACATCTTTCTTCTCTTCTTCACTCTCAGACTCGGAATCCTTTAGTTGCTCCATTTTTACTCCTCCATTAGTTAATGTTGCCTTCTTAACAAAGTAATCGGCATACTGTTCTTCCTCTGAAGTTGTTTTTGGCTTGTTTAGTTTCCATGTACTGTTTGTTATTTGGAAGTCATCCGAGTTTGTTTTTATTTTCTTCGTTTTGCCGTTTTTTTCAGTAACCTGGATTTGTTATTAATATCGATTAATATTACTATTAGCCCGAGACCGAGATTACATGACAACAAAATACTGCAAATTATTATAAAGTACCTCAACATTTCCCGCCGCTTTGTTATACAGCGTTGTCCACCAGTGCTCCGTGAAGTCGGCCGCCGCATCGTGTCCCACGCCAGCCACGCTCCGCTTCAACTTGGGTTTTAACGGCTGCGATATTCCGTTTTCGTTTTTGCCAAGCCCTTTGCCTACAAATGAACAAAATGCTATTGTTAAGACTAACAAAGTTACGTTTCATGCTATCAAAGTTTGGTATATCAGTAGAAAAACGTTAATTTTGATAATGTACAGGGATCAAAGGAAAATAAAGTATAATGTTTATTTACCATCGGTCCAGCCGTATTTCTCCAGTTGTTTTCTAGCAAAATCCATTATAGTACAAATTTATTACCATTTCATTGCTAAATACTTTTTATATACACGATTTCATGAAGATTTTATTTAAAATATGTTTAAAACACAATCAATAGGTTAAACATAACCTCTTAATACACACACTAATGAAAACTGTCAAATTTAGTGAGGCCATATAACAAATATTTTATTTTCTACCATTTGGGAGTTTTTGTTAAAGTTATGTAGATTAAAGTCTATAAATGATACAATTATATATTACATAAACCTACGCAGGGATAAATAAAACCGCTTACTACTGCAAAAGATAAAACAGAAGTTTGCATGCAGGTTCTTAAACTGGCAGCACCGAGGTCTTTTTTTATTTGAATACTTTAGCAGGTGCGAAAGCGATGCATGCTTTATGTGCGCAATACAAATTAATTTGCTACGGGAGCAGGCCATCGCATAATAAATTACAAAATATTATTAGTCAAAATCAGTACCTACAAGCTCAATTGTCATATAAGCTTATAGTACATGCAATTGGGCCAATAGCCAAACGATTTTCGAGCTTTAAAATAACCGATAAATTAAAATGCTATTAAAACAGTTGTAAAGTTTATTTAAATAATAAATAATATAATTGTAACCACTTTAAGTATAAATTCACAGTAATCGAAGGTTACATTTCACAAACAAAACGCCTACATGTGTACTGTAGCATCGTGCTCATGACAGCTGTCATCTCAGTACATTCCTTGCGTTAAATTATAAATTAAAGTAAGATGATAGCTGTCATCTGCACCATGCTACGGCGCACAGAGTGTACCTAAGACCGAAGGTCGGCGCCCTCAGCGGGCCAATCAGCTCGTTGATCAGATGACATCTGGCAGACGACCGAGAAACGGTCGATGAGACAAGGACCGGGCTGTGACGTAAATATGACGGCTTTTATTTACCAGTGGGTTGAGGGTTGAATTGATCGTGTAAATAACTGAAAACCACATACAAAAATTCCGTGTGATTTTTTATAGAATTTGAGAATATTAAAAGGTGAATTTATAGAGCCCTGTTTTATAAAGCTACAATTTAGGAATTGGCAACCCTGCTGAGCCGATATGGGATGTCGTAGGTGTTGCTAGAGTTTACTTGTAAAATTGTGCCATGGTAGTTTATAAAATAATAATAGATTTAGGTAATTATAAATAAATTGCCAATTTTTTCTACGGTCCGTTTTTTTTCCTTGGTTAAAATTATAAAAATTATGATTATTATTTATAACAAAGGGCACACAAGGCCATTTAAATTAGGTACTAAAAATCATTAACGAGTGTAATTTTGGAATGCATCAATATAATTTTTTTATATATTATTTTCTTAAAACATCATCCAAATCATCTATGGTAGATTCATTGTTACTGCAACAAAAAAATAAACTTAAAAAAATTATTCACTTAATTATCTATGTTTATGTCAATCATTTATGAGTCACTCAATCATCAATCACTTAACAAATCAATGTGTCAATGAGTAACATCTCAATCAATCAATCACTTCAAAAGCATACCCTTTAAAAAAGTAAATCAATCTTGAATCAGATTCAATCAATGCAAAAATCAACCAACCAAGATATCCAGTTAGTATAGCTGGGCAGAAGACCGTTAATCCGCTAATCGTTAATTAACGAACATTTCGGGTAGCGGGTAACGTTTAACTTTAAAAATAGTTATCGGACTCATTAACTTCCGTTTAAACAATTAATGTTCGTTAATCGTTAATTAAGTACCCACTATATGTCACTGTACTGTACTGTATAGTCAATGCATCTAATCAATCAACCATCAATCAATCAACACACAGTCAATCACCCCTGACTTCTGGCTTGTAATCATAATTAGGGTCTCGTGTGCACCTCTCGCCGTATTTGAGCCCGTGGCCACCAGTGGACGAGTAGTTGTCCATCGTGGGCTTCTTCAGCAACTCCGGTTTGAACTTCTTTAAGAAGTACACCCAACACTTGGTAGTTTCCGTTTCTTTACTGTAAAATTACAAATGAATTTCGGTAATAAATTACCAAAGGATATCCAATACGTGTCTCTATGTCGTTTGTGGGGACTGGTATAAATAAAATTTTTAGGTGTTTATCAAATCTTAAAACAGATACTAAATTTAATTTCTGCAATTAGATATATTGAAAACTGTTTGCAACAAACATTTTTAATTTACTAATTTCACCTAAAATGTAATGAGACCATGGAATCACCCTTCTATAGTACATTGTGCATTTAGGGCCGTAAGAAGGGGATAACTAACGAGAGTCTGTAAGAAGCCCGACGCCGAAGGCGAGGGATTTTCATGACTCGAGTTTGTTATCCCTTTACTGCCCGTGATACACAGAATGTTTTTCATCACATTTGCGAGCAAATGAACTAAAAAATTAGACAAACTAATTTATTTTTTTATTTTATCCCCATTGTACACCGTGAATTACCAGGTGGGTAGAATAAACTGTAGGTATGTTGCGCCGGTTGCGCGCTACTTGTATACGAAAACGATCACCGCCGGAGCCGGCGCGGGGCGCACCTTGCCGGACCTGGTGCACGTCCCGCCGTTAGCGGAAGTTATAAACCATAGAAAATCCCGCGGGAGTTATAGATTTTGTATGGTTTATATATAACTTCCGCTGACGGCGGGGCGTATAGAGCAGCTAAATCGGCTATAGCTGTTCTATACGCCTGCGTATTATAACACACTTTCCGAGCAAGTGTGATGAAAAAGTTCTTATTATTATACTAATACAGATCTTCAAAGCCTTTGCACTTCACTTTTTTAAAGCACGCACTCTTTTTGTTTTCGAAGACTTGAGGTATGATTCTTACCCTTGCACCATAATGTTATCTATTTCTCTAACATAATAATTAGGATGGTCCTCTAATATATCCAGGTTGCTTAGCATTTTATCATCAACTTCATAGATTTCACCTGTAATAGAAACAAAACTGTTTATTTGTAAAAAATATTACATCTAATATGGCAAAAACTGCACTGTTTATCTCACATAGTAGGGGAAAGTGGTCACCCTTCGTACACTTTTTACATCTTTTTTTTTTACTCTTTGATTAATTGTCAAAACTATCTAGTTTATACACCTAAGTGTAACAAATATATTGTAGTTAGTTACAAAAAAGTCTGAAACTATTATGTCAGAAGATTTAAGGGTTATAGCCATTTTTCTACGATAACATATTTGTACGAATGCACCCCATGTGTGGGGTACTTTCATACAGCAGGCGGGGTACTTTCGTACACCATGGGGTAGATTCATACAGGGTCATTAAAAAGCCTTTTAAAAATCGTAAAATGTATTAAATCACAAAGAATATTGTATTTATCATAAAACTAACTTAATAATATTTAACTTCACTCGTAGTTAATAAACTGTTCTTGAGGAAAATAAGAAAAAAAAAACGTTGCCGAATTTGTACTTTCGTTAGCCTATAATGCATTTTGCAGCAATTAATAATGTACTTAGTAATTTAAACGCGCCACTTCTTCCAAGGTGTAGACTTGTAGACTCGTGAAATTATTTAGACTGAAAATTTCGGGAGGGTCTGTCGTCGTTAGTGCCATTTTTAAATTTCTTGACTCTACTTTCCAACGTTGATGTTTTGATGTTGTATTTCAACGCGGCTTTTCTATAGGACAACCGTCCTTGTATTACATCATCAAAAGCTAAATTCATTTTCATCTTCATCCACTACTTGGGATCGCGTACCCTTTTTTTATATTTCTGCACCATGATTCTGCAATCAAATATTATTTAAGAGATTTACTTAATAAAACTATAACAATTGAGCTAAATGAAAGGTTTCCGATCGATATAAATAAAACCGGACAAGTGCGAGTTAAACTCGCGTGGAGAGGGTTCCGTTCCAACATGATTTTTCGAAATTTTCTATGTTACTTTAAATACCATAGACTTCTTATAGGTTTTCCTGTAATTTATAGGTAAAGATCTATTATCTGTATTTTTTTCAAAATTTTAGGCCCTGTAGTTTCAGAGATAAGGGGGGGAATGGTCAATTTTCGCCCATTTTCCTAAATAACTTCTAAACTATTTTACTTAAAATTCAAAAGAAAATATATTTAAGATCCTCACAATAAGCCCTTTCATTTGGTATGTCACACGATGTAGATTGCGGAACTATTTTTTTAAATTTTCTAATTTACCCCCCAAAAGTGGCCCCCATGTTTTAAATTAATCTATTTACGTCACGCATCCGTGTTGCGGTCACCGACTTACATATGTATACCAAATTTCAACTCAATCGGTCTTGTAGTTTCGGAGCAAATTGGCTGTGACAGACGGACAGACAGACAAACAGACAGACAGACAGACAGACAGACAGACAGACAGACAGACAGACAGACAAACAGACAGACACACGAGTGATCCTATAAGGGTTTCGTTTTTTCCTTTTGTGGTACGGAACCCTAAAAATTGCCCTAATTATAGTATGGGTAAAACAAATTTTGACAGGTACTGTATTTTAATTCATAAAAATTTAAATTTGATATACTGGCTGTAAATAAGATCTAAAGGGGAGCGTACGAATGTGCCCCCTGTAATACTGTCCGAATGTGCCCCAGGCCATGCACAAAATTAAAATTACAACTTCTTATAAATTCTAATTTAGTATGAGAAATATTACCATTAAAGCTCAAAATAAAGAATGTTAACATTAATTAATCATCACTATTTTGGCAATAACACGAAAAAAATCTACTTACATTTACGAACTAAACTTCAGTAAAAAAACCACTCACCACGCGCGCAAACACGTTACGTCTTATCAGCTCATATAGCGTGGCACGACTGGCGTGAAGTTCCGTTAGCAATATGGCGGCCGGTATGTCTATGCACACAAGCAAAGGCGTGTTTGTGTGCCGTTTAGTTTTTCTGTTATACTTACTGTACGAATGTGCCCCGCGTACGAGGGGTGACCACTTTCCCCTAATAGATTAGATTAAGGCTCTATTAGAAAAACCCAAAAAAAAAAGATTTTAATTCCCCAAAAAAGGTTAAAAAAATGCTTACCTATAACATAGTCAACACAACAGTCCCACCAGTTTCAACTGATCAATACAAACTGACCATGTCTTCCTACGACCGGTTTCTTATTCGGGGTACGCTTTTATGATGATCCCAGATTCAACCTGTTGAGTTATTACAGTGGAGCGACTGCCGTCTGACCTCCGTAACTCATGTGACAGGGGAACCAGACCAATTGGATCATGATTACATCACAATATTTCTCTCACCATAAGAGCATAGGTAAAACTCACTATATATTGGAGGTATCAACAAGTATTGAAGTACCTTTTACATGATTCCCATCGCCAGGACTATGCAGTAAAAACGGAATGTTGTACTTCGTAGCTATGATTAACGGATACTTGGTTTTTGTAGTGCCTTCACTGATGAATGTACCCACACCGTTCTCGGGCTTCACCAGCCAGTGGTGGTTTGGCTCGTTGCGTTTGAGAGTCCCATACACAAATACTTTGTGGGACATCTGAGGGATCAAAATTAACTATTATTGTATTTTAAAAAACCTGACCCAACTAACACATTTCCAAAGGTATGATGGTATGCACAGTTAATTCATTCTTGGTTGAGGGATACAGTAGTCACCTATCGCGAAATTTCGAAACCGGATAATGTGTACAGTTTTGGGCGGGGTCACATCCCATGCTCCCCTTCGGACTGCACTTGTATATGCTTGAGCGCTTAACCTTGAGCTGTGTGGTAGCCGTAGTCTGACACGCGGCATCTTGTGAGGAGGTTCACAGGTTAACCCTTTCGGCGCGCATGATGCACATGTGCATCATGGGATTGCAGCCTCGCGCACGCGCATGATGCACATGTGCATCATGGGATTGCAGCCCCGCGCACGCGCATGATGCACATGTGCTTCATGGGATTGCAGCCCCTTGGGCGCGCATGATGCACATGTGCTTCATGACAAAGATTGATGACAACATAGTATTTTGTCCAAATTGGAACAGTTTTTAGGTTGATTGAGATTATTGAGACTATAAATAATTGAGTGTCATATATATATTTTTTTCTTCCTTTGTATTTTCAGAGAAAAATTACTTTGAACTTTAACAATCGATATTACTTGTATTCAGTAAGAAATTTTTCTTATTGATTTGATAAACCGTTAGCCTAGTCATCATTGTACATTTTAATTTAATTTAATCATCTATATATTTAGATTTTCACTTAAAAATGTCATGATAACCACGGTGCATCATTGCGCCAGAGCGTACCGCATTTATTACCATGCAATTTAAAAATGTAACAAGTACCGTATTTGTCGTATAATATTAGACTTTATTGCGCATGAATGAAAGTACATTTTTCTTAAGTAAGCAACAGAAAATCACATTGGACGGTGTCATGCGGCGTTGACGTTAGTCATTCATTTGTAATTTTTTAAAGTAATGTATATAAACATTCAATATTTCGGCGATAAATACAATAGTAGATACAAATATTACTCAGCGAATAAATTTAGCAAATAGTCGTTTTTGTATAGTCCAGAAAGTGGCGGTACACTTGACTTGACTAAGAAATGGTTTATCACGCTACTTCAGCTACCTGGCGGTGGCCCTGTCATGTCCCGTGACCTTGCATTCCTTAGAGACATACGCTAATTATTATTTTCTTATCTTTTGTATTGTTAAGAAAACTTTCACGAAATGCAGGCGACCAATCACGAATGTCGCCGTTCTGAGCTGGGAAGACAAAGGGTGGGTAATTCATATTAAATACGTACAGTCTTAGTTTATGCCTGTGACTGTGCGTTTGTCTCCCTGCGTCTTGTGAGTGATAATCGGTTGTGATTGCTCACCTCATATTCCCGATAGTTGCCGTTTTATCAAATGGTCAACTGCCGACCGATATCAGCGATATGCCAATGCCGCTAGGTAACTACTTGGATTAATTTATTAAATTTTCCAATGTTATTGTCAAATTAATTCAATTAGACTGTTTACCCATTGTTTTTTATTTCATCCAAAATAAACATTTTGTACCTAACTGGTTATTATAAATTGAGTATGACACCATTCATTCTCTTGTTGCTCGCGGCAGCGAAATGCGTGCGGTACCGTAGCGCGCAATGATGCACAGGGTGCATCATGGCTTTTAGAACAGAAAATTATGTATGTGCGCGCGGGCACGTTGCACTGCGCTGGAAGTCGTTCGCGCAGGTGCATTGCAGCGCGCTATGAGGCGGCCGCGCGGGTGGATTGCAGCGCGCTATCACATGCTCGCGCCGAAAGGGTTAAACTCCCTGCTCATACCTGAGATTTTCTGATCTTACAGTCAGAATCAAATTTGATTCTTACCACAAGCAATTCGGTAGAGGAAAGCATTGCTAGGTTCAGAAAACCTGTATACATTTGCAAAGTTATTCAAAGATGTGTGTCCTAATAGCATTTAGTGTTGGCATTTAGTTGGGTCACATGGGTCTCGTTAGTTGGACAACGGTTAGATTTGGCCGTTGTTTTGAGGTAAGGCCTACAACCAAGGGCCATTGTAGAATTTCCAACTGAAACAATATAATGCAGAAATGCCAACAGTTTTAAACCAACGATAGCAGACGTTGCATTCGCCAGTTTTAAACCAACGGTAGCAGACATCGCATTGGCCCAATGTTGGAAAATGGTTGGGCACAATGATAATCTTTTTGGTATATTGGTGCAATGTTAGTTTTATATGGGGTAACATATAACTATATCCCTACGGATTCCGTAATGTTGGCCTGGATGCCAACAGAAAATGCTACTAGGGTGTGATGTCCTCAATCCGCACTGGGCCTGCTGCCCAGTCTCTTAAATTATGAGAGGTCTGTGCCCAGCAGTAGGATGTATATAAGATAATGATGATGCTTAAGCATGAACCTGTCGTTTTTCATTTTCAAGTATGTTTTTTAGTACTCACAGAATCAAATAAGACCCTGAATACTATATTGTTTTACCCGACTGCGGTGGAGCCCAAACAGCGTAATGTAATTTTTATTTCCGCATACTTTTTGATAATCATACTTAGTAAAATAAAACTAACAAGGAACTTATGCAAGTGAAAAGAACAAGTACATAAATGATTCTTGTCTTGTTGTATCGTAGGATTTATTTATTATTTAATAAATACTGTATCCAAGACGAAATCTTATCTATTAAAATACCTATACTTTTATATACTTACTACTACTTACTAAAATACTTTTGACGATGCGGTTAGCCTAGTTGGTAGTGACCCTGCCTCCGAAGCTAACGTCCCACGGTCAATCCCCGGTAAGGGCAAATATTTGTGCCTGAGTCTTGGATGTCTCCTATGTATTTAAGTATTTATTTATCTATATAAGTATGTATATCGTCGTCTAGTACCCAAAACACAAGCCTTTAGAGCTTACTTTGGGACTAGATCGATTTGTGTAAAGATTGTCCCCTGATTATTATTATTTTATTATTATTACCTATCAATCGATTTTGAACACATTTCGTGACAAACTTTTTACCTTCCTTATAGAAAACGCGTAGCCTCTTGTATTCAAGTAAAGTACTTCAAGCAAGTTTATCATTAATCCCGATACAAATTCGATTAATTGCTATTACGGGTATTGTGTATATTCATATTCATTCTTAATAATTTGTTATCATTAACACTTTTACAAAGTTAGTTTGGATTGGTTCTCAAACGAAATTTAACGAAACGTCAAAGTGACTGTCAAGACAGAACGTGACAACGGACGGAAGCGTTTGAGTACCTACCTACATTAATGATCGCCCAGACGGCAGCACAATTTGTAAATGTAAGACAAATGTATTATTCCAAATTCGAATTTTATAAACTTCTTTCTCGTTTTTGAAAGCAAATAAAATATTTATAAATATTTATATAGTAAATATTTTATACTTTAAAATTCGATGTGATATGAATGAATTTCATCATACCATCTTAGGACTAATTAATCGAACGTGGTCACAAGTAGTCTTGTGGCTCTGCCCACCCCATTAGGGATTTCGGGCATGATGCTATGTATGTATGTATGTATAAATGAATTTGATAGCCGACAGTTGCAGTTGCCAGAGCTAAAAACTTGTCATTTAACGTCGCGCGTTTTCAGTTTTATTTTTATATCCTTCATATAAAGTTGATATTGCATTGTAAGTTCTAAAAAAGTGCTAGAACCTATTAAAAGGTTCGTTTGTCGGTCGATCGGTTACCGCCACAGACCGCCGCCGGTACGGTTGGTTACGATTAGTCAGTCAGTCACAGTATAATAACTATATCAGTTGTTGTCAATTCATAATTTACAAGTGTCAGTGTTATTTCTTTCATTCATTCAACTCAACCAACAAACAACTTAGCTCAGTTCAGTTGATTACGTCGGAAGTGTGAGGTTGTGTTGTGTTTTTAAAATTCCGAAGTTTGAAATAATTTTCTCATATCAAGATGCTGTGTTTTATTAAGTTTTAGTAGAAGTGATAAATAAAATTATTTGCATTTTTACGCTATCGGCAACCGTTACCGTTCAAGATGAGGTTGGCGGGGACCATTTTCTCAAATGTGACCAAAATGCTGGACTTTTACTCGCAGTTTAACCCTTCACCTTTATCTATAAAGCAGTTTATAGATTTCGGTAAGTTATTTTTTAATAAAAAACATGTTTGGGGATGATATTTGCACGTTTTCAGCTCGACCATTTCAAGGTCAGAGGTTATATTCGATTTTTGAATATTTGTTTTTGTTTTGTTTAAGCAAGGATGGTGTTTGTTTTTGCTTCGCTATGCTAGTTTCAATTCAAACGTATTTGCAGCGTAAAAGACTTGATTATTTGTATTATGAGCTTGAAATAACTTTATAAGCTAGATCTGTCAGCAGAGTAAGCAATTATTAGATTGAGTACAAGACAGGCTGCAGCTCTAATTTTATTACATTGCAAATGTACTTTGAACTACGTTTTTTAGCAATGATATCAAATTGTTAATATCAATTATCTGTAAGAATGCATACATATTTTATCATTAAACACTCCTGATTATATTATTTTAAGCCTGCCATTTCATTTAATTTGATTAGGCAGTTTCAAAAGGAGTATTTGTGACAGCTTCATGAATAACGTTAAAAAAAAAAACATTACATTACTTAGCCTTAGTGTAACCTAAGTTACACTGTTTGTATAAGCCCTGAGTTGGTTAGGAGTACTGTTATTTTTTGTTACATCATCTGTGAACACTGTCAATGAACAATTATCTTCAAATAGTTTATAAATTTCCTCACTTTTTATATTGCTTAAATGCTTTTTGCGACACAAACAAAAATAAAACTGTCTTTAAAGAAGTGGTGGAATATATTATTTAATTTATTTTAGAAAGATTAATCTATCATAGATTAAAAAAGAAACTTCCTACAAACTTAATTTATTACCATTGTTTTCTCAGTTAACTACAGATAAATAAAACTTCATAATCATTGCTATGAAAACACATTTAAACTATAATTTGAATTAAATAATGTCATTTGAAAGTAAAAGCATGGCTTTCTTGTTTATCTTATTTAGAAAGTTGCTTAAACTAGTACAGGAATTAGGTATAGTGGGGTTTAACGATATGAGAGCGCTTGGATAAATTGCGCTCTGATGACCACTCTGACTACTCATAGTGTAGAGAGGATAATGATTATGTGTCAGAACTCGTACCGTGAAAACCCTGCTCATATGTTTGTTTTGAGCCAGAACATAGGTAATGACAAACGCTAACCTGTTTTAAACATTCCTCTAATGGTAGGAACAAACTGAGCCTACGTATGCAATGCATTATGATGTGACTCTTGAATTTTAATGCTTAAAAACACACTTATTATAGCAATGTACGTGTAAGTTTTCCAGCATGAAGCTACTTGTTTATCCATAACTAGCATTTATTTTCACCGGCACAGTTACAAAATAGGTCTTCTGAGCCCATTTTTAATTACATTCCGCAAGCGTGAATTCTAGAAAAATAACTTAGTGCTTGATTGACTTTCAGCATTAGATATGAAGCTATTTACCTATACTTCCATACTTCAATAATCATAAATGTTTTCACAGCTCACCTACTGAGCTATTTCTATGATATTTGGCCTACTTGGTCTGGAGAAGGAATTCATACTAGAAGCAATTATGCTTCAGGAGGAAACTATGATAAAGAAATTACAAGCATATGCCTTGCTTAAAAGTTCTCAGATTCCTTCCTTCCACTGAACAGATTCCTGACCCATATTTAGCAATCTTTATCATATATTGACGGAGTAAGATATTGAATAATACCCTGAAAATATAAACTAGTTCAACCTGGACTCTAGACAAGTTAAGCCATAAACAATGCATAAGATGCCAGCTCAGATTACACAATTACAAAATGCAACACTATACATAACAGCAGGTTTTGTGCGCAGGCGCGGATACAGGATTTTGTTTAGGTGGGCGCAGATTTTTTGAGATATTCAGTAAATTCGTACTAATCAAAAAATTTGGTAGAAATAAGGTGCTTCGGTCGTGATTCAGAGGGGTATTTGCCCCCATTTATTTATTAATGGCCGAATTCAGTAAGGCCGCTCAAATTGGGCTTTAATTAAAGTGACGTTTCTGTATAGGATGATAACTAGTTGAGGGACATTTAACTATTTAAGATCTAATCAAATGCTTAAGTGGCGTTTCTGATTTCGGCCATGAGCCAGGCAACGTGGTATACACGTATACAAGGTAACATAATGGGTATATAACACACAATATCTAATGGCACATGTGATACAGTTTCGCGGTGTACAATAACCGTCCGCGGAAACGACGGAATACGACACCCTTTGGCCAGAATTCCTGCTGAGTGAGCAAGCCATCAAGCAAATATTGTGAGCGATCGAACACGCTTGGGTCAAGCAAAAATGTACGTGCTTGATTCAAGCAACAAGAAGAGTGAACAACTACTCTAGTATTAAAATCTAACATAACTTAGCTACTAAATTTACGGTTTGAAATATTAAAGTTTCGTAAATTAAGTGAGTCATATCTCTTATGCCATCTCTTCTTCCGAAGATTGTCTGGAAGAGATACGTCGTGAGTCAGAGCAAAATCTAGGTCTATACGTTTTTTGAATATTGATTAAAGATCAACAAAGTCAAATACTAAAATAACAAAAAAAAACTGAATTTATTGATTATAGTAAGAACCAAAGACCTAGATTTTATTCACAAACTATCAAAAATAGGTCAAAAACGGTTAACATTTAAGGGGTGGACAAAAGACGTTAACGACTATCGTCTTTTGTATGAAAAACTGTAGGTTTACTCTTCTTGCTGCTTGAATCAAGCACGTACATTTTTGCTTGAGCCAAGCTTGTTCAATCGTTTGTATGAAAAACCGTAGGTTCACACTCTTAACCGTCTCGGAACCCTCTAAAAACCATGCATGACCTATATTGACACCAGAACGTAAACACTCAGATAGTGTTACACGACCGACAGGCAGATATTAAATTATACCTATTGGTGTCAATATCAACGTCAAACAATAACAAGTGACGTATGACCTCATGCAGTGGTGACGTAGTATGAGACTTAATCCAGTAATATCCAATTACATTGGTTCCATCCTGCGGCAGTTTATTTGTTTCGTAATTGAAAGCTATGTTCGCGATGGGATTTCACCCCATAACTTCAAAGGTGATGACAAACTTTCATCCCCTATCTAACACCCTAATCTCGAAAACCTTTTCTTAGTACTCACACTCTCACAAATACTGTTTTTGAACACCACATAAAACATAATGGAAAAAGACAAAGAAATAAGTAACACGGTAGACAATGGACGGTCTTATCGCTAGGTAGCGATCTCTTCCAGACAGCCTTCGGAAGAAGAGATGGCATAAGAGATACGAACAAAGGCAGGCGGTGAAAAGTATAGTAAACATTTAAATCACATATGTTATGAGTTATAAGGAACTTGCGCAAAATTGCATGATTCTGGTTTAGGCTGTGCGTTGTCTTTTGGCCGAATTAGCAAACGCCACTTAAGCATTTGATTAGAGATTAAATACCTATTTAAATTTCTCTCAACTAGTTGTAAATCTACATATACGCCACTTAAACGTCACATTAATTAAAGATCAAATTGAGTGGCCTTTGTGAATTTGGCCATTTATCACACTAATCCTGCCTAATATTAAAAATGCGAAAGTAACTCTGTTTGTCATGTTTTCACGCCTAAACCGCTGAACCGATTTTGATGAGATTTGCCTTGGAGATGGACATAGGCTACTTAAATAAATTATTCTACGCAGACGAAGTCACGGCCACCAGCTAGTAGGGAATGATAAATGCGAAAGTGTGTGTGAGTTAGTATGTTTGTTTCGCCTTCACGCTTCAACGGCTTGGACGGATTTGGATGAAATTTGGAATAGAGATAGCTTATACCCAGGATCAACACATAGGCTTCTTTTATCCTGGAAAAAAGTTCCCGAGGGTATAACTTTACCAAATTCCACGCCAACGAGGTCGTGGGCAAAAACGATTAAGCAGATAATTGTAGAATATTCCGTCATAAACCACAGTATAAATTACTTTCATTCCAAATTTCATCCAAATCCGTCCAGCCGTTAAAGCATGAAGAAGTAACAAACATACTAATTCTCACACAGACACACAGAAAATTTTGCTCAAATTTATAACCGTACGAGCGAGCGAAGGGTCTCCGTTTCAGCTTGGGCAAAAATGCTTTCGTATGTCCGGCGACTGTCCGGCTTTCCATTTGTTCTCCTCTACAGGTTTCAAAATGGTGGAGATATGGGGGTCTTTGCGATTTCAAGGTTATTTGCGGTGTTGGTAGACTGACCGCGACCTGTCGATGTATGGGGATAACAGTTTTCCAACGGCAAAGTTAAGTTGGTCGCGAGGTCTACAGCTGACGGAGCCGCTTGTATTAGTGTGATGTTTGAAACAACAGCCGATATCCATTCTCTAAGTGTCATCGACCTGTTGTTTTCCTTTTCACTGTTCATGCAACCATGATAGGCTTGCTTTACTAGTTCGTGCAATTATCCATTCCTGACGTCCATATTACGTAAAGGTGTTGCATTTGAGTCGAGCCGTTGCTCTATTGCTTCTTCAAAGAAGGGAGAACTAACAAACAAACAGACACTTACGCATTTATAATACTAAGCAGGGTTCGTAAAAAGAATAATAAATCAGGGGACAATCTTTACACAAATCGATCTAATCCCAAAGTAAGCTCTAAAGGCTTGTGTTATAGGTATAGGTACTCCACGACGATATAAATACATACGTAGATAAATAAATGCTTAAATACATAGGAAACATCCAAGACTCCAGGAACAAACATTCGTGCTCATCACACAAATATTTGCTAGCTTCGGAGGCAGAGTCACTACCAACTAGGCTAACCATGTCGTCAAAATATCTATTTTGCGAGTAGGCCAAACGGGCTCTTTCATGTCTGAAGTAACTCAATCTGCCAGCGCTTCGAAACGTGACATCTGGTGAGAAGTAACGCGGCAAGAAACTCAGCAGTAAGTCTTTTTTCAACCAAATATTACAAAGAAAACACTAAAACTGTTGTTTATGTCTTCAGAAAGTGCAACGAGCAAACGGTTCTATTAATAGTACCTAACTACGAGGAACCAGTCTGCTATCCCCTTCAAGGGTTTTGGAATGGGTTTTACGAAACGCTTTCCGTACCGTACTAAAACCGTTGCTCATTAAAAACCCTTGCAAGGGATTTGAATGGGTTTTTCGAAGGGCTATGCTTGTCAAACCCAAAGCCGTAGATTAGCGCTATCCGTAAGGGTAACCCGTGGCTTGAGTGACACAAATTATAACCTTGGTTGCTACGTGAGTGAGAGACTGCTAAGGATAAGCGCTTCAGTGGTTTGGGTTTCCCTCCTTGGGAGGGTTAGTTAATGAAAAGTTCCCCTTTTGAATGGGTATGTTTATTGGGTTATTCAAATGGAGAGATACGCCGTTCAAGGGCTTTTGCCGAGGAAAAGGTTTTCGGGTCCCCGGGAACTACGACGAATAACGAATATTGGCGATATTCATTTGAAGATGTCCTCAACAGACGTACCCAAAACCCTGCGAAGTGGCTAACCAACCTCACGCTGTACTGGAACGGTCCTTTGGCCTTTCGTAGAATAGTTAAGTCTAAAAACTTTACTAATATATTTGCCATATCGAGTGACTTTGTAGGCCAGACAATTCAAGATGGAAGCGTGGCAGACCTCGTATAAGCGACGGCGGGATGAATAGGACTCCTTTTTAAAAGATTGGCCGGATACGGCTAAACATCGCGAACACTGGAAAGAGTGGGGGGAGGTATTTTGCCCAGCATTGGGACACAACAGGCTCATAATATTAGACAGACGTCATAGTCTCTTCCATATACCAGTTAGCCAATTCACAGCATTTCATCCACATAATCGAGTTAGTTTCGTATCTATTTCCGTACTATAGTCCTACACTAACCGAGCGGTCCCGACGGAAGACCAGCGTTGGCCTCACAGCCAGCACATGCTGAGTTGGGACCGTTTCGCAACAGTTCTTTTTTTCTTTATTATTGCTTATATGTGTTCTACTGATATGTTAATTGTTGTGAGTAAATTGATATTCTTCTTTCTTCTTTCTTTCTAACCGACGGTTGTCCGTGCGTGCACACTTCTATAGTATGAACTCAGGTATAAGAGCTTGTCCAGAAAGGGCGAATTCGCCGCGAAACTTTTCGCGCGAAATCATTCGCGCGTTAGTGTGATACTAGACACTAATACATCGCGTCCACAAGCATCGCGCGAATTCAAAACACGCGCGTAAATCGCGTGCACTACGCCAGACTCTCGACTCGCGCGTGATTGATTTCGCGCGAAAAGTTTCGCGCCGAATTCGCCCTTTCTGGACAAGCTCTAATCGCCGGTTGTCATCACCTTCAAGTTGTCTTAAGGGCCTCTGCGTGTGGACTTCGGCCCCATGTAGGTACGCCTTCTAAAGGTCCGGGACTCCCGTATTCTCGTCATGGAAAAATACATTCATAATAATATATCTAAAAATACATACGTTCGTTTTACGTTGACGACACGATAACCTTGAAGCCTCCCATGTACGGTAGGTCAATATCCAGAGTAACGTAACAAACTAGACATTGAGCCGTTGGAGCGGCGCCAGGGTTTCCTCGGAATTGTTTGGAAACTGCTCTATTTCAGTGTCAGCGGCATGCGAATTTACTGGTGTAAACTGAAAAAGCTTAACTACTTGCCTATACCGTTATATATATGCCTTATTGCTGTAGTAACATTTTTGACCTTGACCGAGAATTGAATTGTTATTTTTTTATCGCTGACCTGTTTTCGCTGTTGAGTGATATGTGTGCGGTTTTCTTGAGTGAAGGATGCTTCACGGTGATTTCTTTAGTACGTGTAGGTACGTGTACTTTTTCATTTAGTTTCACCTGTCCCGTTTTCTGTCTGTAATCAAATCTTGCAAGTTAAATTTGACCCACTTTCCGGTGTCCGATTGGGCTGAAATTTCGGTGACATTGCAATAATATGGTACCAATGAGCTGGTCTGATTATGGCCATAAGAACTTCTCAACTACGCAACATAAACCCGCCGAGTTTGGACTCGTTTGATTGTCTTGACAAGTACGCGCGATGAATTTGCAATATTGTAGTGCATATGGCAAAAATGATTGTAATAGTAAGCATTGGCAATACGGTGGCAGTGGCGCAGCCTACCGATTCCTGACCTTACCAAGCTAGAAAGCTACGGCTAGCTGTCACTGAAGTGAAGTTACTCTATCTAAATGTCAGACTCGCACGTACGGTTCTAATCCTTCCGGCTTCCCTTAGGAAAAATAAATAAATCTGGGGACAATCTTTACACAAATCGATCTAGTCCCAAAGTAAGCTCTAAAGGCTTGTGTTATGGGTACATACTTATATAGAGAAATAAATACTTAAATACATAGGAAACATCCAAGACTCAGGAACAAGCATTCGTGCTTCTCACACAAATATTTGCCCTTACCGGGGATCGAACCCGGGACGCTAGCTTCGGAGGCAGGGTCACTCCCAACTAGGCTAACCGCGTCGTCCAAATATTTGATGTTTTTTTTTGATATTTGACGCTCCGCCACTGTACGGTGGAGTTTACTTAATGCACGTGGACTAATTCCCCGAGGTGAATCAATTACTAGACTTCTATTGGAAATCGATAACAAAGGAAATTAGGTATTAACCTTGATAAAAAATTGCGTCTCAATGTCCACATTGATAAGATTGTGGAAAAGGCTTTCAAAACACTCGGCTTTATTAAGAGAACCTGAAGGATTTCTTTTAAATCCGCAAAAAATCTAGAGTAACCGACATAACCTAAAGAATTGCTCATCTAAATGGCAGTGGGCGGGGCATGCTCGAAGAACAGATGGCCGAAGACAACCACGTACTGAAAGGCGTAGCTTGGGTAGGTCACCCACACGGTGGACACCTGGTGAGGATTGCGGGACTCCGCTGGATGCGAGCGGCACAGAATTGGCCGTTGTGGCGATCATCAGGCCTCTGTTCAGCAGTGGTGATGGATGGATGGTGGTGGATGATGATAATGATGAAGTTGTAGCACAGTATGAAATCCACACTATGATATTTATGTCAAGAATTGAGCGAATTCAAAAAAGGTTCTTGTGCAATCTGTTTTAGACTTTTGGACTGTACCGCCCGATACCCACGGAAACCTGTCAATCTAATGTTAATTCCTTTCTCGAGATCTATTCTAAAGAAGTACCTACTTTTTATCCACATTGAGTAACGCAATTTCAAAACACACAGATGTTTCTGCAGATACTTTTGCTACATTTAAGAGTAAATTAATGGAAAATAATGAAAAAGTGTAAACTGTTAAATTGAATAATTGAATAATTTGAATTGAATTACCGTATAATACTAACACTATATATAAGTTTCAAAGTTTTAACATTTTAGCTATACCTAATACTGTGTCCTGATTATACCAGAGCATGCTGTGGTCACCTTATTAGGTTGGACACTTGGCTTATTACCCCTACGATGTTTTATGTATAATCCATGTGTTATTGTATCCACCACTGGTGGTCCTAAGGCCCCCCGCACACTAGGCAGCCTGGCTGCGCAGCCAGGCTGCGGCAGCCACAATATTTGCGCAGCCAGTTATAGCAGCCAACCGACGACTATTCGAGATCCTTCCGTCGCGCAATATGAACGAAAGTAATTTTTTGAAAAAGTTCGGAACCCAAAATACTTCTGGCTGCTACAACTAGTGCGCGGAGACTGACGGGAGCCACATACATTCGCCTACACACGCTCTGGCTGCGCGCAGCCAGCTGGCTGCCGTGCAAACGGGCGCGTCGTATTGGCTGCCGCATCCGGGAATTCGTGGCAACGCCATATGTTTTACTGGCTGCCGCAGCCTGGCTGCGGCAGCCAGGCTGCCTAGTGCGCGAGGGGTCTAACCTTCTGGCCGCCGTCATCGAATATGCGTGACAGCGTATACAGGGTAAAAAAGGCCTTCGTTAGTTTGACTTAAAGTTGAAATTCGTGTTACTTCTCAGACATGCTTGGCGGCCAAAAGGTTAATAAAATAAATAAATCTGTTTTACAGCTCTCTGGCTAAAACGCCGCCGAAAACTGAAGATAGACTCAATTACTTTATAATGGATTCGCTAAAACATACAGAAATATTCATATACATACATATACGTATACTTTAACAAAGCGCTTGCAATAGATAACATTCGATAATGTAATGGAATTGGAAACAAATACCAGCTTATCAAATTGCGGAATATATTGAGGAAAATGGCAATGAAGCTAATGAATCATTCAAAATGTTGAATGAATGTTGTTGTAACCACAACCACAATTTGCTTACAACAAAATAATTATAGCATTTTAATTGGGTTTAATGGCCGCGGCGGTGTAAAGAACTTTTTAAGACGGAAAAATAAAAGAAAAAAATAATAACAATAATCGGTCCAATTCGAAACGGTGTCTTCTAAATTTGATATTCACTAATCTTAAAATAAGAAACGTCAAACTCGTCGAAAGTGCGTTCACTAAATTTCAAAGTCGCTAAATTTGAAATAAGAAACGTCAAACTCGATTTTGACAGCTTGGTGCCATACAAAATTGAGCTAATTATGCATAACCTGCATAACCTCAAAAATAACGAAACAAGAAATTGATTCTGCCAGGCTCCCGGGCCGATATGGAAATATCAGTCGGTGACTCCATAAAATCTCATAATACCTGTTTGAAGTCACCGACTGCCTTTTTATTTAACTTTAACTTAATTTCTACAGATTTATTATATACCTACAGTGGAACCAGTTCGAAACAGTGTCGCCTAAATTTAAAATTCCTCAACTTAAAATAAGAAACGTCAATGTCAATTGTGTATAGCACGAAGCTGTCAAAAATTGAGTTTGACATTTCTTATTTCAAATTTAGACTTTTAAATTAGGGAATAAACTTTCGAATTGGCCCCAGTCAGTATATATTTCTCTCTCATTTAATAATTGTCATAAAGTGCGATAAAGGCGTTTGCCCACGATGAGTTTTTGCAGCGATGCACTCACTTCTTGCGACGCAGTCGCGCGTTTCGTATACTGCAAAAAATCGTTGTAGCAACCACTCTAAAGGTCATCACTCAACTTGATATAGGCTGGACGTACTCCAGTTTTCTGGACAAAGCAGATGACGCTATATACATACATACGCCCCAAATGGGGTCGGCCGAAAACTGACCAGGGCCTCTATTCGGGAACGTCCAAGCGATATTGTTGCGGCTCGCGTGCCAGACTCGCATCCCACTCTCACGCATTACGCATCGTGCGGAAGAGTGGGATGAGAATCTCGCTAGCGCGTCGCTACAATATCGCTCGGACGTTCCCGAATAGAGGCGCAGTAACGTTTCGCAACAGCGCAATATCCCGACTTCTGTGTTATTCCCGAGAACAGAGTCCAAAGATAAATTATACATACGCACACCTATGTTGAAACAGATGACGTCACGTCTATATGCAGCCAATATGCAGCTTGGGTGTGATTTCAAGTGACCCAATATTGAAATCTTCCTTCAAGCGAATGCTATTAGAAGCTGGCGATAAACGTTGAAGATTATTTTCATCACAATTGCTCGGAAAGGGTGTTATTATACGCAAGCGTATAGAGCAACTATAGCCGATTTAACTCCTCTATGGGCCCCGCCGTCAGCGGGAATTATAAACCATACAAAATCCATAACTCCATTTTGTATGGTTTCGAACTCCCGCGGGCAGTTAAGTGCGCCAGGTCGGCGGAGCTGCTCGGCGAGCCGCAGCCGGCGGGGCGCGCGACCGTAAGCCGGCGGAGCTGCCCCGCGCTGATCGCAACGTACGCTCAGTTTATGAACACCCACCTGATGGTAATTCACGATGTAAAATGGAAATATAATTAATATATATACTTTTTTGTCCAATTTTTATTTCATTTCCTCGCAAATGTGATGAAAAACATTGTGTGTATCACGGGCAGTAAGGGGATAACAAACTCGAGTCATAAAAGCCCTCGCCTATCGGCGTCGGGCTTCTAACAGACTCTCGTTAGTTATCCCCTTCTTACGGCCCTAGATGCACAATGTACTATTTATGCATTGTAATTTAGAACTTCGTGAATATTTCAGTGATATAACTACCACTAAAGGCACTGAAAAATTGGTTGCCTTTTAAGTCATAGACGTCGCTTGTGCTACAAATGAGCAAAAATTCAAAAACATAACTCGAATGGCGACGTAAAAGCATTGTTAATTCTAGCCTAGTATGAGGCACCATTCGAATTCTTATATTATGTATAGCTGGTCAGAAGACCGTTTATACGTTAATCGTTAATTATCAAAGTTAACATTTCGAGTACCGGATTGACTTTTAAGTTAACTTAAAAAATTTACTTCCGTTAAAACAATTAAAGTTCGTTAGACATTAATTAAGTAGGTACTTACTATTTGCGAAAAGCACACCACGCGGCTTATATCAGATACTTTTTGATTTGAATTTGATCTCTAAATAAGAAGTATTTTACAAACTCTAATGCAATTGCAACCCTATTTTATGATTTTTTCATTTCCTGCCTAAACTTCCATAGCCCATACCAATTTTTTTTATAAGTAAATTACGAACGCAACGACATATAAAATGCAATTTCTATCACGAGTTAACGATTAACGTTAACTTCAGTTAAATCTTCCGAAATGTAACTCTTTAACATTAACGAAGTTAACTTTTTTAGTAACGGATTAGCGATTAACGAAGTTAACTATTTGATTAACGGTGCCCGGCTATATAGCCTATGAAACTTGCACGTCGTCACGAATAAATGATATCCCATTTATTAAAATCGGTCCAGTAGTTCAGGAGAGCGGAACATCCGATTTTTGGTTAAGTACTTAAATAATGGGGCCAATTCGAAAGTGTGTTCCCTAAACTTAAAAGTAGCTTAATTTGAAATAAGAAACGTTGACGTTTCTTATTTTAAGTTTAAGGGTTTTTAAATTTAGAAGACACTGGGGCCAATTCGAACGTGTTTTCGCTAAATTTAGAAGTCTTAATTTGAAATAAGAACCGTCAGACTCGATTTTGAACTTTGGAGCTATACAAAATCGAGTTTGACGTTTCTTATTTTAAGTTTAGGCAATCTTAAATTTAGCGGACACCGTTTCGAATTAGACTCACTGTTTCGAATTGGACCCAACATATGTTTTGGCTTCGCGCAGTAGGATAAACAGTAAAAATCGTAAGGGTAAAACCAAGCGTACGTCTTTTTATGCACGTATACTTTCATGAGTAATTCATAGCCATAATAACATTGTTATGTATTCATGCATGACTTAAAGAATTACGCAACTTTTCATTCGAATTTAGTGGTTAGTGCTTGGTAATTATTATAACTGTTATCAGGGTAAGTTGACGCGTTTTATACACATACATAGGTACTTATATTTAGAATTTCAACCTTAGTAACTTACATAGTATGATGCAAATTCGATTGTATGTATGTACAAAATATGTAGCTTTGAAATGATTCCCTGGATCAGAGGCGAAGCGTGAGGGTAAGCCGGTGCATAATTTCTTAACTCAAACATTATTATTATTATTTATTACTTCTTGTATCAACAAAAAAATTACATATTACATATATTTTAAGTAAATAGATAATTTAATGAGTAATAATATAATTTTTAGAACGAGAAATGATACACCGGCTTGCCCTCACGCTTCGCCTCTGCCCTGGATTAAACTGTATTTGAATTTTATGTAGCGTAGGTATAATCCGCGGCACATAAGTTGACCCAAAATGGTGGTTGTCCGCGCAGGTACAACTATGGTTACGCGCGGACTCTCGCGTCGCACCTCATCCCGCACCTCGATTGAGACCCGAAAACGTGTTCAGCGCATTCAAGGTCATATTTCAACTTACGTGCCGCAAAGTAACCATAGTTGTACGAATGTACGTGCGCGGACGACCGCCATTTTGGGTGAACTTATGTACCGGGGATTATAGCTTATCTGTATGTATGGGGCCCTTAACTTAATGGTTAAATACCTATGTTCTGAACAGAGAATTGGGCATGTTCTGTTTCGATAGAAAATGGATAAAAACTGTCTTTTTAAAAATTTTTTGAACTAACGATAAATCTTGATAAAATAAATGATTACGAAATAATTCACGTTCAAAAACTTTTGTTACAATGTTTAAACGACTGCCAGTTCTGTCGACAGCAAAATATATCGGCAGTGGAGCAATGCGGGTCAATGTATATTCTACTTGGGATTATAGTATAGTCGGCTCAGAAAGAATTATAATAAAATAATAATTTAAATATAATTTAAGATAGTTATAAATTGGGTAGTTGACTATTTAGTAAAAATACGAGTAAGTAGGTATATAAATTTTAAAATATTTCAATGGAATGAAAGCTTAACCCTCAATATAGAACAGCGCCTCTATTCGGGAACGCTACGTGATTCTGTAGCGATTCGCGAGTGAGATTTCTCATCTCGCTCTTACGCATTACGCGTCGTGCGGAAGAGTGGGATGAGAAATCTCGCTTACGAGTCGCTACAGAATCACTTAGCGTTCCCGAATAGAGGCGCAGGAGTCATGTAAAAATAAATCTAGATTATTTATATTTTAATAATTTAAAATCTTAATGTTTTACTTCTGAGTCAAAGGAATCGGGTGCGTTTCAAATCGCGCTGACAGCGCCAGATCAAACTCACGCTCATAGGTTAACCGACCGATTTATCGGGTCGTGTTTTCCCCGGTCGTATATTATTGGCTGCCGCTTCTTTACATTTATGACAACCCGGTTTTGTTTCTTCCAGTTAAATGACGTCAGATGCGAGAGCTGATAGTGGATAGCGCTTTGGCAAATAAAAAAACATGCAAAATATTTTTAGCCATTTTTCCTTGAAAACGAGGAAATTTAATTACGAAAATATTTTTTACATTCAAACGGAGTTAACAAGCGTCCTGAAATATGGTTTGTAAAGCAGTCATGAACCGAATTGGCAAACGACGACGATATAACGACGTATACGATTTAAATTTCAAGTTTTAGCCGCAATAGTCTCCGAGTAAAATGGCTGTGACATGCGGACAGACATACAGGCAAACAGACAGATATGACGAATCTATAAGTTCCGTTTATGCTATTTGGCGACGGAACCCTAAAAAGCTAGCGGAATACAGCAGTAAAAATTTGTATACTAAACCAAATGCGTGGTATTTGAGCCAATTGCGTCAAGGCCTCGTGCTTTAAACACCCGCATATTTATTTGCAAATTAAATTAACACCCGTTTCTATTTTATTTGCCTGTAAATAATGTTTGTCGTATACATAACGCACGAGTGTAAATCTTTATTTCATTACCACAATTTGGCGCAGTTGTCATTTGTAGCTTTTTACTTCCTTAGTCAAATTAGGAAGCATTATAGTTTCACCATGCCCGTCTGTATGTCACAGCCACTTTTTCTCGAAGATTACCTGATAAGTTTGAGCTTATGGAGCAGAGACACAAGCATGATCCGTTGCTAACTGATTTATTCCATATCCACTTATCCACTATACTATACATACATGCATTCACTTAGATATATACCTACATAGCTGCGCCGTGACACAATCAACCTATACTCTATAACTAGATCTTCGTTATTACGTATTATAATCCTTACAGTATCTAATTTACAAAGCTAAAAAGTTTGTCCCGCGCACAAAGTTAAAGAATTTAGAAAATAAACTTTTACGGTAACTTCCATACATGTAAAAGCAAAGGCAAAATTGAAAAATTTTAGTGCGTTGTGAATCTGGCAAGCAAGCAGTGGGCTTGCCCTAACAGCGGATACACGGGCAGCTCGAGCAGTTAAGGCCCGGGCAAACCAAACGCGTTCGCGGAGCGTCGCGTTTCGAACGCGGGCCGGCGCAATTTGTAAAACAACAAAGCAAATTGAAGATGGCACACCAAAAAGTAGCGCGGGCCCGCGTTAGAAACGCTTCGCGCCCACGCCGCGCCGCTTCTGCCGCAGACAACTCGGGCAGCGCGGCGCGGGGCGTGAGCGACGCGGCGGCAACGCGAGCGCTGGCACGCGATGTTGTATTTAATATGGCCGCCATGTCCAGAGGCACACCGGGAAGGGACGAACGCGTCGCGAAAGCGGCGCGGGGCGTGCGCGAAGCGGCGGCGACGCGTTCGCGGGCTAGCGAAGTTGTATTTAATATTGCTCGCTGACCACGGGCCCGCGTTCGGAACGCGTTGAAGCCGCCGCCCGCCTGCGGTGTGCCAGGGTCAAATTGCGCGGGCCCGCGTTCGAAACGCAACGCGCCGCAAACGCGTTTGGGTTGTCCGGGCCTTAAATCATTGAACTCCATACACGGCCCACGCGAGCAGTCGTTTTCAATCGGAGTGGTGGAATATTCAACACGACTATTCAATTCAATATATTTTTACAAGGATTCGATAAATGCAATTCCTGAAAAAATGTATTATTTATTGCTTTTTGTTGCTTAGTAATAGTTAATTTCATTATAGGTTCAATGAAGCTGTATTAAAATTGAATTTTATCACTGGCTAATATGAACTTTGTAGTAGGCAAGTGTCACTGAAAATAACTAAGGATAATAAGTAGTCCAGGCATCCATATAATGGCATTATTCTAGAATAAACACGTCGATAAACGTCTAGAATGTTTGCTATTGTTGTCTTACGTTATCTGGTCACGTAGTACTCGTGAACGTATTGCACAATAACGTGTTTACCAACAAGTACCTACATACATACATACACATCACGCCCGAAATCCGTAATGGGGTGGGCAGAGCCACAAGACTACCTGTGGCCACGTTCGATTAATTAGTCCTAAGATGGTATGATGAACCATTATTATATCGCTGCAATAATCTTTACATATAAAACAGTACCGTGACTCACTTATAGACAGCCTATACGAGTGGGTGGTCCTAGAGGTTTGAAATTTGGAGGAGACATTCCTCGAGTACCGTAGAGGTGTACTAAGGAGGATTTTTTTGAAATACTATCCCTAAAATGGGGAGAAGGGGTGATAAAGTTTGTATGGAAAATACCGCGGGCGAAACTGTGGCGGGTCCACCAGTAATACATATAAAACAGTACCGTGACTCACTTATAGACAACGCATAGCCTAATCGGGTGGTCCTAGAGGTTTGAAATTTGGAAGAGACATTCCTCGAGTACCCTAGACATTCTTTGACATTCCATCCCTAAAGGGATGATAAAGTCTGTATGGAAAATACCACGGGCGAAGCTGTGGCGGGTCCACTAGTTTAAGTATACATTTAGTGGAGGGATTTCAACGTACTTTACATAATCTAGATATTATTTTTATTATATAATTGTATTTTTGACTGAGCGAGCGAAGCGTCTCCGTTTCAGGTTGGGCAAAAATGCTTTCGTATGTCCGTCGGATGTCCATTTGTTCTCGTCTACAGGTCACAGTTCTCAACCGATTCTCGTGAAATTTTGTGATCAGGTTCGATAATTATATTTTTTTTTTGTCGATTCAGTTTTTCGTTTTTTTTCAAAATGGCCGAGATATGGGTATTTTTGCGATTATAAAGTTATTTGCGGTTTGGCACACCGACCGCGACCTATATCGATGTATGGGGATAACAGTTTTCCAACGGCAAAGTTAAGTTAAGTATTTACTTTTTTGTTTGATACTCTTTTGCAAAAACAAAAAGTATACAAAAGAAAAAGTTTGTAGTAATTTTTACGACTTTTCTTATTCTTGTCACAGACATATTCTAAAAAAACCAAACTCTCCCTTTGCTTTCGCGCAGTCGGGGAAAAAGGATATTTAAAAAAAACGTTATTTTTTTTTAAATCGTAGATAATGCATCGCAAACCGTTTCAATGACAATCGGATAAAATCAAAAATTGACCGATTATCTTATTTTTATCTATTTCTACTAGTACGGGGGCCTTGAAGAGATAATCCCAATGGCACTGATAAAAAACTACAGAAAAATACTTCAAAAGATACGCTGCCAATCAAAACAAATATAAGTATCTACCTACTGTGGATGTTTTTGATAAACATATAAACAGAGAAAGTTGTTATCAAAAGTCTATTTTCTTTTGACGCCATTTTGGTCGTAGATGACAAAACAACTTTTAACGGTGACTTTACATAAAGATAAATATAATAATAATAATAATAAATAGTTTTTTGACCAAATCAAGTATTACAGTAAGATTTCCAATGGTCCCACACTAGGCAAAGCCTGTGTCGTGGCGTTACAATGATTAACGTAACGATACAGCTTGACTCAGCGCACGCGCAATATGCAATATATTAAATAAGATTTCAATTTGAGATACAAGGAAAGAAAAAAAAATTAATAATTTTACGTTATGTAGGGAACAAGATTTGTGTGTGCGTGTTTGTGTGTGTGTGTTTGTGTGCGTGTGTGTGGGTGTGTTTGTGTGTGCGTCTGTATGTAGTGTATGTAGGTCTTAGGATATAACTTTTACTAATTCTTCTGTGACTGAGCAGCTCAACCGACTCAACCAATAGTAGACCCTAGACTTTGCTTCTTTTGCACCTAGGCTTTTAATGTTGCATGTTGTGTTGACTGTGTTATATATATGAGGGTGCAAGAAGAAAGAGAAGTGTTTACCAAATGATGTTTTTACTTGAGGTACGGGGTATCTTAAAAATACGATTATTAAGACCCTAGACAAGATGATATAAATATTTATACCTAATACTTTAATTTAATTTTAAAGTCTACATTAAACCTGATACAGAAGTGGCCTAATGTGATGTATCACAGATTGCCATGGGACAGAATTTAAAAAGCAAAAAATAAAATAAAAAAATAGTAATGTTCATGTTTAAGTTTTCGGCTAAAAATAGATTAATTGACAATAATTAAAAACCGCTGGGCCCAGTTCGCCTTGATACCGCAAGCATTAGTCGTTCTGCTCATTTAAAACACATTATTCGAATTTCACAAGAGATTGACTATTTAATTTACTTTGAACCAGTTATAATAAAAATCTGCCAATTCTTCGTAACTATTTGGGAATTCTTCGAACATTTCTCGTAAACGTACCTACCTATTGTGTAATTTCCTACCTGGAATTAAGGTTGAGATTATTATTATTTGTGTGTGTTTTTACAGTACGCAGGTCGGCATGTACCTACCGATCATTGGTTATTTTAATTTTGGTTTACTTAGATATTAGTGTAAAATGTTAACCGCCGATATGAAGAAATAAATATTGGGTCATACACACATTTAGGTTCAGAACTGTCCCTTCCTGTTCCCAAAAGTTAAGGACCCTGAGGTCTGATTTTTTTCTTGGACTATATCCTATATACTTTCATACGGCTTAGTTTTGCTGGTTGGGAATGTAGGTAGAATAGTAGGAGTAGAGTTGATGCAACGACCATTGAACTGCTAGTTTCCACTCATATCTCTAGATTAATCTAGAATGTTCAAACGCGTCGCCGTCTGCGCTCTGCTATCTGTTTATCTCTTTATAGCCAGTGCAACTTCGATAAATATATAAGGAGATCAAGTTCGATGGCTCATTGTTTACTATATTTAGAGGTTTTCGGGTCATACACATATTTTACCACAATTCTGAGTCATAGCAAGAACGCGAACGCGTAGTCTCGAACGCGTTTTTGTAAAAGTCTAATTGTAGATGAAATATGTATAATCAAGTAAGTACTTACCTATTGGAATCTCTATATAATTTTTGCAGTTTTTTTTTTTTCGGTTTTTATAGGTCGTATTTTGTCAAAATATTCTAGTCCTAATTCTTATTCTAATTTCGTATTTCCTAATTATGTTTGAAATATTATTGTATTGTGTAAAGATATGGGTAATATCCTAAAATAAATGTCTCCTATTCTATTCTATTCTAATTCCTTATGGATGAAACAATTAACTCGTTGGAGAAGTTTACAAGTTTTTATTTAGTTTCAGAGCGCTTCGCACTACGTCCGATCCGAATCCGATCCGAATCCGTGAAAATACGGTCCGGAGTAGTCGTAGTAGTATTTCTATGGTAGTTTACGCACTAGATCCGGCTTCTTTCATCCGATTTCTATCCGTCATCCGTGAATCTCGTGAAGATTGTTGACGGACCGAAGTAGCCATAGTATTATTGGTATGAAAGCTCGCACACTGCGTCCAAACCGAATCCGAGCTGCGTACGACCAGTGAGGCAGCGTGCAGCGGGGCGGTGGGGTATGTGGCCGGGGGGCGCGGCAGGCATCGAGTTTAGTTCAGTGTGGCAGTTGGATCAGAGATCGGACTTGTGCGTCAGCAATATCCGAATTCGGTCCTAGATTTCTCGATCCGTATTGATCAGACTAGTGCGTAAGCAATATCCGAATTCGGTCCGAGGTTTCTAGAACAGTATTTTCACAGGTTCGGATCGGATTCGGAAGGGACGTAGTGCGAAAGCGCTCTTAGCCGGTAACACGGACTCTACTACACGGAATACCATAACGTATAGTAGTCATTCTTTTTCTTGTCCCGATCGCATTAGCTACTTATCTGACAAACAAAGCCATTGTCTTTAATTGTGAAGTGTAACCGCAAATCGCTACTTTGAAATAGAAGTTCGTAACTGCAAACACTATTTCACACAAATGGCGTCTTTATATCTAAGTTCAGGAGGTTCACATTAAAACACAGGGCCTGTCAGGTGTTGAACATTTTTTATTTAAAACAGCAGTAAAGTACACATGGAACCGTTTTAAATGCAAAATGTTCAACACCTGACATGCTCTGTGTTTTAATGTGAACCTTTTTACCTTAGACATAAAGACGCCCTTTGTGTGAAATAGTGTTTGCAGTAACTACCTGCTATTTCAAAGGAGAGATTAGCAGTTACACTTCACAATGAAAGACAATGGCATTGTTTGTCAGATAAGTAGCTAATGGGATCGGGACAAGAAAAAGAATTACTACTATACCTACTGTATCCGCGCCTGATTATTATAAAAACGGGCAGTGCTGGCTGCGCAGGATCAGTTATCCCGATCGTTGGGAGGTCTATTTCTAGCAAGACAACTTTCGGCCGATGATCATAAAATCCTTCGTCGCCACCCACAAGCGTCCTAAATACTTATTCTAACTGATAAGTAAATATCACAATGACTTAACATGTAACTTCCTGCGACACCTATAAACACTACAATTAGCCATTGTTTTTGCAATGAGACGTACACGCACGTGCGGTGCACGCTGCAGCCCGCGTGACAAGGTCGTGCGGCTCATATTGCGTATCTAAGGTACCATTACCATGAGTTTATGTAAACCGTTCTCGTTATCGAGATCTATCGGAAATACTGCGTGTTGCCGATACACGTAAAAGGGACCGACCGATCTTTTTCTATTACGAGAACAGTTTGTAAAAATTCATAGTAATGTTGCATTTATTCAAAAAGTAAGCGCCGAACCCTTATGGTAGGCATAGGTGGGCACAAGACCGTTAATCCGTTAATCGTTAAATAACGAAGTTAACATTACCAGTAACGGATCAAGTTAACTTTCAAAATTGTTAACGGATTTTTCATGTCTTGCCTGTCCATACCAACATTTTTTATTAGTAAATCACTAACGCAATGACGTATAAAATGCAATTTCTATCACGAGTTAACGTTAACTTCCGTTAAATCTTCTGAAATGTAACGCTTTAACGTTTCACGAACTTAACTTTTTTATTAACGGGTAAGCGATTAGAAGTTGACTATTTGATTAACATTGCCCAACTATGATGGTAGGTTTACACGAGCATTAGTATAGTAACTAATGCTTAGTGCTTGTCACTAGTTGTCACTTACACTTTAACCTTGTGTTGTGTAAACATACTGTACTAGTAGACCCGCCACAGCTTCGCCCGCGGTATTTTCCATACAAACTTTATGACCCCTTTTCACCCCTTTAGGGATGGAATTTCAAGAAATCCCTCCTTAGTGCACCTCTAGGGTACTCGAGGAATGTCTCCATATTTCAAACCTCTAGGACCACCCGTTGAGGCTGTGCGTTGTCTATAAGTGAGTCACGGTATTGTTTTACATGTTTTTTTTTAAATATCAATTGACTGACAAACGAGCTGACGGCCCACCTGATGGAAAGTGGTCACCGCCGCCCATGGAGATCTGCAACACCAGAGGTGCTGCCAATGCGTTGCCAGCCTAGGGGGGATGGGGAATGGGGATGGGATGGGGATGAGGGAATAGGCCTCCGGATCTCATCATTCACCATACGAAACGCTATAACAAGCTATTACTTTACGCCGATATTCTGTGAGAGTGTGGTACTTACTACCCCAGTCGAGCCCATTCGAACAGTAATCATCTAGTGAGGATTACTGTTTGGCTCTACCACTACAGAACCACTACACTATATGTATAGAGTAGTGCTTATTATTAGTGAAATTATTCGTCTAGGTAATTTATTAAATTGTAAACAAAGCCACGTGACTGCTAGTCAGCCAATCAAGACATATCATACCATAGATAAAAACGATTGACTGGATACGCCTGATTAGCAGAGCCGCGTGGGTTTGTTTACATTTAGTACTATTATCTATTCTGTGATTAAAGGCCCGGGCACACCAAACGCGGTTGCGGCGCGTATGCGGCGCGAACGCGGGTCCGCGCCGTTGTCGAACGGCGCGGGCGGATTTACCATGGCACACCAAAGTAGCCGCGGGACCGCGGCGGTTCCGCGCCGCCGCGGTGTGGCATGGTATATCCGCCCGCGCCGTTCGACAACGGCGCGGACCCGCGTTCGCGCCGCAAACGCGCCGCAATCGCGTTTTGTTTGCCCCGGGCTTTAGTTACCTAGCAGCCGAAAGACGTCCACTACTAATACTCAATACTCAGGGGACAATCTTTACGCAAATCGATCTAGTCCCAAAGTAAGCTCTAAAGGCTTGCGTTATGGGTACTGGACGAAGATATAAATACTCATATAGATAAATAAATACTTAAATACATAGGGAACATCCAAGACTCAGGGACAAACATTCGTGCTCATCACTCAAATATTTGCCCTTACTTATCGAACCCGGGACGCTAGCTTCGGAGGCAGGGTCAGTACCAACTAGGCTAACCGCGTCGTTGTCTACTGGACAAAGGCCTCCCCCAATGATCTAGCATCCAGCGGAGTCCCGCAATTTTCACCAGAGCCCTTACCACGAGTTTGCGCAAACCGTTCTCGCTATCGAAATCGGAAATGCAGCTTGTTGCCGATACAAGTAAAAGGGACCGAGCGATAGATGTAGATATAATGGTACAGGTCATCAGTCCACCGTGTGGGTGATCTGCCTACGCTGCGCCTTCCAACGTGGTTGCCACTCAACTCTTCGGCTCCATCGGCCATCTGTTCTACGAGCAATGTGCCCCGCCCACTGCCACTTAAGTTTAGCTATTCTTTGGGCTATATCCGTTACTCTAGATCTTTTTGCTTTCCTCATTTCAAAGTCAAAGTCAAATATTTATTGCACTTCATGTTGTGTATAAAATTTCTAATTCGATCTCGCAATAAAATATGTAGGTGACAGCAATTAACAAAAACGTCACATTAAAACAACATAAATGATATTGTTAATGAATGCCTTACTAGTTACTAGCTTATATTTACTTAAGAGGAGTGTGAACCTACGGCTTTTCATACAATAGGCGATAACGATGTCCACCCCTTAACCCCTCGTATGCGGGAGCCAAAAAAAAACTGGCATTCGCGTCTCATTGGATTCATGGAGTACCAAAAATATTATGGTAAAAAAAATATATGCAAAAAGTGTATGTAAGAAAAAGCACGGATCCGTATCTTAAGCATCCGATGGGTTAAATGTTAACCGATTTTGACCAATTTTTGATAGGTTGTCAGTCAAAACAAAATCTATTTTAGTTTTATTGTGGTTTCAGTATTCTCAGACAAAACAAATTTCGGCATTATTTGATTTTCTTGGTCTTTAATATATATTGAAAACCTAGATTTTGTTCTGACTACCTATCAAAAATTTGTCAGAATCTGTTAACATTTAAGGAGTGGAAATCGTTATCGCCTTTTGTATGAAAAGGGTGATTTTTGCCGTTGGTTCACAGTTTTCTTAAAAGGTTTTTCAAAATTATTTACATTATTTATAATGCTCAAAAAACTCAGTATAAGCACAAACAACTTCATATTTGCGTTTACTATATCGTACAAATAACTTAAAGGTATAATAAAGATCACATAAAATTATATTAACACGTCTATTCATATCATGTGTATATCTAACAAACATGAAATCTGTATATTAGTCGAATAAACAAAAATACCAATATTTGTTTACTTTTAAAAGTGTTTTCCCAAACGTCACTTTACTCATGTTATTATCAATATAAATATTTGCAAAATGCGATAAATCCTTATCACATATGTACAATTAGATTAGGTTATGGTTAATGCTGGCTTCTGGAAATAATGTCAATATAATTCCATGTTGTTTAGCTTTCCTCTGCTGCATCCTCCTCTGCTGCATTGGGAGTGAATAAATACTATAGAATGCGTGCAGATGCTTATCATCCTGGCATGTCGTAAAAGTCGACTAAGGGACGGCTCCTCTCCAACATGGTGGACTATCTGTATGGGCGATGGGCTGATCACCTGTCACCATACAGTTCATCATACCATCTTAGGACTAGTTAATCGAACGTGGCCGCAAGTAGTCTTGTGGCTCTGCCCACCCCATTAGGGATTTCAGGCGTGATGCTATGTATGTATGTTTAGCTATCGTAAATTCCGCTGAAATGTATCTCTCTCTGTCACCCTTCTATCGTGCCTGATTCGAGAGAAAGGGATAAAACTAACATAACCCATAACTTTGTGTTTTCAAATAAAGTAGTACCTATACGAGGAGTGGACCACGCGTTGACTAGCTACTCGTAGTATTTGAAAATCTACTTTAAGTAACACATTATAAAGTTCAAATTTCAACGCTTTACTTTAATTTGAGTATGGTTCGAGTTAATGTTAACGTTAACAAACAAAAATATACCCACACGATTCATTTGTATTAAAAAATCATATTGTAACGCGTGATGAATTCGCATGAAATCGTATAATAGCGTTAAATGCATAGGCACGATCAAGTTTCCTGAAACGTGAATGTTATCGTAAGATACACATTCTTAGCCTTAAGGACATTAAAACTGTGACACCACAAATGTAAACTAAATCCTTTGTTCAACATTTGCACGTAAGAGTATATCGTTTCAAAGTTTTAACACATGAACGTAACTTACACTTTGAGTGGCATTTTATAAATTTGGCCATAACAGACCTGATGACTGAAAAATTCTAATTAGTCCGTCATTTACATTATCAAAAAATATTGAACACATATTTTTTCTTTTGTCAATTAAACAAAAGATGACAAAGATATAGTGCGTTGCAGTTCTGCGTGAAGTCACGCCTAGGTACACTTTTTACCTAGAAGTGACGTCATGAGCCCCCCACTCCCGAACTCTGATGCGCGTTATCTTTGTCAATTTTGATTGATTTGATAAAGCAATACGTGTTCAATATTTTTTGATAATCTAGCTGACAGACTAATTCTTTTTTTTTACTCAGGTTGCCTGCCCATGGTCTTTGAGAAAAAGTGGCTGTAGTCCTAGTTTGTCTACGGAATCTAAAATGATCAAAATCTTTTTGTATGCAAAGTATTTGGTAGTCGATCCTCTTAACGGGACCTTCAAAGAAATCATACCAATTCTTCACTAAGGAACGTGTTCATCGTTTCTTAACTGGCTCTGAGTACGAATGGAGTGTGCATGCGATGTAGGTGTAGGTCCCATCCGCGTCCGAGCGCAGTGGCATCGCGCGCTAACAAACACTTCCTATAATCAACATCCATCATCATCAGGATGACACGGTGCATCGTGCAATTTATAGAACTTTGTTAATGGAATTTTTCCTAGGTACTTTAAATAAGACTCAGTTTAAAATAGGTATTATATTTATTGTTTTGCCTCGAAGGCGGTCGCTAGTTAGCGTTCCGCTTGGCGCTAGACTAGTTTGGGACTAGTAGCCGTATCATCTGAGTCGTCGGGTCATAAGTCATTTTTATTTGTCTATCTCGCTCGCACTTACCGGTCGTATGGGGCGGCATAGTGATGCGTAAGGATGATAGAAATGCATATCGATAACGTGGTACGATACATTTCATTACGTTATATAGGTATATTTATAGCAAAACAACAACTTTCGACGACTCAAATGATAGCGTCTACTATAGAAAAATGTATGTTATAGTGTAAGGGATCAATTGATTTAGACCTATGGCCCGTTTTACGAAGCTACCAAGTTACAATTTTACAAGAAGAACCTGGCAACACTGCAAGGCAGATGTATGGGATCTGACGTAGGTGTTGCCAGTTATTGCTTGTAACATTGTAACTTATGTATTTAGCCCTAACAGCTTAAATTAGAACGCTACAACTTGGGTCTTTTCAAGGAGAGAGTGAATAGGCATTATCTAGGTGTGCATGCTCCATCGTCGGCCTCATTCAACATCATCGCTTTCCATCAGGTGAGATAGAGGTCAAAGGCACGTATATCTTAAAAAAAGAAGAGTCCATTAAATAAATAAATCATGGGAAAATCTTTACACAAATCGAATCTAGTCCCAAAGTAAACCCTAAAGGCTTGTGTTATGGGTACTAGACGACGATATACACACTTATATCGATAACCTTTTTCACAGACACTTCTCGAAGGTTTAAACGAAAAAAAGCTGTTGTTAAACTGAACCCGTGGAGTTATTTTCTGCCTTTTGCCCGAGATTTCGTGTGTTAGCCTGTTATTGCCTTGCTTTTCTAAATTGAAAAGTATCCTATCCTAATAGCGTAAAAGCCTAATTACGCAATTAACCATCTTATTCCCGGACAAATTCACAGTTCCCGAACATCTAGCGAAATAACACGCGAAGAAGACGCACGCCAACACCAGTGAAAATAAATTATCACACAAAACAATGCATTTAAGTACAACAACGGAAAAAACACGACGGAGCTGTTTCCCTTGGAAAACTTGCCTGACCTACATAACCTTCGTTGGTATTACGATGCAGTTTGAATTACAATTAGTCTCAGCAAAACTTGAGTCGCTGAGTGCATGTTGGTGAGCGGTTTCCTCTGACGTTTCCATTTATTATGTTAAATTTGCGGTTTTAACACGCTTTTATTAGCTTCACTTGTAATTAAGTGAAGCAATTAATTTGGTACCCGAGCGAGCGCGAAGCCGTCTCCGTTTCAGCTAGGCATCGCATTTCTCAACCAATTCTCGTGAACTTGTGAGCTGATTCGATAATAAATACGGTTTCGATTCAGATTTTCGAAATTTTTCAAAATGGTGGAGATATGCCGTTTAAAAAGCAAAACAAACATAATTTCAGCTATTTCGTAAAATGTTACAAAAGCTATGCAAATATAGACTCGCGAGGTCTACAGCTCACAGAGGCATTAGTACTTAGTAAAAGTTCTGTATCGAGCATTGAATGAATATCGATTCGCTTCGCGTCGCGTTACGCAATTGACCTTGACACGATTTGGGGTCAAGGAACGATGAAGTTCTGGATCACACTAACTTTTACTAGCAAATAAAGCTGCCATTTCGGGGCGCGCGGTGTTTTAAAGTGTGATTGGTGCGCTGTGCCGGAACTAAGGTCTGTTCGGCGAGAGTTGATAAAAAAAGTAAAATGTCAGGGCTTCTTAACTCATTACAAGTAGCGGCCCGCTAATTATTTTTACTGATGATAATAAAAAATTAAAGAGAAACATTATATTTTTTTCATAGAATATTATTATTGAATAGCCTAACTGTATAAACAGAAAGCAACACGCGAACAGAACACCTCAACGTCACACTCGAAGCCAATGACATTATTATATGTAGAAAGACACAAGACACGTCATATCCATACTCAACGCGTTTTAAACATGTGTCATAGATATTTTCTTCTTTTTCGTTTCTTTGGCCGAAGCCAGTGCAGATTATTGAATTTATATGACATTGACGCATATAAGACATTGACGCATGTGTATATGAACAAAACAAATATATTTCTTTCGCCGCCGTCCGCTCGGCGTGAAACCGCAGTTGACAACATCTGCGTCCCTCGTACCACGAAACTCGGTGCGCGCGGCGATAAGCGACGCCCGTCATACAGTTTACGATAGTTAAGCGATAGTCGCTATTTCGAAACGATATCATAATATTTACCAACTCTCGGCGAACAGACCTTAGTATAAGTAATATAAACAGATGTCCACAAGGTGAGGGGTCAGATAGCTGGCTCGCCCTTGACCTATCTTGTAGGGCAAGCTGTCTGCTTTTATCGACTGGAGCAGCTGTATATATTAATTACGTGGGGGTTTTTGGGGCATACAGTCATACACCCTCGGTGGGGTGTTAGGCCTCCCCCCAAACCAATATAATATCACTTTACTAGTTTCACTTGTAACTAACAATGTAATACAATTTTAGAAGTCAATTTAAACCTACTTGCAATTCAGATGACAATACAATAATTTGGTACCACCGAGCTGATCTGAACCATGGAGGCAGGAGGTGGATAGTGGAACTCTTCAATGAGTACTAGTAAACCCCTCGAGTTTGGGCTCATTTGTATCATGCATGCCTTACCTTGGTGATGAGGGTCTTTTATACTAGTTAGTGCGTTACTGACAAAAGCGTGTTTTTTAAGTTTTTGTTAACTATAATTATTATTTTTAACAGACTTAAAAAAGTAAAGATAGTAAATGCATATCTTACAAATTATTAATAATAAGAAAATCCGCGCCAAGGGTCCCGTACTTACCTATGAAAAACAAACAGTACCTTGTAGGTACGGAACCCTAAAAAAGGCCGCAAATTGACAAAGATAATATTCATTTACTTATATGTAATAAGACTAGCTAGGCTAGCTTTTGTAGTGGTAGAGCCAAACAGTAATCCTCACTAGATGATAACTGTTCGAATGGGCCGGCTCGACCGGGGCAGTACCACACTCTCACAGAATATCGGCGTAAAGTAATAGCTTGCTATTGCATTTCGTACGGTGAGTGACGAGATCTGGAAGCCTATTTCCTCGTCCCCATCCCATCCCCAATCTCCATCCTCCCTAGAGTGGCAACGCATGGGCAGCACCTCTGGTTGCAGATGTCCATGGGCGGCGCTGACCACTTTCCATCAGGCCGTCTGCCGGTTTCTCAGTCAATTGACATAAAAATAATAATAACGGTGTAAGCAGTTACGTAATTGTACAGCTCCATTCACGAAAATTATCTATATATATATATAAAAATGAATTGCTGTTCGTTAGTCTCACTAAAACTCGAGAACGGCTGAACGGATTTATCTTATCTCAGTCTTGAAATGTTCGTGGAGGTCTAGGGAAGGTTTAAAAGTACATAGGTTACTTAAATTATTATTCTTCGCAGACGAAGTCGCGGGCACCAGCTAGTTAGGTAATATTATTGAATTTTATAAACTATGTAAATCAACATTGCTCTAATCAAATGATAAACTCGCTTCAGGGACAAACTTAACTTTACCGTTGAAGAACTGTTGTCCGCTACATCGACATAGGTAGCGGACAGTTTATCAACGGCAAATAAGTACGGAAGTACCATTTTGGTTTTTATTGCCTTGCGAATTGCAAAATATGCCGTTTTTTCGTGATATTACTACAAATTTACGGTATTCGATTTTTTTTTTCCTTTACATGTGCCATAAGACCTTGCTTCTTGCCAAATTTCATGATTCTAGGTCAACGGGAAGTACCCTATAGGTTATGATTGCAAAATATACGGTATAAACGGCCGTATCTTTTGATTGCATTGACTTTGAAGTTTGATTTTTTCACGATATTAATTTCAACTTGATACCTCCACGTGTTCCCTAGAAAAAGGGTCTTGACTGACAGAAAGACAGACAGACGGACTACAAAGTGATGCTACAAGTGTTCCTTTTTTTATTTTTGAGGTACGGAACCCTAAAACACGACTGCGTAACCTCAAAAAGAAAGAAACAAGAAATCAATTCTGCCGTGCTCGTGGGGTCGATATGGGGTTGTGTCCAGCAGTGGAACGTAAAGCTGATGAAGATGCAGATTTCATTACTTGACTTTTAAATGTCAGTCTAAATTCAAAATATAATCGGCTTGATGATGATATTATGACTTTTACAATAGAATCGACAAAAGTTTTTGGTGAGTCAGTGCGTGAATGGGGAAGTTGCATGAAGATCAAAATGAGGTTTAAGTAAATGATATATTATGAAAGTAAATGTAAATAAAAACATCCTACTCGTATTACAGAAAAAAGTAGATAATTTTGACTATTCATTTTTATTTGATTAAGGGTCAAAATTAGTGTTTGTATGTATGTATGTATGTATGTTCCTTTGTGGCGCTCTAGAGATCAAACGCGTGTGCCGATTTTGATGTTTCTTACGTCAATCGATTTGACTTAATCTTGTTGAACTTCCTCATCAAATGTATGTCATGTTTTATTTTTACGATGTTGATCTGAAAACAGTATTTTCGGAAATAATCGCAGGTTTCGTTTTAAAAGCCATACATTTTGTAGTCTAACGACAGCTATGACGTCATAGCTGTTGTCCATGTCCTTTGGAGTGTTTTTGCGAGTGGTACGAACAATGACTTTTCAAAGATTAATAACTCCTAAAATAATCAACATAAAAATGTTTTACGTACACAGATCGGTTTCTATTACGCAGCACTTTCCAATACAAGATTAAAAAAAATATGCATCTTCCCTATTGTGTACGGGATCTTTGTTATGGTTTGAGCCAATGTTCGCGTTTGCTTTTCGATCGGTTGCCAATATTCGGCTTTGGACTTTGGACGTGTGCAAATTAGCGGAATTGCTCGTCTAGACATTAAATTTAGGAAGGTTAGGCTTATTTTTATTCGTGGGTGTTTCTACAAGCGCTCCGACCGGCCTCCTGTCATGCTGTCACAATAATCTTCGATGTTTTGATGAAACTACGCAATGTTTGGGGTATAATCTCCACTTTTGAATACTAATTGTGACGCATTTCTTTCTTATTTGGACTGTCAGCGGTTAAAACGCCTGGAGAAACGCCTTTGTCCGTGGGGGGTTCAGAGATCAAAACGGTTTGAGATATAGGCTAAGTTCAGATGAACGCGCGTCGACGCGCGGTTGGCTTAGCGCGCGGTTTAAGACTAACAAATCAATGTTGTTGTGTACATGACCGCGCGTCAACGCGCGTTCGGGGTGTCATAATACGGAAAACTAATTCGGAAATCGAATCACGAAAACGAATGTATGTGACGGGCCTAACTATAACCGAATTCCACACGAACGAAGTTGCGGGCAGAAGCTGGTGTTATAAATGCGGAAGTCGGTGTGTGAGTATGTTTGTTACTCCTTCACGCTTCAACGGCTGCATATACCGAGATAGCTTATACCGTGGATCAACACACAGGATATTAAACCCAATCCCACGCCAATAAAGTTTTTAAATAACGTGAAGTCACGGACTGTTGTAATTTCTTTTTCCCTCCTCTAAAAGAAAGAAAGAGGAAAGAAAACAAAATGGTGGTGTGTTCTCGCGGCTGTGAATGGGACACTGGCTCAGCATAATGCTGAGGTGTAAGACACCTGCAGCGCTGATGTTCAGCCAGCACCGTCTGTGACTCACGGAGCGTTTTACAATCATACTACATAATAATAAATATATGTTTACAAATACTTAGATGAATTGGTCATACATATATTTCTAATTATTTTGATAGTGTGTAAAAGACCTATATACAAATTTATTTTGCTAGAGTATTGGTTGTTTTTAGTCTGTTTTATGTCCCAAAGGAAATGTATTTACATAATTTACTAAATGTTTTTTTTTCTCGTGTTATCTGTCTGTGTCGAATGTGTACCTATGTTTGAATAAATTCTTATGATAATAGGCCAGTTTCCTAAAAAAATCTTTTTAGTCCGTCATTTACATTATCAAACACTTTTGAAAACGTATTTTTTCTTTTGTCAATTAAACAAAAAATGACGAAGATATAGTGCGTTGAAGTTCCGCGTGACGTCACGACTTTGCACATTTTTTACCATTAAGTGACGTCATGAGCCCCCACTCCTGAACTTTGATGCGCGTTATCTTTGTCAATTTTGATTGATTTGATAAATCAAAAAATACGTGTTCAATATTTTATGATAATCTAACTGACGGACTAATTAGATATATTTTTTTATCCAGGATTCCTTATTGAGATACATATAAATCATGAAAGCAGAGGATAAACAAAATTAACATAACTTGTTATTGCAAGTACACTGCGACCGGTCACCTTGACTTGTAAAAATATGTCATTAACACATAACAATGGCTTATGTCCGATGTTTTCATAACAATGATTATCACCTTTTTTTATTCAATAGTTTGTGTTTATCAAGTACTTAGTTTAGCACGATCCCGTACGAGATTCAAAATCGTATGGCCGAATTCAGAAACGCCGCTTAAGAGGACTACAAATCAGAGAGGACGTCAAATTGATATTTAATTAAAGTGACATTTCAGTGACGTTTTTGTATAGGTAACAACTGACAACTAGTTGAGGGACATTTAACTATTTAATCTGTAGTCAAATGAAGTGAAACGAAGTGTGAAGCTACGGCTTTTTATACAAATGGGGAAAACGATTCCCACCCATTAGATTTTAACCGAGTTTGATCAATTTGTGATAGATTTGTCAGTCAGAACGAAATCTAGGTCTATACGTTTTTTGAATTTTGATTAAATATCAACGAAGTCAAATAATTAGTTTTGTATGATAATACTAAAACAACAATAAAACTGAATGTATTGATTATAGTGAAAATAAACAATACATATAGACCTAGATTTTGTTCTGACTGACAACCTATCCAAAATTGGTCAACTTCAGTTATCATTTAAGGGGTGGAAATCTTTATTGCCTTTTGTATAAAAAACCATAGGTTCACACTCCTCTTAAGCATTTGACTAGAGATTAAATAGTTAAATGTAGTTGTCATCCTATACAAAAACGTCACTGAAACGTCACTTTAATTAAAGATCAATTTGAGTTTCTGAATTTGGCCATTAGAGATTAACTTCCAAGTCTCCCATGACCGTTCCCAATATTCGAGACATGTGTGTGTAGTTCACGAATGACTGATGCAAATGAACAACTTCAGTTGGTTTCACTCTTTCAATCTGCAGTTCAGTTGCGCTCCGTATGCTTCAATATATCTTTTAGTTTGCGTCGTTCACGTGTTTGCGTCATGTTATCCTTTCTGTTCGACTAGTGCATTTAATTTATACATACATATTTAAATATCCATTTTACGTCTAAAGGCGCAAATTGCCTCGATTACACATTTTTGTATCTGCAGTTATTGTTATAATCAATTGTATGCTGAGTTTAATGGACTGTTTAGGTAGATATTATATCAATTCACTCATTAGTTCATTGAACACATACCTACATAGCATCACGCCCGAAATCCCTAATGGGGTGGGCAGAGCCACAAGAATACTCGTGGCCACGTTCGAATAATTAGTCCTAAGATGGTATGATGAACCGTATGGTGACAGGTGATCAGCCCATCGCCCATACAGATAGTCCACCATGTTGGAGAGGACCTGTCCCTTAGTCGACTTTTACGACATGCCAGGATGATAAGCATCTGCACGCATTCTATGCTATTTCTTCACTCCCAGTGCAGCAGAGGAGTAATAGTAGTAATACAGTTCAGAGTGATCAAAAGAAGCGTTATCTATCTTTTATTTTGAGTGACACATTTTGCGCATGTGTACAATATTCAATCCGCGGATAGATTTGGTTACCACAGGTTAAAATTTCACATATGCCGCATCAAAAATATGTAACATTTTAACCGGTAGTAAACAATTCTATCTACGGATTGAACCCGTCCGTCTGTCACAGGGTAAAAAAGTCGTGTAAAAATGTTGAGATTTGGTACAGAGTTAGGCAAACTCAAACACAGGCGTATGGCGTTAATAAGCGAATTCTGATTTTGAGGGTTAGTTTCAATTAATTAACGAGGGCAAACTACAAAATGATAAAAAAAAACTTTGAATTATCACGGAAAAAAGAGAAAAACATTTATTTAACATGAAAAATAACTAGGTGTAAAGTTTGGTTTTTATTTATTTAATAATTTAAAAATATTGATTTTTCAGTGTTTTCATACAAAACTCATTTTTGACATAATCTCCCTTTCCATTATGAAAATACGGACCTATAAACCTAGACTTTGACCTACTTCTCTTTGTCGTTTCTTCGGCTGAAGCCAATGCAGATTATAATTTTAACTTCTTCTCTTCCTCGTGTATTTTTGTTTTAAAATGGCGATTTTACATTGTTTACATATGGTAATGATGCTTAGCTTGGCGATCGGTTGCCAATATTCGACTTCGGACTTTTGATGTGTAATAATTTGACATGCGCAATTTATAATGAATTTTTATTCCGAGAAATAGACTAATCAAATCTACGTCTTGAGTTGCATTTAGACTGATAAACTATCATCAGTCTATAAGCAACTTAATACTTAATTTCAGACAATTTTCTGAAGCTAGAACGTTAATATCTTTTAGCTAGCGACGCGTTTGAGACCCTTTTCCAATTCGTTGGCGTAGAAAATAGAACAGGCTCATTGAAAGTGCTGAAGCATTAAGCTGCGTGGGAGTCTCATTTAAAATCGATTTAAAATAAGTACTAGAGTCTTGGCTTTGATATTATCATTGTAATCCTATTCTACTAATATTATAAATTAGATTCTTTCCGCGACTTCGCGTGGCGTTCGGTTATACTTTATACGGTTAACTTTTGAATACACTAACACCATAGCTGGGCACCGTTAATCAAATATTTAACTTCGTTAATCGCTAATCCGTTACTAAAAAAGTTAACTTCGCTAAACGTTAGCTATTTAGCTTTAATACTGATTTTATTTTTGTTTCAGGTTTAAATGCGTGTGAAAAGAAATCCTACATATTCCTCAGGAAGGAACTACCAGTAAGGTAAGTCATTATGTTGTGAATCAGTAAATTAAGACGCTGAGAAGACCTAAATCGGCTTTACTTAAACAGTTTTTTAACAAAAACTATTTGATTTGGCAAAGCGAAAAAGAAAAATGATCATATTCTTTATATTATTGAAAACCTAGCTATTTCAAAAATAAGATTTGATGAAGTCGATACGATAAAAAAATCGTGACGATACGTCTGAAATCCTCTTTAAACAGTTCTATCTCTTAATTTTGTTAACTTATGGGTCTATAATTAATAACACTATTACATCACGCCAATACTAAAAACTTGACTAATTAATATTATACGTGTAGTGTGTTTACTTATATAATGCATCAGTTTTTGATTTTCCCCATACAAATAACCGCACAGTGCTTCTCGTTCACTCCGGTGCAAACAGACAGAGACCGATCACTCAAGGTCATTGGCACTTGTCAGCGTCTTAACCCTTCCACCGCCGGATACGAAGGACGTTTAATAACACCTCTGTAGCATGATGCCCGCGAAGTGTAAAGGGGAGAAGTGTACCCAGCGACCCCAGTAAGGTTGAGACGAGGACAACTTATCTCCATCTTATCTCTCAGTGCATCTTTTTCTTCGATACTAGCATGAGAGAGACGCACTGAGGGCTAAGACGGGTATAACTTATCCTTGTATTGACCTAGCTAGGCTTGCTTGTTTTTCACAAGCTTTCTATTAACTTGCAATGTTTGTATGTGATTATGTATGTTCGGGTCAAATCTTGCAAGCTGAATTAGAACCACTTCCTCTTATCCTACGGAGCTGAATTTTTACATGTTGGTTCAGTTCCGATGACAACGCATTTTTATGGTAAGCATGACCTGAATCGACATCTAGGGTTAACTCCAGATGAAGGAACTCTTCAACGGTCAACAGCACAGACACGAAATTTTTTGTACGCATTTTATTGCAATATTAAAGTACAATGGGCAAAAAAGATGCTATTTAAGAAAGAATCTTATTTATTTTATTTATTATATGGAAACTATATCTCGTGCTATTCATATATAATTACACGAGATAAGAAACACCATCGGAAGGCGATGTTAATGCGAGATTACACCAAGGTCGAGTAACCACGCTATATAAATAGCTGTTATGTAATATTAATCATCTTGTCCTATTATCTGTACCTACTTATATGATAAATGCATAATCTATAATTTATAAAATTAAAAAACCGACTTCAAATAGCCTTTGAAAAGTACCTAAGTTTTTTGTTTACATTTTATTTATTATCCTGTGATTTAACGACACACATTTACTACATAAGTAACAATAGCATAATGCCAATTGCTCATCAACATTTACAGACTGTTGCTATCCACAGTGCAAAGATGTCAATCGTTGAGGAGTTCTCCTGGTTCTTTAATTTTACTACATGAATTTTCATGGACATAAGTTGCTTCAGAACTTTATACAGCAATTTAATCGCCAACCGTGAAATACTCAACATTTAGGAGTTCCGGTGATCATCTATGGTCTCCATCAACAATTCCACTTCACCAAATAATGCTTTTGGAACGTAACTGCTTGAGTTATTACAGAAAATACTAAAATTGCTCTATGCTTGCCTATAATATTTGAAGAGTTCCATCGATTCCTCATAGATCCTCTGATCATAAATCAATTTTGACGACAACGGGACCAGTTTGGGGAGGTATACCCTACCGATTACAAAAAGAATTTTCAAAATCGGTATATAAATGACGGAGTTCTGAAGTAACAAACATAAAAAAAAATACAGCCGAATTGAGAACCTCCTCCTTTTTTTTTGAAATCAATTAAAAAGTAACTGTCAGTTGCTGTTGAAAGCCCGCAAAACTAAAAACTACCGCACCCTTGTTCGGCACTTAAATAGGTTCTTTAATTAGCAGCTTTTATCCCTCAGAGCGGAAAGTAGGAGCCCTTGCCGCGTCGACCCCATCACGGCTAGGGGTGGATTTGATACGGTGGCACGAAAAACTTATCTATACATACATATGAAACAGTACCGTGACTCGCTTATAGACAACGCACAGCCTAAACGGGTGATCGTAGAGGTTTGAAATTTAGAGGAGATATTCCACGAGCACCCTAGAGGTGCACTAGGGAGGGATTTCTATCCCTAAAGGGGTCAAAAGGGGTGATAAAGTTTGTATGGAAAATACCGCGGGCGAAGCTGTGGCGGGTCCTCTAGTAGATCTGTAAGAATTAAATTCTGTAGATGATAAAATTATCTCAATCGGTGTCTTTTGATATTGATGCTTAACATTTTTATACGAACCTCCCGCGAAATTTTGCCGCCTAATCGGTCTAGGGAAATCCGCCCTTGCCCGCGGCTCAAAGTTGCTTTGCAACGTGCAAGGAATGAGTAGGGTTAAATAATTATTTTACTTACGATATGTTACGTCTGCGAAATTAAATTATGAAATGTTTTCTAGGGTTCTAGCTTAATCACCCCTGCGTTACCAGCCTCTGAGCGCCCTTCAAAAGACCACTGCGCAGCGTTACTAATAAATAAACTAGTGGCTCCTTGAGCTGTAGACCTCGCGACATAAGACATCAAAAAACTGAATCTAAAATAAAAACCCTTAGGAAAGTAAGAAATAATGATTGGCCGTGCGACAAACTTAACTTTACCGTTGAAAAACTGATATCTCCATACATCGACATATGTAGAGTCAGTTTACCAACACCGCCAGTAAGTTTGTAATTGCAAAAACCTCCATATCTCCGCCATTTTATAATATTTCGAAAAATTGAATCGACAAAAAAAAAATACACAATTACCGAACCTCCTCACAAAATTTCACGAGAATCGGTTGAGAACTGCGAGCTGTAGACGAGAACAAATGGACATCCGCTGGACATACGAAAGCATATTTGCCCAAGCTGAAACGGAGACGCTTCGCTCGCTCGGTCAATTAAAAACACGAATTTATGAACCACAATAAGTAGTTATTAAATTTGATAATGAAGTCTGTGTCGTGAGAAAATAGCATTTAATAAAGAAATGTACTCTAAAATATACTGGAGACGTTTTTATAGGTACTAAAAAGTTGAATGGCCCAAGAATAGTTTTTTGCATGGAAAGTATTTGGTATATTTGGGGTCGCTATTTATTTGGAGAGCCAGAAAGCGTCCAAAGGCTCGTCTGGCTGCTCATAGAGGTGTGCTGGTTCCAACACTTGGGTATGACAGAAGAAACATGAAAGTAGAATCAATGCAGTGGAGATGCGAGCTTTGAGAAGTATGTGTGGTGTTTCTATGAGCGACAGGATAAGGAATAGCGTGATAAGGGAACGATGTGGTGTGGAAGAAGATGTAGTCGTGAGAATTGGGAAAGGTATGCTTAGACGGTGTGAACATGTGGAGAGGATGAACGAAATAAGACGAACGAATCAGATTTATAAGGCGAGTGTGCATGGTAGGGTCAGAAAGGTAAGACCTCGGGGAACGTAGGTACCAAAACCAGATCGAGGACGTTCTTAAGAAAGGCCAGGTCAAGAGTACCCTAAACCGGCGAGCATGCATGAAGAACTTAATGAGAGTAGACGAAGCGAAAGGTGTGTCAGGATCGTAGCAGGTGGAAATCCGTGGTCTCTGCCTACCCCTTTGGGGAACAGGCGTGATAAATGTATGCATGTGTAAGTATTTGGAAGTTGAGTACATCCTCTTGCCATGACTGCATAACACGGTACGTAATTGTACTCATTTAAAACGATTTAAAGTAATAATTGAAATATCCTCCAACGGCCATTTTTTAATCGTCAATGATTGCAGTAAAATTTGCATCCTTGTTAAACATAATTGATGTGAAAAGGGTCAGAAAAATTAGTTTTTATCGAAGAAATTTTATTTAATTAAGCTTTTTCCCGTCGACCGCCATAATAATATCCACCTTAAAGTCATCCATTTTTATAATATACTCCGTATGCGTAGATAATTGTCTTAATGTAAACAAACTAACTCACGTGACTTAGCTAACCGGCCAATCGAGTCATATCACAGATGCAAAAGATCGATTTGATTGGCTGGTTAGCGGTTTCTCGTGGGTTAGTTTGCTTACATCTAATTAATTACATTCAGTTTTTAGAAGTATCAACTCCCAAATACATTGCGTACAAATTGAGAAAACGTTTAAACACTTTTTTTAAATGATTTTGACCATTTTTTACTCCAGACGCAAACAGTGTTATAAGTTTAATGTGTGTATTAGTGTGTATCTGTGGCATCGTATCTCCCAAACGGATGAACCGCTTTCGATTTAGATTTTAGTTTAAAAACGTTGCAATAATCAATTTTTGTATGCAACTTTATTGCTCTAGAGCAAATAAGTGCTGATTTGTGCTGAGTACTTAATGACATAATGATGAAAGTCCTAAATCTACGCGTACAAAGTCGCAGCCAATAGCTAGTCGTATAATAAAATTGACAAAATCGATTAACATGTAAAGGGGGTTAAAAAAGATTACCGTTAGTATGAAAAAAATAGATATTTTGCTGTTGCTATATGTTATCCGACTATATTGTTCTTTTACAACACTCAACCTTTAGTACTCAACCTGTTCTCTCTCTCTAACTTCCAGACTGGCGAACATAATGAAAGAGATAGCGCTACTCCCTGAGAACCTCCTACGGATGCCGTCAGTGGGTCTAGTGAACCAGTGGTACGAGCGCTCTTTCGAGGAGATCATCCGCTTCGAGAAGATGGACCCTGAACAGGAGGTGCTGAGCGAGTGAGTACTGTCTCGTTTCTTCATACAGGCAAAACATGAGAAAAGGGAGATGGCATTAGATGTGTTGCAGTAACTGAGAAAATTACACTCTAGCATTTTAATTGTTTGAATATGTAAAATTCCGACGATATAATTATGTCTCATAGCTATAGGCAATAGTAATAATTAGTAATATTAATTATTATTAGCAATTGCATTTTTGTATAATTATTCGTCTAACAGTCGTATCTAACACGAATAATGTATGAATGTAAAGTGAATCCAACTAGTGAATTACTTGTCTTATTTGGTAAACAAGTTTCTAACCTCAAAATTGCACCTTTTTTGGCTAAAACAGCAATTTCTTCGTAAATTAAGCAACCAGAGATAATATTATAGACATCACTTTGTCAAATTTTCACACGTTATTCTACGAGGTCAATTTGAACACCGATATCTCGTTTTGCAATCTCTGTTTTTAGATTTAAACCTAAACCTTTGTTTTATTGCTGTGGCGTCAGGTAGGCAGCATGAAAGTTGCAAGCTTTCGCAGCTTGCAACTTTCATATGCATTAAGTACAGACAGACACTTAAATTATTTTCATTTGTTTAGATTCTGCGAGCGCCTAGTGCACATCCGGAACCGGCACGCGGACGTGGTGCAGACCATGGCGCAGGGCGTGCTGGAGCTGAAGGAGTCGCACGAGGTGGACTGCTCCATGGAGCACCCCATCCAGTACTTCCTGGACCGGTTCTACATGAGCCGCATCTCCATCCGCATGCTGATCAACCAGCACAGTGAGAACAGCTATAAATCTTACTAATATTACAATAGAACATGCATGGAAATCGAAATGAGGTTTAAATGCTTTTTAGCTTTGTTTTTTTATTATGAAAATTAATTTATATTTAAGAATATATAACTATTATACAGCAGGTCAACAGTTTTGGAGAGAATTGTATAATCTAATAAGGAATGAATATATGGAATGAAGTGCTTTGATAAGGGCATTCCAGGTTTTACGATGTGCCTGACATACTTATTACCTAACTTGTAACCGTGGAAGAAGAAAACTAGGATGTCAAACGCCACGTTACAGTAGCTTGAATAACAAAGTTATTAAAATTAGTGTCGATTCAGAAACGTGACAGAAAATGACAATGGGGAAGTAGCATGGAAATCAAAATGAGGTTTAAATGATATATTATGAAAGTAAAGGTAAACAAAAGCATATTACAGAAAAAAGCAGATCATTTGGTCTATTCATTTTTATTTGATTAAGGGTCAAAATTAGTGAAAAAATATATATTGTTGTATAGTTCTGATTTTTGTTTTATGGACATCCTCATCAAATTTATGACATGTTTTATTTCTACGATGAATGGTCTAAAAACAGTATTTTCGGAAATAATTGCAGGTTTCGTTTAAACGCCATACACAGTTTTGTACAGTCTAACGACAGCTGTGACGTCATAGCTGTTGTCGATTTTGTATGGAGTGTTTTTACCGGTGGTACGAACAATGACTTTTCAAAGCTTCATAACTCACAAAATAAACAAAATAATAATGTGTTGCGTACACAGATCGGTTTCTATTACTCAGCACTTTACAATACAAGATGAAAATAAATTGTTAATGTTTTTTCTCCCTCAGCCATCCTGTTCGGCGAGCAACCCGTCGGCGCGAAACAATCCTCAGTGAACGGTATGGGGAACGGCGGCCGCCATATTGGATGCATCGACCCCGCGTGCGATGTCGTCGGCGTCGTGCGGGACGCGTACGAGAACGCGCGCTTCCTCTGCGACCGGTACTACCTGGCGTCGCCCGAGCTCGAGCTGCTGCAGTGTGGCGGTGAGTGGGACACGGACATGTATGTATGTCTTTCTAGGGGGAAAGCATGCTAGCATACGTTCACACAGATGCACACGCATAGACAGACGCACAGACAGACGCAAAGACAGCATAGACAGACGCACAGACAGATGCACAGGCAAATGCACAAACAGATGCACAGACAGATGAACAGACAGCAAATAGACAGCACAGACAGACGCACAGACAGCACAGACAGATGCACAGACAGCACAGACAGACGCACTGACAGCACAGACAGACGCACAGACAGATGCACAGACAGACGCACTAAGTACTTTTTAGTGCAATAAACGTATTCAATGTGGACATCACATGTGTATAAACTGCAATAGCGAATCGGTTTGGCTGGCCTCCCACAAGCGGTAGATGGAAATAAAGATAATGAACGTTACCATCATGTTCCCAGTGCCCAGCGAGTGCCCCATGCCAGTGGTGTACGTGCCGTCCCACTTGTACCACATGCTGTTCGAGCTGTTCAAGAACGCCATGAGGGCCGTCATGGAGCGGCACGAGCACTGCCCGCCGCCCATCACCGTCAACATCGTGCCGGGGAAGGAAGATGTGTCGGTTAAGGTGAGTGTCCTCTCTGTACTAACACATACGGGTCTATATCGGGTGGTCTAAAATTTTTTTGCCAAATTTTTAATCGCAACCAATTTTTTTGCATACCAACGTTTCTTCGAATGATTAAAATGTCGAAAACTGTTTGGTCGAAATTGATTTGCATAAGTCGAAAAGTCGTTTATTATAACATTTGTATGGAATAACGTTATTTTATCTAATGTGTAATAGGTGCAACGTTGTTATTCCGAATATTTAATATTATTTTATTTTATTAATTTTCATTACCTACATATTATAGATGTTATTTCTGGAAAACAAATATTCATATGAAGTTAATGACTCTGAGGTGAAGTCGACGGAGCTCCGCGTGGTGGAGCTCCTACTCCGCCTAGTGGGGGCGCTTTGCGCCTTGACACGACACACACTTATAACTAACTGACAAACAATGTAATATAATATAAGAAGTCAATTATAACCTACTTCTAATTGGCGTAACGATTTGAAACTGCTGTATGCAATTCGGATGATAATGCAATAATTTGGTACCATCGAGCTGATCTGAGCATGGAGCCAGGAGGTGGAACTCTTCAATGACTACTAGTAAACCTCTCGAGTTCGGGCTCGAACACATTACACTTTTTCAAAGCATTTTGCACATCACTGTATTCGTCAAGTCTATGGTTTCGATATAGTCAAAAGGCATAGAATGCTCTGCGTGTCCAATATAACAATGCTTTTAGGGCGCTGTTACGGCTTCCGCGCTTCTGTAGTGCGTCGAATATGTTCGTGGAGGCGCGCACAGACAGCTTCGACGCTGTCTGGCGCAAGAAAACTGCCTCGCTATTAAACAGAGCAAATCATAGCTAGTAGGTTTAATTATCCTCTTAGGGTTGTTTCACACGTACCACAACCACACCACGTCGCAGCGTTAAAATGTGGTCAAGCAGTGGTTACGTGTGAATTGTGTGCGATGTGGTCGTATCACAGACGCGGTCGATAATGACGGCAAAATGTGCTACGTGTGAATTGTACTACTCAGTACTCACTTCCAATATATGCGCCCGACCACGTGTTGTGGTTGTGGTGTGGTTGTGGTACGTGCGAAACAACCCTTATGAGGCAACTCATTCAGAGGACAAAATCACAGCTAGTTATTAAGTACTAACCTGGACTAATATTTACTAACACAATGAAAAGACCTTTCTAAGATTATGATTACCTTGGTGATGAAGGTCTTTTCGATTTTTTTAAAATTAGGTACTGTAGTGCGTTACTGATAAAAGCGTGTTTTTTTTTTAGTTTTTGTGGACTTCCTTACTATTATTATAAATGCGAAAGTAACTCTGTCTGTCTATCTGTCACGCTTTCACGCTAAAACTACTCAACCGATTTAAATGAAATTTGGTACACAGATAGTCTAGAGCCTGAGAAAGGACATAGGCTATAGGGTTGTAAGGGGTTGAAAGGGGGGGATGAAAAGTTGTATGGAAGTATACCTAGTCATTTTTAGAGCTAGAAGCTTGAAACTTATCTTTTAGGCTGTTGATTCGATATAAATAAATATAACATTCAAAGTTTGTGAAAGTTTTACGCTCAAGGGTGTAAAATAACAATAGGGAATAGGGAATAAAGTTTGTATGGAAATATGTAAGGTTTATGTGATGTTTTATAAGTTTGCGACAAGAGACCAAATATAAGAGCTATTCCGATGTAACAATTACGGAGTCATTACAAAATGTGAAACTGAAGTTAACGCGACTAAGAAAGAGCGGGGGGGGGGGGGGGGGAGTCACGTGATTCACTATTATTCACTGCAAATTGATTACAATTCGATGCTTACAGGATTTTTTGTTTATTTCATTAATGTTCTTCGTGAAATACAAAAATGCTACACAGAGACACTATTCTACGCGGACGAAGTCGCGGGAACAGCTAGTGATTAATAAGGGGGTTCGGTTTTTGGACAGATGACAGATCGCGGAGGCGGTATCCCCCGCAGCGTGTCGGAGCTGCTGTTCAAGTACATGTACAGCACGGCCCCGCAACCCTCCAAGTCGGATTCCCACACCGTCCCGCTCGCCGGTAAGTTATATCCCATCACAAACATAAGTTTGAAAAACCGGACAAGGGCGAGTTAAACTCGCGTGGAGAGGGTACCGTTCCGTACATGATTTTGTGAAATTTCCTATGTCACTTTAAATACCATAGACTTCGTATAGGTTTTCCTGTAAACTATAAAGAAATAACTATTTTCTGTATTTCTTTCAAAATTGTAGGGTCAGTAGTTTTGGAAATAAGGGGGATGGTAAATTTTCGCCTATTTTCTTAAATAACTTCCAAACTATTTATCGTAAAATTCCAAAAAAAAATATATTTAAAATTCTCACAATAATCTCTTTAATTTGATGTGTCACATCATATAGTTTGAAGAACTTTTTTTTAATTTTCTAATTTACTCCCCATAATGGCCATGTTTAAAATTCATTTATTTACGTCACGCGTCCGTGTTGCGGTCACCGACTTACATATGTATACCAAATTTCAACTCAATCGGTTCACTAGTTTCGGAGAAAATTGGCTGTGACAGACGGACAGACCTAGATTTTTTTCTGACTGACAGCCTATCAAAAATTGGTCAAAATCGGTTAACATTTAAGGGGTGGAAACGGTTATCGCCGTTTGTATGAAAAGGATCATTTTTTTTTGGTTCACAGTCCTCTTAACCCATCGCATCGGATACGTAGGCACGAAGGCTTAGGCTTTTTCTTACATACACTTATTGAATTTTTTTTCGCCATAATTTTTTTGGTACTCCATGAACCCAATGGGACGCCAATGGTGTTTTTTTATCTCACGCATACGAGGGGTTAAGAACGTTAGGCCCTGAAAATTGCATTGCCTAGGGACCCCGAGCGACGGTTAATCGGGCCCCGCGTGCCAATAGGGATATTTCCTGGGTAAAAAAATTGAAATTCTAATTAGTCCGTCAGTTAGATTATCAAAAAATATTGAACACTAATTTTTTGCTTTATCAAATCAATCAAAATTGACAAAGATAACGCGCATCAAAGTTCGGGAGTGGGGGCTCATAACATCACTTAACGGTAAAATGTGTACAAAGTCGTGACGTCACGCGGAACTTCAACGCAATATATCTTCGTCATTTTTTGTTTAATTGACAAAAGAAAAAAACATTTTTTTTTATAATGTAAATGACGGACTTATTAGAATTTTTCAGGAAACTAACGTATTCCTTATGGTATGTGCCAGGTTACGGCTACGGGCTGCCCATATCGCGGCTGTACGCGCGCTACTTCCACGGGGACCTGCTGCTGGTTTCTTGCGAGGGGTACGGCACGGACGCCGTCATATACCTCAAGGTACTTTTGTTGCATAAACAAAAAAACAAAGAAATACACACACACACACACACACACACACACACACACACACACACAGAGAGAGAGAGAGAGACACAATGACAGATCCACACGTAGACGCACAGACAAACGCACGTGCACTCAGCACATCATTTCAAACGCTCTCAATATTTTTTATGTAATTACTCTTACAAATTTTATATAAATATGTACCATATATGTAAATGAATTTGTCCAGTTTGGAACTCTGTCTAATTAGGTGGACGTTGACCACTGTGACAAAGAATTTTAATAAAATAAAATAAAAATAAAACAGTTACTCACCTGCGGCTCGTTACATAAACGCCCCGTCATATTTTAATAACTACTTATGCAAAGTTGCATACAAGATTTATATAAACGACAGTAATATTGTCGTTTATATAAGTCTTGTATGCAATTTAAAAATATATAGCGCAATATATAATATAAAAATATATAGCGCGCATCCACCACGTTAAGCAGGCGGGGCGGGGGCTGCGGCATAGTTAGGTAATAAAACACTCGCCTACGGCTCGTGCCATAAACATCCACTCGTGTTTCAATAACCCTTACGCACACAGGCGCTATCCAACGAGGCCAACGAGCTCCTCCCGATCTTCAACAAGACGTCGACGAAGTTCTACCGGCCTTCGCAGCAGCTCGCGGACTGGTCGGGGTCTCTTCACACAGCGGGCGTCGCGCGCGGCAGCAAGGAGCGTCTCTCCCCGCTCTCGCACGGCGCGTGACTCGACCAAGCACCAGGGCGGCACAGGTAGGCTGTACAACAGTGGCGGAGCGTCAAATATTTCTTAAGAGAAGCCGGAAGATAAAAAGCCATACAAGTAAGAGTCAAACCTTTAGGGTTACATGCTGCAGTTTTCTAGTTTGGTAAAGCCGTTAGGATTCGGTTTGTAGGCAGGCTGCGCTACGTACAATCATACTGTAGTCTGAAGTTTAAGCATAATGATAGGCCTTAAAATACGAGTGTGGGTTTATGAAACGAGCTGAGAGGCGAGTTTCATAATAAGATCGCACGAGTGTTTTAAGGCCAAATTATGTACAGTTGCATACATAACTTTATCTACACGCTATAAATCCTCCATGATGTGTTTAGAAACAATATTTTCTGGCAACGAGTGATTTGTTGCAGTCGTGGCTGCATTTACGATATCCGGCGGAGTTTTCACATCGTTCTCGTAGTCGCTACTTTTCATATTTTCAACTAAAATGTAAATAACAACTTTTAAAAACAGCAAAAAACCAACATGAATGATGAAATGACAACAGGCGGCGGCAATTCGATCCTCCGTCAATACGAATGTTTTTTTTTAAATCATAGACAAACTAATGAAGTCCCTATTCTCATGTTACTCGAGATCAAATGTCGTGCGGTTTATATTAAAAAAACATACTGAATTGATGTTTCGTATCGATAACTGTTTTAATATCTTTGGATACTAGAATAGAGACCCACGTAAGTTTTGACAGCTGTTCCAAATTTAAACTCATAACGTCACAAAAATTGATACTGTAATAACATTACAGTACAGATTTTACCTACTAACACAGCTCATATTCAAATTGGTTGTAATAATGCTGGTAATTTCCTACGGTTCTTGAATACACTATGGAGGTTTTATGATATGGGTGGGTGTAGATAAAAATATACATATAGTGGTCTGCAGTCAGTTCGGAGTAATAAAATCCAGTTCACAGGTGCAAACAGAACCAGCACAGATTACTAATAAGTAAAAAAAAGCTTGTGAATACTACAAGCTTTCGAAGAAAACCATTGTTTGAAATTATTGCAACTGCAGTTTAATAAATTCACCGATAGATGGCATTACAACATCCTCTTGCTTTGTTTTAACTTTAAGCGTAATATCGTCACTATACCATTGAAAATAGAGATCAATTTCCTTACGCAACCAGCTCGAAATATTGTGCGCACGAGTTCTAAATATAATCATTTTTGGTAACGAGATGCTACTATAAAAGCCGAAAAATTTGTTATTAAAATAGTATATTGTTTAAGTAAATAAAAAATAGGAACGAAGAATTTAAATTTAATGGCACGTCGTGCATAATTGAACGACGTTAAACCTTTTGAAGGCCACAGTAGGCTGTAGCCGACAGCATATTTCCGTGCCTCCGACGCCAAAACATGCCGTTTCTACATGCCCACATTTTGTCGGCTACAGCCGTCACTCGGCGTCCGGGGCACGATTACTCGCATTCAGCCGTAGCTTTCAAAAGGTTAACAAACAGCATCCCAACCAAAAAATAAATGCCACTAATAATTAAGTTCTATGCCATTGATATATGCCGTTTAAAATCCTAGTAACTTGTATTATGGATTGCATACTTTTCTCTAAACGTTCAATTGCCGTACCTACAATGACATACAATGTTATTTAGATTTTTTTAATGCGCGGCATCGGCAGCTATTCGTTTATTTGTATACTATACTCCGTTTGCTTAGATATTTAACTAAATGTAAACAAACCCCACGTGACTCGGCTAACCAGCCAATTAAGATACACCGTACAACGTGTAACAAAAACTGTGCACGAACCCAGTGATATACTCATGAAACTAAAACAACTTTCCCCGAGGAATAAGGGTTGAAAAGTAAAAAAAAAAGGCGTCATGCGATCAGCTGATCGACTTACTATGGAAAGATGAAAAAAAAACTTCATTTTTCAACCTACCTTCCTCGGGCAAAGTTGTTCAGTTTCATGAGTATATCACTGGATTTCGGGTTCGTGCACAGTTTTAGTAACACGTTGTAGATGGGCGCCATCTATTTGGCATAATTTTTAATGTCCGAAACTTATTAGGCATAACAAGTTTCGCATATTTTATTTTCGACGAATCTTAAACTTGCCGTAATTTTATTTGGCATAATTCTTTATTAGCCGAATGGTTGTTTTTCCGAATATTATATTAGCATAATATTGACATGGCCGAATTTTATTTTGCATAATGTTGTTTAGCATATATTTAATTTTGCAGAATCTTGATAGCCAAAAATCCTGTCCGAATCTATGTAGTTGCATAACATACAAAAAGCGGGGAAGGGGGGGGGGGGGGTGAAACCCCACATAAGGGGGGCTAGGGGGTCGAAGCCTCCCGCAGTAAAAAACAAACAATCGTAACTCGTCCATTACACCAACCAAACATGTAAGTTTCGGCGTAACTAATGTATGCGTAAGTCATTTTCTGCCTTAGCACTATTCGGAATTCGCAAATTATGCGTAAAAAACATTGGATGAAATTGGATATGCGTGACAGAAATATGCGAAACATAATTATGCGAGATTAATTTCTGCGCATTTACAATTATGCTTATACTGATTATGACATAAAAAATTATGCGTAAACAAGGGGAACCGTTGTAGATACAAAAGATGATTTGTTTGGCTGGTTAGCTGAGTCACGTGGGTTTGTTTACATTTAGTAAACTATCTAAACAAACAGAGTATATATTTAAAAGTTAGGATCAGCGGTGTCTCAGGATATAATTATCCGTGGAAACCTTAAATCAAGTTCACAGGATGACATTTAGCTTTAAGCTTTTTATCTACTTACTGTACAATGTAATCTATGAAAAAAAAGTAACAATTAATTGTAACTTAGATAGTAAAAATAGAGCTTTTTAGGTTAGGCTGTTTGCACCTATGAGAGAGCGAGACGGCTGTTTTCTAGTGTCAATTTATATTGGCTTTTAACTTTAAAAAAGGAGGTTGTTGATTGATATTTTTTCCATATCTTTTGTGTAACTTGACGGTGTATTTGTAAGCGACAATTTTAAATAGAAATGTGTGTGGAATGTTGTATAAAGGTCGACTACTTAATATTTTCTTTAAAAATGGCAAAATTTTCCACACACAGCAGTATCTGTCAGTCTACTATTGATACCACAAAGACATTGCATAAATTAACACTTTCATACCCGGAAATTAAATAAAATATCACCCAGGTGCCACAGAATTATCTATAAGACCCGCTAGGTGAGTTCATGTAGTCATATAATGAGCAACCAAACGCTACACGTCAAAGCGCCCACTAGACGGCTTCACATAACTGTATGCCTGTAGAAGAGTTCTTCGGCGTAGACTGTAGTCTTCTATAGGCGACAGCCCACCTAGCGGGCTGTTCGGCATGTAAGCAAAGTCTCGGAGCGCCCACTAGGCAGGTTCTTGGCAATGAGAATGTTAATTGAGGCATAATCCCTCTATGAAGGGTACGGGTGAAGAGTGTATTTCTTCCATTCCACGCAGAAAACGGTTGAATAATTAAAGCCATTAATCTAAATAGAAAATAAAATGCTACTGTACAACATTCATTGCTATTTTTGAAATTAACCCGTCCGCGACCGGCTGACGACCAGCCATCATAACTTGACCTACTTTCACTTCCGCAAAGTTTTTCGCGATAGGTCCTTTGGCTGACCTAAATTTAGGTCGCCGGTTGAGGACGGGTTAAACAGCACTTCAATAGTGAAATAAAATTTGTTAATTATAATTAGCGCAAATGTTCAAATGAGACGGAACGTTCGTGCACGAATCGATCTGGCATCTTGACAAATCACTATTGCTATGTAAATCATACAAAAATCGACGTCATATTCTATGGAAACTGTTCATAATCGTTAAAGATCGACTTCTGCATTGCTAAAGTATGTTCGCCGAGAGTTGATAAATATTATGATATCGTCTCGAAATAGCGACTGTCGCTTACTGTATGACAGGCGTCGCTTATCGCCGCGCGCACTGAGTTTCGTGATAGGAGGGACACAGCTGTTGTCAAGCGCGGCGCCGCGCCGGGCGCCATATATTGCCATGCCGTTCCGGATACACTTCGAGAGTGTCATTTGGGTGTTCGTGTGTTGTTTTACATGAAGTAATTGAATGTTCCATAATAAACGTCGCCGACTTTGATTCTTTCTCCGACTCTGAGACTTCGTCGTCGTCCGATGATATGCCAGCAGTGGGACATAAATATTCTATTGAAAAAATATAGTTTTTCCCTTTAATATTTTATTATCATCGGCAAAAATAATTAGCGGGCCGCTATTTGTAACGAGTTAAGAAAACTGTTTTTTTTTTTTTATCAACTCTCGGCGAACAGACTTTATATCAGTACAAATGTCACCTCTCAGCGTACCCTTCATATGAACCAACTACTTTAGACTTTATACATTTTACTATAGTCCATATAGCACAAACCCCGCATTTTTCACTGACAACGCTATATTTATCGGTTAGAAATGCTGGTTTTATGACATTTATCAGAACACATAAGATATTGTAATTCAGTGGCGGAGCGTGAGGGTAAGCCGGTGTATCATTTCTATCTTTAAACATTATATTATTACTCATTCAATATTTTATTTGCACAGAAAATTATGTAATATGCAATTTGTATATTAATACAAGAAGTAATTAATAATATTATAATGTGAGAGTTAAGGAAGTATACACCGGCTTACCCTCACGCTCCGCCTCTGTTGTAATTGGTATATCAAAATCGCTCTTAAAACGTAGGTGGTTTCATTTGAATCAAATGTGCATTAAGTGAATTCATCCTTACTTGTCTTATTTCGTAAACAAGTTTCTAACCTCAAAAATGGTGGATTTTGACTTAAACAGCTATTTCTTCGTAAGTTAGCAACTGAAGATAATATTTTAGACATCTCTTGGCAATTTTTCACCTAGGATTGCTTTACGTAGGATAAAATAGCCTTTTCACTCAAAAAAGGTACATTTTGAGGTTATAAACTTGTTTACCAAATAAGACAAGTAAGGATGATTTCACAGAGTGTTTTTACATGGCAGAGGTCGTGAGATCCCATTCGCTTACAACATTAAAATCGTCAAATTGCACTAAAATGTTGAGCTCGAAAATACTCGATGTATTTGCAAAAAAAAATACTCTTCAAGGGCCCAAGTTGTCTTTTTGTTAAATGTGATATTCGGTTAAGGACGATTTTATTTAAATTATAGGAATCGCCAAAAAATGGACTGTTCTTGAGTTGTTTCATAGATTTGGAGTTTTAAAACTGTTTCTCAATTAACCGGTCAAAATAACAGTAACCGAAACCTTAACCGGTATCATTTCGGGTTCGGGGTAAACCTCCGGTTTCCGAGCCTTTGTTGACATAACTGGACCCGCTGCTCAATTACGTAACACCAATTGGTATCGCTTTCGCGAAAAGTAAACCAATCATTGTGCTACGTAATTGAGCTGCCGGTTTTCGGTTAATTGTTTAAAACTATGAAACAATTCAATAGGTAGGATAAAAAATTATAAAAAATTACCCTATTACATAATTAATTGTAGGACGAATATATCAATAAATTGGTAGATAATTAGGTACTATTTGGACAGCGAAATTGGCCTCTATTCGGCATTGCCACGGCGATATGACATACTATTTTGCTATGGTATTAAAGCTCTTATAAACATAGGCAAGGCGTAGAAACGAACCGCGAAATCTCAGATGTGCAACTCTCTCTCTCTTCCTAGCGTTTTTTCTCGTATCTAATTCGGGATACGCTTTGACCATGATCCCAGATTCAGCAGGTCGGGTTATTACAATGGAGCGACTGACTGACCTCCGTAACCCTTGTGACAGGGGAACCAGACCAATTGGATCATGGTTACACATTTAGTTACCCAAATGTGCAGGTTTCCTCACGTTTTCCCTCACCGTAAGAGCATCGGTTACCGCAATTCGCAAGCAGATAATGTATATAAGTTAGAAAGACTCTGGTACATGGCAATCGTTTGGATTCGAACCCGGACCTCGCGATCACGAGTCGACATCCTTAGCCATTAGGCTAGCCACTGACCTACAATATAACTGTGCAATATCACTGGTTGCACAATTATATTGATCGTCAGTAGTCGATATTGACCGTCAATATCATCTACTGACGATCAATATAATTGTGCAACCAGTGATATTGCACAGTTATATTGTAGGTCAGTGGCCAGCCTTAGGCCAACCGAGTGAGTAGAGTCCTGGTGCCTAAGCGATAGATATCGCAATGGTTTTAAAATACCGACTTTGCTGTCCAGTTAATAAGAGCTACAATAACGTAGCAAAATTATTTGCGATAGCGTTTAGGCAATGTCGAATGCAGGCCCTGGGCGATTGTCGAAAATAACTTATCATTATAATTTTGTACTTTATTAGATAAAGTATAAAATTGTACAGCTATGTCATTGATCCATCCTGGCCTCATATTTTTCTATGTGATATAAAACTGCATGATCCCAACGCCTTGCCTGGTTATCTTACTCAAAGTTTAAAAGTTATTTACTAGTTTCCGGGGGCGACCACATGCATTTATTTAGAATTTCAACCTAAGTGCCTAACTACATAGATTAAAAATTCGATTGTATTTACGTGAATAATAACTTGGTCTTAAGAGGCTTCTCCAAAATTGAGCTGGCAACGTCGCATTTTTTATGTGTATGTGAAATTGAGGAAAAATCTAAATTGTAGTCTATTAAGATGTATTTATGCAAACATTTATTTATTGCGTAAATGGGTAATAACTTCAAGGAACAAAGATTTTCCCTCCTGTAACCAAAAGTTAACGAAAACGTTTACGTTACGTTTTCTTCATACAGGCCAAAACTATGCCTGATGTCTTACACGCGGATATATATAGTCTGAGCAACAAAATTAGACCTCAGTCAGGGTCCAAACTTTCGGAGAAAAGAGGGGACAGTTCTCAACCTAAATGGGTGTATGACTCAAATATACAATTCATGCTTTGTCATGAAAAAAATAATTGCTTTGCACACATATATAAGATTACATTTTAGATTTTTCCTCAATTTCACTTAAATAGTTCGCCTTTTGTACACCTTTTTATTTGTGCAATAAAGTATAAATAAATAATCGTTGCTCTAAAGTGATTGGCGGCGAATCAGATTTGTAAGAAGCCTCTTAAATGATTCCCCAATAAGTGTCAAATAAACTATTTGAATTTCACGTAGCATATGCATTATGCTGAGCCAGTGTCCCATTCACTGCCGCGAGGACACACATCACCATTTTGTTTTGTATTGTTTTTAATTTATATTTATATTACTGTGTATCTTCTGTGTTAGTGCAAAATGTTTCTCTATTTTTCTTTCTCATATCTGTATGTATGAGGCCCGCTTAACCTTTTGACCGCCAAGCATGTCTGAGAAGTCACACGAATTTCAACTTTAAGTCAAGGTAATTAAGGACTCTTTTACCCTGTATCCGCTGACGGCTGCAGCCGACTGGGGCGGTCAAAAGGTTAAAGCATAATTGGTTTTGCAGTTGACTTTTTAAATAGAAAGATGGCGGTTGGCTTTCAATATTTACAGTTTATAAAACGCAGTTAAAAACTGCATCTATCTGACCTTTTTTGGAATATATTCGTGAACATGTTTGTATAAAGTGAATTTTTTTATAAGCTATGGGAGGCCACAAAAATGTTGGATGTAAAATTGTATACTAAGAATCGATGTGTAGAAAATTTACTTTTTACGTAATAAAAATTATATTAAATAACTTTGTTTTTTCTTTTATTCAAATACTACAGTGTACAGTGGATTTATCCATACTTGTTTTATTTGTTAAACAAGTTTCTTACCTCAAAATGCAAATAAAGGAACCAGAGACAATATTTTAGACGTCACTTTGCCTATTTTTAGGGTTCCGTTCCTCAAAAGGAAAAAACGAAACCCTTATAGGATCACTCGTGTGTCTGTCTGTCTGTCTGTCTGTCTGTCCGTCTGTCACAGCCAATTTGCTCCGAAACTACTGGATGGATTGAGTTGAAATTTGGTATACATATGTAAGTCGGTGACCGCAACACGGACGCGTGACGTAAATATATGAATTTTAAACATGGAGGCCACTTTTGGGGGGTCAATTAGAAAATTTTAAAAAAAAGTTCTGCATCCTATATTGTGTGACATATCAAATGAAAGGGTTTATTGTATGGATCTTAAATATATTTACTTTTGAATTTTAAGTAAAATAGTTAAGAAGTTATTTAGGAAAATAGGCGAAAATTGACCATTCCCCCCCCCTTATTTCCGAAACTACTGGGGCTAAAATTTTGAAAAAAATACAGAAAATAGTTCTTTACCTATAGATTACAGGAAAACCTATAAGAAGTCTATGGTATTTAAAGTAACGTAGTAAATTTCAGATAATCATGTACGTAATAACATAATCAGCACGGCACCTGTTCGTAGCCCTTAAGATTATGACCTTGCCTTCTCTCTTCATATTTGAGACGGCTAAATATGTGAGGAAGAACCTAAAAGAGTTCCATTATTGTAAAAACTACTCAGCAAGGAGGAAGCCCGGGTTGGCTATCCCCATGTGCAGGCTGAAGAAGACAAGCAAGTCTCTGCAAATCATGGGCCCGCGTATCTACAACAAGATACCTGAATCTATCAGAGGTTTAAAAACTGAGTGTCGTTTTCTACATAAACTTAAAATATTCTGTACCAATAAAGCATTTTATTCTGTTAGCGAATTCCTAGATGAGTGAGTAAATTTGTCAACACACTTAGTTAATAGACATAAAATATAAATTAAAGTAATCCAATGTAATGTAATGTGAATGTGTAATTAATTATGAATGATGATAAAAATGCTACTATGTTAATTTTAATTGTACTTAATAACTATTGACAATGTATGTTTAATACAAAATAAATAAATATCAAATATCAAATACGGAACGGAACCCTCTCCACGCGAGTTTAACTCGCAGTTGTCCGGTTTTTTAACCTAAGTTTGCTTTATTTAATCTAAAACAGCTGTTTAGTGTTCATTCAATTTTGAGGTTAGAAACTTGTTTATCAAATAAGTCTAGTAAGGATAAATCCATTTTAGTACTCTCTACTATCTTTATATATAATTCTACTGTACGTGTGTATGTCACTGAACTCCTCCTAAACGGCTGGACCGATTTGAATGAATTTTTTGTATGCGTTTGGGTGGCGCCTTGGATGGTTTCGATTCATAAATCAGCCCGGCAGATGGTGCTGCAGTCGGTATTGAAATATCATGCAGGACAATGTGTGTCGGGTCCGCTAGTTATAAATATGAAAGTTTGTGTGTGTTTATCTTTCATGCCAAAATGGCTCATGCAACAAACTTGATGTTTTGCGTATCGGTAGTCAGAGGGGAGAAGGATCTAGAATTCTTTTTATCCCGGAAAAAATACAGTTCCCGGGGGAATAGCGAGAAGTGTCACGCGAACAGACAAGGATAGCTAGTCTTCTTTATATACATATAAAACAGTACCGTGCCTCACTTATAGACAACGCACAGCCTAAACGGGTGGTCCTAGAGGTTTGAAATTTGGAGGAGACATTCCTCGAGCGGTCCGTAACCGTGGTACCATCAGATAGTACCATTGATGGTTCTATGGTGTTTTTTTTGCCATGGTACCATTAACCTTTTGACCGCCACAGTCGGCTGTAGCCGTCAGCGGATACAGAGTAAAAAAGTCCTTCATTACTTTGACTTAAAGTTGAAATTCGTGTTACTTCTCAGACATGCTTGGCGGTCAAAAGGTTAATGGTACAACCGTAGTATTTTATTGCCGTGGAATGATGGTAATACGGCAAGATAAATGTTTACTAGTACCTACCATTGCGTTGTATAGGTGCCAATGTATTTTGTATTGCTCGACTTGGCTAGATATGTTTTCTGTATTTTTATGTAGTTGTTAAAATAAGATCTTAAAATTCTATGTAACCATTACCTACATGACTGTTAGGTTAATACCAAATTCTCCATTATCCAGTATCACGGGTAACAAATAATAATATTTGGCGTAGTCCCATTGACATAATGGAACCACGGCAAACATTATTTGCTGTAGTACCATTGATAGTACAATCTGGTGGTACCACGGTTAAGGAATGTCCACGAGTACCCTAGAGGTGCACTAAGGAGGAATTTTTTGAAATTCCATCCCTAAAGGCGTAATAAAGTTTGTATGAAAAATACCGCGGGCGAAGCTGTGGCGGGTCCACTAGTTTTAAATAAAACAAAGTTTATGTAATAAATAATTTATTATTACCTATGTACTGTATATAAATTTTGGTTGACAGATCATTGTCAGGTAATGTTCATTTGGTCTGCAGCGCCGCGAGGCGTTTCTTCAAGTCAAGTAGCGCGTTCACCTCAGGAGACCAGACGCTCTTGTCTTTGGTAGACGCTTTGAGCTTCCGGACTTTATCGCCCTGTGGAGAAATATATACTTATTGAAAACTGTACATTGTGCATCTAGGGCCGTAAGAAGGGGATAACTAACGAGTCTGTTAGAAGCCCGATGCCGAAGGCGAGGGCGTTTAATAACTCGAGTTTGTTATCCCCTTACTGCCCGTGATACATACAATGTTTATCATCACATTTGCGAGGAAATTAAATAAAAATTAGACAAAAAACTCTCTCTGCACTGGGAGTGAAGAAATAGCATAGAATGCGTGCAGATGCTTATCATCCTGGCATGTCGTAAAAGTCGACTAAGGGACGGGTCCTCTCCAACATGGTGGACTATCTGTATGGGCGATGGGCTGATCACCTGTCACCATACGGTTCATCATGCCATCTTAGGACTAACTAATCGAACGTGGCCACAACTAGTCTTGTGGCTCTGCCACCCCATTAGGGATTTCGGGCGTGATGCTATGTATGTGTGTACACCGTGAATTACCATCAGATGGGCAGAATAAACTGTATGTCGTGTCGGTTGCGCGCTACTTGTATAAGAAAACGATCACCACCGGACCTCACGCACGCCCCGCCGTCAGCGGGAGTTATAAACCATAAAAATCCCTAACTCCCGTGGGCGTTACGGATTTTGTATGGTTTATAACTCCCGCTGACGGCGGGGCGTATAGAGCAGCTAATTCGGCTATAGCTTCTCTATACGCCTGCGTATAATAACACCCTTTCCGAAGAAGTGTGATGAAAAAATAATAATGTAACTGTTCAGGAGAGGAGGGGCGCCAAGAGGGGCAAGCCGAGGAGAGTGTATACGTAATTTTAGTTTTTTATTATTTTTGCGAGGTGTAGCAATACTGTGATGAAAAAAGATGTCGGTGCGTCATCGCGCATGTTTAAGTGAAAAAAAGGGAAAATATAAGTCATATTTGAAAGTTGAAAATTAAAGAAATTAAACACAGACACGTTTGTTTGACATGAAATTCCATCCCTAAGGGAGCGTTCAAGTATTACGTAACGCAATTTTTGGAGATTTTTGACCCCCCCACCCCCACATGTAACGTGCTGTAACGTTCTTATGTACCCCCTCTCCCCCTAGTAAAACGTTACGTAACCACCAAGTGACCATTTTTACCTAAAAAATGCTCAAGCGGTCATTCCATTTAAAATTTTGAGAAAAAAAAAACGTTTACAAGACCCCCCCCCCCTCCCCCCAAATTCGTTACGTAATACTTCAACGCTCCCTAAAGGGGTGAAAAGAGGTGATAAAGATTGTATGGATAATACCGCGGGCGAAGCTGTGGCGGGTCCACTAGTCTTTTATATAGTTCCTAAGACTTCGTGACTGGTATTTCGCTTATATAATATATATATTTATATATGTCACCTGTTCAGCGATAGCTTTTTCTAAGTTGGCGACACTGTCGCCGGCGGGCGGGCCCTGCGCCTGCGCAGCGGCCAGCTGTTTCTTCAGCTCCAACAGTTTATTCACTTCCGGTGTCCATACTGTCTTGTCTTTCGTAGAAGCTTTGAGCTGTCGTACTTTCTCGCCCTGGGACAAATTACAGAAATATCTCAATAAAGTATTTTTCTTATCTCATCAATCATTATCGGCTTATATTCGGCTTATAGTCGAACTAGCCAGTAGTTCCCACACGGGCCCAGTTCGGATTCCATCCACAATTCACAAACATTAAAATAAAAATACTTATATAAAACAATAAGAAAATATGAAAATAATATAGCAAAATTATATGAAACTCTCAAACTCTTAGTTATTGATAAAACTTATAACTAAAGTCCTATTTAGTAAACAATTTTCTAACCTCAAAATGCACCTTTTTTGGTTAAAACAGAAATTTCTTCGTAAATAAAGCAACAGGAGATAATATTTTGGACATCACTTTGCCAATTTTCACGTAAGATTGCTTTACTTAGGATAAAATAGCTGTTTCACCCAAAAAACCGGACAAATGTGAGTTAAACTCGCGTGGAGAGGGTTCCGTTCGGTACATGTTTATCTGAAATTTCCTATGTTACTTTAAACACCATAGACTTCTAATAGGTTTTCCTATAATCTATAAGTAAAGGACTATTTTCTGTATTTTAGTCAAACTTTTAGGCTCAGTAGTTTCGGAAATAAGGGGGGGAATGGTCAATTTTCGTCTATTTTCCTAAATAATTTCCAAACTATTTATCTTAAAATTTCAAAAAATATATATTTAAGATCCTTACAATATATAACCACCTGATATGTCACACAATATAGTTTGCATAACTTTTTTATTTCATTTTCTAATTTACCCCCCAAAAGTGGCCCCTATGTTTAAAATTCATTAACTTACGTTACTCGTCCTTGTTGCGGTCACCAACTTACATATGTATACCAAATTTCAACTCAATCGGTTCAGTAGTTTCGGAGCAAATTGGCTGTGACAGACGGACAGACAGACAGACAGACAGACAGACACACGAGTGATCCTATAAGGGTTCGTTTTTTTCTTTTTGAGGTACGGAACCCTAAAAAGTACATTTTGAGGTTATAAACTTGTTTACCAAATTAGACAAGTATGGATGTTTCGACTTTATGTCTGCCTCTCTCTTCCACGCTGCCATGCCAGTCAAGGTACATGTGAAGTTACTGCTGTGTATTGTTTAACGTAATACTTACTGTGAAATATGTAATTCAATTGGCTACTTGACTATAGTAACAAATATTTATATATATTTCTGTGTAACGGTAGCTTAACGTTAATAAATGCATATAAAAGAAACAAAAAGATCATCTTGATTATTATTAGGGTTTCGTTACTCAAAAGGAAAAAAAATAACCTTTATAGGATCACTCGTGTGTCTGTCTGTCTATCTATCTGTCGCAGCCAATTTGCTCCGATACTACTGGACCGATTGAGTTGAAATTTGGTTTACATATGTAAGTCGGTGACCGCAACACGGACGCGTGACGTAAGTTAATGAATTTTAAACATGGGGGCCACTTTTGGGGATTAAATTAGAAAATTATAAAAAAAAAGTTATGCAACCTATATCGTGTGACATATCAAATGAAAGGGCTTATTGTGAGGATCTTAAATATATTTCTAGAATTTTAAATAAAACAGTTTGGAAGTTATTTAGGAAAATAGGCGAGAATTGACCATTCCCCCCCCTATTCCCGAAACTACAGGGGCTAAAATTTTGAAAAAAATACAGAAAATAGTTCTTGACCTATATATTACAGGAAACCCTATAAGAAGTCTATGGTATTTAAAGTAACCTAGTAAATTTCAGATAATCATGTACGGAACGGAACCCTCTCCACACGAGTTTAACTCGCACTTGTCCGGTTTTTTTCTTTTAATGATCAAAAATAGTCAAGGTAAGTGGAAATAAATATTGTTTTTAGTTCTGAATTACTAGTCTTTGACATCCTCATCAAATATCTGTCATTTTTTATTTGTACAATGTTGGTCTAAAAACAGTATTTTCAGAAATAATTGCAAATTTTATATAATTTGTATACCTCGCCCAATGTAAAAAGAGCCCTGCCGGCCATATAAAATCTATGACCGCCAGCGTTCTGTTTACATTGGTCTGGTATTCAGTGGACTGATATACAGTGCAGTTAGCACTGTGACGTCATATTTCAGGAACATTTTGTACTAGATAAATCAATAAAAAACTAAAATTCTTCAAATTACTTCCCAAACGGATGCAGGTTTCCTCACTATGTTTCCCTGCACCGAAATGGTCGTGGTATCGAGGGTAGAAGAATATTTATTCAAATATGGCAATTTCTAAGTGTTGCTATACATACCTGTTCAGCGACAGCTTTTTCTAAGTTGGCGACACTGTCGCCGGCGGGCGGGGCCTGCGCCTGCGCCGCGGCCAGCTGTTTCTTCAGCTCCAACAGTTTGTTCACTTCCGGTGTCCATACTGTCTTGTCTTTCGTTGAAGCTTTCAGTTCTCGTACTTTCTCGCCCTGAGACAAATTACAGAAATATGTAAATCCTACTATTTCCACTAATAAAATACACGCGAAAGTTTGTCAGGATGAATAGAGTTTTGTTACTCTTTCACGCTTCATCGGCTGGACGGATTTGGATGAAATTTGGAATGCAAGCTACTTTTTATCCTGGAAAATTTAAAAGTTCCAGCGGGTTAAATTATAACCGATTTTTACCCGAACGAAGTCGCGGGCAGAAGTTAGTCAGGTATATTTTTCATACCTCATCAATAAGGAAGTTTTCTGAAAAATTCTAATTAAAAAATATTGAACACGTATTTTTTGCTTGATCAAATCAATCGAAATTGACAAAGACAACGCGCATCAAAGTTCGGGTGTGGGGACTTATGACGTCACTTATTGGTACAAAGTGTGCAAAGTCGTGACGTCACGTGAAACTTCAACGCACTACATCTTCGTATTTTTTTATTTAAACGACAAAAGAAAAAATATGTGTCCAATATTTTTTTATAATGTAAATGACAGACTAATTCGAATTTTTCAGAAAACTTCCTTATTATAATGGGCTTCTGCTTGTGGTAAATATGTAGGGAAGAAGAATTTTCATTCAACTGCGGCAATTTCTAAGCATTCCTATCCTATACACACCTGTTCAGTGACAGCTTTCTCTAAGCTGGCGACACTGAGTGCGGGGGGCGGGGCCTGCGCCTGCGCCGCGACCAGCTGCTTTTTCAGCTCCAGCAATTTGTTCACTTCCGGTGTCCACACTGTCTTGTCTTTCGTGGACGCTTTGAGTTTTCGTACTTTTTCACCCTGTCCAATTGTTTATTAAATGATTAAACGTGGGAAAACCCTAAAAATAGGTGAGCGTCAAGTTGTTATACCCGTCGAAGATATCCAGGATCTGATGATTGCAAAAAATAGTACCTAAATAGTGCTCAATTAGTACCTATTACAATATAAAAGTACCGTAATAATTTCTGAGATATGAGCCCTTTTAACGGGTACGCTAACTTGACATCAAACTGGCGTACCAAGTCTGGATCCCCAGAAGGGTTCTTTATGTTTTTGCCGTAAAAGGAGTACTATTTCTGGTACTATTTTTTGATATATAGCTGGTTTAGGTATTCAATGGTTTTCTGTGTGATCTCGGACGGGTACGCCAGCTTGACGGTGCACAATATTGTACCCCTGTTTGGTATGAAATATCTCAGTTTCTATTAGAGGTACAAAGTTGTGACTGCGAGCCAGGGGTACTATTTCGGTACTATTTTTTAGGACATAGAACATTCTTTGGAGTAGCACCATTCTAGAGATCCAGACTAGGTGCGCCATCTTGTCGTCAAGTTAGCGTACCCGTTAAGCAAGGCTCATAAGATATCTCCGTAATAACAAAGGTTCTTTTTTTTCTACTAGGTACTATTTAGGTACCTACTATTTTTTTAATCATCAGATCCTGCATATCTTCGGATACAACTTGACGCTCACAAAAATAGTCGAAGTATAAAAAGTATGAATTGGCGTTAAGATACTGGATATGAAACTTCTAAACGCACATCGTTGTTCAAAACAGGATTGTTATATATTTTTTTCATTAATTCAGTTTTTAAATAAGGCTTTTTTGTAAGTCATTTATTATTAATAAATGCGCCATAAATTAAGTCATAATAATATCTTTAAAATTAACACACAATTTATTTTGTTCCGAACTAGAATTCTCTGAAGTATAGACCACTACTACAGGTATTAGAAAATGAAAATATTTATTCTGCTAGCAGGCCACACGGGCTCTTTCACATGTCCGAATCCACCAGCGCTTCGAAAAGTGACATCTTTCACTCTTCATCATTTTCTTACTCTTCATACTTTTCTTACTCTTCACTGTGTACCTTTCACTTGCTAGTTTTATGTAATTTGTTTTGTATGCCTGTATTATCTACAAACGAACTGTATCCGTTTTGCTAGATTCTCAAATTGGGCCCTGCAACACAGGGAATCCTAGCGCAGGACCCAAAACCATTATTCCGTAGTTTTTAAGTTTTCCTTGAATAAACATTTTTCAATTTTTTTCAATTTTCAATCTGCTGAGAAGAAACGCCGCAAGAAACCTTTCGAAGCGCTGGTAGATTCGGACATGTGAAAGAGCCCGTGTGGCCTACTTGCAAAATAAATATTATCATTTTCAATAGAGTTTACTTCTAGCGGGATTTACAGTAAGTAGTTGGACTACGCATATCAATTACCTGTTCCGCAATAGCCGCTTCCAGCGCCGCTACGCTCGAAGGAACTGTAGATTTGATGTGACCGTTTTGCTAAAACAAATAAAGAAACAATAAAGAGTGGAAAAAAAGGCCTCGAATGAAAATTACCTTAAATATTAAGAATGTGAACCTACGGCTTTTCTTACAAAAGGCGATAACGATTTCCACCCGAACTTTAAACATAGCTGGGCACCATTAGTCAAGTAGTTAACTTCGTTAATCGCTAATCCGTTACTAAAAAAGTTGACTTCGTTAAACGTTAAAGAGTTACATTTCCGAAGATTTAACGGAAGTTAACGTGAATCATTAACTCGTGATACAAAATTGTATTTTATATGTCGTTACGTTAGTACAATATACTTATAAAAAAAAATGGTATTTGCTATGGACATTTAGGCAGGGCTTGCAACGGGTATTGCACAGTTTGTAATAATAACTATTATTTAGAGATCCAATTCAAATTAAAATCTATCTGACATAAGCCGCGCGGTGTCCTATGGCAAATAGTAGGTACTTATTTAACTTTTAACGGACTTTCATTGTTTTAACGGACGTTAATGGAACTAATTAACTTCAGTTAACGTTAACAAATTTTGAAGTTAACTTAAAAGTTAATCCGTTACAAGAAATTTTAACTTCGTTGATTAACGGATTAACGGTCTTGTACTATGATAAAGAACGTGCAAATTACCTTCTTCTCTCTGTCGTCCTGGGTGCCAGCGTACTTCGCTTTCAATTTCTCCAGTATTTCTGGTTCTATTTTGCTGAACAGTGGCTCGGGTTTGCCGATCACGTGTCCTGTCGGCAGGTACTGGATGAACGAGGGGTTTCTGTAAATGGAACGTATTTTCACACCTGTTCGCAAAATAGTTCATTTCTAACCTGCTAAGCGGGAGCAAAGTCATATTTTGCTCCCCGCTGTTTTATTTAAATTTATTACAGTCTGACTATACTTTTTAGGGTTCCGTATCCGAACGGGAGTCTATTACTGAGCCTACAACGTCCGTCCGTCCGTCTGTCAGAGGCATCTAGCTCAACAACGGTAAGAGATAGAAGGTTGAAATTTTCACAAAATATGTCGCTGCTTTAATTGGACAGTGGCAACTCGAAATTAAACTCTATTCTTTTAAAAGTCTTAATACTATTTAATTAAAGTCTCTAATCGAAGACCATTAAAGTTTAAGTTGTGTCACTGTTGTTCTAAAGCATTGTTTTGTTATGGCAAGAATAATAACAAATAATATCGCTACCAGTGATGGCACACATAGCTCTCATTAGTTATACTCACTCAGGATTTATCCTCAGTGACTCCTCAGTGACGTTCAGCTGTGTCCTCAGCTTGCGCGCAGCGGCGGGCATGTACGGAGTCAGCAGCGCACACAGTAGCGCTACCAGTTGACAGCACATGGCTATCGCTGAGGCACCGTTTTCCCTGTAACAAAAGCTCCCCGTATAAAGGTAGTGTTGCCAACTGTTCAATTAATTAATTGCTCGGCGTACGTCCAGTGATGATACACTTAGATTTGTATAAAACTGTAGACATCATTGTTGACTTACATGTGTACTGATTTGAAAAACCGGACAAGTGCGAGTTGAACTCGCGTGGAAAGGGTTCCGTTCCATACATGATTATCGGAAATTTCCTATGTTATTTTAAATACCATAGACTTCTTATAGGTTTTCCTGTAATCTATAGGTAAATAACTATTCTCTGTATTTTTTTCAAAATTGTAGGCCATGTAGTTTCGGAAATAAGGGGGGGGGAATGGTCATTTTTCGCTTATTTTCCTAAATAACTTCCAAACTATTTATTTCAAAATTCTAAAAAAAAAAATTGAAATCCTCGCAATAAGCCCTTTTATTTGATATGTCACAAGATATAGTTTGAAAAACTTTTTTTTTTTAAATTTCTTCTTTACCCCCAAAAGTAGCCCTCATGTTTAAAATTCATTTATTTGCACATATGTGTACCAAATTTCAACTCATACGGTCCAGTAGTTCCGAAGCAAATTGGCTGTGACAGACGGACGAGTGATCCTATAAGGGTTTCGTTTTTTCCTTTTGAGGTACGGAACCCTAAAAAATGATACCTCACCGAGTTTCTTGCCGGCTCTTCTCAGTAGAGGATTTTTTCCGAACCGGTGGAAGATTCATTCCTTGACCTTCATAAGAGCTTGTAAAAGCCTAAATTGAATAAAGACAGTTTGACTTTGACTTTAATGTTCACGAAGATACAAGTTACAATAGGCTAGTTTCCTGAAAAAATCTAATTAGTCCGTCACTGACATTATAAAAAAATATTGAACACAAATTTTTTCTTTTGTCAATTAAACAAAAAAATATGAAGATATGCGTGCGTTGAAGTTCCGTTGACGTCATGACTTTGTACACTTTTCACCATTAAGTGACGTCATGAGCCCCCGCTCCCGAACTTTGATGCGCGTTATCTTTGTCGATTTTAATTGATTTGATAAAGCAAAAAATACATGTTCAATATTTTTTGGTAATCTAACTGACGAGCTAATTAGAATTATAATTTTTTACCCAGAAAAGATCCCTATTTTACAGGTAAAAACTGGCTGCATCTCAGATTTATTGGATCTGACATCGGTGTTGACAATATTTTATATTAGTTACACCTGTACAGATGTAGTGCATAATTAGTTTCCATCGTGTTTTGTCGGAAGAGTTCGTATTTATCGTGCTCTCTCAATTAGCTTCGGCAGGCCCCCAATTCTCGTCGCATTCGAGATAATCTAACAATCGAGATTAAACGTCAGTGCATACAGTCATTTGACGCAACTGTATGAATCTGACGTTTAATCTTGCAATCGACATTATCTCGAAAACACCGAGAATTGGGGGCCAGTAGCCATCATACCATGCTGTCATTTTTCGTTTTGACATTTGGCAGTAAATAATAAAGTTTCATATTAATGAATATAAACATGTCACTCATTTAATACAATAATTAAGTAATTGACACTTCGGGTCCCGTCGTCTTCCGATTGAGATCCGAGTTTTACCGATGGAAACATATTATTCACTATATCTGTATGTCTGTAATTAAATCTTGCAAATTAAATTGTTCAAATTTAATTTACTACCCGGTTTCCGATAGAGCTGAAATTTTGCATGCACATGTAAATCAGATGACAATGCAATATTATTATGACTTGGAGCTGATCTGATGATGGAGCCGGAAGATGGTCATGGGAGCTCTGTAATAAAACGCCGCAATCTCATCGAGTTTGGGCTCGTTTGATTCCTCTTGACAAGAACTCTGGTATTAGATAGTCCTTTTTAGGGTTCCGTAACTCAAAAGGAAAAAACTGAACTTTTATAGGATCACTCGTGTGTCTGTCTGTCTGTCCGTCTGTCGCAGCCAATTTGTTCCGGAATAACTAGACCGATTGAATTAAAATTTGGTAAACATATAACGTATATAAATAAATTTTAAACATGGGGGCCACTTTATAAATTGGGGGTAAATTAAGAAATTAAAAAAAATAATCTCAAACTATGGCGTGTGACTTATCAAATGAAAGGGCTCATTATGAGGATCTTATATATTTTTTTTATAATTTTACGATAAATGGTTTTTCAGTTATTTAGGAAAATTAGTAGGAAAGTCGCTTGGGCAGGAAAAAAAAGAGGTTTCAGGAGTAGTCCAATGACTTAAATTACTTGTCATCGTCAGTCCCTTTGAGGAGCACCCAGGGCTGCGAGGCCTGCATGTGCTGGTTGCCCAGCTTGGAGATCAGCAGGACGTGCTTCAGCGCCTCCCGGAGCCGCCCCTTGTCCATGTGCTGGACGTACACTGGAACACGGATACCGTGGACATTTTAGCAAAGTATCTTAGACAGATAATAGGGATGTTTCCTGGGTAAAAAAATAGTAATTCTAATTAGTCCGTCAGTTAGATTATCAAAAAATATTGAACACGTATTTTTTGCTTTATCATATCAATAAAATTGACAAAGATAACGCGCATCAAAATTCGGGAGTGGGGGCTAATGACGTCACTTAATGGTAGAAAGCGTACGTAAAGTCGTGACGTCACGCGGAACTGACAAAAGAAAAAATATGTGTTCAATATTTTTTTATAATGTAAATGACGGACTAATTCGATTTTATGAGGAAACTAGCCTATTCAGCGTTGGGTTCATAACGGCTTAATTTCGTTTTACCCTTTTACCAATACTCCTAGATCTCAAAAGGACTGTGTCAAAATACCTAAATCCCAGAATGCTAATTTTTAGGGTTTCGTACCCAAAGGGTAAAAACGGGACTCTATTACTAAGGCTCCGCTGTCCGACTGTCCGTCCGTCCGTGTCACCAGGCTGTATCTCATGAACCGTGATAGTTAGACAGTTGAAATTTTCACAGATGATGTATTTATTTCTGTTGCCGCTATAACAACAAATACTAAAAAACAATAAAATAAATATTTAAATACAACAGACGTAATTTTTTTGTCGTTTTTATAGATTCCGTGTACGGAAACCTTCGTGCGCGAGTCTGACTCGCACTTAGCCAGTTTTTTTTCTCAAAACTCCGGGTAAAATTTTACGGTTATAAGTAAATGTTTACCTATTTTCTTAAATAACTTAAAACCATTTACATTAAAATTATTTAAAAAAATCATTTAAAATCCTCTCATTGAGCCCATTCATTTGATATTTCAGCTTGCAAAAAAAATTTTTTTTTTTTAATTTCTGTTACACAGAAATCTCTGAGGGGTAAAACAGAAATTTCAAAAAATAAGTGTTGCAAACTATGGCGTGTGAAATATCAAATAAAAGGGCGTTGCGGTCACCGACTTACATAGGTATACCAAATTTCAACTCAATCGGTCCAATAGTTTCGGAGCAAATTGGCTGTCACAGACAGAGAGCCAGACAGACACACGAGTGATCCTATTGAGGTACGGAACCCTAAAAAAACGAGCATAGGTACGACTACTTGTTAAAGATAAGATAACGGTATAACTGAAAAACAAACCAAAAAGTAGATATTTAAAGCAACTCTTTTGTCACTTGATGGGAAGTGGTCACCGCCGCCCATGGACATCTGCAACACCAGAGGTGCTGCCAATGCGTTGCCAGTCTAGGGAGGATGGGGAATGGGGATGGGATGGGGATGAGGGAATAGGCCTCCGGATCTCGTCCCTCACCGTACGAAACGCAATAGCAAGCTATTACTTTACGCCGATATTCTGTGAGAGTGTGTTACTACCCCGGTCGAGTCGGCCCATTCGTACGTATACAGTAATCATCTGGTGAGGATTACTGTTTGGCTCTACCAATACAAAAATTTCAACTTATATTACAGACTAGCTGGTGCCCGCGACTTCGTCTGCGAAGAATAATAATTTAAGTAACCTATGTACTTTTAAACCTTCCCTAGACCTCCACGAACATTTCAAGACTAAGATGAGATAAATCCGTTCAGCCGTTCTCGAGTTTTAGTGAGACTAACGAACAGCAATTCATTTTTATTTTTATATTACAGATATAGTGAATAATATGTTTCCATCGGTAAAACTCGGATCTCAATCGGAAGACGACGGGACCCGAAGTGTCAATTAATTATTGTATTCAATGAGTGACATGTTAATATTAATTAATGTGAAATTTTATTATTTACTGTCAAATGTCCAAGTGAAAAATGACAGCATATGACACTGTTGTTTTTCATTTTGACATTTGACACTAAATAATAAAGTTTCATATTAATGAATATAAAAATGTCACTCATTGAATACAATAATTAATTGACACTTCGGGTCCCGTCGTCTTCCGATTGAGATCCGAGTTTTAACGATGGAAACATATTATGCACTATATCTGTAATCTTTATCTTATTAAAAGTCATACTCTTATTAAAAGTCACTCACGCCGTATATCTCTATTGACTAGCGCCATGAGCTCCAGAGCCGTTCGCGTGGCTTTCAGCTCCGGGACGCGCCCTTTGAACGAGTTCGCGCAGAAACTGAGCGAGCGGTGACAGAAGTTGCCCAGGTTATTCAGCAGTTCCGAGTTGTTTCTGAGGACCAATAATCAGTAATCAGTCATAATCATAATCATTTATTTGCGTAAAATATTAAATGCATGCAAATACAGATACACATAAAGCCATTAAGATTACAGTTAAATTAAATTAAACTACAAAACAGAGATAGTAGTAAAATAAAGAATTAATATAGAAAAAATATATTTTAATATTAAGTTCAGACTCTCTTCTTTGCACTGTTATGAAAAAAACTAGAAAATACTGTGATTTGAAATTTCATTTCAAAAATCGTCTTTAGTGGAATCGCCCTATCATTACAAACTCTAATGTTACACCCTTATTTTATTAATTTTTCATGTCCTGCCTAATTTTCCATAACCCATACCAACCTTTTTTTATAAATCAAATACTTACGCATCGACATATAAAATGCAATTATCACGAGTTAACGATTAACGATTTACGTTAACTTCCGTTAAATCTTCCAAAATGTAACGAAGCTATCCTTTTGATTAGCGATTAACGAAGTTAACTATTTGATTAACGGTGCCCGGCTGTTACTAGGACCGGACGGCGCGAAATTCCGCGCGCGAAATTTCCGCAGATTTCTTTCCAGTCCTAGCTAACTATTACTTGGATTTTTAACTGTACTAACCTCATTCCTAATTCCGTCCAACTGAAACTAGAATCAGAACTTTCGGGCCGCACGCTGGCCAGGTAGAACCGCCACACGTCCGCAGGTATACCCGTGTCCTGGAGAAGATACGAGTGTCAACACTTTCACTGCCCAGAACCCGGCTCTCGGGTATTCTGAGAATGGTGACAACCCGGGAGCCGGGTTCTTGATATAGTGAATAATATATGGAGATTCTGTGACCACTGTGATAATAATAATATCTTGGACATTAACACATTGATCTAGTCCCAAATTATTCTCTGTACTATGTGTACTAGACAACGATACGAATAATTACATAAAAAAAAGCAAATATACCCGTCGAATTGAGAACCTCCTCCTTCGGTTTTTTTGAAGTCGGTTAATGAAAATATTTATTCTGCAAGCAGGCCTCATGGGCTCTTTCACATGTCTGAATATACCAGCGCTTCGAAAGGTGACATCTGCTGAGAAAAAACGCCGCAAGAAACTCAGTAGCAACTACAACTAACAAATAAAAAGGACAGCATACAAACCTAAATGGGTACAAATCAATAGGGTTGTTTCTTAGGTAAAAAAAATAGTAATTCCAATTAGACCGTCACTTAGATTATCAAAAAATATTGAACACGTATTTTTGGCTTTATCAAATCAATCAAAATTGACTAACATAATGCGCATCAAAGTTCGGGAGTGGGGGCTCATGACGTCGCTTAATGGTAAAAAGTGTACAAAGTCGTGACGTCACGCAGAACTTCAACGCACTATATCTTCGTAATTTTTTGTTTAATCGACAAACGAACAAAATATGTGTTCAATATTTTTTTATAATGTAAATGACGGACTAATTCGAATTTTTAGGAAACTACCCTATTATAATGAATAATTAAAAAGAGTGATGTATAGTCTCCGCATCAGTACAAATGCTAAAACTAAAAGTCGCAGACATGTACATGGTCCCTGGAAAAGTAATCAACAATAATAAATAAGATGTATATGATCAGATAAACAAATCAATACATATAAAACAGTACCGTGACTCACTTATAGACAACGCACAGCCTAAACGGGTGCTCCTAGAGGTTTGAAATTTGGAGGAGACATTCCTCAAGTACCCTACAGGTGCACAAAGGAGGGATTTTTTAAAATTCCATCCCTGAAGGGGTGAAAATGTGCAGTGGCAACCAGACAGTTATAAATTACCTGAGCATCTGTTCCGAAAACACCAACGCCTCTTGATTTTGAGAATTTTCCCTCTTCATAGTTTAGATACTCTGAAATAAATAAAAAATTATGAAAGGGCTTTGTTTGATCATTTCATAAAGGTTTTTTTGCCGCCATATCTATCTATCCAATCTAATACCTTTAAACGAGCAATTATTGTATATATATAATCTGAATCTCGGAAACAGCTCCAACGATTTTCACGAAAAGTAATAAGACTAGAAATAAGCACGGCTTTACTCACGATTTGTTGTCAGAAATAGTCCGACATGTCTCGGACTCATATGGAGTCCTTCTTCAGGGGTTGAGTACGGTCGCCCAATTTCACTATCGCTATACCAATATCGCTCGCTATTTCTGACAACAAATCGTGAGTAAAGCCGTGCTTATTTCTAGTCTTAGTAATATCTCACGAAAGTTTTAATCTGAATTTAGTAATAAATAATCCGGGGGCGTTAAATCGATCGAGCTAGGTTGAATTTTTAGAAAACGTCGTTTTATCCGTGTTTTCAGGCAATGAAAAACTGCTGCAATGTCATTACGAATACGAAGGTAAATTTCGCCACCATCTACAAGGTTATAATAGCTCAGGTGGGAAATCAGGCGGTCCCGAAACCAGAAGACCCCGGGTCGAGTCCAGATGATAATTATTTCCCTTTTTTTTCAAGTTCCTTCTTTTGTGAGAAAAACTATCATCCAAGTGCTTCTTATTTATCTCCGATATTTGCCAACACAAAAATCTAATATCCATGCTATCGAAGTAAGGTATGTTCTGCAGGAAAAAGATTTTTATTAAATACCATTTTTATAACAAGCTTTGTTGCCTGTTGCAATAAAATGCGTACACAAAATTTCGTGTCTGTGCTGTTGACCGTTGACGAGTTCCTTTATCCGGAGCTAACCGGCTGTCGACTCAGGTCATGCTCACCATAAAAACACATTGTCATCGGAACTGAATGAAACGCTAAATTTGGGAAGTGGGTCAAATGAAACTTGCAAGATTTGATTAGTTACAAAAAATCACAAAAGAAAGATATGCCTATCCGAACAATTTCGTGTAGTCTCATAGAAGGTTGTCAAACGCCAGCGCCATGGCTTACCCACACCCTATTGCTGATGTCTTAGTTCTTACGACATACATACAAAAGTCTAATATTGCTTGATTCACACGCTATCATATAATTGTGGAGTGGAGGGTGGGTGCGTAGGTGTGGTCTCACAGGTTGTGGAATTGTACTAGTTCTAGTATCATGGATGGTGGTTGCCATGCGACTGAACCTGCGATGGTGTCAGATTCGCGTTCTGACACCTCAAAAGTAAGCATCCCGAGAATTGCTTTTAAGCAGTTCCTTACCATTTATTTCAATGTTATAAATATTTTAGTATGAAAGGATCAAATACTTAAAATTATTTTATTTTATATGGATTTTATTAAATTACTAGCCGTGCCCGCGACCTCGCTCGCGTGGACTCGGGAACTTTTCAATATTCCGGGAAATGTGTGTATCCTATGTGTTAATCCAGGGTATAAGGTATCTCCATTCCAAATTTCATCAAAATACGTCCAGCCCTTTTAACGGGAAGAGGTTACAAACGTACACTCACACAAACTTTCGCATTTATAATATTAGTAGGTTTTTTAACCTTTTGACCGCCACAGTCGGCTGCAGCCGTCAGCGTATACAGGGTAAAAAAGTCCTTGTTACTTCTCAGACATGCTTGGCGGTCAAAAGGTTAAGTAATTAAAATCAAAACTATTTTGGCAGATAAATGTAATGGTTTTATTCGGAAGCGTTTGCAGAAGTGCAATAAATCCCTACAGGTCATGGGTCCCCGGGTATACAATAAAATCCCGTTATTAATTGCTAACTGTAAATCGGACTCTTGCTTCACACGCAGACTGACACAGTGGCTAATCCAGAAGGTTACTATTCTGTGTACGAATATTTAGAAGATAAGATAACTTAATTTTTATATATATATTTTATTTTAATTTGTGAATTACTTACATTATATAATTGCATGAGTTAATGTATGCACCCAATTTTTGATTATCCTAGTAATGTATGACTATTACTGAATAAATGAATATGAATATGAATAATCACAAATATATAGATATTTTAATTATAAATGAAAATGAAAATATTTGTTTTGCAAGTAGGCCACACGGGCTCTGTCTGAATCTACCAGCGCTTCGAAAGGTGACATCTGCTGAGAAGAAACGCCGCAAGAAACTCAGCAGTAAGTCTTTTTTCCACTTTAAAATTACATATAACTAAAACTATAGATAGTAAATGCAAACCTGTTGCGAAGATGTGGTCGACCAGCACGTGGCCCTGGTTGGCCGCGATGATGGCCGTGGGGAACATGATGGCGTGGAACGGCACGTTGTCCTTCGCCATGAACTGGTACAGCTTCACCTGGAACCAATGGGTCATATTGGGAAGTCTGCAACTTTAATTTAATATTAGTGTACTAACGTAATCGCGTAAATGTTTTGTAACCAACAATCTATGGATGTGAGAAATCTGAAAATAAAATATTTTTATTTTCATTTATGTATTTTATTTTAAGACGTCCGGAAATTTTATTTGGGAAACGATATCTTGGATTGTAGAGATAGGAAAAACTAAGTTTTTTTTAATATTAGGAGTATTTGAATGTTGCAATTTTCAAATTAATAATGTTTACGTTTTAATTAAATCAATCTTAATATTTCAAATTCTAATATTATTTAAGTTAGTTAATTCTAAAATGTATTGTTAATGTAAATGTATTTAACATTTGCATGGTTATCTTGGCAAAGTATGGTGATTTTTAGGGTTCCGTACCTTAAAAGGAAAAAAGGAACCCTTATAGGATCACTCGTGTGGCTGTCTGTCTGTCTTTCTGTCTGTCTGTCTGTCTGTGTGTCTGTCTGTCTGTCTGTCTGTCTGTCTGTCTGTCTGCCTGTCTGTCCGTCTGTCACAGCCAATTTGCTCCGAAACTACTGGACCGATTGATTTGAAATTTGGTATAAATATGTAAGTCAGTGACCGCAACACGGACGCATGACGTAAATATATGAATTTTAAACATGGGGGCCACTTTTGGGGGGTAAATTAGAAAATTAAAAAAAAAAGTTATGCAATTTATGTCGTGTTACATATCAAATGAAAGGGCTTATTATGAGGATCCTAAATATATATTTTTTGGAATTTTAAGATATATTAAATCATGTAACATATAATATTTATCAGCAAACAAAAATCATTAATTCAATCAACTTACATTAATATCCTTGTCCGGTTTCCACCATTTCTCGTAGTCTTTGGTGAGACACTGCGTGATGCTCCAGTAGCCGACGGGCGCGTCGAACCATACGTAAAATACCTGCAAGAAAACCAAACCATTAAAACTAGTGGCTCCGTGAGCTACAGACCTCGCGACAAACTTAACTTGGCCGTTGGAAAACTGATATACCAATACATCGACATAGGTCGGGTCAGTTTACCACCACCGCAAATAAGTTTGTAATTGCAGTATCCCCCATATCTCCAACATTTTGAAAAAATTTGAAAAACCGAATGACAAAAAAAAAAACCGGACAAGTGCGATTTAAACTCGCGTGGAGAGGGTTCCGTTCCGTACATGATTATCTGAAATTTTCTACGTTACTTTAAATACCATAGACTTCTTATAGGTTTTCCTGTAATCTATAGGTAAAGAACTATTTTCTGTATTTTTTTCAAAATTTTAGCCGCAGTAGTTTCGGAAATAAGGGGGGGGGGGGGGGAATGGTCAATTTTTGCCTATTTACCTAAATAACTTCCAAACCATTTATTTTAAAATTCCAAAAAAAACATATTTAAGATCCTCACAATAAGTCCTTTCATTTGATATGTCACTTGATATAGATTGCGTAACTTTTTTTTTAATTTTCTAATTTGCCCCCCGAAAGTGGGCCCCATGTTCAAAATTAGTTTATTTACGTTACGCATCCCTGTTGCGGTCACCAATTTACATATGTACACCAAATTTCAAATCAATCGGTCTAGTAGTTTCGGAGCAAATTGGCTGTGACAGACGGACAGACAGACAGACAGACAGACACACGAGTGATCCTATAAGGGTTCCTTTTTTCCTTTTGAGGTACGGAACCCTAAAAACTATATAATCATCGAACCTGCTCACAAAATTTCACGAGAATCGCTTGAGAACTGCGACCTGTAGACGAGAACAAACGGACAGACAGACAGCCGACGGACATCCGCTGGACATACGAAAGCATGTTTGCCCAAGCTGAAACGGAGATCGCTTCTTCGATAAATTTGTTTGTTTAAACAATGGCGCGAGTTGATATCTTTACTGTTTCACTGCATGGCACAAACAGCCTCTTGAAGACAATAGCTATTAGAAACGAGTGTTCAATAATGCAACACTTAAATAAAAAGAATCATCAAAATCGGCCTACGCGTTTACTCTCTAGAGCACCACAAAAAAACAAACATACATAGGCTGATCAACACATCACCCTCTTTTGTGTCGCGCAATCGGGTAAAAATACCCTGTCACTAGCAAAATATGAATACTAACATAGTTTAAGTAAATAATATAAAATATGGATCTAGTGTTCTAAATAAATGAATTATTATTATTATTAAACAAAGGTTAGATAGAAGATACTATTACCGGTACGCCCCACTTCAAGTCTCGCGTGACAGCCCTGTCGCGCAGTCGTATGAGTGACAACCCTAGCGGCCGACACTCACCTTCAGTGAACCATGTTCGGAGTGACTCCTCTATACACTTGCCTTGTTAGTGAACCCTTCGACAGGCACCGGCACGCCCCACTTCAAGTCCCGTGTGACAGCCCTGGCGCGCAGCGGGTCGCGGAGCCACGCGCGTGTGACAGCCCTGGCGGACGGCGACCACCCGTTCTCGACTTTTGTGAACCATGTTCGTAATGAGGGCTCTATCTGAAACAAAAATGTTCTTATTTTCACGTTAAAAATACCGCCGATGAAAAAAATCATGCAAATCGGTCCAGCCATCTCCGAGTAATCGGTGAACATACATATAAAAAAACAAATATATGCGTCTAATTAAGAACCTCCTCCTTCGGTCTTTTTTTAAAGTCGGTTAAAAAGGGGAGGTATTCACATAAAATTAGTCATTTTGTTCCCGTATTTAGATTTAATATTTAATATTATATACAGTTTAAAGGTTAAAAGAAAAAATAGGGTAAAATTCATAACGCCCTAGGGTGAGTTAAAATAAGTTTATTTCGTGCATCTGGGAAACAAACGGCTCTAACGATTTGGGTCAAATTTCGTAAAGGTTTTGCTTTTAAAGGTTACTTATCGTTAAGGCGTATATTCTGAAAAAAAAACGCGATTTTACACTTATAAATACATTTTTTTTTTCATTAATTATCACTATGCTAACAATGTCATATAGCGCCATGTCGTAAATTTTTGAGGAACTTTTATTGTTAAATACTGGTACCTCAAAAATCCGTGAGATGGCGCTATCCTTACCAATATATCCATAAATCCACTCTGCCCTCTTAGATCATTAAAAAAAAAGTGATAATAATCTTAAATCAATTATTTAAAAGGCAGCGTTTTTTTATTATGACAAAAGTATTGCAAAAAAACGATCCTGTTTAGCATTCCAAAATATTATTTTACCTTTTCGTTTAATACCAAAATCATAATAATTCTCAGAATTGGATTTATCAGAGTTTGAAGTTAAGCGATTCAAATGTGAATGTAAGGTTGTTCGTTTGTTACGCTTTCACGCTGAAACCGCTGAACCTATTTTGATGAATTTTGGTATAGATATAGATTGGACCTTGGAGTAGGGCATAGGCTGCTTAAATATTTTTTCTACGCAGACGAAGTCGCGGGCACCAGCTAGTATGTAATAAGTATGTGATTCGTATCTAAAGGTATCATCTCCGAAAAAAAACGATCTTACAAACGAACGCCATCGCCCAGGTACTATTTGTAATATCTTATAACACAGACGAGGCACTCCCTACCATCGCCAGCTCGATGAACAGCTGCTCGCTAGGACGCGCTGCCGGGGAATGTCCGCACATTTTGCACCGCGGGTTGATTAGCTCGATCGCGTTCACGAGCTTGCCGCACTTGTCGCACTGGTCGCCGCGCGCATCCTCGTATAAACAGCCCGGGTGCGGGCAAGTTCCCTCTACGAACCTTTTGAAAAAGAACACTCGATAAAATGGATTACTAATGTATGGCCAAAAAACTTTTCGCAGAGTATCACATCCCAAGCCATTTTACTCAAATTATCATTGGCAAAAAATCATTAGTCAAAACGGCTTATCGCAATTTTACAGTTAGCAAAGTATTCTTTGTTTAACAAATAAATACTTGGTCATGTTCCATTTTACCAAGTATTATTTAGTCAAAAACCTAACCTAACCGAACCGGCAGCGTGTCGACGTCACCTATTTACGCTCTAAGGGATACAAGTTACATCTAACCTAACCTACCAATAATACAATTGTTACGATTATTTGGTTATTCACTGCGGGCTTCCCCCTCCTCCCCCCCCCCTTACATTTTTTGGAATATAATATTAGCCACAAGAAAACGTTTGCCGAATAAACGTTTGTCTTAATAAAACTTAACAAAGTAAAGTAATGCCAAATGATAATTTGACCAAATTAATAAAATGCGAAATGCAAATGTGCTAAAGATTCGTTTGGGAAATGTAACTACTGCGATAAGTTTATTGGGAAATGAAATTTGACAAAAATATTTTTCCCAAAGAGCAGTACACCCGATTAAATACACAATATTATAGATGCGAAAATTTGTGTTTTTGTATGTTCGTCATCGCTCAGCCCCGTAGAGGACAGAGTATCATGAAATAAATAAATCAGGGGACAATCTTTACACAAATCGATCTAGTCCCAAAGTAGGCACTAAAGGCTCGTGTTATGGGTACTACACGACGATATACATACTTAATAGAGAAATAAATACTTAAATACATAGGAAACATCCAAGACTCAGGAACAAACATTCGCGCTCGTCACACAAATATTTGCCCGAACCGGGGATCGAACCCGGGACCGCTAGCGTCGGAGGCAGGGCAAATGTTTCGAATTCAAAAGCAAAGTTTTCCAGTCAACATCATTGCCATACAGATACATATTATATAACCTATATCTTTTGGTTGCCATTTCGTCCGCGTGGAAGTCGTTCATCGCGTGCTTAGGATTTGTATATTTTTAGGGTTCCAAACCTCAAAAGGAAAAAAGGAACCCTTATAGGATAACTTCTTTGTCCGTCTGTCTGTCTGTGTGTCAACCCCTTTTTCTCAGAAACGCGTGAAGGTATTAAGTTAAAATTAATATCAAGTATTCCCCTTTATTTATTGATATTTATTTTGTTGGACTTCGAACTTGTAAAATAATATCCTAATGACATACCTGTCAGCCAAAAACCTGTCACATTTCTCGCAGTGTAGCTGGTCGACGGTCTGTGAGCTGATGAATCCATTGTCTTTCACTTGATGAAACAGCTTTTGGACTATTCTGTGAAACAAAAAACTTATAAAGAAATCACCAATACATATAAAACATTACCGTGACTCACTTATAGACAACGCACAGCCTAAACGGGTGGTCCTAGAAGTTTGAAATTTTGAGGAGGCATTCCTCGAGTACCCTAGAGGTGAACTAAGGAGGCATCCCTAAAAGGTTGATAAAATACCGCGGGCGAAGCTGTGGCGAGTCCACTAGTACAATACAAAAAGGGAACCAACCATTAAATAATTAATGTACGATTGGCGCCTCGAAAGTTAAGTGTTAGTGGCTAAAGTCCGAGCCGCAGGGCGATGCCATTAGATTTCACTTGCGCTTTTTGAAAGTTTTGTTAAAAAGTAAGGGTTCATTTGCCATTGAAAAGAAGCCAGCGGGCCCGCCTAGGTTTTTTTGAACTTCAGTAGAAACGCCGTTATTGTCTGGACGGTGTAAATGATACCTTAGAGTGCATGTTTAAAGGCTTCATACCATTTTTTCAATAATTGAGCAACTTTGGAGTTCTTATTATGACAAACTGAAAGACTTAGACAACTTTGACTTGCTGAATGGTGGAGTATAGTTATTAGTATTGATCCTGGCGGCCTCGCTTTTTGCAATTTATTCTTATCTATTGATATAAAGTCGAAATTCAACAGCAAGTATTTCCAAAATTCGCGACGGCACTTTTTTGTCCTCTGAATTTTGAAATATATGTATGGAATATGAAGAAAAAAAATCCGAGGCAAAACCATAAAATTACTAAAAACGCTAAGAATTAATCGAAAATTTTATATCAGAATAATCGTTAGTTTATAAATAATTAAATTTTAATACTTTATTGGAAAAATAATCAATTATACAATTTAAAATAAATTACTACATAACGCGAATTCAGTGACGTGCCAGCGGTTGACTTTGAAAATGAAAATATTTATTTTGCAAGTAGGCCTGGCGGGCTCTTTTACATGTCTGAATCTACCAGCGCTTCAAAAGGTGACATGTGCTGAGAAGAAACGCCGCAAGAAACTCAGCAGTAAGTCTTTTTTCCACTTTAAAATTACATATAACTAAAACTAACATAAAAAGTGCAACAAATAAACCTAATGGGCACAAATTAATTATCGTATACAACTAATAAGGGAGATGTATAGTCTCCGCGTCTGAAAAAGTAAATTTAAGTGCCTTAGAGATGTATAAAGTCTCTAAGGGTCATAATAATAAGAATAATATTAAAACAGAGAAAACATCTAAATTGATTAATCTAGGTTACATGGAGATGTAGACAGTCTCCATGGTCAAGTATATACTAGTAGAAAGATACTAGGACGGACCTGTGTCCCCCCGAACGATCGTTCCCAATGTAAAAAGAGCGTTGACGGCCATACATCTTATATGGCCATCAACGATCTTTGTACATTGGACGAGGGCGACTTGACGCCGTGCGTCAATATACCTAATCTTTCAGAACGCGATTTAGTGATAGAACAATATTTATGTTACAGGTGCCTCGTAACTCAGCTAGAAGCATTATCTCCGTTAACCTTTTGACCGCCAGTCGGCCGCAGCCGAAGCGGATACAGGGTAAAAAAGTCCTTCACTACCTTGACTTAACGTTGAAATTCGTGTTACTCCCCAGACATGCTTGGCGGTCAAAAGGTTAAAGGGAAGTATCGCGGCTTCAAGTCAAGCCTCAGCACCGAATTTTCTGAACTGTTTGGCACTTATTGTAATAATATGTATAGCGTTCTTACTGTGTGTGGTCCGGCGTACTAGTCCGTCCGAAATGGTCAAAACCGATATCGAACCAGCGATACACGGCGTTATGTATTTCGTAGTACTTGTCACAGATCTGTCGCGGCGATACGCCTTCTTGTAGCGCCTGAAAAAAAAAGAGGAACCCTAAAAATAATAGTATTACACGGCGCGCGTATCTTTGAAGTCAAACTGTAATGCGTCCTTTTTAGGGGTCCGTACCCGAAGGGTCCCCTTATAACTGATCCTACAACGTCCGTCCGTCCGTCTGTCAGAGGCATCTACCTTAGCAACGGTAAGAGCCAGAAGGTTGGAATTTTCACAGAATATGTGTTAATAATAAAAATATCAAAAAGTTTTAAGCCTGAGCTCCCCATACAATGATACCCTCAAAATTTACTGATTTTAGTCCAATTTTGTTCCAGATGTATTTTCATAACATCTTAAGTTTCAGCTATCAAATTTGACCTAATTTTAGTTTATACTCCATAGTCTAACAACAAATTCCAATTCAATGGTGTTCTGTTACAGAAATAAGAAAAATATATTGAAATCAAACCAGAAAATTACCACTGCAGCTTAACTATCTGCCAACTTACTTGCAACTGTCAAAGTTCTTATATCATTAACATAAAGTTAAAGTTATGTATTGATTGTTTGAGACCATGTCAAATTGGCGTAGTACGGAACCCTCGGTGCGCGAGTCCGAATCATCATGTGATCACATTTGGTGACCCCTCCCCTGGTGTGACGTCACATATTTTCCAATAAGTTAAGGTTTTCGATAGATTTGAAGTTAGTTTTTAATAATTTAGATTTAAACATGTGACGGCTCGAAGCTTATGACATCCCCCTTTTCACACGATGTCACATTTTGTTGGCCCTTTCCCCCTTAACGTGTGAAGTATGGCCCCTAAAAGGTCGTCATGGCCGTGGCCTAACCAAATCAACATCCCAGCGTCTCAGTTCCCACACAAAGTCGAACGCACCAATCACAGCGCTCCAAAAACCCCCCACGCCCCGCAAGTTTGGCAGCTTTATTTGCTAGTAAAAGTTAGGCTAAGCGATGTCTTTTTATGTCAATTGACTGCCAAACCGTCAGACGGCCCACCTGATGGGAAGTGGTCACCGCCGCCCATGGACATCTGCAATACCAGAGGCGCTGCTAATGCGTTGCCAGTCTAGGGAGGATGGGGAATGGGGATGGGATGGGGATGAGGGAATAGGCCTCCGGATCTCGTCACTCACCGTACGAAACGCAATAGCAAGCTATTACTTTACGCCGATATTCTGTGAGAGTGTGGCACTACCCCGGTTGAGCCGGCCCTTTCGAACAGTAATCTAGTGAGGATTACTGTTTGGCTCTACCACTACAAGAATATTTTGTCTGTGTACATACCTTTGTTTCTGTGGCGGTCCCATATTCGTCCGTACCGCAAATATATAAAGTGTTGTAGTCACATAACCGACAGTACCTAGAAAGAAACAACGCTAAAGCTATAATAAAAGTTATATGCAGCTTGCATAATACGGATACTACTCCTCTGATGCACTGCGAGTTAAGAAATAGCATAGAATGCGTGCAGATGCTTATCATCCTGGCATGTCGTAAAAGTCGACTAAGGGACCCGTCCTCTCCAACATGGTGGACTATCTGTATGGGCGATGGGCTGATCACCTGTCACCATACGGTTCATCATACCATCTTAGGACTAATTAATCGAACGTGGCCACAAGTAGTCTTGTGGCTCTGCCCACTCCATTAAGGATTTCGGGCGTGATGCTATATATGTCTGCATGTGTATAATACGGATTATACCACGAGTGGGTATTTATGCAACGAGCCACAGGTGAGTTTAAAGATAGGATCCAACGAGTGTATTAATAACTAACCATGCAAATTTGCATACAAAACATTATATATACTCATACAAAACTATTATTATTTATTTTTATTAATAAAGGAACCTATTAATATCGGTAACCGTCCGTGTGGTGCCGGCTAAGAATAGCATCACCCCATCTCCCGTGGGTGTCGTAAAAGGCGACAGAGGGACCAACAGAGGGATGGGCAGCAGCGTCCTTCGACGACCATCAAGACTAACTGCGGTCGCCAACCAAGCCACCACTGTGGCGACCATGGCAAATCCCCCCATTTTTGGAAGAGGCCATCACGATGATGATGACCGCGGGTGTTTAGATTTCGTTCCCTGTATTAACCGGTACCATAGCTGGGCACCGTTAATCAAATAGTTAACTTCGTTAATCGCTAATCAGTTACGACAAAAGTCGTAAACGTCGTAAACTTCGTTAAACGTTAAATAGTTACATTTCGGAAGACTTAACGGAAGTTAACGTTAATCATTAACTCGTGATAGAAATTGCATTTTATGTCGTTGCGATAGAGATTTTACTTATAAAAAAAATTTGGATGAGCTATGGAAGTTTAAGCAGGACATGAAAAATATATAAGAAGGGTCGATGACCTACCTGCTTGTGGGTGTGAACCGATCTGGATCCTTTTGGCAAATCGCAGGTACTTAGTTAACGATTAACGGACTTTGTTTTAACGGAAGTTAATTAGTCCGCTAACCATTTTTAAAATGAACTTAAAAGTTAATCCGTTAATCAAAATGTTAACTTCGTTAATTAACGATTAACGGATTAACGGTTTTGTGCCCAGCTATAACCTGAATGATTTCTGTTTGTTCAAAATAATTAACCGGGTTAATTGATGAATGATATTATTATTTCAAAAGCAGTTCGGAGTATGATCTAAGCAACACTTACCTAGCGAATATATCTCCGGACAAAACGCATCCGATGATATTTCCTAAATGCGGCACATTATTCACGTACGGGAGAGAAGACGTTATCAACACGTTTTTACGCCCCTTCAATGGCATTCTGAAACGAAAACGAACTTAAATTAACTTGAAATAAAGTTAAATCTTGATTAACACAAAGTTACTATTATTTATTTCTCATAGTCAAGTGAAAATCACGAGTATTTCGCTAGCGGAATTGATATCTCGAGCGGTATAGCTCGAGTCTCTGGCTGCACTCAGGATTATAAGAAACCTTCGCTACGCTCGTGATTATATAATGGATCTTCGATGCCCTCCCACTTTGCACCTATGTCGCATAATCTACAATACAGGATGACTTTGGACACGTAATTTCAGAATCATCAAGAATTTAAATCAGAATTATACTGAAGTTCGTATACAATACAATACTCTTTATTGAAGACCACAGAAAGAACAGAAAAGCATACACTAACAAACTAAAGTAAGGGAACAACAGTCCACCCTAAGGGAACTAGAGACCGCTCAGCGCGCAGTTCTGAAGGTAATGTTGCAAAACCCTCGTAGATTTCCCACAAACCTTCTGTATAAACAAAGTAATGTCCTATCAGTGCGCCAATTGTTTATTTCCAAAGTTTCTATTGCAACTCACCGAAAAGCACCCACACCCACGCCAACACACACACACACACACACCCACCCACACCCACACACCCTCCCACTAAAACACACCCCCCCCACCCTACACGCACCCCCCCCCACACACGCACACCCTCCTCCACACACACACACACACACACCCTCCCACTCAAACTCACACCCCCACCCTACACGCACCCCCCCACCACACACACCCTCCTCCACACACACGCTCCCTCCCCACACACAAACACACACACATACCCCCGCACCCACACACAATACACACACCCACCATACAGAATCCAAGGTACACTTTATTCGTCCACGCGTTTACTCACGTGACTTTTTCTTGCTTGAGCGGAGGCTGCAAGTTGCCGAGCCCATGCGTCCAGCTGTCCCTGGCTGCTGCTATCTCCAAGTCGGTCGGCCCGGGCACCACCGCTGGACCTTCAGGAGTCCTAGGGAGTCCCAGGAGTAACATGGAATTAGTTTCTTTATCTTTTAACCGCCGTTGTCTGAATAATAAGACACAATATCCAGCTCAAAAATTCGTTAAACGTTAATTAAGTAAAGGGCAAGGGGGCAAAGGGGGTAAAGGGCTCTTTTACATGTCTGAAGCTACCGGCGCTTCGAAAGGTGACATCTGCTGAGAAGAAACGCCGCAAGAAACTCAGCAGCAAGTCTTTTTTTTCCCCAACTTTTACATTAGAGTTTTAACTAAAACTAACACATGAAAAGGGCAGCAAACAATCCTAATGGGTACAAAATAATTATAATAAATAACTAATAAGGGAGATGTATAGTCTCCGCGTCTGGAAAAGTTAAGTGACTTAGAGATGTATAAAGCCTCTAAGGGTCATAATAATAATAATTAAAACAATTAATTAATGAAACATCTAAATTGACTACCTAATCTAGGTTAAATGGAGATGTAGACAGTCTCCACGGTCAAGTATAAAAAAGGAGATCTAAGGTCTCCAAATATCAAAATAATAATAATAATTTGAAATAAAAATATTTCATGTCCTAATAATTCAAATATCGAATATGAAACACTATAGAATATAGTATAGCGAACACTATGAAGTCTCTCTAGTCAGGATCCGATAACGCACAAACGAATAAATTAAAAGGTAACAATTTTAAAAGGTCCTTGCGAGCATGAACCGTCCGGACCCCACAGACAGCGCCCGTTCACGAGTATGACGCGTATCTCAGCCATCGTCTCCCTCAACCAGTTATATGAGCATTGCTGCCATAGATTCTGCGATAGCTGGTCCGTGGTTTGAAATAGTTCATGTAAAGAGTTCGAACTTGGCCTTTGCGCTGCCGTGCACGTGCTGTGAGTGCAGAGGATACGTACCCGACGGGCGACGCGAGGCGGTCGAACAGCGGAGCGCCCAGCGCGGAGGAGGGCGCGGGCCGCGACGCGTCACCCCCCCAGCGACGCACCGCTTCCTGCCAACCAGAATAGTCAAAGTCAAAATATCTTTATTAAGACTTTTACAAGCTCGTATGGAGATAAAGGAATGAATCTACCACCGGTTCGGAAAAAACCCTCTACTGAGAAGAGCCGGCAAGAAACTCGGTGAGGTATCATTTTGCTCAAAACAATACACATATAAGATTATACAGATGTAGTGCATAATTAGTTTCCATCGTGTTTTATCGGATAAGTTCGTATTTATCGTGCTCTCTCAATTAGCTTCAGCAGGCCCCCAATTCTCGGTGCATTCGAGATAATCTCACGATCGAGATTAAACGTCAGTGCATACAGTCATTTGACAGAACTGTATGAATCTGACATTTAATCTCGCAATCGATATTATCTGGAATGCATCGAGAATTGGGGGCTAGTACTCATCACACCATGCTGTCATTTTTCATTTTGACATTTGACACTAAATAATAAAGTTTCGTATTAATGAATATAAACATGTCACTCATTGAATACAATAATTAATTGACACTTCGGGTCCCGTCGTCTTCCGATTGAGATCCGAGTTTTACCGATGGAAACATATTATTCACTATATCTGTAGTAAAACATAATGCTTCGGATTGAGAAACTCTTTAATTTTTTTTGGAGTCGGCCAAAAAACAAAACGAGTTCCAAAAACTCTTTGAAAACTAAGAAATAATGACCGTTGTTAGTGAATTACCTGGAAACATCAAATATATTTGCTAATTCAAAACTAAAACATTGCTACGCCCTTCCAGACACTTTCAAATGATATTAATAACAATAGGCTATTTTGCTAAAATAATCTAATTAGTCGGTTATTTACATTATCCAAAAATATTGAATACGTATTTTTTCTTTTGTCAATTAAACAAAAAATTACGAAGATTTAGTGCGTTGAAGTTCCGCGTGACGTCACCACTTTGCACACTTTTTACCATTAAGTGACGTCATGAGCCCCCACTCCTGAACTTTGATGCGCGTTATCTTTGTCAATTTCGATCGATTTGATAAAGCAAAAAATACGTGTTCAATATTTTTTGATAATCTAACTGACAGACTAATTCGATTTTTTTTAACGAGGAAACATCCCGATTTAACTAATGTCTATGTAGTACTTCCAGCTAAAATCTAGAACTAATAAAAACTAGAACTAAAGTCTAAAATTACGGTACTAGACTAGACCACAGCAGACTGAGGTGTCCATCAATAAGTTAAGTTTAGTTTACCTGCACAGCTTTCGCGCTGGCTATGTCCTGGTACCAGCGGAGTACATTCACTGATTGCGTTAAAAAGCTCTGCTTGAGTGTTTCATTATTGTACAATGGGTACAGGGTGCTCCAGAGCGAAATATCTGCAGCTGATAGCATGTCCTGAAAAAAAAAAACGGTTTATTGCGAGTCTGACTTGCGCACCGAGGGTTCCGTACTCACGTATGGAAAGAAACAGTACCTTGTAGGTATGGAATCCTAAAAATAAAAAATGAAAGGTAAATTGCGGTTTACGATTTATGATGTATTAAAAAGCAACTACTTACTAGATCTCGTTCAAACCAATTTTCGGTGGAAGTTTACATGGTAATGCACATCATATATTTTTTTTCGTTTTATCATTCCCTTATTTTAGAAGTTACAGGGGGGGGGGGGCACACATTTTACCACTTTGAAAGTGTCTCTCGCGCAAACTATTCAGTTTAGAAAAAAAATGATATCAGAAACCTCAATATCATTTTTGAAGAGCTATGCATAGATACACCACACGTATGGGTTTGATGAAAAAAAAAATTTGAGTTTCAGTTCGAAGTATGGGGAACCCCCAAAATTTAACGTTTTTTTTTCTAGTTTTGTGTGAAAATCTTAATGCGGCTCACAGAATACATCTGCTTACCAACTCTCAACAGCATAGTTCTTATAGTTTCGGAAAAAAGTGGCTGTGACATACGGACGGACAGACAGACAGACAGACATGACGAATCCATAAGGGTTCCGTTTTTTCAAATCAAATCAAATCAAATCATTTACTGTGTGAGGAATTTAGGTCAAGTACATAGGTTAGAATATGGCTTTTGCCATTTGGCTACGGAACAAACCAGTCTAGTTTGGTAATATTAACATTAACATGTTAACGCATAGACATAGACCAGATATATAATAGACTCCAAACGGTAGCCCACTGCCACCATTAGAGGCAAAAGACCACATAACCTCGCAAGTTTGGCAGCTTTATTTGCATAGGCGGGCACCGTTAATCAAATGGTTAACTTCGTTAATCGCTAATCCGTTACTAAAAGTTAACTTCTTTAAACGTTAAAGCGTTACATTTCGGAAGATTTAACAGAAGTTCACGTTAATTTCGTTCGCGTTAGTGAGTTAAGTACCTACTTATAAAAAAAATGTTGGTATGGGCTATGGAAGTTTAGGCAGGACATGAAGAATTCATAAAATAAGGGTTTAACATTGGAGTTTTTAAATTATATCTAATTATTTAGAGATCAAGTTTAAATCAAAAGCTATCTGACATAAGCCGCGCGGTGTCCTTTCGGCAAATACTTAGTACGTAATTAACGTTTAACGGACCTTAATCGTTTTAACGGAAGTTAATGACTCTGTTAACAATTTTTAAATTTAAAAGTTAGTCCGTTACTCGAAATGTTAACTTCGTTAATTAACGATTAACGGATTAATGGTCTTGTGCCCAGCTATGTTTATTTGCTAGTAAAAGTATGGCTAAGCATTGTCTTTAGGATATTTGGTCTCTCCCCATAGACAAGAGCAGGGTTCGAAATTATCAAGATAATTACGCTTCTTCATAATTATCGGATAATTATCAGATAATTATCACCAGTATAAGAGATTAATTTGTTATATTGTTTCATAAGAAATTCCGATGTGATATTGTTTCATAACAAATTCTAACAAAAAATAAATAAAAACAAATACATTTGTTCACAAGTGTATTTGTTTACAACAAGTGCTTCCGCACACACGTTCGAATACTTCGAATACAGTTTACTTTCAAAAGCGAAATTTTTTGTTATTATCAATCGATAATTATCCTTTCGTACCCTGGCAAGAGTATACTCTGTGGCAGTTGAATACCATTTGCTAACTTACTCCAAACAGATATTTCTTTCCAGTGATCAACGCTTCGACGTGCTGCAATAATGCGTCAAGCATTTGCTTCAGGTCAGCTGGGACAGTTTTGGATCCCAGGGCCGCTGACACGGCCGGTTGGAGGCGGGTCGCCTCCCATTCTTGCATTTGTTGGCTAAAAGATTAAAAAAGATCAAACTCAAAATGTTTATTCAGCAAATTGGCCGCGGGTTCTTTTACTTGTCACATGAATAAATTAAAAATGGGTTAAATCTACCTGCGCTTCGAACAGGGCCATTATTACTGAGAAGCGCCGCAAGAAACTCAGCAGAAAGTCATCGTTTCAAGTCAAACAGTGTTCTTACATCATATTTAAAAAATTAAATAAAATTGAATATAAACATCACAAACCAATAGGCAATAAATAATAAAAGACTAATAAAAATAAAATCGGCGTAAGTGACGTTGGCTTATCATCATTATCACATCATAGGGTTCCGTACCTCTAAAGGAAAAAAGGAATGGGCATTTCTCCGGAGCATAATTTTTTCGAGTGCGGGCAAAAAAGTACATACCTTTTTACAAAAAATCATGCATGTTCTTTAGACTTTAAGCTAACTGGAGAATGCTTAAAATTAGTTGAAGCTATCTACTTATATAAATAAAATAAAAATAGCTTTTATGAGAATATATGTCCATAGTTTTACATGCATAAAATATTTTGGTATCCTGTTACTTGAATAATATTGCAAGAACATGGTAACTTGGCATCAAGGGTTTTTAAATTTTGTTATTTAAGGTTTATACCAGTGTTTTTGAACTTGAAAGTGTCTGACTCAGGGGGTCGCGGTCGCTAACTAGGGCCCTAATACTCGGTACTTGCGAGATTAGTTGACACGTGAGATTAAATGTCAGTGCATACAGTCATTTGACACAACTGTCTGAATCTAACATTAATTTTACATGTTACTTCATCTCACTAGAACCGAGAATTGGTGTCCAGAATATTAAATACGTCGTCGTTGAGACATAGTATTAATATGGTCATGGGGAGTCGTCAGATTTATTTTACTTGCATAGGGGTCGCGGACTCAAAAAGGTTGAAAAACACGAGTTTATACTAACCACTGTCCATCGTGAGACATGTCCAGCACCGGGAACAGGTACTGCGCGGCGGCGTTGCTGCTGAAGAAGGCGAGCTGGTCGTCCACCTCGAGCAACGGCAGCGAGCGCGGCCCTGCGAACACGCCTGCAATCACGCGCGCGGCTTAGTTCACACCAGCACCCGGTTAGTTAAGAGAGGTATCCCAAGGATTATTCGCACTTTTGTGCTGCCATGGTATACAAAAATAAATAAATCAGAGGACCATCTATATATATAAAAGAAGAAGCTGACCGACTGACTGATCGGGTGACATATCAACGCACAGCCAAAACTACTGGAGCTAGAAGTCTGAAATTTGGTACAGGTATTCTTTAGGTAATGTAGGCGCCCGCTAAGAAAGGATTTTACGAAAATCAATCCCTAAAGGGGTGAAAAAGGGGTTGACAATTTGTATGGAAATCAGTCATTTAATTGGCTTATTAACATGAAAATGAGAATTTAGGCTTCTGAATAAAAACAAAGGCGCACTAGAAAAGCATTTTGAAAAAAACAACCCCTGTAGGGGTGAAAATTTAGTAAATTGATTTTGGGGTAGTTTTGAAATTCCATCCCATAAGGGGCAAAGTTTATATGGATAATACCGCGGGCGAAGCTGTGGCGGGTTCTCTAGTCTTTACATAAATCGATGTATTCCCAAAGTAAGCTCTAAAGGCTTTTATATGGGTACTAGATGACGATAAACATACTTATATAAATAAATAAATACTTAAATACATAGAAAACATCCAAGACTAAGGAAGAAACATTCATGTTCATCACGCAAATATTTGCCCTTACCAGGGATTGAACCCGAGACCGCTAGCCTTGGAGGCAGGGTCACTACCAACTAGGCTAACCGCGTCATTGAAAATAGTTATAAATTAAATAATAATCGATTATTAACTAGAATTAATTATAACCATAGGTTAGTCCTTAGTCCAACACTAGGCAATTACTACTCTGCCTTACAATTTTACTCAGGACGTACACAATGGACAGTTGTAAAATCTAAAATCTAATTCAATATGGCAATAATTACACTGTTAAATTGAATGCTTACTCAATTTTAGATTGGAATCCAATGCTAATTATGAAAAGCCACAGAAAGACAATACGTTGAAAGATACAATGTGTATAATCGTTAAGATACCTCTGTATAAAACTATAATGTTATTGTTTATTATGTTATGGCATTACATGCAAAATTACAATATCATTGATTAACCATCAATGATATTGTAATTTTGCATGTAATGCCATAACATAATAAACAAGTAACAAATGTTTACATTTATGTTACGATAAAAACATTAAGATTGAGAACAAGCAAAGAGCTAATATACTTATTGGTTAATGATAAATATTACTTTGTAAATGTTATCACACTTATAATATGTACATGGGTGTTAGTATGTTTCTTACTCTTTCACGCTTCAATGGCTGAATGGATTTAAATGAAATTTGGAATGGAGATAGTGTATACGCTCGATTAACACATAGGGTTCTTTTTATCCTGGAAATTTTAAAGCTCCCGAGGGAATAACTATAACTGAATTTGGCGCAAATGTAGTCGAGGGCAGAATCAAGTGTATATTAGGTCATGCCAACCCTTTAGTTAGCTCTAAACATATGGGAAAGAGTTACAGTTGCTAAGAAAATTCACCCAACAAACTATTAATTAATTAGCTGTGCCTTCATCCACGTGGAATAGACTTTCATCCCCTATTCCTTATTGTGTCCCCTTGAGGGTAAAACTTTTACAAGCCTTGAATGTCATATTTACTTATTTATATCGAATCAACAGCCAGAAAAATAAGTTTCAAGCTTCTAGCTCTAACAATTATGATAATTCCATACAACTTTTCATCCCCCCCTTTCAACCCCTTGCTACCCTTTTTTCGCATTAAAAAGTAGCCTATGTCCTTTCTCAGGCTCTAGACTATCTGTGTACTAAATTTCATTTAAATCGGTTCATTCGTTTTGGCGTGAAAGCGCGACAGACAGACAGACAGAGTTACTTTCGCATTTATGATATTAAATAAGGATTATTGATTTCGGTTCACTGAACAACTGGGTGTTCACAGAAAGACCACTGCTGCTTTGATATTTATAAATTGTACTATATACATTTTACTCAATACAGAACTGAACTGAATTGATATCGGAATAAAACCGTTATTTCACAATACATTATAAATGAAACTAATATCTTTTTTAAGAATATGAGTGTGTGACACTTTCAATTGTTTAATAGATTAATCTATGAATGAAAATGCTGACAAATTGCTAATATAATTAATTTGGTCGTAAAAAAACTGACGCAATATACAATGACGACTAGTTATTGCACAGAACATCATGCGTATTGCAGTTTCATACCCCTATGCTCTAACTTAAATCTAAACAGGAAAACTAATTAAATCTCTATACATGACAGTACTATTTGCATGCAAATGGAAGTATACTTACGAAATAACATGTAGAATTAAGGAATATATACCAAATCCAATAAGATCGCCAATGTTAGAAACACCTACCTTCGAACGAAGCATTCTCCAGTTCAACTTTTTTGCCAGCCAAATTGGCCGCAATTAATAATTTTAACGTAGAAGTATTGTTTTCGTTCGTATAAATCTTCATTTTCACACACTTTTCTCACTTAATTGTTGGTAGAAATAAATTGTTACTAAATTATAACCTAAACCAGGAAAACCTCAAAATCCACCTCACGAAAAAGTGACAGATGATTAGCCGACCAATGCAAATTAATCTCTCCAATCAATGTTAACAAATGGTTTGAGGGTTCATTTTATGCAGTCGGCTTATATCTTACTTTGCAGAGCTGTTTGAGACCCCAGTATTAATTAGTAGGTATTAGTATCCTAAAACTTTCAAGGCAATACCTACTTAACTTTAAAAAAATATTCATAAGAACAGGTTTTGGTTTGATATCTGATTCTTTTTATCGTACTTCGAATGAATATGAAATTTTATTTGAATTTAATTGGATTAAATTATGACGCTACAACGCTTTTCTCTAGGTCCGTATTAACAACAAACGATCTAAATATTCTAAGATATATCTTCTACTATTTTCTTTTAGCTGCATATTATGATTAATAAACAGATGGATCATTTATAATACAAATATTATGATTTATTTAAGATTGTTTTATTTCTTTTACTTTGATTTTTCAGTAGGTAAATCTAAAAAGCACTTTTGAAAATGTGATGCAGTTTGTACAAACCACCTTAGCTCGGATTCGCCTGACAGTCAACAAAGCTAAACAAACGTCACGTCAAGTCAAGCAAGGTCGCGTCACTCGTCAAAATAATTATATTTTTGTATTGCTAAAAAGTTATTTAGAGAAGAAATTTAATGGAAATAATTAGTTAAGAATTTTAAAATGGATAGAAATAAATTACTTGCCGATGCGATTTGCAGGACGTGCATGCGTGAGTCAGGAAATATGAAATCTCTATTCTGCAAACTTGAAGACGAAAGTACCATAGGTGATTTACTAGCATTTACCACAAATATTAGCATTAATAGTGACGATAACCTTCCAAAACAAGTTTGCGTCGAGTGCGAAGAGTTTCTCTGTAAAGCTGGTGCTTTTAAACAGCGCTGTTTGGATGCGGAAGCAAAGTTAGCAAACCTTTTTGAAAACGTTTCTGTGATGAGATTTTCGGAAGTAAAACCTGAAAATCCAAAAAGTGAGAATAATTTGAATGGTAAAGAGCCTTACCAGTGTTCAATATGTTTAAATAAATACGCTGATATAGTTTTACTAGAAAATCATGTGTATGATCACAAATCTAAAGTGCCATTATTGAATGTAGTGACATTTTCCGATACCAAAGCTGGTTTAGATACATTAGAAATAACAGCAGGAAATGAAGAAAATAATGAAACTGTAAAAGAAGAGTTTAATGATGATTTTGAACAGGACAGTCCAGTAGACAATAATTATATTGAAAATGATTCTGAATCTTTATCCATGGAATATGCAGCAGAAGTAAACAATGATAAATTATTTACAAACAACACATTTGAGCAACCAACAGACAATAACTACATTAAAACCATTGAGAAATTGCTATCAGAAAATAAGAGAAAAAAGAAAAAGCAGCACTCTTGTGAGAAATGTAATTTACTATTTAAATCTGCAAGTTCTCTTAGCATTCATATAAAAACACATGAGAATATTAAAAAAACTGAAACGAAGTTCCAATGCAATATGTGCATGCGTAAATTTGTGAAGAAAACATCTTTAACGAACCATATACGGATACACAAAATGCAGGAAGAAGTTAAATACACTTGTGGCAGTTGTAAAAGAGAATTTAAGCATAAAGCTCATTTAGATAATCATATGGTTACATTACATGCGAATGAGAAAGGTTATAGCTGCGATTTTTGTTTGAAAAACTTTGCAACGCAAGAGAGTTTGGATATACATAAGGATTTACATAAAATTGACAAGAAACATACATGTCAATATTGTAATAAGTCATTTTATATGTTATCAACATTGACTGATCATATTAGGTAAGGAATAATGTTAAGTTTGCAATAGTTTTCTAAATTATGACCAAATATCAATAATTTAACCCTTTGAATACCACCGCCAAATGTGAAAAAGCATGCAATGGACGTCAACCACAGCATTCGCCAACACAAATGTATGGAAAATAGCTGACTGCAGCATTCAAATGCATTAAAGCGGCATTTACGTTCAGTTTGGCAGACTGAAGCCTGTGTCAATGTCAATGCAGTGGAATCTATATTTAGCGCATCACAATTTTATGTAAAGAGATAGTTGGTGGGTGAGAGAGTGACCTAGGCTACTTTTTAGGACGGAGGCTGGAGGAATGCACGGTTCCTGAGGAGATAGTCCGAAGCCTAGGAAAATAATTACATCTTAATATTTCCAGAACCCACACAGGCGAGAAACCTTACCTCTGCTCTACTTGCGGCCGTGGGTTTAGCCAGAAGACGAATCTGGCCCAGCACATGCGCCGCCATCTTGGTTTAAAACCGTATGCTTGTGAACAGTGTGATCAGAGGTAAGAATGGTAAAACCAACATACAATTTGTTTTTAAGAAAGTAGCAAATATTTATTCCACTGTCATCTAAATGAGCTCCGTCTTGTTACTAGTACTACAAACTATAATTTTTGGAAAAGATACTGTCAATTACTGAATCTGCGACATTTTGTGAACTCAGTCATCACTTCTGGTAAGTAACGCTTAGCATTCGTTATTGAACCCGTTTCTTTAAACTTCTTGACCCTAACTTTGATTAAATTGACCCTGGGACACTCACGGCGTAATCCGTATTCAATTCTAAAAAGGCATCGCATAGTAATGAAAGACCAGTATTTTCGAATAAAGTTTAACAGAAAACCACATTGCTTTCCCGTGAAACGCTCCATCGATCTTGTAAAAATGTAAAAATGACGTTGAATTTCCCGCCATCCGTTGTGCCGCATAATTAATTAATAGTATGCAAAAAAATCTGTGTTGCTATTTGCAAAAATGTATGGCCCACCCTATATTATCTTTTCTGTGCCAGGGGTTTTATTTTCTAAGGTGCTTAGAGCTCACGCGCGGTATAAAGATTCTGAGAAAATTCGCTGCATCCTTTTGAGTTACGGATAGAGTTGTGCATGCTCGTTCACTGAGCGGATCGCTCCGAACTAGTATAATGGCGCATGTACTAGTTCGTTCTTTTAGTACACTAGTACACTGAAATAAATAGATTATAATAAGGTCTGCTCCCGACAGGATGGCCCGTCAAAATTACGTCATCTCGCTTGCACAATTGTATATGAATATTTAGTTCATGCATAAGAGTGGTCCGTTTCCTTCCCTCTTGCTATCTTACTAGAATAGGGCCAATTTGGAGCCGTTCGGTCGGTCAATCGGACGCTTCGCTGTCGCTGCTCGCTCCGCATATTGTGCTGAGCAGGCCTCCAATTCTCGGTGCATTCGAGATAATGTCGATTGCGAAATTAAACGTCAGATTAATACAGTTGTGTCAAACGACTGCGAATGCATCGAGAATTGGGCGCCAGAATCGTTACGGAATAGTTCGATCTAGTGAAAGGAATTAGTTCTTTTTAGTACTTAGTACATGTAGTACACAAGCCTAGTTACGGAGCCCTGAAGTCTGGGTGTCCCCAGATTCGTGTCAAAGGGCGAACTGGTCGCGCACGCGCGCAAGCACAGCGGCGCGCACCCGTTCGTGTGCGGAGCGTGCGGCCGCGGCTTCACCACGTCCTCGTCGCTCGTGAAGCACCGGCGCACGCACAGCGGCGAGCGCCCGTACGCGTGCGACCTGTGCGCCCTCAGGTGAGTGTCGGGTGGTCAAACGGGACAAATTACTTTTGAGGTTATGTTCATTCATTACAATATTAAACGATTTTGTTACATTTACGTGGGGTAATTTTACAAAAACAGTTATTAACAATTTAGTTTAAATGTGCGATTGTGATTTATGTGTATAATTAACAACAATACTCCCCTGTTTTAGAAATGTAATTTTAAACACTGTACATATAACTAAATTTGGAATAATTCTCAGAATTTCTTAGAGAAAATTTAACTAGATCACTTTAGACACTTAAAGCCGCGTACAGATTTGCGAAGTAACATGCAATGTAACATGCAATGAAAGAATTTGCCGTCCACATTGTCGCAATGTATCATGCAATATAACAGAATTCCCATAATATGGACGGCTTGCGCGCACGAACCGTGCTCAATACGCGCACGATCAGAGCATTTCAACTCGTGCGCGCCGCGATCCGCCATTTGTCGGTTTTTTCGCCGAACACAAAGTGTACATGCTCGGTTCGTGCGCGCCCTGCGTCCACTCTTATGAAATGCTCCGTACGCGTAAATCTGTACGCGGCTTAATGTTCTTACAATTTAGTAGTTACACCACTAAATATACTATATGATTAATTAAATTTAAAACAGCTGTGTTAATTCAAACATTTGAGCTTGGCCTATTATCACTAAACGTACCTTTATTAACAGGTTCGCAGCCTCCGGAACGCTAAAGAACCACCGCAGAACGCACACAGGCGAGAAACCGTTCCAATGTTCGTATTGTGAGAAGGCGTTCGTGCAGAAGAATGATCTCGTCTCACATATAAGGTGAGTTAAGGTAGAAATCATCCTTTTACATATTATAAAACAAAGTTGCTCGCCGCGTGTGTCTGTCTGTTGCCGATAAACTCAAAAACTACTGAACAGATTTTCATGTGGTTTTCACCAATAAATAGAGTGATTCATGAGGACGATTTAGGTATATAATATGTCCAGATTTTATGTAAATTTGTCCAGATAAAACGAGAATTGATGGAAGCGTCGGAAAAATTCAAGCCGCCTGGGAGCTTTCATCGAAAACGCTGCCTAATCCCTTTCAGATATAACAAAACAATGCGTGGTGGGATATTTCTCTTTTATAGATCTACAAAAAAATCCGCGATGGCATATGCAAAAGTGTGTGTGTGTGTGTGTGTGTGTAATTTTTATGCCGGACAAGTCAAAAGTTCCCGAGGGAATAATTTTAACCGAATTTCACGCGGACGAAGTCGCGGGCGAAAGCTAGTTATTATTAAAACCAGCCTGCCAGTGGCGAAGCGTGAAATATTTCCTAAGAATAGCTGGAAGAATTAGAACCGTACGTGCGAGTCTGACATTTAGTTAGAGTAACATGGACTTCACTGACAGCTAGCCGTAGCTTTCTACCTTGGTAAAGCCGTCAGGAATCGGCTTGTAGGCAGGCTGCGCCACTGCTAGATGCGCCCGCGGCTCCGCTCGCGTGAATTAAATGGCTTTTACTTTCACTTCGAGTGCAAAAGCGCCCTGCTAATTATTTTTTACCGATGACAATAAAAATTAAAGGGAATAACTATATATTTTTATGTCCCATTGCTGGCATATCATCGGACGATAGTTAAGCGACAGTCGCTATTTCGAGATGATATCATAATATTTATCAACTCTCGGCTAACAGACTTTATTAGACCGAGGTTTGTTGGTCAGGGTCCGAAGCCCCCTCAGCCCCCTTCGGTAGCTGGTGATGTCACTTTGGAATATACCCTCTAATAAGGTTATATTGTTCTCAGATGCCATACGGGCGAGCGTCCGTTTGTATGCAGCGAATGCGGCAGTTCGTTTCGCAAGGCCTCCGCCCTCCGCAGTCACACCAAAATGCACGGGTCACTTATGACTATAACCGAGGGCAAGGAGCCGATACCGCCTTACTGATATCTATTAATAATAAATCGTAATGATAATAAATAATTTATTGAACAAAATGTATTATTCATAGTACACGTTTATCCAGTGATTTCCCTATGTTCCAGACATAGCTGGGAACCGTTAATCAAATAGTTAACTTCGTTAATCGCTAATCAGTTACTAAAAAAGTTAACTTCGTTAAACGTTCAATTAAATAAATAAATTAAAAAATAGAGTATGGATTAGAGATTGTAATAATACCTTTTATTTAGAGATCTAATTCCAATCAAAAGCTATCTGACATAAGCCGGTGTCCTTTTGGCAAATAGTAGGTACTTAATTAACATTTAACGGACTTTAATTAATTTAACGCAAGTTAATGAGTCCGTTAACAATTGTTGAAATTAACTTAAAAGTTAATCCGCTACTCGAAATGTTAACTTCGCTAATTAACGACTAACGGATTAACGATCTTATGCCCATCTATAGTTTCAGACAGATATCGAGATATGGTATCGCTTACAGATGCTATTTTACCATCAGAAACAGTTAAATCGTCAGAGAAAATTTAAGAGGAAACTTAAGGACTGGCTGCTATGCAATTGTATGATCTAAATGAATATTTTGTGAACATTATTTATATTATAATTTCCGTTTTTAATCAATTAAAATGAATGTACGTCTTAACATTTATTGTACGTCCGAAAAGGGCAAACTGTTCATACTAACTTGATGACTCTTTTAACAATGTACCCCAGTTTTGACAATAAATGGTTATCTTATCATATAACCGAAATTACAAAAGTATAATTTTTTTAACTAGGTGCTAATAGGCGTTTCCTTAAAATTCTGAAAAAAATATAGAACACATTTCTTGTAAGAAACAGTTAAGGTATTCAATATTTAATTGAGATAAACAAAAAATGACGAAGATATAGTGCGTTGAAGTTCCGCGTGACGTCACGACTTTGCACACTTTTTAACATGAGGCTATATAGCCACCTACCTACAATATAACTGTGCAATACCACTGGTTACACATGTATATTGACGGTCAATATCGACTACTGACGATCAATATATTGTAGGTCAGTTGCTAGCTCTTAAGTGACGTCATGAGCCCCCACTCCCCAACTTTGATGCGCATTAGCTTTGTCAATTATGATTGATTTGATAACGCAAAATATGTGTTCAATATTTTTTGATAATCTAACTGACGGACTAATTAGTTTTTTTTTTTTACCCAGGAAAGATCCCTATTGGGTACTATTTTTAGAATCATCAGATCGTAGATATCTTCGACGGGTACGCCAACTTGACGCTCACCGGAAATCGGCCAAGTGCGAGTCGGAATATAAACTCCGTCATGACCTCATGATCGATATAGTGCATTCCCACAAATGACGTCACAAGTCTGTTAGAGTTGTGGGCATGCCGATCGTGCCCACAACGGTGGATCCGCGCTTGGTTTCTCTCCCGTGTCAAATAATTAATGACTAGCTAAATAAAAGCAATGTGTAAACTTTCTGTTACACCAGGAGAAACCTTCTCCCCTGTGTCAAAGATAATTAATGGTTAACTAAAGAACATCTTTTCTTACTGTTTTCTATAATTTCACAAGGTTGGTTTCTCGCATGTGTGTGTTAGTTTATGTTTAGCTAAATGATGGCGTAGCCTAAACTGTGTCTTACAAATTTCACATGGGTAAGGTTTCTCCCCCGTGTGAATAAGATGATGGATAGCTAAAGAGGATTTTTGTGTAAACTGTTTTCTACATATTTCACAAGGGTAAGATTTCTCGCCTGTGTGTGTTAGCATATGTCTAACTAAATTACAGCGTAGCCTAAACTGTTTCTTACAAATTTCACATGGGTGAGGTTTCACTCCAGTGTGAATAAGATGGATAGCTAAAGAGGATCTCTGTTTAAGCTGTTTCTTACAAATTTCACATGGGTAAGGTTTCTCGTCTGTGTGTGTTAGTTTATGTGTATCTAAATGATAGCGCTGCCTAAACCGTTTCTTACAAATTTCACAAGGGTAAGGTTTCTCGTCTGTGTGTGTTAATATATGAGTATCTAAATGATAGCGCTGCCTAAACTGTTTCTTACAAATGTCACAAGGGTAAGGTTTCTCGTCTGTGTGTATTAGCTTATGTTGAGCTAAATGATGGCGTTGTCTAAACTGTTTCTTATAAATTTCACAAGGGTAAGGTTTCTCGTCTGTGTGTATTAGCTTATGTTTAGCTAAATGATCGCGTTGCCTAAACTGTTTCATACAAATTTCACATGGGTAAGGTTTCTCCCCTGTGTGAATAAGATTATGGTTAACTAAAGAACATCTTTTCCTAAACCGTTTTCTACAAATTTCACAAGGGTAAGGTTTCTCACCTGTGTGTGTTCGTTTATGTCTAGCTAAATTATTGCGTAGCCTAAACTGTTTCTTACAAATTTCACATGGGTGAGGTTTCACTCCAGTGTGAATAAGATGATGGATAGCTAAAGAGGATCTTTGTTTAAACTGTTTCTTACAAATTTCACATGGGTAAGGTTTCTCGTCTGTGTGTGTTATTTTATGTGTATCTAAATGATAGCGCGTCCTAAACTGTTTCTTACAAATTTCACAGGGGTAAGGTTTCTCCCCTGTGTGAATAAGATTATGGTTAACTAAAGAACATCTTTTCTTAAACCGTTTTCTACAAATTTCACAAGGGTAAGGTTTCTCACCTGTGTGTGTTCGTTTATGTCTAGCTAAATTATTGCGTTGCCTTAACTATTTCTTACAAATTTGACAAGGGTAAGGTTTCTCCTCCGTGTGAATAAGACTATGGGTAACTAAAGAGGATTTTTGAGTAAACTGTTTTCTACAAATTTCGCAAGGGTAAGGTTTCTCGCTTGTGTGTGTTAGTTTATGTCTAGCTAAATTATTGTGTTGCCTAAACTGTTTCTTACAAATTTCACAAGGGTAAGGTTTCTCGCGTGTATGTGTTAGCTTATGACTAGCTAAATTATTGCGTTGCCTAAACTGTTTCTTACAAATTTCACAGGGGTAAGGTTTCTCCCCTGTGTGAATAAGATTATGGTTAACTAAAGAACATCTTTTCTTAAACCGTTTTCTACAAATTTCACAAGGGTAAGGTTTCTCACCTGTGTGTGTTCGTTTATGTCTAGCTAAATTATTGCGTTGCCTAAACTGTTTCTTACAAATTTCACAAGGGTAAGGTTTCTCGCGTGTATGTGTTAGCTTATGACTAGCTAAATTATTGCGTTGCCTAAACTGTTTCTTACAAATTTCACAAGAGTAAGGTTTCTCCTCCGTGTGAGTAAGACTATGGGTAACTAAAGAGGATTTTTGATTAAACTGTTTTCTACAAATTTCGCAAGGGTAAGATTTCTCGCCTGTGTGAATAAGATTATGGTTAACTAAAGAAAATCTTTTCCTAAACCATTTTCTAGAAATTTAATAAGGGTGAGGTTTCTCTCCAGTGTGGAGTCGAAAATGTGCAATTAAAACTGCCTTCGCTGAAAACCGTTTGCCACAAGTATCACATAAATATTTCTTTGTGCGACGCTCCTTCATTTCTTTGCTTTTAACACCTGAACAAGATTCCTCCTCATTTTTATTAATGCATGTGTGGCTCATAAAGCTGGACTTCCGAAAAAATCTGTGACAAATCAAGCAGCTATGTAGCGTCTTATCGATAGAGATGTGCTCAAGCTTGACAAGGCAACTCTTGAGGGGGAAATGTTCGACACGGCTCTGACCCAATGGAGGTGCTTGTCCGAGCAGTTCCACTCCGGGACCTTCCTCCACAAGCTCCTGCTTTTCAGTGCCTGTATCAGCTCCTGAAACCATAACAATAGCGAAGTGTCAAATATTTCCTAAGCGAAGCCGGAAGAATTTGAACCGTACGTGCGAGTCTAACATTTAGAGTAACATGGACTTCACTGACAGCTAGCCGTAGCTTTCTAGCTTGGTAAAGCCGTCAGGAATCGGCTTGTAGGCATGCCGCCACTGAACCATAATGAAGTTACAAACGAAGGACTACTCATTAAGCATTGCAGAATCTTGATTGATGCCCATTCATAGATTTTAATCGTTGGATTACACTATACAGCGGTATAATCTGCAGCCATATTCATGCTATGTGCATGTAGCAAGGGAAATGGTGTCTTCTCCTTTTCTCCTACTGTAACAGTTGCATTCTCTTTGCCGCATCCGCCATATTACGACTAATAATTTTAACAACGGGAGAAAAATTCAATCTATTATTTTGTTAAATAAATAGTTCTTACGAATGAAATGTTAGGTACGCACTCATGCGCGGTCCCAGGGGGGGGGGGGGGTGTCACAGGGGACATGACTCCCCCCCCCAAATCACGTCAAATTGAAAAATCAAGTCCTATTTAGGGATTTCGGGCGTGATGCTATGTATGTATGTCAGTCTAATTTATTCGACATATTTTATTATAAGTGACCCCCCCCCCCCCCAAATTTCAGGCTGCGACCACGCCTGTACGCGTTTCGCCTTATTAGTGTTCTTTGAATTCTTCCTGCATATTTTGTCGAGCTACACAGCATAATGAGACTCTTTTTCTCAGGAAAAGTGAATACGCTGATTATGAAATTGCACGTGTACTCGTCACCGCTGCCGGATGAGCACTAATTGAAGCTTAGCGAATTTCGCTAACCTCACTAGTGATGTATTCCGGCGCGGTCCGTAGCATGTCTTATAACGATTTAAAGCTATGGTCGGGTTGTTTCTGGAGGGATGTACCAAGCGACTAAGCCAGTGATGCTGTCAGGCAGCAGGTGCGGTCACAGCCCGAAATTTTGGGGGGTCACTAATAATAAAATATGTCGAGTAAATTAGACTTTACTTTTAGATTTGATTTTTCAATTTGACGTGTACTATTTTGGGGTACTGTCAGGCAGGCTACATGGTGTTCTTTATCACCATCAATGAGCCTGTATAATTCTCAATGCAAGGCACAGGCCTCCTCCAATAGTGAGTCATGGAGTTCTTGCATAGGAGGAATATGGTTTAGATAACATTAGGTTTCACTTATAAAAAGTATCCGATACGATATCTCGGTGTCGATGCCAGCCTTGTGAGATTATCTCGAATGCACCGAGAATTGGGGCCCAGGTCGTGCTAGACGTGCAGAGAATCACGCAAAAACTACTGGACTATTTTTAATGAAACTGTTTGTGTTTAGCTTATGATACGGATAGGATGACGATAGCGGAAGATACAAAAAAAAACCTTTTATTCACAACCAAGTTACCACTATAAGTGAGCTCGAATTTCAGGTACATTCATATTAAAGGAGGGTCAGTTTTGAGTGGACCTTGCACTAGATGTCACGCGGACGACGTTTAATCCTGTACCTACTTTATGCATTACAATTCCACGCGGTCGAAGTCGTGGTTTGTTATTTGTCCCTGGAAGGCAAAGGGATTTTGGCCCATACAGCCAAGTCTATTTGCTTCTCTAAGAGAGATAGATGACTTGGGTTATTCCCGTTTCAAACTTGCCAGGGCGACAGTTACTTTGTTTTACAAGTATTCAGTATTTATTATTAACGAAAAATGGTTTTATGTCGTAGGAATGAGATTTTCACTAATTTTTATACAAAAATCTGTATAGATAATTTGTGCCGTATTTTTTATTTTAAGTACAAGTACTTGTCATATGATTAAAAAATCCATGGGCTGTATTCCATCGTAAAAGTGGCTGAGACTACGGAATCGTAAATTCAAGGACGAAAATGAAAATCAGCAAAACAGAAAAATAAATTCTTTATTAATTTCAATAATATCGAAGTATGTCAGATTGTTTAAAACAACTAGATTATTACAAAAGAATTTCAATACTTGTTATAACACTGAAATGGAGTTCGGCATTAAAAGTTACCATTTTGGACCACGAAAGTCCTACCAAAAAAATCCTAGTCCTTTTCATTAAAAAGTATATCCCTTTGTTTATGGTATTTGGCAATGATCAAAAATATAAAGTAACGGCAAAGACTCGCGTGATTAAAAAAACAAACGTTGAATCTTCTAAAGAATAATAGACTCTATTGAATGTAAATTGAGTTCTAAATACAATGGTAACTTTTAACCCCAAAATTAATATTTTATTGTACTGAGATCTTGTTAATTACATCACATATTGACGCCGAATTATTGCTATGAATAGTTACTAACCGAATAAAGGGGTAGCCATGACATTGAGCAAGGTTTATTATCTATTGTAAATACAAACTTAACTAAGCATGCGAAAAAAATTGAACTAATTTTCCGCGTACGAAGTTCATGTAAAGCGTTAGACGCTAGCGACGTTCTTGTCTGCAAAGTTAAGTTTGTAATGGCATTGCCAGGCCAAATTTTTTTTTCAGAATAAACATGCAACCCCTATGGACACATAACAATGTAAAAATTAAAAACTGAAAAATGGTAGGTGTAGGTCGCCTCCATATACATAAATGGCTCTAAAATTTCATTTTTTTACAACTATTCAACTATTTTTATCATTACAATACACTGTTAAATGAGGTATTTTTTATTATTGAAAATTACATTTTTTGTACTGTAAATTTATTTTTTCGTCTAACTTTAGTTTTAACTACAAAAAATAATATCATACTGTACAATCTAATACAAGTTTTAACTACGTTTTTACGTATTTTTATTAAGACTTTCACGTGTGAAAAGGAAGTCTATTCGTACCAACGCTTTAGTACTGTCAAAATGTCATTTTGACATTTAATATGCAGCGTTGGCCAAAATTACTTATTAATGTATCAACTAATTTTATTATATATCAACATTTTTCCATACATTGGCACATCGACTGACTGAAAAGTGCTCAGCTCAAAAATTACTAAAAATTGTTTTCCAAAATGAGCTGCTTCGCACTCATGTTATTTGAAGTAGTTATAATCGCATCACAATCGGTCAATCCGTTGCGTTAAGAATAGCTATATCTAAAGATATATAAATCAAACGCATTAAAAAAAAACGCTGCCTTTTCGATGATTTATATCGAATAATGGCAGTTTATAGTTCACATAATTTTGCAGGCTCATACTAGTATTTATAATAAATACTTTTCTTATAATAACTACTTCACATAACTATTGGACTAGTTTTTTTCACGTTGCTATATCGTCATTATTTCAAATGTACGCTTTTTAAACATCGATAGATATTTGATAGTTTAATAACTGTCATTTTGTATTATGCCATCAATAATTATATCAATGAGTTTGAATACAACAAAATTACCATTACGTGCCAAAAATTTGTAAATTCGACCTGTTATTTCCCAATAATGGAAGAACGCTCAACCTGTTTAAGCAAAAGTTGTGTATAACACTTTCATTTAATGTATATTAAATCGTATCCCAGGTACCACAGACTTGTCTATAAAACCCGCTAGGTGAGTTCACGCAGCCATATAACGAGCAACCCAACGCTACACGCCAAAGCACCCAGTGGACGGGTTCACGCGACTATAGTCCGTTCGCCGAGAGTTGATAAAAAAAATTAAAGGGAAAGACTATATATTTTTCATACAATATTATCATTGAATAGCGTGTATATGTGGACGACGACCATGACGAAGTCTCAGAGTCGGAGGAAGAATCAGAGTCAGTGACTTTATTATAATTATTATATCCGTGGCACAGAAAAGATAAAAAAAGAATTGGATTGAGAAAGGTATGCTTAGATGGTTTGGACACGTGGAGAGGATAAACGAAAGACTAACGAAGCAGATTTATAAGGCGAGTTTGGCGAGGGTTGGAAGGGGAAGACCTCGGCGAACGTACCAAAACCAGATCGAGGACGTTCTTAAGAAAGGCCACGTCAAGAGTACCCTAAACCGGCGAGCGTGCATGACGAACTTAATGAGAGTAGACGAAGCGAAAGGTGTGTCAGGATCGTAGCAGGTGGTGGCGTTTGGGAAACAGGCGTGATATATGTAAGTATGTGGCACAGATTGAATTCACATTTCACGATGAAAAATCTATCGATGTCCAAACTCTTTATCCCGGCTCTAAATCTATAGAAAACTTAACGTCCCTAATTACTAGAAAGTAACAAATCCGCTATAATATTTGGCAGTTTCATTATTAAAATTACGAGACATATCCGAGCTGCCGTAAAAAAACATATAAAATATAATACTATAAAAAATCAACGCGTCCGACGAAATAGTACTTAAGCACATTTTATGTCTAAGAGTTAAAACGATACAAAATAAAAAAATCTATGCGAAATAAAATTATTAGAAAAAATAATAACGTACTTTTCGATCACATTTTAACACATTCGGTGCAAATCTGTTCAGAAATATAGATCAATATATTAAAATATCAAATGAGTTGGTAATGTAATATCATGGAAGAATAAGGCAAGATCTATCGCCATACAGTCAAGCGTACTGCGGAGTTGGCAACGCCATCTGTCGGCGAATTTCATAAATTGCGGCTCAAATTCGTTCAAACAATACTGGTTTCCTTTGAAAAGCTTTTCACAAGCGACGTGTTAATACGCACTGTCCACGTCATTTTGTTCAATAAATATACCCTGCAGGCTATGGTAGTGGCGCCATCTAGTTTAAGTGGGTTCTAGCAAGCTTCGGGTTATTTCCGAGCTGTGATAGCTATATCGCGATTGTCAATCCTGTTTTATTCATCCATTGTAATATACATTCGCGTAAGGATCGCCTTCAGGTAAGTGATTAAACTGATTTAACCACAGACCAAATATCCTAAAGACATCGCGTAGACTAACTTTTACTAGCAAATAAAGCTACCAAACTTGCGGGATAGTCTGTAGATTTAACCCAAAAATGGCTGCAAACGGATGTTTCCTGGATAAAAAAATATATAATTCCAATTAGTCCGTCAGTTAGGTTATCAAAAAATATTGAACACGTATTTTTTGCTTTATCAAATCAATCAAAATTGGCAATGATAACGCGCATCAAAGCTTATGACGTCACTTAATGGTAAAAAGTATGCAGTCGTGACGTCACGCGGAACTTCGACGCACTATATCTTAGTCATTTTTTGTTTAATTGACAAAAGTAAAAATATTGAACACGTATTTTTTTCTTTTTTAATTCTTTCTGTTTTTATAATGTATACGACGGACTAATTCGTTTTTTTCAGGAAACACGCCTATATATTGCATGTATTATATATATATTGCATTTAAATATCAACGATTAACAGGTTTTAAAAACAAAACAGACTGCACCGAACGCCTCTTTTAAACCTAACTCTATTCTTTAAGAAAACGTTAAATTATTGCTGTCAAGTTTTAAATTATTGCACGACTTCAATAACACATGTCAAAATTATAAGCAATATCACCATTTTTGAGGCTGAAGTGAAAAACAACATGCATTTTGAATACTTATTAGAATTTTATATACATAGTACTGTTATCCTGGTAAAGGTCCATCCATAAACTGCGTCACACGAATTTCATTATCTTTGGAGCCACCCCCCTCCCCTTGCGTGACGTCACGCATTAAGCAATATTTTTCAGTTTTAATACATTTTAGACTTATAGATGTGACATCACGAAGCTTATGAATCGTCCCCCCCCCCTTAACGTGTGACGTACTTTATGATAACCCCTAATCGATTTAAATCGAAATATAAAAAAATTCACACTGTTTCTGAAAAGTTTACAATTTTAAGTTTTCGTTATTCTTTCACTCCAGCCAAATAACTTACTTTAGTTTTGAGGCAATAAGGTAACTTAAGGATGGCACTATACCTCTTAAACTAGATTTCACTGCCTTTTCGATTTCAGAGTAACATTCCCTCTTTCTAAACCTTCATTTTAACGTAAGAAATACCTTAAATCAAAGCATTTGGGCTTTAAAAATACCTATAAAAGGTTAATATAGTCAATTCCATCTAAAAAAGGGTATGTTGTAGGTCATTAAAAGATTTTTTTTTTGCGTATTCTGTAACATTATTTTGGTACTTCGTTCCAATAAATACAAACAACAATATAAAAAGTTTTTTGGAAATAAATATAAATAAATATCCAGTACCCAAAGCACACAGAATCCTAGTATAGGATTAGACTATTATAAATACTATTCTCATCTTACCCTGGCGGGGATCGAACCTGTGACCTCCATCTTCGGAGCTAAACCATTTAAAAAAGATAAATATTTCGTTGATAGAGAAAATATTCATTTATACTCCTTTTAATCCAATATAGCCCTTAACACTTTGAAATAAGGTATTTAAAGGTACTTATTTACCACTGGCCTTCTCGAGAAAATCCATTTTCAACCTTAACTCTATGAGAAAGAGCTGCTTTTGCAGGGAAAATATCTCCTCCTTCTGTTTCAGCTCCATGTTCAATATCTTCATTTTGGCCTCGTGCTCCCATATCGCGTGTTGCCTTTTCGCAGTAAAATATAACCTGGTGAAAGTAAAAAAATAAATAAGACAAGCAAGTTTTGCCTTATGTACTATACGTGCATCTTCATCAGGTAATGGGACTGGTCAAGACAAGTCCAACGAGCCCAAACTCGACGGGTCTATCTTGTTTAGTTGAGGAGTTCCTATGGGTACCTTCAGGGTCCATCATCAGACCTTGTAGTAGTAGCCCACAATGCTAAATGAGGATTTACTCGAGCGTCGTGGGGACTTATTCGATTTTGATTATTAGCTGATAAAAAGGAAAAAACCGGACAAGTGCGAGTTAACTCGCGTGGAGAGGGTTCCTAGGAAATTTCAGATACATGATTATCTGAAATTTCCTGTTACTTTAGATACCATAGACTTCTTATAGGTTTTCCTGTAATCTGTAGTTAACCTTTTGACCTCCAAGCATGTCTGAGAAGTAACACCAATTTCAACTTTAAGTCAAGGTAATGAAGGACTTTTTTACCCTGTGTCCGCCGACGGTTGCAGCCGACGGGGGCGCTCAAAAGGTTAAGGTAGTTTCAGAGATAAGGGAGGGGGAATGGTAATTTTTCGCCTATTTTCCTAAATAAATTCCAAACAATTAAATTTAAAATTCTAAAAAATATATATTTAAGAATCTCACAACGAGCCCTTTCATTTGCTATTTCACACGATATAGTTTGCATAACTTTATTTTTATTTATTTATTTTTTGCTAATTTGCCTCTCAAAAGTGGCCCTCATGTTTAAAATTCATTTATTTACGTTACACGTCCGTGTTGGAGTCAACGACTTACATATATATAACAAATTTTAACTCAGTCGGTCGAGTCGTTTCGGAACAAATTGGCTGTGACAGACGGACAGACAGACAAATATGATCCTATTAGGGTTCCGTTTTTTCCTTTTGAGCTGTGGAACCCTAAAAATCATACCTCACCGTGTTTCTTGCCGGCTCTTCTTAGTAGAGGGTTTTTTCAGAACCGGTGGTAGATTCATTCCTTGAACTTCATAAGAATTTGTGAAAGCCTAAATTGAATAAAGATATTTTCACTTCGACTTTGACTTTCCTTATGGGCTTAAATACTCCTCACCTCTCCTCCTCCGTCGCGCTCCCGCAGTCCTGTTTCTGCTCATCTTTCCCCACCTCCCCGTTTTTCCTCTCCTCCAAATGGCTCAAATTTAATGGCGTATTATATTCGTTCAACTTCAAAAGGAAATCCTGTTGCAGTCTCGCCTGCTCCATGGCTAGGGGGTTGAGGAGGGGGATCGCGAGGGGCAGCGGGAGTTTCGGGGGGGAGGGGGAGTGGGGGTGGATCTGGACTTGGGGCTCGAGGGGGTTCGGAGTCGTGTCGTCGCTGTCGTTCGTGCTTGATAGTCGGCCGTTGGTCATCTGTGGGGGCAATCAAAAAAATTAACACCGAAAGTCTCAGAGGTGCAATCCGGTATTTGAACCTGTTTCCGTCTCCACTGCACTGCATTTGGTACTTTAAGGATGTGTACCACGTCAAATCCGCAGTACATCAATTTTATTTTTCAAGTTTTGTTTCATTTGCACCAAATAACAGCAATGAGTAATTTTGTACGAATAATGATTTAAAATGTACAAATTGTGTGATTATTAATAATTATTTAGTATGTGAAATAAAATCAGAACCTGATTTGACTACTCGAGTCATAACCAATCAATATGCAGTATTTGAAACGGTCCGGACACATGGAAATTCAATCAAGAATATTTCCGTGGGAACAACGGTAACGCCATTTTTTTTGTCATCAAAAAATCGAGGAAAGTACAAAGTTATAGAATATACATTTTCTGATTATAAAAGTACTATGGGACGGAAACACTTTTCGCTTTTTCTTGTAATTTAATCAACTTCCGGTACAAATAACAGGGGCACAGCACATAACACATGTAATCTTAAATGTCATTTATCTCCTTTAAAAGAACGGTAAAGTGGTTTTATTTTTTATTACACTTATGCGAAACGACTAATACTATCATACTATTCAATTTCAGCGAAAAATATACAAATATATATATTGGGTATACATCCTTTAACTCTATTCGAAAGAAAGAAAGAAAGGCCTGCACTGGCGATCCCTGAATCTTGCTGAGCGTACTGTGATGCTAAAAGTTTGTTTGTGCAGCTTTTTGCACCCGGTCGAATGTATTGTTACTGGTCGAGTGCTGGTATCGTTTTTAGGGTTATGTATCCGAAGGGATCGGCGGAATCCTATTACTGAGGGTACGACGTCCGTCCGTCCGTCGGTCGGTCAGAGGCCTCTTCTAGCTAGACCTTTATTAGGAGCTTATAAAAGCCTAAATTGAATAAAGAAAGGAGGGGTATCGATAAGCAAAGAAAATTGGCCCCAAAATGACCAAAAAATTTAAATATTTCTTTTTACCCATTTCATATTGTTTTAGTGAAATACAGGACACTAACTTATCGCTACAATAAATTAATATTAAAAATGAGTACGTTTTCTTCACGAGAAAAATCGACAAACTGCCTCCGAAGCTAGAGTCGGGACGTTCGATCCCCGGTAAGGGCAAATATTTGTGTGATAAGCACGAATGTTTGTTCCCGAGTCTTAGATATTTCCTATGTATTTAAGTATTTATTTCTCTATATAAGTATGTATATCGTCGTCTAGTACCCATAACACAAGCCTTTAGAGCTTACTTTGAGACTAGATCGATTTGTGTAAAGATTGTCCCCTGATTTATTATTTATTTAAACTGATGTCGAAATGGCATTTTTGGTCAATTGTGCCCTTTTTTTACTCGTTGTTTTTAGATATGAGCGCATTTGTTTAGCATAGTGATTTTTTTATGTCGTGAAAGTGAAAAAAAATACAAAAAAGAAACTGCTTCCAAAATGCGCTCATGTCTAAAAACAACGAGTAAAAAAAGGGCACAATTGACCAAAAATGCCATTTCGACATCAGTTTAAATAAATAAATAAATAATAAATCAGGGGACAATCTTTACACGTCGATATAGTAAAAAAAGGGAAGAATTTACCAAAAATGCCATTTCGACCTCAGTTTGCCGATTTTTCTCGTGCAGAAAACGTATTCATTTTTAATTTTAATTTATTGTAGCGTTAAGGTAGTGTTCTGCATTTTACTAAAACAATGAGAAATATGTAAAAAAAAAATGTTTAATTTTTTGGTGATATTGGGGCCAATTTTCTTAGCTTATCGATACCCCTCCTTTTGACTTTGATTTTATACTGATCCCCGATTACTACTCACGTTAACGGGCAAGCAGTCGTCATCCTTGCCGCTGTGCGCGCCCTGCTCGCTAGCGGCCGCCTCGTCCTCATCTAAAAACATCTTACGTCACCATCTGGTTGTGTTATGTGGTCATCCATAAAGTACGTCACACTAACCACAAACAAGACTCGGTTAGCCTAGTTGGCAGTGACCCTGCCTCCTAAGCTAGCGGGCCCGGGTGCGATCCCCAGTAAGGGGTCATCTATAAAGTACATCACAAGTTAAGGGTGGGCGAGGGGGTCGACGAAGTGTGACATTGTGTGACAAGGGGTGAGAGGGGTCCTGTTTTGTGACGTCACATTTAAAAATCTAATACATCTAAGTGTTAAAATGCTAAATATTTACTATTAACGAAAAACTTTAAAAAAAATCCAAGTCTATCTGTATTGAAGGAGTGGGTTCAAAGTCCATTGAGTCAAGAGGATTAAGTTTGTAACTTCCATTAATATCATTAATAATTTATTGTTTTGTTATTTTTTTTCAAATGTTTGATTTGATGCAGATCATGTTAAAAACAATTTAAATGGAAATAAAACTCATTTTGGAATTGCTGTTTTTATTTAACATCTAACATCACAATAGGAAGAGGGGGGTCTCACAAATGTGACCAACTGTGACAAGGACGGGGGAGGGGTCAAAAATCATGAAATTAGTGTGACGTACTTTATGGATGACCCCTAAGGGCAAATATTTGTGTGATGAGCACGAATGCTTGTTCCCGAGTCTTGGATGTTTCCTATGTATTTAAGTAGTTATCTATCAATATAAGTATGTATATCGTCGTGTAGTACCCATAACACAAGCCTTTAGAGCTTACTTTGGGACTAGATCGATTTGTGTAAATATTGTCCCATGATTTATTTATAAAATAAACAAACAACACTTTACGTCACAATCTAGTTCATAGCTATAAGGGACCTTATGCTATGTCAGTAAGAATATACAAAAGATTACTAATGACTTTTTAAAAGAAGAAAAGTAGCGCACACTTGTAAAAAAAGGATATAGAATTTTTTGGTATTATTATGCTTTTGACAAAATACCAAAATGCTTTTATACTGTAAAAGAATATTGTCACTTGTACTATGAATTAGCGTAACCGCGAAAGGTTGAGTTTTCAGGAGAGCCAAAAAACTGAATTACAATTCAGAAAAAGGTAGGTTTTGGTAAAACATTAAAAGGTATTTCCAAATTTGTCGTTTTAAATTAGGTCTTGAGACATTTAATTGATTTGGTTTAAACTTAGCACTTAATACCTACGCCACGCTATCTCTTTCTTTCATGCACGGGAGTAATATAATCCATCACTGTTTAACCCACCCTGCTAGGGAATTACGGTTTGATTTTAACTACTTTTAATGTCTTAAATAAATACCTTTAATGTCTTAAATAAATACCTTTAATGTCTTAAAATAATACCTTTAATGTCTTAAATAAATACCTTTAATGTCTTAAAATAATACCTTTAATGTCTTAAATTAATACCTTTAATGTCTTAAATAAGTACCTTTAATGTCTAGAGGGTGAATGTTCTGCCAGAGCATGCCGTCCAGGATGCCGGGCGCGTCGGATTGAGGCTGCTGCAACAGTTTTTTAAAAATCTTTTTAAACTTTCAGTGCCAGCCCAAAAATCAAGTCCCACCCCAGGGGCCGAAAAATTGCCTCCATACAAAATTGCTATAGCAAGAACCCGACCAGCGAGTCGTTCAGCGTGGCGACAAAGTAATAGAAAACCCGATATCGGGTTTTCGGCACTTAATATGTTAAAAGCGCTGGGAAGAGAAGCTTTATGCGGTGTTCAATAAAGAATATTTGTATTGTATTGTATTGTGCGTTGCGTACCTGCGAGTCGTGCGCGCGCATCTTGCATTTCTTCTTGTAGTTCTCGTACCACATCTTGACCTGCGCGGGAGTGCGCGGCCGCTCGCCGCCGCACCGTTTATTTACCTCCTCGCATATTGTCGACCACACCAGCTGCAACAACATTTATTTAATCTTAATCACACGGTAAGAAATTTAGTGCACTTAATGCCTTGAGGCATTCTCTACCAGTCGAACCTTTCTCTCATCCGCAAACATTTAGATATTACCCGACTGCGGGATCCAGAAGGAGGGTAATGGGGATGATGCCGGAGTAAAAAAAAAATCATTTCATTTACATTATCCAAAAAATATGAACACATATTTTTTCTTTTGTCAATTAAACAAAGAATGACGAAGATATAGTGCGTTGAAGTCCCGCGTGACGTCACGACTTTCTACACTTTTTACCATTAAGTGACGTCATGAGCCCCCACTCCCGAACTTTGATGATGACGTCATAAGCTTTGATGCGCGTTATATTTGTCAATTTTGATTGATTTGATAAAGCAAAAGATACGTGTTCAATATGTTTTGATAATCTAACTGACGGACTAATTAGAACTATTATTTTTTTACCCAGGAAACTTTCCTATTGTGTAGAAACACAAAAATAATGGTTTGTCCTGGGCTATATTTTTCATGGAAATTTGCATTTTGTGTCTATGCCATTTATATGTTCAAATGAACTGTTTTTATCTGATGCACATTTCATGGCAACTGTTAATGAAGTAACATCAAGAGGACAAAAAAGTTGATTGTCGTTGTTGTTCTTGAACAAACAGTATCAAATAACCGAATTCCAATCAATCTCAAAACAGCATCGTAAATGGACTCACATAGTCGTACAACCAACTCTGCCCGTCCATGGTGACACACGCCAGTGTAATGTAGGTAGATCGCTGATTTATTATATTGACAAGTGTGGTCTAAGGCACGGGATATAGCGGTATAGGTAAAAAACGTAACTAAAGACCCTGTTGCATGTAGTAGCGAAGTGACATCGGATAGACATTTGTAAATGAAAATATTTATTTTGCAAGTAGGCTCTTTCACATGTCTGAAGCTACCAGCGCTTCGAAAGGTGACAACTGCTGAGAAGAAACGCCGCAAGAAACTCAGCAGTAGGTCTTGTTTTTCCAACTTTTACATTAGAGATTTAACTGAAACTAACACATAAAAAGTGCAACAAACAAACCTAATGGGTTTGTTTGCAAACAGACCAATGTCATTTAGACAAATCGCTTCTTTAGTTGGACAACTCGAAATGAAACGCTATTCTTTTAAAAGTCTTAATACTGAAAGAAGAAAGAAAGAAAGAAGGAAACATTTATTCACTAACACAGAAGACACACAGAGTAACATAAATAAAAATTTAAACAATAAAAACAAAATGGTGGAGTGTGTGTCCTCGCGGCTGTGAATGGGACACTGGCTCAGCATAATGCTGAGGTGTAAGACACCTACAGCGCTGATTTTCAGCCAGCACCGTTTGTGACTCACGGAGCGCTATACATATAAATACACTACATGCTAATAATTATTTATTTACTAATACTTAGATGGATTGGTTATACATATATATATATATATATACTTAATATTGTGATAATGTGTACGTGTGTGTTACTACTAAATTACTTATTACAGCAGCGTCAAAAATAAAAAAATAAAAAGAGAACAAGATAAGAAGTTGTAAAACTTAAAGTACTATTCAATTAACGTCTCTAATCGGAGACCATTTTAGTTTGAGTTGTGTCACTGTTCTACTAAAGCAGCGAAATGTCAGAAAGTTCAGTGTCATTTTCTCGGCGTAACCTCAACTATTGTGGTCCGCTTTAGACAATAAAATAAAATCTGAATATAAAACTATTAAAACTTTCTCTAACTATGCATTTAAAAAAACGGTATGGAATTGGTTAAGCACTATAGACTACGTTGATTCTGAAAATCTACTGACTATGGGTCAATTACTGGTTCCCAAGGTTAGACATTGAGATCCGTTTGTCTAGTGGTATCAATACCGATCCCAAGACACAAATCGTAGGGATAAACAAATAGACACACCCACACACGCACGCACCAACCCACACGCACACACCACTACACTCACAAACTCACACACTTACACGTACACACACACATACACATACACACACACACAAACACAGCCACACGTAATTGTACTGTTTTAAAACTTAATTAAGCAAGTCCAGACTCATCAACAAAATTGTTACATTTAAAGAGAAGACACTGGAGACTGTAACACAGTGAAAACTAACACAGTTTCCAGGGCTTCAACTGTATCTGTATCTGCGTTTAATATATGAACAATAAAGATATTACTATTTATATTTATATATTTTGCTCTCAATACTTAACCGCTCCTATGGCTTGTACCAATCCTTACACGAGTTAACTATTCCCCTAGGTCATCAGAAAATCAAGAAAGTGCGCGTTTATAGTTACTGCCACTCAGCGTAAGCGTATCAGGTTCAATGTGTCATGTACAAACAATAATAGTGGTATTATTTTCTAACGTGAGCAGCGGCTGATATCCATATTATGTCTGTCTGTCTGTCTGTTACCTTTTCACGTGCAAAACGCTTAATTGATTTGGATGAAAATTGGCAAGGGTGTACTTTGTTGTCTGGAGAACGACAGAACATTTTTCGGGATAGAAAGTAGTTTATCCCGAAATGTGTGCCCCGGGAAATGCGCATTTATCCGGGATAAATAGTAGAGTATGTAAGAGTCCGGCCTTTCAACTATCGCTACGCAAAATACAGTTTTGATTTTGGTGGATTTTTTAAATCTGTGCAAGTACTTTTAACTTGCTGGTAATTTTCCTGGCCAAGAAACTTTATGGTGTAGCAGTGGCGATGGCATACAAGCCGATTCCTGACGGCTTTACCAAGCTAGATGCTACGGCTAGCTGTCAGTGAAGTCCATGTTACTCTAACTAAATGTCAAACTCACACGTACAGTTCTAATTCTTCCGGCTTCCCATAGGAAATATTTGACGCTTCGCCACTGTGGTGTAGTTTTCAGATACATGGTAGTTTATGGTAGGTTTGGTATGATAGGCATCGTAGTTTTTTAGTAAACTCAAATAATAGTAGGTTTTTTCTTGCCTGCGCTGCGATGCTTTTTAGTAGATTTCGTAAGTAAAATATTGAATTAACATTCATTTATTTCGTGTTACATCGACACATAATGTTATTAGTGTAACTTAATCTAAAGGGTTAGTTAAAATTAAATAATAATTTATAATAAATAATACTTAATTTGACCTGTGCTGTGGGGCACAGCACAGCCCAGCGTATCACCACATTATGACGCTGATGAGGGCATGTAGTTCCCTATAATGCGTCATATAGACACAGTCCACCGTCCCTGCGGATCACTCAGGATGGTGTTGGGGCTGGCGTGCCCCAGGGACGCACTGCGCTTGCGCATGGCCGCGCGCAACAATCAACTCAGGCCTCTGCAAACATCCCAGATGCGCTACAGAAGCGAGGCAGCCCCATCAACACCCGGAACGCGTTGTTATATTGGACCCTGAGGGCCCCATAGGCCCGTTGCGAATACTGCGCCCACAGGCTGCACTTATAGAGGCCCACGAGCATCGAACATATTCGCCCGTAACGATAAGGCCCTCCGTCACAAAACAGCCTCCGTTCCCTCACGATGTCCATATTGTCTTTGTCTTCAATCCATGGTAAGGTCTGTTCGGCGAGAGTTGATAAAAAACGTAAAAAGTCAGGGCTTCTTAACTCATTACAAATCGCGGCCCGCTAATTATTTTTTACCGATCATAATAAAAAATTGAAGAGAAAAATGATATTTTTTTCATAGAATATTGTATTGAATAGCCTAACTGTACAAAAAGAAAGCAACACGCGAACAGAACACCCCAACGCCACACTCGAAGCCAATGACATTATTATATGTAGAAAGACACAAGACACGACCTATCCATACTCAACGCGTTTTAAACATGTGTCATAGATATTTTTTCTTTTTCGTTTCTTTGGCCGAAGCCAGTGCAGATTATTGAGTTTATATGACATTTGACGCGGACATAAAGACATTAATTTGCAATGTGGCGATTGTGTATATGAACAAAACAAATATATTTCATTCGCCGCCGTCCGCCCGGTGCGAAACCGCAGTGACAACATCTGCGTCCCTCGTACCACGAAACTTAGTGCGCGCGGCGCTAAGCGACGCCCGTCATACAGTTTGTGATAGTTATGCGACAGTCGCTATTTCGAAACGATATCATAATATTTATCAACTCTCGGCGAACAGACCTTAGTTTCCACTGACCTGTTTACTCCGATTGGTGGCGTTGTTGGAGCGGCCCTGGCGGAGCACGTCGCGGTGCCGCGCGATCAGCTCGAGGACTGTCCGTTTCTCCAGCTCGGTGAAGTTCTTGGACCGCTCCTTGTGGCCTCGCCGAGCGCGGATTGCGTTCACGGCGCTTCGCGTTGTGGACATATCAGTCTGCAATGAAATTGTGATCAAAAGCATGCCCGTAGGGTAACCTTGGGTTTAAATCAAATTTCATCATCAGCCGTAAAACGTCCACTGCAGGACATAGGCCTCCCCCAAAAATGGGGGATTTGCCATAGTCGGCACGCTCGGCATGCGGGTTGGCGACCACAGTTGGTCATGATGGTACCTACTCGAAGGATGCTGCTGACCACCCTTCGGTTGGTCCCTCTGTCGCCTTTTACGACACCCACGGGAGATGGGGTGATGCTATTCTGATCCGGCACCACACGGACGTCAAACGGAAATCAAATTTAGCATGATATAATAATAATATAATAACCAGGGGACAATCTTTACGCAATTCTAGTCCCAAAGTAAGCTCTAAAGGCTTGTGTTATAGGTACTAGACGACGATATACATATCTACTTATATAGATAAATAAATACTTAAATAGATAGGAAACATCCAAGACTCAGGAACAAATATTCGTGCTCATCACACAAATATTTGCCCTTACCGGGGATCGAACCCGGGAACGCTAGCGGAGGCAGGGTCACCACCAAATAGGCTAAGCGCGTCGTCAGTACTGAGTGCTGTGATATTCAAAGATTGATATTCTGTCCTCAAAAATGCGGTGATCAGAACGGAACGACAGAAAGCACGATCATGGGTCGTATTACGAGCTCTTAATTCCAGGCAGGAATTAAGACCTGATAATACGGAAACGAATCGACAGGTTACAAATGTAATAAATAGTGCACTTTGAGTAAAATTTTCAATATAGGAAGAGATTTAGCACGTCTTAAATCCGAAGCCAACGAGTTCCCCAAGCGAATAGCCTGAGTAGTGAAATAATTAAAATAAAATTTTGATGAAGTTTTGAGATCTAAACTACGAGAAATATGATCATTTATTTATTCGTTAACCTTTTGAACGCCACACAGCTTTCCGTGCCCCTGACGCCAAGGCATGCCATTTTCCATACATTTTGTCAGCTTCAGCCGTCACTCGGCGTCCGTGGCACGCTTTCTTGCATTCAGCCGTGGCGTCCAAAAGGTTATTTTTACACAACATTATGAAACTAATTTACCGTGAAACTACATTAATTAAACTAAGGTACAACAGGAATTAAAGGTTCCAAGTACATTATGAAAGAGTACTCGACTGCCTGCCACCCAGCGCCTCGCAGAACCCCAAGCATTCGGAGCACACAACCGTCCATCGCCACGCCAGCATCACACTCCGGCGCTGGTATCAGCGCATTCAGCAGCCCCAGTGCACAAGGCAGCACCGAACTTTTGTGAGACAAAGTGATGTGAATGATGATACTGCTGGCTGAACATCAGCGCTGCAGGTGTCTTACACCTCAGCATTATGCTGAGCCAGTGTCCCATTCACTGCCGCGAGGACACACACACCACCATTTTGTTGTTTATTTTGCTCTCTCTATATATATATATATATATAACTAAATGTTTTTATTTCTTTCTTTTTCTTCTCATGAGTATATTTTCATAGTTCACCTGCACTGATAAGAGTAAACCATACGGTAACTAAGGTTGCCAACTATGTACGGGGCAAATATTGAGGGTATTTTCCAGTAAAATGTATAAAGAAAATATAGTACTTTAAAGAAAAACTTTTTAAAAAGAATCAGGTATGATTGATTAAATATCATATACAGAATTCGTCTTACTAACATTCTGATTGCGCATCTTGTGGCTATCCGAGCTGCGAAAATGCCTATTGAACTGGCCAACTCGAAGCCTATTTGTAAGGACTGACCGAAAAATTGTATTTTTTTTATAGTAAGGGGCAACCGAGCATGCGTGTTACCTGATGGTAAGCAACCACCGCCGCCCATGGACAGTATGGACACCCACAAAACCAGGGGAATCACGGATACGTTGCCGGCCCTTAGAGAAAGGAGTAGGCTGACAAACAGGGAGACGGCCCACCTGATGGAAAGTGGTCACCGCCGCCTATGGACATCTTCAACACCAGAGAGGTGCTGCCAATGCGTTGCCAGTCTAGGAAGGATGGGGAATGGGGATGGGATGGGGATGAGGGACTAAGCCTCCGGATCTCGTCACTCACCGTACGAAACGCAAGCTATTACTTTACGCCGATATTCTGTGAGAGTGTGGTACTACCCCGGTCGAGCCGGCCCATTCGAACAGTAATCATCTAGTGAGGATTACTGTTTGGCTCTACCACTACTAAATAGTACACGGTAACGCTAAGTATTATAGTACCTACACGTCGCCAAAATATAGTACAATACTATATATTACAGTACGGTTGGCAACCCTAATGGTAACGATGACGGATGATTAAAACGTTTATCAATGACTCAAATAACGATAATTATTGGATAAGCGATAATTCGTGACGAGGTTGATGTAACTTTGTTTTTTTAACTGTTTTTTGTGAACGTTATCGGGGCATCTTTTCGACATTAGCTAAATGATACAAAAACCGATCGGTTATCTTATCGCATTTTTGACATTTTTACTTTGCTCAGTTTGCATAAATAATTGTTTGTCAAGAATTGCATTTTTATGACGAGCTTTTTTGCCCATTACACTTTAATATTGCAATAAAATCCGTATACATAATTTCGTGTTTATGCTGTTGACCGATGAAGCGTTCCTTTATCCGGGGCTAATCCTGGATCATCATGGATGCATGGACAATGCAGTCATCGGAACTGACCCAACATGTAAAAATTCAACTTGACCTAAACAAACCAACTAACATACAAACATTGCACGTTAATAAAAAGCTTGTAATAAAAACGACGTCGTTACCAAAGCAGCGATGGATTATATCACTTTCCTATGTCGAACTGCTTTCCTCGCTCAGCCGGGGAGGGGGGCTAGAAAATGTGCCCTAAAAAAATGCTCGTCCGTATTTTGATAGGTGGTAGTAACCGCGGCTGCCATCGCATCACTTTAAATCGTGGTCATAGTATAAAGATGGGAAGTAAGTTATCTTCATACAAACGCACCGCGCGCGGCTTGTATGTGTGCGCCAAAGTATCTATGCGTCGCCGCACGCACACTTAAGGATGTATGCCACGTCAAATCCGCAGTACTTACATGTATTTTATTTTTCATTTGCACCAAATAACAGCAATGAGTAATTTTGTACGAATAATGATTTAAAATGTACAAATTGTGTGATTATTAATAATTATTTAGTATGTGAAATAAAATCAGAACCTGATTTGACTACTCGAGTCATAACATAACCAATCAATATGCAGATTTTGAAACGGTCCGGACACATGGAAATTCAATCAAGAATATTTCCGTGGGAACAACGGTAACGACTTTTTTTTATGAAGAAATCGAGGAGAGTACAAAGTTATAGAAAATACGTTTTTTGATTATAAAAGTACTATGGGACAAAAACATTATTCGCTTTTTCTTGTAATTTAATCAACTTCCGATACAAATAACAGGGGCACAGCACATAACACATGTAATCTTAAATGTCATTTATCTCCGTTAAAATAACGGTAAAGTGGTTTTATTTTTTATTACAGTTATGCGAAACGACTAATACTACCAGACTATTCAATTTCAGCGAAAAATATGCAAATCGATATATTGGGCATACATCCTTAAACAAATCTCGACCCGCTTAGTAAGGGGAAACGGGTCGTTTACAAAATAGGTCCGTTTTGCTTATTTTTCACTTCGTCGCCATTTGAAACGAGCGGTCGTGCCATGAGCGATGAGAACCACATTTTTGTTTAAAAAAAAAAGACTGCAAACTAAAATGACCACAGTATGAGTGATATATACCTTATTTGCTTTCCACCAATTTCGTTCTATTTAATTTACTAAAAAAAGCCAGTCAATAAATAATAATTAATTCAGTCAATAGTTAATTCCTACTTTCCGAAGAGATTTTAGAGTCCGTCATTTTAAGTCAAAAAAAAATTTGCGCCCTCGTGCTACTCTAGTGCAAATAGATACATCAGCTATCTCAGAAAATAGCAAAATCGCTACATGTACGTTTAACTGGTGTGGATCACATAATGAACCCAAATAACATTATCAATGACAAAGAAATAAGTACCAAGCAAGGTAGATAATAGGCGGTGCTATCGCTAAGTAGCGATCTGTTCCAAACAACCTTCTTACCTTTAAAACGCCACGGCCAAACGCAAAAAGGCGTGCCACAGACGCCAACGACGGATAAGCCGACGCAAATGTATAGAAAACGGCATATCGTGGCTTCAGTGGCACGAAAATCCCCTGTCGGATTATAGCCGACTGTGACGTTTAAAGGGTTAATTATGTTGGTTCAAGGATATGCCATTGAAACGTGATTACAATTAGAATTGTATCCTTTTTAACAAGTATCTGTGATACCGGATACGGTATATACGGATGGCGCTATTTTCACCAAAAATTGCTACGAATTAGGGCTTTCTATAGAAATAAGTCCGGTCAAGTGCAAATTTGACTCGAGCAGAGGGTTCCGTGCGTACGTATGAAAAACAGACAGTACCTTGTAGGTACGGAACACTAAAAATAAAAATAAAATGCTTTTAACAACCCTGATAACCATTTACAACCTAACTAAGAAACAACAAAAATAACTTTCGCAAGCTCCTATCTCTGTGCAACCGTCCAGTGTGATACGACCTTGCAAAGGTTATTCCGTTTAACTATTTTTTTTATGTGATGTAATTACAAATTTACAATTTTCGGACTTTCCTCTGTATTTGCGTTATAAGATATTGCTTTTCGCCATATTTCATGATTCTAGGTCAACCGGAAGTACCCTATAGGTTTTGATTCCCTGGCGAGTATCAAAGTATGTGGCATAAAAGGCTGTATCTTTTGATTCCGTTGACTTAGGTTGTTTTTTTTTCACGGCTCCATGAAATTGCAGACCTGATTAATATCAAGTTTCAACTTGATACCTTTACGCGTTCCTGAGAAATAGGGATTGACACACAGACGGACAGACAGATAGATGGACAACGAAGTGATCCTATAAAGGTTCCTTTTTCCTTTTGAGGTACGGAACCCTAAAAACTGCATTAAAATCGGTTTAACCATCGGAGGGCTATGATGCCTGCCACGGCGTGAAAATAACGTTTCCGGTTCTAACAAATAACAATTCTTTTAAGAGGGTTTGAAATTCGCGTGCCACGGAACCCTGGGTGCGCGAGGACGATTACCACATGGCCGGTTTTCGCATGTGAGACAGTGAATGTCAGTTATCATTAGATAACTTTTGTTAATACCAGACGACCGGACTGGTTTGTCCAAGGTCTAACTCAAATCTAGTTAAATTAAATTTATTTCCAATGAGTCTAGACGATTCAACTAAAAGATCGTTACGTGTTCATTTTACTAATGGAAGCGTCTAGAAAAAAATCGACTTGCATACAACTATAAGACTAGGTTTTGCACGCGGGTGGGTCTGCGTAGAATTGTAAGAAGTGAAGTTTTTCGGGATTCGGGATAACAATAGGCTAGTTTCCTAAAAAAAAATAATTAGTCCGTCTTTTACATTATAAAAAAATATTGAACACATATTTTATCTTTTGTCAGTTAAAAAAAAATTACGAAGATTATAGTGCGTTGATGTTCCGCGTGATGTCACGACTTTGTACACTTTTTACCATTAAGTGACGTCATTGGCCCCCACTCCCGAACTTTGATGCGCGTTATCTTTGTCAATTTTGATTGATTTGATAAAGCAAAAAATACGTGTTCAATATTTTTTGATAATCTAACTGACGGACTAATTAGAATTACTTCTTTTTTACCCTGGAAACATCCCTATTCAAATTGTTTTTATTTCGCGGTTCACCCATCAAACGTTTCAAGTGTCACTGTCATTTTTTAGGGTTCCGTACCCAAAGGGTAAAACGCGACCCTATTACTAAGACTCCGTTGTCCGTCCGTCCGTCTTTCCGTCTGTCACTAGGCTGTATCTCATGAACCGTGATCGTTAGACAGTTGAAATTTTCACAGATGATGTCCTATTTCTGTTGCCGCTATAACAACAAATACTAAAAAACAGAATAACATAAATATTTATAGGGGCTGCGATACAACAATCGTGATCGTTTTTATAGATACGCCGTGCGCGAGTCCGACTCGCACTTGGCCAGTGTTTGTATAAATCCGACACTAGCGGCTTCGAACCCACGAGCTCAATCTCCCTGCACGTTTAGCACGACCCGACCCGCGAGTCACTTAGGGGCCATCCATAAAACGTCACACGAATTTCATGATTTTTGCAGCCCAATCCGTCCACAAGTGGTCACATTTGTTTTGCAATATTTCAAGGTTTTTGATAGATATGAAGTTAAGAGTTTAATACTTTAGATTTATAGATGTGACGTTACGCAGCTTATGACTCGTCCCCCCTCCTTATCACACTTCCTTGACCCCCTCCCTCCCCATTAACGTGACGTAATTTATGGATGGCCCCTTGTCGCTCAGTGCGTCCCTTACATATTTGACTGGTTTGACAGTGACGCACTGAGCGAAAAACACTCGTGGCCATGTCGTGCTAACATGCAAGCCACAAGGATAAGTTAAACCGTCTTATCTCTAAATGCGTCTCTCTCACACTAGCGCCCACGAAAGAGATAGTCATACATACATACATATTATCACGCCCGAAATCCCTAATGGGGTGGGCAGAGCCACAAGACTACTTGTGGCCACGTTCGATTAATTAGTCCTAAGATGGTATGATGAACCGTATGGTGACAGGTGATCAGCCCATCGCCCATACAGATAGTCCATCATGTTGGAGAGGACTCGTCCCTTAGTCGACTTTTACGACACGCCAGGATGATAAGCATCTGCACGCATTCTATGCTATTTCTTCACAGAGATAGTCATAGAGAGAGATAAACGGGTTCAACTTCGTTTTGTGTCTTGCATGTTAGGGCCGCTAGTCTATTGATACCATCGGGTTAAATTAACTAAAGTACATTTTAACGGTCAAGCCAGCAATATACACGTCTCTGATATTTATAACTAGACACGACGGCCTCAGTCAACAATTTAACGGGTTTCCAAAGTCGTATAAAATTAACATTTGTCCATTCTAACTCTGCAAAAAAAAACTGAATCCATTTCGCATTCTAAAACTAGAACCTCGTTAGGGTACCGTTGGACGGAAATCACAGATCAAATATCGTAAAGACATCGCTTAGATTAACTTTAGCAAATAAGGCTGCGCATTATTATTATTACTCCTCTGCTGCACTGGGATACTCCTCTGCTGCACTGGGAGTGAAGAAATAGCATAGAATGCGTGCAGATGCTTATCATCCTGGCATGTCGTAAAAGTCGACTAAGGGACGGGTCCTCTCCAACATGGTGGACTATCTGTATGGGCGATGGGCTGATCACCTGTCACCATACGGTTCATCATACCATCTTAGGACTAATTAATTAATCGAACGTGGCCACAAGTAGTCTTGTGGCTCTGCCCACCCCATTAGGGATTTCGGGCGTGATGCTATGTATGTATTATTATTATTTTTATAGAGGAGATGTGTATTTGACCTCTATCTCCGGGTTTAGTCGTCAATACCTACCTCGCAAAATGACCATAGGGCAGAAATAACTACAACGCAAAATGTCTATCTAGAAAAATATCTATACAACAGAAAGCCAACGGTGAACGAGACCCACTAACCATAACAGCTACTTTGTATTAAGACTACGTCGTAAAATACCTTTGTCGCAAAATGACTACTTTTTAAAATAAACGGTCAACAAACAAAAACACATTGAATAAATCTATTCTAAGGGCATATTTTACAAGTTCTGTCTCATTTACCCAAAATCAACAATACTGTCTCTCAGTCTGAACATAGACAGGATTAGATGTGACCATTAGACGGAGACGGAGGACTTAAAGAATACAGTGAAGGTACCCCTTAGAATAGGTTCATTGAATGTGTTGTTTTTGTTGACCGTATATTTTAAAAAGTAGTCATTTTGCGACTAAATTATTTTACGATGTAGTCTTAATACAAAGTAGCTGTTATGGGTAGTGGGTCTTTTTCGCCGTTGGCTTTCTGCTGTATAGATATTTTTCTACATAGACATTTTGCGTTGTAAGTAGTTATTTTTGCCCTATAGTAATTTTGCAAGTTAGGTATTGACGACTGGTCCCATTGAAGGGAGATCTAACATAATTTTGCGGGGCGCGCGGGGTTTTGAGTGTGCTGCACTGAGAAAAATTTTGATGCTATACCTACATTACCGTAATGTATTCGCAGCCAAGTCCAGAATAATGTCGAAGCATCCGAAATAATGTTGATTGTTACGTGGTAACATAAAAATGTATACGCGCGTTTGTAGTCGGCTACATTATCCATTATCCAGAATTACGTATGTCGGTACAGTAATTTTTTCTCAGTGTGTGATTGGTGCGTACCTCGCCTGTCTGTAGGCCCTTTGCTTATGGCTTTTTGCATCTAATGTTGGCAGTAACGGTCGCCCGACTATGCGGAGGCTACTGGATATATGATTTGTTTTGAGGAACGTATTTGTCTTGGGGTCTAGTTGAGTCTTTGTGTTCACGTACGTACCCACGGCACAGGTAATCCTATTTTGTGCCGTTGATTAGTTATTTATTAAATACAGTTATTCGTAGAGCGAATCAGTTTTTTACATACATACTCGTAAAGTCTGTTCGCCGAGAGTTGACAAATATAAAGATATCGTTTCGAAATAGCGACTGTCGCTTAACTATCGCAAACTGTATGACGGGCGTCGCTTATCGCCGCGCGCACTGAGTTTCGTGGTACGAGGTACGCAGATGTTGTCACTGCGGTTTCGCGCCGGGCGGACGGCGGCGAAAGAAATATATTTGTTTTGTTCATATACACAATCGCCATATTGCAAATTAATGTCTTATAGGTCCGCGTCAAATGTCATATAAATTCAATAATATGCACTGGCTTCGGCGAAAGAAACGAAAAAGAAAAATATATTTAAATACGTTGAGTATGGATATGACGGGTGTGGCGTTGGGGTGTTTTGTTCGCGTGTTGCTTTCTTTTTATACAGTTAGGCTATTCAATAATAATATTCTATGAAAAAAATATAATTTTTCACTGACATTTTTTGTTATCATCGGTACAAATAATTAGCGGGCCGCTATTTTAATGAGTTAAGAAGCCCTAACTTTTAACTTTTTTTTATCAACTCTCGCCGAACAGACCTTAATTATATACATATCATCACGCCCGAAATCCCTAATGGGGTGGGCAGAGCCACAAGACTACTTGTGGCCACGTTCGATTAATTAGCCCTAAGATGGTATGATGAACCGTATGGTGACAGGTGATCAGCCCATCGCCCATACAGATAGTCCACCATGTTGGAGAGGACCCGTCCCTTAGTCGACTTTTACGACATGCCAGGATGATAAGCATCTGCATTTTATGCTATTTCTTCACTCCCAGTGCAGCAGATTTTTATTCCGGAATAAAACTAAGCGATAATGAAATTTCAACGCAGAGTTCATATAATTAGCATTATATTTAGCGTTTTAAGCCAGTATGCTAAGCTATAAAAACACCTTGATATTAACTTCTAGTTTGTACGAAGCTGTTTATATTGATGACATAATGGTCTGATAACTTACTTATATCTATAAAACACTTATACAGAGTGACTTCGAAGACAATTCGAAACCAATGTTTTCGGCTCGGGCGAAGACGGTCAATATAACGTAATAACTCGAACGTTGAAGAAGTATTTAACTATAGCAATTTACTAAATAAAAATAAAAAACTTATTTGTACAACCAGCGGCCCTAACATGCATGGCACAAAGATAAATTAGAACCGTTTATCTCTAAGTGCGTCTCTCTCACACCAGTGCTGACGAAAGAGATAGTCATAGAGATAAACGGTTCTAATTTATCTTTGTGCCATGCATGCAGTAGTTCACTGTCATACTTGCTAAGTTTAACCAACGTCATCTGTCAAAAATTATAATTTTACTGCTCAATCAAATTCAATTGGAGTGTCCATTTTTAAGAGGAGTGTGATCCTACGGCTTTTCATACGAAAGGCTATAACGATTTCCACCCGTTAAATGTTAACCGATGGTCACAGGGGCGTATTTACCCTAGGGCCAACCGGGCCATGGCCCGGGACGCCAATCCGCCAGGGCGTAGGCGAGTTTTGAAGTTATTTAGGTTAAATAGGCGAAAATTGACCATTCTCTCCCCCCCTCCTTATCTCCGAAACTACAGAGCCTTTTTCCTCGACTTCTGGGGCGGCGAAACCTATTGGTCCGGGGCGTTAAATTTCAAACTACGACCCTGGATGTTCACCAATTTTTGATAGGTTTTCAGTCAGACGGGCGGCGTGGTCCGTGCAATGTTGTTTTGGCAAATAGTAGGTAGTATGTAATTAACGATTACCGGATATTAATTGTTTTAACGGAAGTTAATGAGTCCGTTAACAATGTTTAAAGTTAACTTAAAAGTTAATCCGTTAAGTACTCGAAATGTGTCCAACTATGTATAGGTACATCACACCAGTGCGCGGTGGCAGCCGCGCGGGTTGATGTGACAACTTCCATTTTAGTTCCTCTGACACTGCTTAAGGATGTATGCCACGTCAAATCAGCAGTAGGTACATCTATTTTATTTTTAGTTTTGTTTCATTTGCACCAAATATAGGCAATAAGTCATTTTGTACGAATAAGGATTTAAAATGTACAAATTGTGTGATTATTAATAATTATTTAGTATGTGAAATAAAATCAGAACTTGATTTGACTACTCGAGTCATAACCATCAATATGCAGTTATTGAAACGGGCCGGACACATGGAAATTCAATCAAGAATATTTCCGTGGGAACAACGGTAACGACATTTTTTTGACATCGAAAAATCGAGGAGAGTACAAAGTTATAGAAAATACATTTTCTGATTATAAAAGTACTATGAGACAGCAACATTTTTCGCTTTTTCTTGTAATTTAATCAACTTCCGGTACAAATAACATAGGCACAGCGCATAACACATGTAATCTTAAATGTCATTTATCTCCTTTAAAAGAACGGTAAAGTGGTTTTATTTTTTATTACACTTATGCGAAACGACTAATACTACCATACTATTCAATTTCAGCGAAAAATATACAAATCGATATATTGGGTATACATCCTTAAATACGCGGGCCGCTTTCGACCCGCGTTTCGGTTTGTGGAAGCCTTTAAGGAGACTCTTCCAGTTAACCTTTGGACGACTGAGTTGAGTGACAAGGTCAAAGCATCCAATAGACAAATTGACTGACGCAATGGCTCAGTCGTAGTGCATCTGCCTACTGTACTAGGGGTCGCGAGTTCGAACTCGGCTAGGAGCAAAACTTGTATGTATTTATCTATATACCTAAGTATTCTTATCCGAATCCTACTTTGGGAAAAGATCAATGTGTTAGTATAATTATTGTTGCTAGTTGTCCCCCGCGGTTTCACCCGCGTACATCGATATTTGTTTATAATTTCATGGTATTTTTTTTTGCGCGTAACCCTATAGTTCACGCGGGCTGGGTTTCCGCAACTCGACGTCTTAATCGCTTAATGGGCGCGGAACCCTAATTCTGTTTTTAAAATAAAAGTAGCTTAAGTTACTCCTTATAACATCAGCTATCTACCAGTGAAACTCCCGTCAAAATTGGTCCAGCCGTTTCGGAGATTATCCGGACCAAACAGACAGACAGACAAATACACAGAAAAAAAATGTTTTTTGTTATAAGTACCATGTATAAAATCGATTCATCCTTACTTGTTTTATTTGGTAATACCCATCTATTTTTAAAAATCCCCAACCTTGAGGCTATTTGGAACACTTCTTTAAAAAAAAAAACTCGACATCTATCAATATATGAGACATTTTATGTATATAATAAGACTCCTCTGAATGCGATTGACCTATTAAAAATATAAAATGTTTGCTAAAGTTATAAAATTTCTAGTATTACCTAATTTAGTCCAACAATCGTGTCAAAAAGTCCCGTTTTACGGTATAAAGAAGTTTTCTGAAAAATCCAATTAGTCCGTCATTTATATTATAAAAAAATATTGAACACATATTGTTTCTTTTGTCGATTAAACAAAAAAATTACGTATATATAGTGCATTGAAGTTTCGCGTCCACACTTTGTACCAATAACTGGGGACTTATGACGCCATAAGTCCCCACACCCGAACTTCGATGCGCGTTATCTTTGTCAATTTTGATTGATTTGATAAAGCAAAAAATACGTGTTCAATAGTTTTTGATAATCTAACTGACAGTTTAATAAGATTTTTTCAGAAAGCTTCCGAAAATTGATCTGAATGTAATCTATTGTCAAACAGGTCATAGCCAAAGACTATCTCTGATACCTGTATATGGCTAAGGTGCAGATACATCCTCCCGCACTTAGCACTTTATTTTGATTTTTTTTATTTTGTTTTAATGAATTCCCTGGAAGCTAGATAAAATCGCACAATAGTAAATATACCTTCCCAGCACTCGTGCAGGAATATTTGGGATACCTTATCAGTGACATGTAAGTTTGTTTGCCTTCCTCCTATATCGGGTATTTAACTAGTTTAGGCTAACTTTCTGACATATGAATTGACATACCCAGTGACCTAGTTTTCATTAGGAAACTGAAAGAATTCTTAACGACCATTCTCGCCAATCGTCTTAATATACGAGTGTAATTACATTTAAATAATTATAATAGGTAAGAAATGTCTCAAACTATTTACCACAAACTAATTTGTATAATTGATCATATTAAAATAATAATAGTCGTTATAATTAAATTATATGTCAAATCATAAATTAAGGACACTAATGTATAATTATAATGACCTGTAAACGTACATATTTTACCAAATAAATCAATATCAATATCATACATACACGTTGACAAACCTTTTTATTGGTTATAGGCAAAGTGTAACTCATTGTTATTTACTTTGTACAATAAATCATAATTATTATTATTGTTATAAATTATATATAATTGTGCTTCAAGCCACTGTTGTGTATGTTGTTTAAAAATTTATTTGATTTAATCACCAATACTATTCTCAATTTCAAACCATTTAATTTTAACACATTCAGTGCCAAAACTTCAGGTTCTCTATTACTTTGTCACCACACTAGACTACCCACTAGTTGGGTTTTTGCTATAGTAATTATGTATGGAGGCAATTGTGTGGCCCCTGGAATAGAACTCGATTTTTGGGCCAGCAGTCAGTGTTAATTGCTATTATAATTTCTGTAAATGTGAACTAAATAAAGACACAAATATTGATAAAATAATTAAAGTTGTTATCATGCCCACCTTTGTCAAATGTATATATGTATATAAACTCTTTAATACATATAAAAACAGTAAAAAAATGCAGACGTAATATTAATTGCAAAAAAGCAAACTCATTGCTTTTTACTTATCATTGTGATTAGAATTCTTCATTAATCTAAAAGATTAATACAGAATAGAGTCATAGAATTGTTTCTCAATTTGCTTATTAATGCATCTTGCAAAATCAAATTTATAAATCATAAATTTGATTTTGAAAACAGCCAAAAAAGTAACAAATGTATTGAGTTATACTATTCATAAAAATTATAGCTGTAATTGTAATAAAAATAAACTAGCACATACATATAATTATGAAACAAACCAGTTAATTTTTTTATTAGAGTAATATTTAACAAAAGAATAGACCAACCTTAGAAAGTTTCCAAAAACCGCGGTATTGACACTGCAGCCAACCACTTAGTATAAGTTAATCACTCAATAAAATACCTGATTATTTTTTTATAGATAAAACACAATGCCAGTTAACGTTTTATCGAGTAGTTTCAAGTCAATCAACGGTTTAAATATGATTTTACATGTAGCCAGATAACGATACAATTACTAAAGATAAGGTAACGATTATAGTTTAAATATTAAACGCCGAAAAAACATAGCACCGATCATCGATAATGTATGCGGTGCCGGACTGAACAGTAATAAAATTATACACGGGCATAGCGTCAAATTACGCATCTCTCGCTTTTAGTTAAAAGGTTAACAGCCAATTGACTAGAGTTTTTTTTAATCAGTTAAAAATAAGGACATTCATTCGTTTTGCGCCTGTTTAAAAGACTCACTTGAACTAGCGGGTCGCATTCCACCGTTCTCGAATTGCGTGGGTCTTTATTTTCATCTTGTTCACGTAATAGCACTTTGCGAATAAATAAATATTATGTATCAAAATGCAAGGAGGTAAAAAATATAAGATGACCAATATTACAACTGTCAAAACTGAACTTCACTCGGGCACTTGTGCCAAATGCCATAGACAAGGTTAAAGAAAATTGTAAGGTTACCTTTTTATTAATAGAACTTGGTGCTCCTACTCCCCGACAGATGGGGCTAACAGTCTTAAAATAGTGTACTATAGATTTTTATAACATTATTTTATTTCTTGTTTAATCGTAATAAATATAATTATTGTCTAAATCCTATGAACACACTGAAATACTGTGTATATCTTACAACCGAAACGAGCATAATGGAATTCTTTTACAGTTTAGTCCAGCTTACTTAGAACCTTGTCATTTCGAAGTCCAATCCACGTTACAAATACGAGAGGTATTTAGTTATGTTACATACATACATAGCATTACGCCCGAAATCCCTAATGGGGTGGGCAGAGCCACAGGACTACTTGTGGCCACGTTCGATTAATTAGTCCTAAGATGGTACGATGAACCGTATGGTGACAGGTGATCAGCCCATCGCCCATACAGATAGTCCACCATGTTGGAGAGGACCCGTCCCTTAGTCGACTTTTACGACATGCCAGGATGATAAGCATCTGCACGCATTCTATGCTATTTCTTCACTCCCAGTGCAGCAGAGGAGCAGCTATGTTACAATGACATAATCCTATTAAAAATAACCGTCAGTTAATCATCATGTCCGGCAGACTGACATTGTCTTTCTTTACACATTCATGTCCGTCCTACGATCGTACGCACGCAGTCGCTTACGGCGACCAGCGGCCCTAAATATATGATGACACAAAGATAAATTAAACACGTTTATCTCTATGACTATCTCTTTCGTCAGCACTAGTGTGAGAGAGACACACTTAGAGATAAGACGGTCTATCTTATCTTTGTGTCATTCATGTTAGGGCCGCTGAGTACTGTAATTGTCCCTATAGTTGTTTATTCTGTGGTACCAATTTCACATAATACAATTATAAAGATGACAATCTTAATGATAATTAATTGCACGTGTGCATAACATTGGAAATCTGCTTTATGAAATCTGCGATAAATAGTATTTAATTAATTTCAATAACGCTGTTAGAAACACAATAATAAATTGAAACTGATTGAATAGTTAAACATAACCGGCTGTCCGTCTACTAGTTCCATTGCCAAACTCGTCTTGTTCTATGCTAAACGGTTAACGATACCATCATTATTGTCTATGACTCGCAGCGTTCCAATTTCAAAATGCAGATCGGATACGGAAATCAGTGGAGTCACCTTATAAATCGTTTTGATAAATGACCTTCTGTACTTCTCACTCAACTCATGTAATTTACTTTAAATTACATCGTTACTTAGGTATGTGTAAAATAATTTCAATAGTCATAATGTGGGAAATATATAAGTGTATTATAATAAACTAACTTTTGTCAGCGATTTCATCCACGTAGAATTAATTTATCTTTATCTCCTCTGGAACTGTACGCTTTACCAGGATCATAGAATAGATAATAGTACTAACGTACAGAAGAATCACTCTCTAACAAAACTGGTGTTTACGTACGAAAATATGCCTAATCATAATCATGCCTTCTCTCTCCGTCGCATAAACGTGCTCTTTCGTGTACGTTAGGGTTGTCAGTTTTTATCCGCGTCATCCAATGACAACGACGCGCTAATCGCCCAGCGAGTGAGCGAGCGGTAACCTGCTGCGATTCACAGCTCCGAGCATCGCGACGGCCGAGCTTACCTTAAGTGCGGAGTGAAACCCGCCTGCCAGGATAATATCCTATGTCCTTTAATAACCGTACCACTTTACTGCCATTTGTCACAATTTACTATTCCCGTGACAGATAATTGGGTGGGCGCGTAAAGCACAGAACTGCCGGCTGCAAATGGTGCCGATTCCCGCCGATCCTTTGGCGTTGCCATTTACGCTCAAGTCGGATCCTCTGCGAGGCTCCATCTATGTGCCGCTGATCGAAGAACCCCTACTTAGGAACAAAACTGCTTTATTTCAAGGTTCGTTAACACTTATAATTAAGTAATATTAGCGATAGGCTAATTTTGCATACCTAATGTACCGGTTGTACTATTGGTATGGTTGTATCTTGATGACTAATGAACGATTTTGAACTGTCAAAATTATACCAAACTAAGTGCCACTCCACCCCACCTCTGTCCAAACAATCAATAGGGTGTGAGGCGGCGCGGAGTCTAAACAACAAATTGGTTCGATGACTCGCCGAAACTAAATAATGTTATTTACATATTGTTTTGTCACTTTCCACTTCTTTGTACACTTGGGTGGACCGCGGCGTTGTCTGGTTTTATTAAAACTTAAATTAAGTATAATGCATATTATACAAATGAACAATCTCGTAACCAATAAGTAATTATGTAAACAAGATTTCGTTTTTCTCTGTATAAAATTAATTTCTAGTGCTTTTCGCGTTTATTGTGCAATAAAAAGTACCCTATGTTCATTCCCGTATGTCTACCAAATTTTATTTCAATTGGTCCAATAAATAAGTACAGTAAGTCACTTTAACTTAAAGATTCTAGTAAAGATTATCAAGAAAAGAACAAAATAGATATATATTTTATCTTAATAAATATACGTGGCAAACATAAATACATTTTGAATGTTGCAACAAACGGACAACTCAAAAAACCTTTGAACAATATTAAAAATTAATACCGGCATTGTTTTTTTACCACAGATAATATCGTGGTCGTATCTGTGGCGTTTGTTTGGAAATTTGGCGCGATTGTCTTTGGTGCTATTGTTTTTTTCGGCCAGTCACGCAGGATTATGGATCTACCAACTTGTGAACTTTCAAAGATTTTATTCAAATCAAACAATACTTTATTCCAATGCAATAAGACCTTTGACAGGCCACTAGAGTGCACAGAAAATACCATTAAAAAACTTTGAAGGACCATCGTCCTAGGCCAGGTAATGCCAAACAAATTTGTTTTTTAAATGTAGTGTCATAAAGCTCAAAATATAAGTAACTGAAACTCGTATCAGACTTACCAGGTAGCAAAGTGATTATAACTTCTGCTCTAAAGGTGAATAAGGTTTCTTATTGAATAACAACGGCCTCGATTCTGACGAAGAAGTTTTCAATGTTGCGTGATTTTACCGACAGGTGATGACATCCGGTTTTGTAGTCAGCTTAGTGAATTAATGCTTTTTATATATACCTAGTTTTTAGGACCAGTTTTCAAATATATGTACCTTACAAACAAACAGACAAAAAAGCAAGTTCATATTGTATTGTCATCCCAAAGATCTCAAAAGAAGAAAATTGCCTATCCTGTACCAAGTCTCATAGAAGGTTGTCAAACGCCAGCGCCATGGCTTAACCACACCCTATGGCTGATGTCTTAGTTTTTACGACATACATCCAAAAGTCTAATATTGCTTGATTCACACGCTATCATATCATTGTGGACGGTGGGCTCGGTGATGTGTTCTCACAGGTTGTATAATTGTCCTAGATACTTAATTTTAATAGCGTGACTTGCACCGGTGTCAAGGACCGTGGTTGTCATGCGACTGAACCTGCGATGGTGTCAGATTCACGTTCTGACACCTCAAAAGTAAGCATCGCGAGAATTGCTTTGAGCAGTTCCTTACTATTGATTTCAATGTGTCATCCAGTTCTAAGCTCTAAGCGTTATGAATTCATAATTGTTTATTTTCGCCGATGATTCATCGTTAAAAGGCGATAATGAACAGGTGCTGTCATAAAACCGATCATTGCTTCCGATCCCGCCGTGATCTGAATCGTAAGCAGACCTCACCATTAACACGGCAGGGGTTGAGTTGAAAGGGTTTAATTACCATGAACTTAACACGCAGGCTAAGGATACATGCAGACATAAGCCAGTGTATCCGGCTCGAAGGAACAACTTGGAGAGTTTGCAAAATACATAATCTACATCTATAAAAAGCGACATTGCACTCGCTCAATCTCAGGAACTGAAATCTACAAACTTGAAATTTGGCTGGTAGCATTGAAAATTCTCGCAATGCTTACTTTTGAGGTGTCAGAACGCGAATTAGACTCCATCGCACGTTTGGTCGTATGGCAACCGCGGTCCTTGACAACCGTTTAAGTGACACTATTATAATTAAGTATCTAGTACAATTCCACAACCTGTGAGACAGCACCGCCGACCACACCGTCCACAATGATATGATAGCGTGTGAATCAAGCAGTATTAGACTTTTGGATGTATATCGTAAGAACTAAAACATCAGCAATAGGGTGTGGGTAAGCCATGGCGCTGGCGTTTGACAACCTTCTATGAGACTTGTTACACAAAATTGTACTGATAGACATATCCTTCTTTTGAGATCTTTGGCTGGTAGGTTCTATTTAGGGCGTGTAGACGTCCTCATGAACGTATATAAGGGAGGGGGAAGGCTTAAGTCCGGACCCCCTCCATTTATATCTATCTTGTGTGTCCGAGCCGCAAAAGTTTCCAATTCATTGATTTTATTGGCATTTAGAGTTTTATGTTATTATTATGGAACCCCCGCCATTTCAAAGCTATACTTAGCTCATCGGTGGACGTCCTAAATATACATAGGCCGACTATTGAACCGGCAATATATATAAAACTAGTGGACCCGCCACAGTTTCGCCCGTGGTATTTTCCATACAATATTAATCACCCCTTTTCACCCCTTTAGGAAATCAAGGAATGTGTCTTCAAAATTTCAAATCTGCGATCGAACCTGCTCAAAAATTTTCACGAGAATCGGTTGAGAACTGCCACGTGTAGACGAGAACAAATGGACCGACGCCGGCCATACGAAAACATTTTTGCCTAAACTGAAACGGAGACGCTTCGCTCGCTGCGCTCGCTCGGTCGTGCTCGTGCGGGTGTGAAAGGGATTAACGCTTTATGTACGCGATAAAAATCAGTGTGGTTCGGAGAGAGTTCGGAGTTCAGGTGTTGGACGATTGTCTAGCCGACCAGTTTGAAGATCGATAAAGTTTGCTTTCGTTTGGAAAAAAGTTCGGAGATTGAGTGTTGGTCGATCGTGTGGTACCAGCACTAGATAACCACACGGCTGTTATCAGTGTTGCCAGCTTTAACCTTATAAAATACTGAGTTATCTTTATAGCAGTGTTAAACTAATGGTTTCTTCTAAACGCTATCCTTTGTGAAGTAACTTGTGACACGGATCACGCACACCGCCTTATTTCTGATGAATCGGCCATAAATCATTGCATGCGCATCGCTGTGATCACTGATCAGTGACGTCACTGCGGTCGCCTCTTTATTGGGAATGGTAACAGGTGAATTAAGTACTTGACTATTATCAAACCCCTTACAAACAATCAATACATATAAAACAGTACCGTGACTCACTTATAGTCAACGCACAGCCTAAACCGGTGTTCCTAGAGGTTTGAAATTTGGAGGAGACATTCCTCGAGTAGGTACCCTAGAGGTGCACTGAGGAGGGATTTTTTGAAATTCCATCCCTAAAGTGGAGAAAAGAGGTGATAAAGTTTGTATGGAAAATACCGCGGGCAGCTGTGGCGGGTTCACTAGTTACTTCTAAAATTTTAACGTGGAACTTTATAATATACAGACCAGATAATGTAAGTATGAAAATAAATGTAAAAATCGTAGTCGTTGTACATCAAAAGCACGTATAAACTTAAAAAACAGATTTACAGCATACATAGCATCACGCCCGAAATCCCTAAAGGGGTGGGCAGAGCCACAAGACTACCTGTGGCCACGTTCGATTAATTAGTCCTAAGATGGAATGATGAACCGTATGGTGACAGGTGATCAGCCCGTCGCCCATACAGATAGTCCACCATGTTGGAGAGGACCCGTCCCTTAGTCGACTTTTACGACATGCCAGGATGATAATCATCTGCACGCATTCTATCCTATTTCTTCACTCCAGTGCAGCAGAGGAGGACTACGAAGGCTAATTACTATAAAGGCGAATACCTTTAAAGGATCTATTTTAGCTAACTTTTCGATTTATTTTTTATGTTTTATTTTTTTATGTCAATTGACTGACAAACGAGCTGACGGCCCACCTGATGGAAAGTGGTCACCGCCGCCCATGGACATCTGCAACACCGGAGGTGCTGCCAATGCGTTGCCAGTCTAGGGAGGATGGGGAATGGGAATGGGGATGGGATGGGGATGAGGTAATAGGCCTCCGGATCTCATCACTCGCCGTACGAAACGCAATGGCAAGCTATTACTTTACGCCGATATTCTGTGAGAGTGTGGTACTACCCCGGTCGAGCCGGCCCATTCGAACAGTAATCATCTAGTGAGGATTACTGTTTGGCTCTACCACTACACAGAATTTATTATTGGTGAATAATAAATATGTTTTATTATTCACCATTAAATAATGCTAAATAATAAAACATATAGGTATATACAGGTTGGGCCATAAGTTTATGTAAATAGCAACACAGATTTTTTTCTAAAGTATTAATTGTGCGGTACAAAGGATGATGGGAAATTAAACCCCGGTAAGGGCAAATATTCGTGTGATGAGCACGAATGTTTGTAGGTAGGTAGGTAGGTAGTCATTTATTTCTTATTGAAAGAACATTACAATTTACATGTACAATTTACAATGTACCTGAGTCTTGGATGTTTCCTATGTATTTAAGTATTTATTTCTCTATATAAGTATGTATATCGTCGTCCAGCACCCATAACACAACCCTTTAGAGCTTACTTTGGGACTAGGTCGATTTTTGTAAAGATTTATTTTACTTTAGTGGGAATCCAACCCTGGACTTTAGTTCCATAGTTCAACAAAGACTATCTGGGTCAAGTGCCATCCCAACGGCCATCGTGTTTTACCACATTAATAATTCATATGATTTAAGCAAAAATAGATTTTCTGCTAACGGAATAAGAATTTTGACGCGTGACTTATTTTAGTGGTATTGCAATTTTTTATTCAGAATAGCACCCACCTCATAATTTAATAACAAAACCGATATCCGCTAACAGTTAAATAGTTCCTTGAATTAAAAGTAATATAACATATAAAATAACGATTTGTATTCAATGGAATGGCGACACCAATCAACTAATACGAGATATTCAGAGACTAAACGTGTGCAGAGGGCAAACCGCGCACGCACTCTTACGGTTTTTTTTTCTTTTTTAGGATTCTGTACCCAAAGGGTAAAAACAGGACGCTATTACTAAGGCTCCGCTGTCCGTCTGTCCGTCCGTCCGTCTGTCACTAGGCTGTATCTCATGAACCGTGATAGTTAGACAGTTGAAATTTTCACAGATGATGTATTTCTGTTGCCGCTATAACAACAAATACTAAAAAACAAAATTAAATAAATATTTGAGGGGGCTCCCTCACAACAAAAGTGATTTTTTTGCTCGTTTTCGCTCGATATTGATAACGGCAACAGGTAGACGCTGAAATATTCACAGAATATTTAAATATATATTCACTTTAAAAATAAATAATTAAATTTAAATAAAATAAGTATTTAAGGGGGGCTCCCATACAACAAACGTGATATTTTTTGCTTGATTATAGATAATGGTACGGAACCCTTCGTACGAGAGTCCAACTCGCACTTGGCCGGTTTTTATTTATTTAGTAGACAACATTACAAAGACACAAGATTACTGCAAGTATCAATCCATATCACCCAACCCAATCCATACCTGCACACACATACCTAGGTAATTATTGTGAAGTTAAACATATATATGTAAACCTGGTTACCATGAAAACAAACGTCAGGCATCCCGCTTGATGTAAAGCTGCGTAACCATTTTGGTGCTATTGTCATTATTAGATTTAAACAGAGATCTCGAAACGTGCTGCGCAATGGCTGCGCACGCAAGAGAATCACAACACTACTCCCCTGCCTTCCTTTCCTCATCGTGTCACCTAACTCGTGACAAGCATCACCGATACCGCAACATCGTAGGCATAAACCTTTAAAAAACCCACCAAACGCTTCACACTTATGTTTTTGCATACAATCGCCGTGCATCACGGACATAATCGTCTGCTAATTTGTCGGCCATTTTGTTTATTTTTGGCGCGAACGCCATCTTAGGCGCATTGTTTGGACTAATTAAGACAACAAAGGTTTTTGATGATTTAATCGTTCGAAGCGTTGTTTTTTTTAATTGACTATTAGTTGTCTAATTGTCGATTATAAAGGGAATGATGACTTGGGTGAATCACTGCTTTGTCAGGACTGATATCTTATATATTTTTAACTAGCTGATGCCCGCGACTTCGTCTGCGAAGAATAATAATTAAAGTAACCTATGTACTTTTAAACCTTCCCTAGACCTCCACGAACATTTCAAGACTAAGATAAGATAAATCCGTTCAGCCGTTCTCGAGTTTTAGTGACACTAACGAACAGCAATTCATTTTTATATATATATAGATAACGAGTCTTTAGTGGTAAGATTTAATCATAGCTGGGCACAAGACTGTTAAACGTTAATTACCGAAGTTAACATTTTGAGTAACGGATTAACTTTTAAAGTAACTTTAAAAAAAAATAACGGACTCATTAACTTCCTTTAAAACAATTAAAAGCCGTTAAACGTTAATTAACTCCTAGTATTTTCCAAAAGGACACGGCGCGGCTTATGTCATATAGTTTTGAATTTTCTCTTAATAATTAGGTAAATATTATTACAGACATGTTACACCCTTATTTTATAAATTTTTCATGTCCTGCCTAAACTTCCATAGCCTATACTAACATTTTTTAACCAAATCACTAACGCAACGACGTATAAAATGCAGTTTCATCACGAGTTAACGATTAACGTTAACTTCCGCTAGATCTTCCGAAGTTAACTATTTATTAACGGAATAGCGAACGAATTTGAATAACTGTGCCCAGCTATGGATTTATTTATTGATCTATCGAAAATACCTACATTTTAGAATAAGTAATTAGTACACCAGCGAGGTTTATTTTATGTGTAATACCTATATTCAATCACTGATAGATAAGGACATAAATACTCATTAGTTATCCATTTAATACGATAGCATTTACTATGTTATCATTATCAACCCTATATTTGGCTGTACCGGTGAAACCCTCCATCTTTGGCCACCTTTTCTAGAAAATCTATTGCCACATCAGAAAAATATACGACAAAGTGTAGATTTTATGGTTTCCAAGTAAAGTGTTCACAAATCCCTTACAGTTAAGCATTAAAAACCTTCAAACAATAAGTTATTTTATACTTTTAGAGTAATTTGAAAAGCCGGCCAAAGTTACCTCCACTTTCTGTCAACATTATCTATCTATTCCCACTTTGTTAAGAGCTATGCTAAAACTTTGGTCATTAAAAATAACTCTGTCTTTCTCTCATGAGCCTGTTTGGATCATTTGTCAATATTACGTATCTTTGAATTTGTGCCAATAGGTGTGTTTCCTGATTTTTTTTAATTAGTCCGTATTTGACATTTTGACATTATAAAAAAATATTGAACACATATTTTTTCTTTTGTTAATTAAACTAAAAATTACGAAAATATAGTGCGTGGAAGTTCCGCGTGACGTCACGACTGCACACTTTTCACCATTAGGTGACGTCGTGAGCCCCCACTCCCTAACTTTGATACGCGTTTACTTTGCAAATTTTGATTGATTTGATAAAGCAAAAAATACGTGTTCTCTATTTTTTGATAATCTAACTGACGGACTAATTAGAACTAAGTATTATTATTTTACCCAGGAAACATCTCTATTGGTTTAAAACAACTTTTAGTAGCGACTGACATTATGCAGTGCAGTATGATCTGATCAAAGTCCATAGTCAAAAAAACAAACTACTTTTTAATTTACAAGAACGCGCCAGCAATCCCTATCATAGACAATAGAGGTTCATAGACAATTATCATAATAAAGAGATTTGTTCGCGGAGAGGTGGCCGGACGCTGCCTGGATTAGTCTATGGTCAGCAAAATAAGTAACCTCCTAAACTGCTCATGGAATTCGACGATTTAATTGAAACAGAGAATGGATGACTTAAAATAATAACTTCCTGAAACTTCCTTAAAATACCGCATTTTTCTTAAGATTGATTTACTTATAAACAAATAGAATTACAGATTTCATGAAACATTTTTGTTAATGTTGTTTTCTAAAGTCTCGGGTGTGATTTTCCTACTAAAAGGCTAAGGAGTGGATTTCCCTGCCTGCAGACTTGTTCCCAGAACGCTACAACTTGGGTGTTTTCAAGGAGAGTGTGAATAGGCATTATCTAGGTGTGCATGCTCCATCGTCGCCCTCATCATCACTTTCCATCAGGTGAGATAGAGGTCAAATGCACATCTATCATCTATAAAAATCCGCATAATGACTACGAGCGCGCAAGGCTATGTATGATTGTCGAATGAAACGAGAAACGAAATGAGCGATGAGATTTGTTACAGAATAACATACTTATAGAGGGCCCGTGATTGATAAGGATATGAAATCAATGGATAATGGATATTATATTAAGTAATTGGGGTATTATATTCATGAAGTATTACGTTACACTAGAACAGACATCGGGAATGTAGGCGTTTGTGCCATTTGACCTCAACATGCTTTACAAAAAATCAAGTTGAGACGTCAAATATACTTACATAATTACTCAAAGATTATATTAAATATATTAGTACGTTAAGTATAAACGGGCATTAAATATAATTTTCCATACACACTTTAAAGCCTTATTTCAAATTACACTTTCTTAGCGGATGTACTTGAAAAAAAAAACGATCTGCCAAATATAAAGTTTGTAACTTTATGGTTTCTGAGTTTTAATGATGAGTTAATAAAAAAAAAACAATATCTTAATATCAATTGAGTTTCAACAAGTTCTTATTTTGTGATGATCCCCAGTACAACATTAAAAATCAAGAGAAAAAAAAGATATTAATAAGTAAAACTTATTTTGCCGTCGGTACCGTAGCGTGCAGGCACGCGACACGTCTTTACCAAAATATCTATTAGACAGCTAATAGATTATTTATTATTCGACTGCGATCGAACCATTCGAATATTCGAATCAATGAAAAAGTTAGGCCAGGAACGTCACACTCAATGGCCCAAACTAGGAATCAAAGTCAAAATATCTTTAGAAAATTTTGCCTTGAACACGCTTTTATGAAGGTCGAGGAGTAAATATACCACGGGTGCAGAAAACAAAACTGAACGACTACTGAGAAAAGCCAGCCATAAACTCAGCGAGCATAGCTCAAGCACAAGACCGTTAATCCGTTAATCATTAACTAACGAAGTTAACATTTCGAGTAACGGATTAACTTTTAAGCTTACATTAAAAATTGTTAACGGACTCATTAACTTCTGTTAAAACAATTAATGTCTGCTAATCGTTAATTAAGTACCTAACGCTTTAACGTTTAAGGAAGTTAACTTTTTTAGTAACGGATTATTATTTGATAATCTAACTGACGGACTAATTAGAATTATATTTTTTTACCCAGGAAACATCTCTATTTAAGAAATTCACCGATAGATGGCGTTACCAGATTGACAATCCTCTTGTTTTATTTTTCCGTTCTTATAATAAAAAATAATGTACCATCTTCGGGTGGCTGTGTTCAATCACGGTATAATTATTTTAATTTGTACTTACATAAAATTTAAACCTTAAAGTTTTAAACAAAACATTCAATATTCTAATCTAACACAAAATCAATTAAACGCATTACGTATGCACTGCACAAACGCATTGATGCACCGCCGGACGCAGCCGGCATAATGTGCGCCGCCTTGATGCAGCCGCAATTAAAAAACAAAATTAAAAAGTTTGTTGACGTTTCGAAATTGGCGGGACAATATATATGGTGGGCGGCTGAAAAGTCGAAAGTTTTAAAACGAGGATTTTATGAAATTGTAATTATTTCGCAATTAATCAGAGAAAAGTTTGCTTGCAATTGATTAAAAGTTATACCGAAATTCAATGTTTGCTACCGAAATACAATTTGATGTAATTCTCAAGCGCCGTATTATTTATCTGCATAATAAAATTCTTGACACTGACTGACGGATAACCAAATCATAGCTGGGCACCATTAACCAAATAGTTAATCTAGTTAAACGTTAATCCGTTACTAAAACGTTAAAGCGTTGTATTTCGGAAAATTTAACGGAAGTTAACGTTAAAGATATGTCGTTGCGTTAGTAATAATCATCATATATTATATATATTATTTCTAAAAGGTATTTTTTTGAAGACGCTCAAGATCTCCGTTATTTCTTTACCAAAATTAATGATTTAAACGTCATTGTAAAGCTTATGTTCTCCGATTCGTCTTAAAAATACAAAAATAGATAAAAATTAACGTTTTCGTTAAAAAATAAATAAAAAACCACGCGATTTGCAAGCGCAATCTATTGACAGTCTGTTTAACTACGTTGAGATGGCCACAGACTACTTAGTAGATACTACGTATGTGATGATGCTGACAATTGTCAACAGATGTTGCTGCGCGTCGGGTAGGCTAGGTACTAGCCTACACCCCACTACTACTGTTTTTTCGCATGGACAATTTATATGTTTAACTGTTAAATTGTTTTAACGGAAGGTAAAGAGTGCGTTAACAATTTTTTAAATTAACTTAAAAATTAATCCGTTACTCGAAATTTTAATGTTAATTAACGAATTAACGGTCTTGTGCCCAGCTATGGTGATCACTAATAATAGATATTTTAAAAATTCATCCCCTGTGTTAAATAGGCAATGATATTCTGTATGGGAGTCGACTTGTTCCTGTGATATTGTCGATGGGAAATGCCATAAACACTAGAAAATTTAAAGTTTTATTAGCAACAGGTGTTCAATTGAAATTTATAGCTTATTTTATTGTATTTTTATCGCCTATACTTTTATTTTTGTACAGATATTATCGCTTTTTGATGGCGGACGAGACTTGCATGAAAAATCTCGACAATCAAGAACCATTACTAGTGAAAATTAAAATTTCTAAAAATAAAACTTACATCTTGTCTTGAAACAATACGCTTCGCGTCATACTTCACTACGCCCAATGACAACACGGCTGGGTTGCGATCTGTCAGCGGTATTACAGGATAAACTGAATAATATGTTTCCATCGGTAAAACTCAGATCTCAATCGCAAGACGACGGGACCCGAAGTGTCAATTTATTATTGTATTCAATGAGTGACAAGTGTATATTCATTAATATGAAACTTTATTATTTACTGTCAAATGTCAAAATTAAAAATGACAGCATGGCATGGTATGATGGGTACGCCCCCAATTCTCGATGCATTCGAGATAATGTCGATTGCGAGATTAAACGTCAGATTCATACAGTTGTGTCAAATGACTGTATGCACTGACGTTTAATCTCGATTGTGAGATTATCTCGAATGCACCGAGAATTGGGGGCCTGCTGAAGGTAATTGAGAGAGCACGATAAATACGAACTTTTCCGATATAACGCGATGGAAACTAATTATGCACTACATCTGTGCCAGTTAATATCTGCAAAATAAAGGTAAAGACAAAAGTAGCCCACGTATGCACCGCATTATTGCGTCTAGACTCGTGAATTTGCATTAAAACAGATGACTTAGAAACACACTTACGTACGCGTACGTTGCGTATGATGAGTGTGTTTCTAAGTAATCTGTTTTCATGCAAATTGCAGAGTCTAGACATCATAATGCGTTGCATATGTGGCATACGTGGGCTCAGTTTGTCCCTACCTTTAACATTGCCATGGGCCCTAGTTTACAAAGTTACAAGTTTAACTTTTACAGGTAAAAACTGGCAACACCGAAGACTCCCATACACAGTGTTACCATCTTTTCAGCGATTTAGCAACTACAATCTCCAATTAGCATCTGGCACATTTTTTAGCCGCTCTTGTTATTCGGGATTTTTGTTGAAGTACATTTTAGATAATATTGAAGTCGCATATTACATTTCAATATTTAAATTAAATAACCATGTGTGTCATCAATGCTTTCCCGGCAATCGCCTTAATATAAATTTTTTGCTACTTTTTTTTTTCTTTATTTATAAGTTAATTTCAATATATATTTTTTTAACTAAAGCAGTGGGCGAAAACTGCACAGTTTATCTGCCGCTGTTTTCAATAAATATGACAAGATATTATAAACTATTACAAATACTATACTTATTATTAAATTCTTAGTTTCTTAATTGGACGCAATCTAGAAAGAGCGATGCGGGTTTTATACATTACATCGATCGATGGGATAAAACTTAATTTCAAATAATCAATTTTGGCCCGGATCTCCCTCGCTAAACCTCGTCCAACCATGCGTCTATTCGTTGTTATTCTTATGAAAGTCACCTAAATAAGTAGCTTTCATAAAATTAAGACAACGATGTGGGTTCTTACATATTTTTATCTACACCCATATCATAAAACCTCCATTGGTTAATCAAAAACCGTATGAAATGACCACCATTTTGACAACCAATTAGGAAAAACCAGTGCTGCGATAAAGAAATAACATGACTTCTTTATCGTTTTTAGTAAAGAAATGAGATTATATTTGGAACAGCTGTCAAAACTCAAGTGGGTCTCTATTCTAGTATCCATAGATATTAAAACAGTTATTGATACGAAACGTCAATTCAGTAAGTTTTTTTAATATAAACTGCACAATATTTGATCTCGAGTGACGTGAGAATAGAGACTTCATCCGTTTGTCTATGATTTAAAAAAAAAATGGTCTTGACGGAAGATCGAATTGCCGCCATGTTGACGTTTTGCTGAACGAAAGTAGAATTGTTGTTTAATTGAATAGAAAAAGTTGTTTGTAATTTACATTTTAGTTGAAAATATGAATAGAAGTAGTCTTCTCGGAGTGTGTGTGATGTGAAAATGCGCCGGATATCGGAAATATGCAGCCACGATTGCAACAAATAACTTGTTGCCAGAAAATATTGTTTCTGAACCCATCATGGAGGATTTATAATATATGTGTAGATAAAGTTATGTATGCAACTCTGCATAATTTGGCCTTAAAACACACGTGCGATCTTATTATGAAACTCGCCTATCGGCTCGTTTCATGAAAACCGCACTAGTGTTTTAAGGCCTATCATTATGCAACCGTTGCATAAACTACTATTTCTAAAGTGTCTACAGGTAGGTCGTTTAATATTTTTGGTATCATATACTCCCAATTACGTTTACCATAATAATTTGTAAAATTTGGCAGGGCATATTTCGGCAAGTACGATAAAGTTCTAAGTTTTGGAGGTCTTACATTTTTTTTTTCATTTTGTCTAACAAGGGGAGGGCATGGCCGAGGAAACTCACTTTGGGGCATGACTTCGTGTAGTAGTAGTTCTCCATTAGGGTATTCAACCCTTAACGTAATAGCGCCGAATGCCCAGTAACTGTGGAGAAATAAACCTTGAAAATTTCAAATGTAGCTTATATACTAGTAAGTTTTTCATCGCCCCAGCAGTTTGATGGCGTAGTCAGTTATGTATCCGCGTACGACGTGGATGCTTGGGGTTCGATTCCCGCATTCGAGTTAGTTTTTTTTTTATTTTATTTTTAATAATTAACTATTTTTATGATTCAATGGCGGGGGGAGCGCGGCGCGACGGCGCGGGCTGTGTGCAAAGAGCCGTGCGGTATCGATAGAGTTAAGAGATCGCCTCAAGGTATTAAAAGTAATTGAAAATTTTATTAAATAATTAATAATAGATGTAAGTGTGGTTACTATTTATAAATATCATAGTTATTAGCTACTTTATAATTTAAAAAGGCTAATGGTTAATATGAATTAAAAATAATTTTATATTTAACAACATTTGTGTCCGGATTAAATTTATTGAATCATAAAAATAGTTAATTATTAAAAATAAAATAAAAAAAACTAACTCGAATGCGGGAATCGAACCCCAAGCATCCACGTCGTACGCGGATACATAACTGACTACGCCATCAAACTGCTGGGGCGACGAAAAACTTACTAGTATATAAGCTACATTTGAAATTTTCAAGGTTTATTTCTCCACAGTTACTGGCCATTCGGCGCTATTACGTTAAGGGTTGAATACCCTAATGGAGAACTACTACTACACGAAGTCATGCCCCAAAGTGAGTTTCCTCGACCATGCCCTCCCCTTGTAAATTACCAATTTCATCACTGACTATTAACATTTCCTGATTGAATTAGGTACGATTGCCTTTAATAAACTTATTTGTAGCCTATAGATATTATCGATATATGATTTAAATGTTCTACCGTAGCTACTTAAGTTATAATCAATAACTGATTGTCCTAGCGATAGGTATAACATTCTCAGGATATTATAAGGTAATTTAAATTTAAGTATTGTTAGTTTCGACAAGAGCGACCTTAAATTTATCGTCAATAATTAATCCAAGGTATGTATGTTTTAGTAGCGTTCAAAAATATTTTGCTACTTTTTGGCAACTTCTAGGCGTAAATCTAGCTGGCAACACAGCCCGTACATTTGAGTAGCAGTGCTGCCAGCTTTATAAAACAGGACTCGGCTTTGCAAATTATTTTGGAATCAATTTTAAAGCAATTGCAACCCGAATACCGCCGTGTAATCAAGTTATCCTAGATGAACTTCAGCAAGAAGACATCAATGATACATAATATTTAAATGATAACCGTAACTTGGAGCAGACCATAGCTCTCATCAGTACCCAAGCACCGTGTTGTTATGCAAATAATATAATTGGAACCGTACATCAAATGAGCCGGTTGCACGTAGCTTCCAGGTAACGCAGGAATGCGTATGGAGTTAATTATTCCATTATTTTAATGGAGGTTCGACTCCCGCGCAGCTATTGGAAGTTTGGGCGCTACATATATATTTTTTAATTAAAATGCAATTTTAAGTCGTGTCAATCTAGCCTAGAGACTATTAAGTAATTACTTATATTACGTATATTACTTACGTATATTAAGTAATTTACTTATAGCTATCAGTTTGATTCAGTAAATTTATCGATAAAATAACCACTGTCACGCTCCTCTGCTGCACTGGGAGTGAAGAAATAGCATAGAATGCGTGCAGATGCTTATCATCCTGGCATGTCGTAAAAGTCGACTAAGGGACGGGTCCTCTCCAACATGGTGGACTATCTGTATGGGCGATGGGCTGATCACCTGTTACCATACGATTCATGATACCATCTTAGGACTAATTAATCGAACGTGGCCACAAGTAGTCTTGTGGCTCTGCCCACCCCATTAGGGATTTCGGGCGTGATGCTATGTATGTATGTATGTAATAACCACTGTAAACAAAACTAATAATGGGTCTAATTTGAAACGGTGTCGCCTAAATTTTTAATTCCCTAAACTAAATTAAGAAAAGTCAAACTCGATTGTGTACCTATAGCATGAAGCTGTCAAAATCGACTTTGACGTTTCTCATCTCAAGTGTTGCCAATTTTAAATTTAGCGAAGACCCTTTCGAATTGGCCCCATTGTTTCAATATAAATATTATGATGTGGCGATACAAACTTTGAGATTTCATGCTTGACTGAAGCCACGAGTGCCAAATTAACCAACAACCCTGAAAAATGAATGGGCCTGGGATGTTCTCTGAGCATTGTAAGAAACAATGGGGGGAATTCACACGTCCATGTCTCCTTTTAAGGGATATAGGTAGGCAGTTTTCCCATGAGATCTTTCATACTCTAGATACTTTAAGAAGCTAAAAAAAATTCTCAGGTACTGCTGTCAACTTGCAGTAACTGGTTCTAAGAACATTTACACGAACCGCAAATCAAATTCCGATCACGTCACCTTGGCCGCGTGACGTCGGCGTTGTAAGGAAATTAGAAAGAAATTGTCTATGGCGGCGCTTCAAACGCCGCACCATAGAGAATTGAAATGTCATTTGGTTTATCGGTTTGTGCGTTTATTGCTGCTACTGTTTTGAATTAAAAGTAACTACTTATTAAAGAATTGGGTCTTTAATCGTCATCAGTTTTTAGTTATAGAGAAAACAATAACTCTTATTATGTTAACAAAATGGAGCTTTTCTGTAAAACCCGCAAAGTAAGATAGAGACAAAGCAACATTATATGATATGGCATATCCTTTAACTTAAGTTGTATTGGCTACGGCAGGGGATCTCACTCCGAGATGGGCCCGCTTCGGCGGGTGTTTCTGGGTGTTTCACTTTTTATAGATGTAGATTATGTATTTTGCAAACTCTCCAAGTTGGTCCTTCGAGCCGGATATTAAACTCACCTGTGTCTATACGTATCTTTAGCCTGCAACGTGTTAATTTCATGGTAATTAAACCCTTTCAGTGCCCTGTTAAAGGTGAGGTCTGCTTAGGACTCAAATTCCAGCGGGAGTTCATGAAAGTTTGATTTAAAATAATATAAGATTTATTGTCAAAACTGCGTACAATTGTGTTTAACATAATCTCATCGTAGTTTACAGTCTGAATTCCTATCACGTATCCCGTGGCGCCACCATTCATAATCCTCAAAAAACACAATTCCGCCGGATTTAACACAAAAACGAAACAATAACCTTTTTACGTCATAGACAAAAACATGGCGCCTAAAATAAACAATAGAGTTGACACTGACTTTATTATTTTAAAACTGTATAAAATATTCTGTAACCGCCAGCCATACAAATTGTTTTCAGATAATAACCACAGTTATGCAAGGGTAAAAACTATCTTCAATATTTTCTTTATTATTTAATCCGAATAATATTTTTTTTATCTTTATGTTTATTTTATTTATTACAGACCGTGAAAAATTAATTTTCTGCCTTGTTACTTAAGTTTTCTTGTAATTTTCTTTGTGTTGTAATGTGCGGTGTTAAATACGGAGTATATGAACTGTATTGCATTTCATTAGTAACTAGTGGCACTATGTTGTTCGCATGAGATTGGGATGACGTTCCATACAAAAAACACTACGTCATATCTCTGAAACCCATTAAGATATCCAAATAAAATAAATGTCATTATCTAAGTTAAATTACCCTCAACTATCCCTGAAAGTTTCATGTAAATCCTTTCAGCCGTTCAGGAGCCTATTCGGAACAAATATTCACAGACAGACAGGCAAACATTTTAAAAATCGCTTTTAGCCACCTTGTAAATAGCATTTTCGACTTAGATATTTGTACTAATTTAGAAATCACCGACAGACACTTAAATTTTGTTTATTTGTATACATTTGTGTACCTTTAGATTGCTTAATATAATCTTTACTTATAAAACAGTACCGTGACTAACTGGTAGACAATGCACGCCTAAACCAGTGGTTCTTGAGATTTGAAAGTTGAAGGAAATATTCCTCGATTACCCTAGGGGTGCACTAAGGAGGCATATTTTGAAATTCGATCCCTAAAGGGTTGAAGAGGAATGGTAAAGTTTGTTTAGAAAACACCACGGGCGACGCTGTGGCGGATCCACTAGGTTCACATATAACACTTAAACCGGACCGGACAAGTGCGAGTTAAAATCGCGTGGAGAGAGTTCTGCGATAATATGAAATTTCGTATATTACTTTAAATACCACCTAATTTATAGGTAAAAACTATTTTCTGTATTTTTTTCAAAATTTTAGGCCAATTGTTTCGGAAATAAGGGACTGGTAAATTTTCGCCTATTTTCCTAAATAACTTCAAAACCGTTTATTTCAAAATTATAAAAAAATAAGATTCTCATTACGAGCCCTTTCATTTGATATGTCATACGTCATACGCCATACAACTTTTTTTTTCTAATTGGCTCTCAAAAGCCCCATGTTTAAAATTCATTTATTTACGTTACACGTCCGTGTGGTCACCGACTTACATATGTGTACCAAATTTCAACTCAATCGGTCCAGATTCGGTAGGGTTGCAAATATAAAAAAAAGAAATGTAAAAAAAAAAACCTGGCACCATTGTTTTTTTTTTCTATATAAGGTTTTTTTTTCAAACCATCAAATAATATGACAATAATGGTTTTTCGTGGTTTATTTATATCAGTAACTTAAAACTAGGTACATTGTATGTATGTACGTAACTAAATTATTCTTAGTACTTGCAAAAACCCTATGAAGTTTGAACTTATTCACTAGAACTATCAGTAGCACTACCAACACTAGTACGATCAGTTTTAGAATTTTCTGCTTCTTCTTCTGTTTCGTCTTCTAATTCTATTTAACTAACTAACATAAAGTCTAAAACAACCGTATAAAAGTATTAATTGCTTTGCAAATTTTGAGATTCCGTACTAATGAAAGAAAAACATACTCCAGAAAAAAATACTGTTCTATTTCACGGTCTTTATTCAGGTTTTTTTTCAAGACAGAAAAAAAAAAACGTTTTTTTGCAACCCTAGGATTCGGAGCAAATTGGCTGGGACAGAGGGACAGACAGACACAAGAGTGATCCTAAAAGGCTTCCATTTTTTTCCTTTTGAGGTATGGCACCCTAAAAATAAAAATAATAGGTACGTAATGATTCTAATGATAATAGTTCGTTTTTGTATTAAGTGTATGGCAGCCGGCATTGCGCGTGCGCCGCTTATCGATTATTCTAGAAGCGTAAACAGGAGCGCTTCTTAGACAAAGCTTTATAAGACCATTGTTTAGACCAGGATAAACCCAGTACGCCTAATTCAGTAGTGATATAACTTATAATCAATCTTAGACACTTATCACTCACTGATCTAGGCCCATAGCATAGTATAAAGAGGGGAAGTAGGCTATCTCCGGCCCAATACGCGATATAATTGCCTACTGTCTCAGGGTTGTTCCTGTTCAATAGGTAATCTGAACAAAGACAATTCTGGAATCGATGAATTATTAAGACACCCAAACATATAGCAATACGTTCTCCTGCAATTATCACACATTTTTCATTCATATAGCGGTGCCGAAATGCCGTGACGCGCGAACCTCATGCGGTGTTAGCCCCGAATGGCGCACTGAGAAACGGGTCGAGATTTTGTTGAAGTGTGCGTGCGGCGACGCATAGATACTTTGGCGCACACATACAAGCCGCGCGCGGTGCGTTAGTATGAAGATTACTTACTTCCCTCTTTATAATAGTATAAAGCCCATAGTACGTTTCCCGGATCACTGATTCCCACTCACTGATCTAGGCCCAAAGTACGATTCCCTGTACTATGGGTACTAGACAACGATACTATACCTATATAGATGAATACATACATATATCCCATCCTACTAATATTATAAATGTGAGGGTTTGGATGGATGTTTGTTACTCAATCACGCCAGAACGACTGAATGATCTGGATGATAGATAGATAATAAACAAATATGAATAAAAACCGGCCAAGTGCGAGTCGGACTCGCGCACGAAGGGTTCCGTATCATTATAATCAAGCAAAAGAAAAAACACGTTTGTGGTATGGGAGCCCCCTTAAATATTTATTTTATTTTAATTTAATTATTTATTTTTGAAGCTAATATATATCTAAATATTTTGTGAATATTTCAAGCGTCTACTTGTTGCCGTTATCAATATGGAGCAAAAAAATCACGTTTGTTGTATGGGAGCCCCCTTAAATATTTATTTTATTCTGTTTTTTGGTATTTGTTGTTATAGCGGCAACAGAAATACATCATCTTTGAAAATTTCTACTGTCTAACTATCACGGTTCATGAGATACAGCCTGGTCACAGACGGACAGACGGACGGACGGACAGCGGAGTCTTAGTAATAGGGTCCCGTTTTTCCCTTTGGGTACGGAACGCTAAAAACTATACATTACGGAGCTGAGTGGTAACAAACGTATATATAATAATAATAATAATAATAATAACAATAATAATCAGGGGACAATATTTTACACAAATCGATCTAGTCCCAAAGTTATGCTCTAAAGGCTTGTGTTATGGGTACTAGACGACGATATAAATACCTATACAGAGAAATAAATACTTAAATACATAGAAAACATCTAAGACTCGGGAACAAGCATTCGTGCTCACACAATTATTTGCCCTTACCAGGGATCTAACCCGGGACCGCAGCTTCGGAGGCAGGGTCATTCCCAACTAGGCTAACCGCGTCGTATATGTGTATGCTCAGACTATCGCATTTATAATATTAGTAGAATAGTATATGGATTAGTAGGATAGGATGCATAGTAATAAATTAATACTTAATCTTAATCCCCCACAAACCCCGCTTGCAAGAACTCCTGCACCCCTCGGTAGAGTACTCGGCGAGCGTGTCGTTTTAAATCTATTTTCGTGTCGTATTTGTGATGCAAATGCGAATCATGTTGGATTTTGACAAGGAGCCGTAGAGACGCGACGATTCGTTGCACCTAACGATATATATCGATAATTTTTTGATTCTGAGCTATAAGTACCGGAAAAAACATTATTGAATGAACAAGCGACGGTTGTTTATTTTACATACATACATACATATATCACGCCTTTTTCCCAAAGGGGTAGACAGAGACCACGCTTCCACCTGCCACGATCCTGACACACCTTTCGCTTCGTCTACTCTCATTAAGTTCTTCATGCACGCTCGCCGGCCGGTTTAGGGTACTCTTGACGTGGCCTTTCTTAAGAACGTCCCCAAAACCACCACTGCTGGACACAGGTTAGAAGTTTTCCGCAACGAACGCTCACACGCTTTCTGTGTAACGGCTTGCATCTTGTCGAGGGCCGACGCACGCTGCGTCTCCGCCTCCGTTGTCTCTAGTACACATTAATCAAAACACAATACAATAGCCCTGCTGATAATTCCCAATATTGGAAGAACGCGCAACCCACTTTCACTGCCAGACATTAAATCGTATCACAGGTACCACTGAATTGTCTATAAAACCCGCTAGGTGAGTTCACGCAGCCATATAACGAGCAACCCAACGCTACACGTCATGGCGCCCACTGGACGGGTTCGCGTATTTGTATCTATGAAACGGCACCCGCTAGGCGAGCTCTTCGGCGTAGACTGTAGTCATCTATCATCAATACATATAAAATAGTACCGTGACTTACTTGTAGACAACACACAGCGTAGCCGGGTGGTCCTAGAAGTTTGTAATTTGGAGGAGACTCCTCGAGTACCCGGGTAAGGGTGAAAAGGGGTGTACATAGAGTTTGTAGGAAAAATACCGCGGGCGAAACTGTGGCGGGTCCACTAGTAATTTACAAAAAATTAGCTTTGTAACTAAAAAACTGCAAAGTATAAGAATTGAGTTATATACGGCGATGCGATAACTTACTATATTTAAGTTAAAAATATAACGATATCTTTGCGGTACATCTCTAGAAGAATATAACACAATTCATAGCCGACCCTCGTGCAGTGATAACTGACAAGCTATTTAACTGCGATATGGTGCTTAGATTTTGCTTAAGAGGAGTATGAACCTACGGTTTTTCATACAAAAGGCGATAACGATTTCCACCCCTTAAATGTTAACCGAGGTTCACCAATTGTTGATAGGTTGTCAGTTAGCTCCTCTGCTGCACTGGGAGTGAAGAAATAGCATAGAATGCGTGCAGATGCTTATCATCCTGGCATGTCGTAAAAGTCGACTAAGGGACGGGTCCTCTCCAACATGGTGGACTATCTGTATGGGCGATGGGCTGATCACCTGTCACCATACGGTTCATCATACCATCTTAGGACTAATTAATCGAACGTGGCCACAAGTAGTCTTGTGGCTCTGCCCACCCCATTAGAGATTTCGGACGTGATGCTATGTACATATGTACCTATGTGTATGTCAGTCAGAACAAAACCTAGGTCTATACGTTTTGGTTTTTTCAGTATAACTAATAAATTCAATTTTATTGTTATTTTAGTATTCTCATACAAAAATAATTTCGGCGATTATTAGACTTTGTTGATCTTAAATCAATATTGAAAAAACGTACTTACCTATAGGTAGACCTAGATATTGTTCTGACTGACAACCTATCAAAAATTGGTCAAAATCGATTAAAGGCGCAACAAAGATTTGCTAGTCACTGCGTGTCGCATATTACGCGGTGGATCGGATTGCCTAGAACTTGAGGGTAGAGTCGTCAGACTGCTCGTCCCGGAAGTTCCCAGAATAAATTTAAGGCCGCGTGTGCGCCTGCTGCTGGCAGTGCCGGCGACGCGCACGGTGTCGCGCAGGAACTCGCCGATTCCCCGCGCGCTGACGCTGCTCAATGCGCTCCTGGCGTCAGCACCTGAGTGTGACTTGCTTGTGTGGAGATGGGCGGCTTTATGCGATGAATGTTTAACTTTTTGTGAGATGATGGATAATAGGCAATCTACTATCTTTACATGATTTATGTTTGTTTCTTCTTTTATTAGCTTGAAGCTCAGTTTTGTTTCTCGGTGTATTGGTTAAGTTACTGTAATGCCGTGTAAATATATTTGTACAAATAAATAAATAAATAAATAAATAAACATTTCAGGGGTGGAAATCGTTATCGCCTTTTGACTGAAAAGGCTGATTGTTGCCGTTGGTTCACAGTCCTCTTAACTGCGGTACATCGACACAGATCAAATATCCTTACACCACTTAAACTAACTGCGCCTCTATTCGGGAACGCTAAGCGATGTCGTAGCGACTCGCGTGCGAGATTTCTCATCCCACTTTTCCCCACGACGCGTAATGCGTAAGAGTTAGATGCGAGTCTCGCTCGCGGGTCGCTGCAGTATCACTTAGACGTTCCCGAATAGACGCCCTGATACAAGCAAATAAAGCTGCCAAAAAGGCGTAGTTAGGTAACCAAAGGCCCAGCGGCCCTAACATGCATGACATAAAGATAAGATAGACCGTCTTATCTCTAAGTGCGTCTCTCTCACACTAGTGCCGACGAAAGAGATAGTCATAGAGATAAACGGGTCTAATTTATCTTTGTGGCATGCATGTTAGGGCCGCTGCAAAAAACTAACCTATTTTAGTTACATTCCGAAGGTGGGAGAATTTTTAGCTAGTTATAGACCAGCAAACCTCGTATTGGGTTTGCTGGTCATCGTCAGGGTCCGAGGGCCCCCTGAGCTTGGGGGCCCCGGTGCACGGCACCGTCTAGCACTTCAGTAGCTACGCCACTGCTGCTAAACTTGCGAGGGGCGCGGGGTTTTTAACGCATTCACTGCCGGTATTGTTTTTAGAACTTTTGCTAGGTGCCGCAAACGCACATGTGCGTTCAAATGTGTGCATAATTCTGACAGCGGCACTGGGTGAATGTCGAATGAACGCATATATGCGTTGCCGGCAGTGAATGCGTTAAACTTAAAGCGCGCATCATAAAGTTAACGTACCTACGGGTTGCATAAGGGCACAGAACGCCGTTGATCCGTTTCAGTGGGCATAGTAGAGAGTATTGTGTTGCTTTCCGTGCCTGACACGTTCTTATCACGGTCATGGTATGATACGTTGCAGTGGGCAGAGACCTTAATGCTGATTCGCATAATGAGAGCTCTCTGCCCAGCAATATGGCATAGAAAGGCATTTCATCAGAGCTGTAATGTTAGCTTAATAATTTCTATAACAAGATCAAAAAGTCATATTTCTCCAGTCACACCGAACAATTAGCTTTTTGCAGCACCCGGTCACACCCATTTTGGACAAATGGTTTGTCGCCCCTGCCCCGCCCAGGGATTAGCGACCGATTATACGCGCATCTGGCGTTTACGCGACACTGGAGAAATGGGTATGATACGTGCTTGTAACGAGACATATAATAATATGGAGAAGTTTAATAATAAGTACCCGACCCGAGTCGGCCTTAGACAAGGCCGTAGACCCGAGTATAATAGGTATAATAAGTGCTAAAGGGTCGGAGTTTAATTACCTACTTTTTACCCGACTGGGTGCTCTACGCGTGCGCAACCGCGGGGCACAGCTAGTCATTCAGCAATAACGGAAACCCATAGTTCTAGAAATTTAATAATTTGCTAACTTTTTGGTTACTAATTAAATATAAAACTATAATACTTTATCTCCTTTTAAAGTAGCGGTATAAGAGGTGTACCAAACTTTTCTGTGGACTGACAGTTTTCTTATCGAAGTATAACAATGTTTTATATCCAAAAACAACTTTTTAAGTCCACTAGAGCCCAGAGAAAAGTTGGAAGACCTATGCATATAAATAATATAAAGTAACACAATACATTTATAACAATAACCAACCTTGTACATACATATATCACGCCTGTTTCCCAAAGGGGTAGGCAGACACCACGGATTTCCACCTGCTACGATCCTGACACACACCTTTCGCTTCGTCTACTCTCATCAAGTCGCTGTCTGTACCGTCACCGGGTAATATTATATTGATGTTTTTTCCAAGCTTTAGAACTTCATCGTACCTACCTACTGAAATAAAGTCTGTTCGCCGAGAGTTGATATGTATTATGATATCGTCTCGAAATAGCGACTGACGCTTACCTATCGCAAACTGTATGACGGGCGTCGCTTATCGCCGCGCGCACTGAGTTTCGTGGTACGAGGGACACAGTTGTTGTCAATTACGGCGCCGCGCGGGAAGGCGAGCGCCATATATTGCCATTTCGTTCTGGAATACGCTTCGAGTGTGTCGGTTGGGTGTTCGTGTGTTGTTTTAGACGAAGCAATTGAACGTTTCATAATAAACATCACCGACTCTGATTCTTCCTCCAACTCTGAGATTTCGTCATGGTCGTCGTCCGATGATATGCCAGCAATGCGGCATAATAATATTATTCATTCATTCAATAATAATATTCTATGAAAAAATACAATTTTCCCTTTAATTTTTTATTATCATCGCTAAAAATAATTACCGGGCCGCTATTTGTAATGATTTAAGAAGCCCTGATTTTTAGGGTTCCGTATCCAAAGGGTAAAAACGGGACCCTATTACTAAAGCTCCGCTGTCCGTCTGTCCGTCTGTTTGTCTGTCCGTCTGTCCGTTACCAGGCTATATCTCATGAACCGTGATAGTAAGACAGTTGAAATTTTCTCATATATGATGTATTTCTGTTGCCGCTATGACAGCAAATACTAAAAAACAGAATAAAATAACTATTTAAAGGGGCTCCCATACAACAAACGTGATTTTTTTGCCGTTTTTGTAGATAATGGTACGGAACCCTTCCTGCGCGAGTCCGACTTGCACTTGGCCTTTTTATTTTATCAACTCTCTTCAAACAGTCTTTAAGTAGATATTTTAATTTAACTGCACACTCTACCATTGACAAGGTCAATTCATGTATTAATTCAGTAACGACATATGTGTTCAATCTTATTCTAATACGGTTTGATAATATTAACTTCCCGGTAGCATTTCGATGAAGGAAACATCATAAAGGCACCTGCACACATCTGTGAAGTCATTCAACGATGCGTGTACTCAAGTCTCAATCTATCTGCACTGTTTCTCCAGTAATTTGAGGTCTATGCACAGCAGTGGTACGTATATAGCCGATAATGATTGAAAAAGGGTCCCATTAATTTCAACGCATTAAGACCACAAACAACTATTTATAATCTGTACAAAAATCGCAAATGGGTCCGAACCCATTACGTCCCTAAACCGTCAACATTTAGTCAATTGCCTCTAAAAGGTTTTCCATCCACCCTTATCCATACAAATACAATAATACCGGTAATCTTTCATTTGCAATTGTGCAAAATGTCAGAGGGCAATTCTATTAATAGTTTGTGCTTTTGACAGTTTGATACACTTTTTCTTGTTATGGGACATTGGAAAATTAACCTTAAGTTAACGCGATACAATAGGAAATGTAATGAACAGTTTTATTGCGAAAATAAGTAAAATTGGACTGTGTCATCGCGTTTGAGGATTCGAAATTTGAATTTTTATTCTCAATTTCATATGGCATATTTCTTAATTGGTAAAGGGAATATAAATCTTGAATTGAATATCTTAAGGTTGATAATGCCCTGTGCTAGATTTGTGGTATAAAAATAAATGTATTGGCCAGTTACGCCCACTGAACAGTAGCAATAGGGTGATCATTTTTGCGACTTTGGTATCTCCGATTACGTAGTCAAAATAAGGATAATATTGTAATATTGCGATCATGTGTTGTTTTTTTTATTTTTCAGATCATTGTGGCGAATAAAAAGTACTATTTTCGCTCGATTTATTTTTAAAGATACTTACTTTTCATTTCTTTGATTGGAGGTTCCTCGTTCGCGTTCGTTGTAGGTACCTTGGTCTGCCTGCAAAGCGTGTTGAGCAGGAAAATCACAACATATCTCTTAACGATCAATGTCGAAGGTATCAACTACAGAGGTATGATCGTGTCGTTAAAATTCCAAGTGAAGATGAACCCTATACTGGCTCAAACCGGTTCTCAATAAGTTTAGCGTTCGTTTTGCACTTTAGAGAATCACAGGCTGATTGAGGAATACTCTAGTAGGCGTTAACCCTATGCAAAAAAGCGTGCCATGCCATGGACGCCAATGACGGCATTAGCCGTCGCAATGAATGGAAAATGGCGTATGGTGGCGTTAGTTGCACGTAAATTTGCTGACGTATATAGCCAATTGTGACGTTCAAAAAGTTAAAGATTTCCCAACATATCATGTTTTTATACATACCTATGTGTTTATTTGTGTATAAGCACACAAACTCATGTACCTATGTATACTTTTTACATATTTACATATTTCCTATAGTTTATATTTTATACCTTAACACTGCCTTTGTAAGACTCTTTTGTGCTGTCTCTTCTTTCTATAGGTTTTCTGGAAGAATTCGCTACTTACCGATAAGCCCGCCTATTGTTTACCTTGTAACTTATTTCTTTATGTATTTTTTCAAATATGTTTTATGTGGTGTTCAATAAAGAGTATTTGTATTGTATTATGTTGTATTTTTCGATCTAGTTACTACTGTTGGTGTTGGCGCTCGAAACATTGACTAGTTTTGGACCTACTCGGTTTTTTTTTTTTTTAGAATGGACCTACGCTGTTAGTCTCTGACGACTTCGACAGCTTCACCGGAAAGATGCGAGCAGCCTGAATGGCGCTCAGCAAGGGGACCTACTCGGTATAAAATGTCAGCTTATTTGACTTATAATTCTATTTTCTTTATATTTTTATTAAATAACAATATCTAAATTAGAAATGAAAATAATAAACACCATAGTTTTATCACACGTTCTTTATTATCTAATTATTACTTTCATTACAATAGGCATTACTTAATAATAATAAACAATTTACAATTTATGACTAACATCGTATTTATAATAAGCTAAACTAAATAGGCTGGGATACAAATTCGCTTTTCTGTTTTAAACTAAAAAAAAGCCATAAAAATATGACCTGTTAATTTTGTCAAAACCATAACTTGCTTGAACCTGGGTTGTCAATAAAAACCTTCAATTATTAAGTTCAGAGTTCATATTTCAAGGATTAGCAACGCAAGACCTTACAAAAGTAATCATAGTAATCATTCGATATGATTTAGGTATAATATTTAGGATTAAACACATCAGATCAATATTAATGTACCTACTAGGAAGGTTCTATTTTTTGCAAATAGTCGTGATTAAATCAATAGGAGTGAGATGATTCTTTGGACTTCAGCATTAATTATTTTAGCTCATTAAAAATACGGACGAAGTAGGCATTCGCAATAACGGTAATCCATAGCTTTAGAAATTTTATAAAATGCAAACTTTTTTGATACTTATTAAATATAACACTCTGTATCTTTTGTCTCCTTTTTAAGGTGTACCAATTTTATGTGGTCTGCCAATTTTCTTATCGAATTAAAACAATATTTCAAATGCAAAAACTTTGAGTAATTATGTACTTATACTAGAGTGGACGCCTCAACTTGATTTTTTGTAAAGCCTGTTGAGGCCAAATGGCACAAACGCCTATAGGAAAACGATCACCGCCGGACGCGGCGCGGACGCCCGCTCCGTCATTATAACAAGTGTTCGCTGTCATTTTTTAGAGATTTCTGTTCTCGTATAACGAAGTACTTCAATTAAAACAACCTCTTTAGTTCACTAGAGCCCACATAAAAGGTGACCCACAGAAAAAGACCTATGCATTGAGGTACAGTAAATACATAATTAATTATATTGTAATATAATTTGATGCCGAAATGAAGCCGTATGAATATTCAGCCTACCTGTTATAATCAAGAATAAAACCTGGATTCCCATTATTGCAATCGACTAAATTAAAATTAGCTCGGCCGGCCATTTTGATTTCCGAACCTCAAATTCGCAGCCTGACTCAGCGATGCCAACCTAGCGGACATGCTAGCGTCATACATAGTGCTGCGCCCGATATTCAAATTACCGATTACCGATTCGTTTTTCGACGCGTTCAGAAACGGGCTCATCATATCGGTATTTTTAGAGAACGCCGACGTTTGTGATTGGAGTAATGAACAGGGCTGGTTCCTATCCAATCTGAACTGGTTCTGCTTCTCCATTTGATGGTGTTGCGTGCGTACAGCGAAACGGTTGACGTGGACGGGTATGGGGACGACTATTTTGGTGCCGGATCCGTTTTTACCGCCGGAATGGCTGCCGGAGGCGAGGCCGGCTTTCACCCGTTTCCATTTGGCGCGGCGGTTTTGGAACCATATTTTAACCTGAAACAAAAAAAAAATTGATAATAGGAACTAGAACTTTGCCACATAGATCAAAATCATAGGTCTCATACCGCACGAATCGCACAATGAAGGAGGGATTTTTTTCAATTAAAACAGTGTCACTTAAATGGGTGCCTTGTCATGGATGGTGGTTGATATGCGACTGAACGTGCGATGGTGCCAGGTTCGCGTTCTGACACCTCAAAAGTAAGCATCGCGTAAATTCAAACTTCAAACAAAGTCAAACTATCTTTATTCAATTTAGGCTTTTACAAGCTCTTATGAAGGTCAAGGAATGAATCTACCACCGGTTCGGAAAAAAATCCTCTACTGAGAAGAGCCGGCAAGAAACTCGGTGAGGTTACATTTTTTTCAAATTAGTACACACATATAAGTCAACAATTATGTCTACAGTTTTATACAAATCTAAGTATATACCACAGCAGGTACGCCCATCGAGACCCAGGGATCGCCGGTGCAGGTCACACTTTAAGCCAAACGTCCCTGTCCATGATGTAGTCTTTACCTGAGTAATATGCCCTTTGAGCAGTTCTTTACTATTTATTTCAATGTGTTAATTCCTAACTTCTAGGCAGCACTGAACTGTGGTGTTTGTGATTGTCTTACGTAAGATCAGCGGATAAACGAAACTATTAATTAGACGTAAGGATAAAGTCATTCCCTCATTGCTCATCGCTAGAATATCACATGGCTGGCGTACATTGGGACGGATCTATGCTAACCGAAAACTGATGACCACAGTATGTTCAACTTTTGCATTTAAAACGCTTCCATGTGTACTTTACTGTTGTTTTAAATACAAAATGTTCAACACCTGACAGGCCCTTTGTTTTAATGTGAACCTTCTTAACTTAGACATAAATACGCCGTTTGTGTGAAACAGTGTTTGCAGTTACAACCTTATATTTCAAAGTAGCGATTAGCGGTTACACTTCACAATGAAAGACAATGGCTTTGTTTGCCAGATAAGTAGCTAATGCGATCGGGACAAGAAAAATAATTACTACTATACCAACCTGGACTTCACTGAGCTTGAGAGCGGCAGCGATCTGTGACCTCTCCGTGAGGCTTAGGTACTTCTTCGCGTGGAACTCTCTCTCCAGCTCCAGAAGCTGTTCCGACGTGAACGCGGTGCGCCGGCGCCGCGCCTTGCTCTCGCGCCGATCGCTCGAGTCCTCTTGGTCGGGCTCCGAGTCGTTTCCTGGGGGAAAATGAAAATGAAAATATTTATTTTGAAGTAGGCCACACGGGCTCTTTCACATGTCTCAATCGACCAGCGCTTCGAAAGGTGACATCTGATGAGAAGAAATGCCGCAAGAACTTAGAAGTAAGTCTTTTTTCAACTTTGACATAGAGTTTTATGTAAAACTAACAGATAAAAAGTGCAACAAACAAACCTAATGCCTACAAATTAATAACAATAAATAACTAATTAATAAGGAAGATGTATAGTCTCCGCGTCTGGACTAGTTAAGTGTCTTAGAGATGTATGAAGCGTCTAAGGGTTATAATAATAATAATTAAAATGAAGAAACATCTAAATGTGGGGTGTGAACATTGTGCATGACGCTGCTGCAGGTTTCAAGCGTAAATTGCTTAAATATATGTCACAATCACATACCTGAAATACAGGTGTAAGATGGTACTGTTGTCAATGAAAAGTACTGTTGTCACTTAATATAATAATTGCATGTTATGTATGTTGCGTTACACACTAAACTCAACTAAATATTTATGTTTGCCGTGGATACCTTTAATTTGGTGAGCATTATGTGTTAGAATTGTGACAAGGCAAGTCACAGAGCCGCGCCGCGCCGCTCCAGCAGCCGCGGCGAGGCTGACAGCGGGTGACGTCAGCACTCCCCACCACCGCGAGCGCCTATATAAACCGACGCGCGCCGCGGCGCTGGCATTCGCCGGAGCGCTCTGAGCGGATGCGGACCGGTAGCCCAGTTCGCAACGCTCTCAAGCGTACCTAACCCCGGTGGATCTCCCTCCCCTCCGTCCTCTCTCCCCGCTTGGAACCACTCGTGGTTGCGGTCCGGTAGCCCAGATCGCACCTGTTTGGTATCCTTCCCAATAACCTGGATAGCTGGGAACCACTCGTGGTTGCGGTCCGGTAGCCCAGATCGCACCTGTTTGGTATCCTTTCTATCTCCCTGTTCCGAACCACTCGTGGCTGCGGTCCGGTAGCCCAGATCGCACCTGTTTGGTATCCTTCCTGTCTCCCCGCTCCGAACCACTCGTGGCTGCGGTCCGGTAGCCCAGATCGCACCTGTGTGGTGTCCTTCCGTACCCGAGATCCTCTAATCCCGGGACAGCTCGTGGTTGCGGCCCGGTAGCCCAGGTCGCACCTGACTGTCCACTCTGACCCTTAGAGATCTAACATTCTGGCTAGGCTAGATTCCCGCGGAAGGTCCGTAACGCATTTACCTTTAGAACCACTGTTATACTCCTAGATTACGTTCTTATCTAATAAACACTGATTACTGTTTAACCAATGGATGTTTCCTTGACGAGCCCCGTTAAGCTACCGTGAGCAAGCACAAACCATAATAAAACTCCTCAGTACTCCAGTACCAGGAGCATTGCGACCAGAGCGTCCAACGGCCCCATCCGGGCCCCTTGAGCACTCCGTTACAGAATTATAATTAATTATGTATAAACTCGAGATCTTTGTAATGTATCATCTGTTGGTGTTACAAAAAAATAAAAAATAAAATAAAATAAATCAATTACATACATACATACATAGCATCACGCCTGAAATCCCTAATGAGGTGGGCAGAGCCACAAGATTACTTGTGGTCACGTTCGATTAATTAGTCCTCAGATGGTATGATGAACCGTATGGTGACAGGTGATCAGCCCATCGCCCATACAGATAGTCCACCATGTTGGAGAGGACCCGTCCCTTAGTCGACTTCTACGACATGCCAGGATGATAAGCATCTGCACGCATTCTATGCTATCGATTAATCTAGGTTAAATGGAGATGTAGACACAGTCTCTACGGTCAAGTATAAAGATGGAGATGTAACTAATGTATGGTCACCAAATAAAATAAAATAAAACACAATTTGAAATATAACATTTCATGTCCTAATAATGCAAATAACGAATATGAAAAACTATGAAATATAGTATAGAGAACACTATGAAGTCTCTCTAGTCAGGTTCAGATATCGCATAAAACTAAAAAATAAAAACAACAAATTTTTTTGGTCGTTGCGAGCATGAACAGTCCGGAACCCACAGACAGCACCCGTTCACGAGTATGACACGGAAAATGTGTGTCAGGCTAGGTTATATTGACGGTCAATATCGACTACTGATGATCAATATAATTGTGCAACCAGTGATATTGCACAGTTATATTGTAGGTCAGTGGCTATCCTTATAATAATTTAACAAATAAAAAAACTGACTCCAAAACCCCTCTGAAAAGTAAGAAATAATAATTGGCTTTCGTAAGTCATTTACCTAGATACCTCGGTGGCAAGTTTATAAGGTAATAGGTACATGGATTAATGGTACTTTCTAATACATCCCTCTTACCGTGTTCATTTACTTGACATGTCACCACCAACCACCAACCACCTACAACCAACCACCAACTTGCCATCGACTTCGATATATTTAATTCGTGACTTCACTTAACCAATAATATATCTGCCATTTCTAGGTAAAGGACTTACGAAAGCCAATTATTATTTCTTACTTTTCAGAGGGGTTTTGGAGTCGGTTTTTTTATTTGTTAAATTATTATTTTATTTTATACTTTTTAGTGCTTATCATATGAAACACATTTAAGATGAGATTACATCAAGCAACAACAGCATAATGCTAATTGCTCATCACCATTTACAAAATATTGCTATCCAGGGTGCAAGGGTATCAATCTTTTAGGAGTTCTCCTGGTTCTTCAAACCCAGTTCTATTTTACCACATGCATTTTACTTACACATACATACATATTATCACGCCCGATATCCCTAATGGGATGGACAGAGCCACAAGACTACTTGTGGCCACGTTCGATTTATTAGTCCACATGCATTTTCATGAGCATAAATTGCTTCACAACCTTAGGTACTTATAAAGAAATTTAATCACCAACTGTGAAATACTTCTCATTTAGGAGTTCCGGTGCTCATCTATGGTCTTCATCAACAGTTCTACTTCACCAAATGATGCTTTTGGAACGTAACTGCTTGAGTTATTACAGATTAAGTATACTAAAATTGCTATATGCGTGCCTATAATATTTGAAGAGTTCCATCGCTTCCTCATAGATCCTCTCATCACACCTCGACTTTAACTACAACGGGACCAAACTGGAAGTATACCCTACCGATTAAAAAAAGAATTTTCCAAATCGGTTTATAAATGACGGAGTTCTGAAGTAAGAAACATTAAAAAAAAAACATACAACCGAATTGAGAACATCCTCCTTTTTTTTGAAGTCGGTTAAAAATAGTGATAGTGGCTCAACTTAGGGAAGCCTAATGTCAGGCAGTGATCTGCGACAGGCTGAACAATAATGAGTAGTAAACTATCAGATAACGCTTAATGCCTCCAGCCGTAGCCTTACTAGCATACGGATAAGTTATCTGCATCTTATTTATTAGTCGGTTGTCTAGTCCCAGAGGTAAAAAACTATAGTAACTACAGTCCGTCCGCGTTCCACACTTACATGTCTGAACGCCACACTAGAGCGATTCTATCTGACCAAAAAATATATGGGAAGCCAACTTTACGCTGCGTTCTCAACTAACTTACCCTAGTGATGTCCAATAAAAGAGATAATAAAACCGAATAACCGATTAAATGGCAGTAAACCGAGATTGCGATGAAACGGCAAGCGCGATCGAGGGACCTCTCGGTCAGCGTTTTAGCTTTGAGAGGGTGACATACGCTGCTTTTTAAGGGTTCAGTAAATTGCAATTGAAATTATAAAGTATCATGAAGATTTATAGTTGAATACTCTCGAACGTTTTTGGGAAATTGCACAGATAGAGAGCATGTATTAATATCACAAAAAATAATTATTAAAGCGATGTTTGGTCTCAAACCGCTAGATAATAGTATACCATATTTTACAAAATATAAGTTGTTGACATTCCCTTCATTTTATATCTATGAAGTAGCGGTATTCGTCAAAAATAACCCTGACAGATTTCAGTGTCATAGTGTAGTATGTAGCTATCTCAGACAACAAGATAATGATAGGATAATAAGCCAAAACACTAGACTGCACTATTAAGGAAAATAATATTTGGTCTGGCGCCTAAAATCTACAATAAGATACCATTAGAAATTAGGAATTGTAATATCAACATGTTTAAGAAACGGATGATGGAATTATTATTGGAAAAATGTTACTATAATATTAATGATTTTTTAAACGATATTAGTTTTTAAGTGATTAGTGTAATAAGTTATTCTAGATTGATTATTAATGCATGTGTAGAACAGGATCATTTATTTGGATTATTATTCTATCATTTTATTGTTATTATTATTAATTTGAATTTGTATGTCGAAAGGCAAAATATGACGGACATTATTCTAAACCTAAGACAATTATGTAAACTTACTCATGTTTTACAAATAAAATATCTCTTATCTCTCTAATACGTGGAATAAGATAATTTATCTACACAACAAAATAGCAAAGGCAATTGATCAATTTCATTATGATTTTAGACGTATCCGTCGACAGAGACACTCAGATTTAGTTAAATATTGAAATTGGCAGTTTTTAGAAGGTAATATTTTTAAAATAAAGCCAGAATCTTTAATTTTGCTTCATATTTATAGCTTAAATGGTTTAATAACTCATCTTTAAGACCTCAACTTTACTGGAACAAAATTGGGTGGGAAAAATGCTCTAATAAGTTTTCGGCACTTGCGTTCTTCAGTACTTGCCGTAACCTGACACACTCCCGTGTGTCTGTCTAGCTCATTTCCTGTTTCATTTCTTGCATGGGCACGAACAAGAATCGCTCAGCCAAATTTGGTTATCATAGTCTATTACTTACCTATTGCAAAAAAATGTTAAGTATTCGTACGCAGAATCTACCAATGAATTGTGTTTTGAAATTTAATAGTCTTAGAAGCTCCCGGCAGAGAAATGAAAATATATGTTAAGAGGAGTTTGAAGTTGTGAACACGACTTTTCATACAAAAGGCGATAATGATTTCCAGCCCTTAGATGATAATCGGTGTTCAATTTTTTAGGATGTCAGTCAGAACAAAATCTAGGTGACGCAAATGTCAGCTAATGCCGTCGATGGCGTCCCCGTGGCACACTTTTTAAAATTCATCTGTACACTGATCACTGTAAATGCTATTACAATCTAACTGCTCTGTTTTAATGTTTTCATAGGCAGTGGATTTAAAATTATAATCTTTTTTAAAGGCTCAAAATTAAACCATCAATCGGTGACAAACCGTTAGCTTTTTATCGAGAATTTGCATGTTGCTGTAAAATTACTTTTTCTTATCCGTACGATATGACAGTGAGAAATTAAAACTATATTGTCTCATATCCAGTTAGAATTAAAACGAAAGTGGTTCTGCTTTTGGACATCCTACAAAATAAACCAAACCACCCTAATTTTATTTTTTACCAATCTTCTGTCCGAGTTGGCGAGATGGACAATAAAAAGCGTCCGCATCAGCGCCCCGCCCATTGCCTGTAGCCGTGACGTCACCGATATTGTCCGTAATGACGTCACTTACACGACGGAAGAAATTGGGGGAATTTATTTAATGATATATCAGGCTTGGTCGTTTGATATCCGACCTCTGGGTATACGCACAGGCCTCATAAGAGGCGGATTGAAAAATTGATACATAGATAGACATAGCTGGGCACAAGACCAGTAACAAGACCGGTAATCCGTTAATCGTTAATTAACAAAGTTAACATTTCGAGTAACGGATTAAATTTAAGTTAACAGAAAAAATGTTAACTGACTCATTAACTCCCGCTAAAACAATTAAATCCATTAAACATTCATTAAGTACCAACCTACTATTTGTCAAAAGGACCCCGCTTAAGATATGTCAGATAGCTTTTAATTTATAATCATAATAATCATTTATTTGCGATTTGAATTTGATCTTTAAATAAATATTTAGGTATTATTACAAACTCTAATGTTTTACCCTTAATTTTTTTATAAGTATATTACTAACGCAAGGACATATAAAATGCAATTTCTATCACGAGTTAATGATTAACGATTAACGTTAACTACCGTTAAATCTTCCGAAACGTAACGCTTAAAGCGTTTAACGAAGTTAACTTTTTAAGTAACGGATTAGCGATCAACGAAGTTAACTATTTGATGTGCTCATCTATTGTACTATAGGGAGCGTTCAAGTATTACGTAACGCAATTTTTGGAGATTTTTGACCCCCCCACCCCCACATGTAACGCGCCGTAACGTTCTTATGTACCCCCCCTCCCCCCTAGTAAAACGTTACGTAACCACCAAGTGACCAATTTTACCTAAAAAAATGTTCAGGTGGTCATTCCATTTAAAATTTTGAGAAAAAAAAGGTTTAAAAAAATGCGTGAACGAATACGCGACCGTTCTGAAGGGTTAAAAAATGTTACGTAACGCGTAGTTCAAATCCCCCTCCCGCCCCTGTAACGCATCGTAACGTTTTACAAGACCCCCCTGCCTCCAAATTCGTTACGTAATACTTGAACGCTCCCATAGGAAATAATAAATGAGGCCAAAAAAGTCATAGTCAATCAAAACAATATTTACACATAATTTATGCGTGCATCCACATGCACTGCACGTAGGTAAAACGTTTTGTGTCTTCTGAGTTAAGATAGTCAGTTGTGAAACTGAATAAAATCTTACAAAAACCAATAAACTGACAAAACATGAGCAATCAAATAAACGATTGATTGCAATCCTCGCTCACTCAGAGTGAATGATAATCAAAACAAACCGATAAATCCAACACTTAACCGATCCAAATCTTAAATGTCCAACTTGAACATTCTAAACCGCACTTTGGTGCAATTTCCATGGAAACCCGCCATAAAATCAATCCCCATTTGCAAATAAATATATTTATTTCTTATGGCCGACGCAACAACAATTGACAGTTATCGAACGCGGCAAATGAATTGTAAAAATATTACAACCTTCATTCCTTTATTAACACAATCGAAAAGCCACCTTTTTCTACAAGAATAAAGTTCAAAATTGTATGCTTTAGTTGATGTTTGAAGACGAATAAAGCTCAGTTGCAGCCGCGTTCTGAATTTTAAATTTCGATTTCGAAAAAGCGGCGAAGTTTAATCGCGTGTGAACGATTCAATGCCGTTTGATACGAATCGGTTATTTTATCGGTAAATTTCGTTAAATGGACATCGCTAAGCAAAATGGCGGTCACGTTCGAGTTTTCACACCGCTTTTTGGTGGAAATATTTTTATTTGTGAAGTGAAGGAGGCACGTACGTTTGCTGTAATGCGTTTGAGTAGAAGATGTATCCGTGTTTTTGTATAAAATGCTACTTTTATTTTATTTATGGCGATTGATCTGCTAGGGTTCCGTATCCAAAAGCATCCAGTTCTTCCTACCTCCACGTCTGTCGGCCGTTAGCTCTAGGTAGACAGACAGATAGACGGACAACGAAGTGATCCTAAGAATGAGAACTGTAATAAAATTGACAATAACAACTAATGGTCGATATTAAGTAGTTAATTAGTTAAATAGTTAAGTAGTTAAATGTCCCTCAACTAGTTGTCAACCTATACAGTAACGTCACTGAAACGTCACTTTAATTAAAGCTCAATTTGAGTGACCTTTCTGAATTCGGCCATAAGTATATTTTACAAGACGTCTATTTTACTGAGTGATTAAAAGCTTACATAATAAGTACATCATAATTAAAACATAGATTAAAATCCTTAGATTAGGATTCGATTTTACAGCCATAATCTGTAGCCGTATTCATTAATGTGTGCGTACATACACCGAGAGAAATAGTGTCATCTCCTTTTCTCCTACTATAAAAGTTGCATTCTCTTTCACGTATCCGCCATATTACAATGAATAACAGTATTTGTTTTCTTAATTATCTTTCCACTTTTTTCGTGTGTCAGTTGGTCGCTAAACTTTTCAAATAACCTTATTCATAGAATTACAAACCATAGAAGAATAGTTTACATACAACCGCCCTGACCAAGTCTCATAGAAGGTTGTCAAACGCCAGCGCCATGGCTGAACCACACCCTATTGCTGGGGGGCTAGCACGACATGCCCGCGAGTCGTTTGTCGCTCAGTGCGTCTCTGTCAAACTAGTCAAGTATGTAAGGGACGCACTGAGCGACAAACGACTCGCGGGCAGGTCGTGCTAGACGTGCTGATGTCTTAGTACTTACGACTTACATACTAAAGTCTAATATTGCTTGATTCACACGCTATCATATCATTGTGGACGGTGTGGTCTGTGGTGCAGTCTCACAGGTTGTGGAGTTGTACTAGATACGTGTCACTTAAACGGGTGTCAAGGACCGTGGTTGCCATGCGACTGAACGTGCGATGGTGTCAGATTCGCGTTCTGACACCTCAAAAGTAAGCATCGCGAGAATTGCTTTGAGCAGTTCCTTACTATTTATTTCAATGACCGAGATGCGTTCGATGCGCTTTGACATTTGACACTACGGCTACTAGCGTCCCGGCGTTTGGAGCCAGAAATGGCTCCGATTTTGTTGCTTCAAATTGTGCGCGCGGCCTTGGTTTCTATTGCGTTATTATTCTAAGACCTCGTTATTATCCAAGATTACCGATAAAATTATTATTTAATTGTTTAAATTCAAGGCAGTTGTTGTCAAATCTCACACCAAGGCAATAATTTTGCGAATGAACCGTTTTAAGATGGCGTTGAATACAATCTACAATTTTTATGATTTTTATTTACAATGGCAAAGTTGTAGTTACAATTTTGTACTTAATTGTAAGCCCAATTATTTTAACGAATTGTAGTACGTAACATACAATTCGAGAGTCAGGTATGTACCTGTCGCTATTTGACAAAGTATTTTTTTTATTATACATTGTGATATTTAACTCTTACTTCTCGTTATACTCTTAATACTCCTCTGCTGCGGCCCTAACATGCATGGCACAAAGATAAATTAGAACCGTTTATCTCTAAGTGCGTCTCTCTCACACTAGTGCCGACGAAAGAGATAGTCATAGAGATAAACGGTTCTAATTTATCTTTGTGGCATGCATGTTAGGGCCCCTGCAGCTCAATTACGTAGCACAATTGGTATCGGTTTGGCTCGAAATGCAAACCAATTTAGTCTTCACTCGATGTAAATAAGGGTACAATTGGTTTACGTTTCGCGAAAGCGATACCAATTGGTCTTACGTAATTGAGCAGCTGCACTGGGAGTGAAGAAATAGCATAGAATGCGAGCAGATGCTTATCATCCTGGCATGTCGTAAGTGTCGACTACGGGACGGGTCCTCTCCAACATGGTGGACTATCTGTATGGGCGACGGGCTGATCACCTGTCACCATACGGTTCATCATACCATCTTAGGACTAATTAATCGAACGTGGCCACAAGTAGTCTTGTGACTCTGCCCACCCCATTAGGGATTGCGGGCGTGATGGATATGTATGTGTATGTATGTATTTCTCGTTTAATCTATATATATATGTATATATATACTGTGTCGTGTCACGGTGTTTGTGGTCGCACTCCTCCGAAACAGCTTGACCGATTTTTATGATTTTTTTATGTATATTTGTTAGGTATGAGAATAGGTTTAAAAGTATATTTCATAACGCTGGGTGATTAGGGTGGTCACGCGGACGAAGTCGCGGGCGGAAGCTAGTTATCAATACATAAAACAGTACCATGATACCTTATAGATAACGCACAGCTTATACGGGTGGTCCTAGAGGTTTGAAATTTGGAGGAGACATTCCTCGAGTAACCTAGAGGTGCACTAAGGACGGAGTTTTTGAAGTTCCATCCTTAAAGGGGTGAAAAGGGGTGATAAAGTTTGTATGGAAAATATCGCGGGCGAAGCTGTGGCGGGTCCACTAGTTATATACCTATAAACGACAATCAGCCTACATTTCGCAACAGAAACTTAAGTCGTTTTGGAATTACAGCTGGAGGATAAATGGTTCAAAATCGACCTACTTTTAGCGTATCCGTCTTTTGAATATTAATTTAACAATTTGCGTTATTGTGTATAATCGACCCTTGGCTAGATATATAGAACAAAATTAAAAAGAAAAGTGGCAGCTGTCATTGTCACTTTTGTATGGAGTTTCGCGCCAAAGCACGTTCGCTCGCAATTTCACGCAACAAATGCATCGAGTGGCGTGAAGTTACATTCGTAAGCGTTGATAATCGACTATTTATTGACACCTTGTTGAATAATACAAATAATAATGGGACAAAGTTATTGGAGGTTAGCGGAGTCCCTACTTATCGCATCGTTCTAAATCCAATACCGCTAAATAATCTCCAGAAATCCGAATTTAACTGCACAACATTTCCTATGCCTAGGTATCTAGATGGTTCTCTGGTTGGATTTCGCAAATGAGCCATTAATATTTAAATCGTGAAATCGTTGTTAATGGTTTGAAAATGAAAAAGAAAATGAAAATATTTATTTTTGCACGTAGGCCACATTTATTAACTGACTTTCAGTAGGTAGCTCTAAAGAGGTGCCGTTGCCATATTCCCAGACTCGGCAATATACCTGGTATTACCCTGGGAATATCCCCAATTTTGCCGGCAAGGTTTCTTTTTCATCGGCAACATTTTACCTTTTATAAAAATATCCTGGAAATATAGCCGGTAATAATATTGCCATTTCGGGCAATAATGCCGGAAACGACATAAGTATCATAGAGCGCCATACCATGCAAGCTTTTTGTCGACAACTCCATGTTATCCATAAGGAAGGAAAATTTAACAAAAATTATACTAAAAAAACTCAGCTCTTTACAGCGATGATGGATAATTTTATATATTTGTCAGATTTTTCACTTAACACTTTAATCCCTTGTTATCTTCATAACCCCCAGTGCATGTTTTTGGTGTAATGTGTAATAGCAATGATGGATGATCCTATCTAATAAGTGCAAAGGTGTTTGGGTCCCGACGGGTTCTGTTCCCTTCAGTTTATTCGGACAAAACTGCAAAACGCGATATATTGCTTGTTAAAAGCTTTTATTTATTAGGTCAGCAGTAAATTGTATACCAGTTATCATTATCATGATCGAAATTGACCAGAATTTGGCATATTAAAATCATCAAGAATTGTGAATTTTGAAAAGTCAAAAAGAATTGGCCGTAGGCCTCCTTTGATATTGATTTAGGTCAATATCAAATATTGGTAGTAAATATAGGTATTAAAATATTGTAAAAATTAATAAACATTTAAAAGAGTAAAAATGAGTTTCTCCGTTTGTATGAAAAGTGTGATTATTGCCTTAAGTTTTTAGGGTTCCGTGCCTCAACAGGAAAAAACGAAACCCTTATAGGATCACTCGTGTGTCTGTCTGTCTGTCTGTCCGTCTGTCACAGCCAATTTGCTCCAAAACTACTGTACCTACCGATGGAGTTGAAATTTGGTATACATATGTAAGTCGGTGACCGCAACACGGACCCGTGACGTAAATATATGAATTTTAAACATGGGGCCACACAGCCGTTATTTTAACGCAATCGGGATTCGTCCTATTCGTGATTCTACACATTATGGATTCCACCCAACTACAGTTTACTACATTCGTGATCCTACACAGCCGTTATTTTAACGCAATCGGGATTCTTCCTATTCGTGATTCTACACAATATGGATTCCACTCAACTGCAGTTTACTACATTCGTGATTTTACACAGCCGTTATTTTAACGCTATCGCGATTCTTCCTATTCGTGATTCTACACGTTATGGATTCCATACAACTGCAGTTTACTACATTCGTGATTCTACACAGCCGTTATTTTAACGCAATCGCGATTCTTCCTATTCGTGATTCTACACGTTATGGATTCCATACAACTGCAGTTTACTACATTCGTGATTCTACACAGCCGTTATTTTAACGCAATCGGGATTCTTCCTATTCGTGATTCTACACAATATGGATTCCATACAACTGCAGTTTACTACGTAGTAATGTATGTAGTAGTAGTATCGAATGAAGTAGAATTCCGATTGCGTTAAAATAACGGCTGTGTAGAATCACGAATGTAGTAAACTGCAGTTGTGTAGAATAACGAATAGGAAGAATCGCGTTTTTGTAATCGATCGCATAATTCAACCTAAGATATGAGAATTCCGCCTGTTTTACAAGCTTTTATTTAGTTTGTCCCGGTGTCTGTCTGTAATCAAATCTTGCAAGTTAAATTTGACCCACTCCCCGGTTTCCGATTGAACTGAATTTTTGCATGCATGTGTAAATCGGATGACAATGCAATATTATTGTGACATATTTATAAAGCTGATCGTCGCCATGTGAACTCTCTAATAAATCGACGCAACCCCATCGAGTATGAGCTCGTTTGATTCCTCTTTGATAAGGATTCTGGTTCAAGGTGCTTATTTTTTTTAATAAATACTAATAAAATCTCGTTTTTTTTTGTTACAATTTTTGTTAAGGTTCTCTTCGGAACCTTTAACCTTTTGGCCGCCGTTATCGACTATACGTGACAGCGTATACACGGTAAAAAAGTCTTTCATTATCTTGACTTAAAGTTGAAATTCGTGTTACTTCTCAGACATGCTTGGCGGCCAAAAGGTTAAAACCTCTTGCGCTCTTGTAGGAAATTAATGATGTTGCAAGTCCCCGATGTTGACTTGTTTTAGCCGAAAAATATTAATGTTTTTGAATAATGTAATAAATAAGGAAATTTTAATTCTAGCTTTTTAGTTAAGTAATTATTTGAAATGCTTAGGTTATATATTTTTATTAAGATTGTAATGTTTTGGTGTCCTACTGGTTATTGTAAATCTTAAAACTTTGAGTTATTATGTATAATAAAGTGGACGCCTTAACTTGATTGTTTGTAAAGCCTGTTAAGGCCAAATGGCACAAACGCCTATAAGAAAACGATCACCGCCGGACGCGGCGCGCATGCCCGCTCCATCATCAAGTGCTCGCTGTCATTCGTTTGAGATGTCTCTTCTAGTGTAACGTATTACTTTAAGAGGATTGTGAACCTACAGCTTTTCACACAAAAGGCGATAACGATTTCCACCCCTTAAATGTTAACCGATGTTGACCAATTTTTGATAGGTTGTCAGTCAGAACAAAATGTAGGTCTATATAAAAGGGGTGGAAATCGTTATCGCCTTTTGTATGAAAAGGGTGATTTTTGCCGTTGATTCACAGTCCTCTTAATTTCATTAAATAAATAAAACAGAACTTCAAACTTTTAATTCAAGTGTTTTATTTCGTGCTGCCTTCTATGTTGTTGTAATGTAATAATAATAATCAGGGGACATTCTTTTACGCAAACCGATCTAGTCCCAAAGTAACCTCTAAAGGCTTGTGTTATGGTTACTAGACGACGATATACATACTTATATAGAGAAATAAATACTTAAATACATAGGAAACATCCAAGACTCAGGAACGAACATTCGTGCTCATCACCCAAAATTTGCCCTTACCGGGGATCGAACCCGGGACGCTAGCTTCGGAGGCAGCGTCACTACCAACTAGGCTACCCGCGTCGTCAAATGTATCTGTATTATCTCTATTTCCACAAACCTTGAGCATTATCTTCTGCGCCGTCGCTCTCTTCGCTTCCGACGCTCATGGGGCTCTCTCTCTTCTCCTCTCTGACATCCTGAGGCACTGGCGCCAACACTCTTGACAGCCAAGGCTCGCCGTACCCCAATAAAAACGGTATCGACACTCCATTTTGCAAAAATGGAGTGTTAAAATAATACCGCATCCTATTTAACTCTTCTTCATCTTCTTCTGAGTTTCTAGAGTGTTCTGAGAGGTTATTCTCTATGTCAATTTCCGGTGATTTACGGTTTGTGCCGATTATTGAATCGATCGAGAACGGTTTCGGTTTTTTCGGTTGGGTTTCCGCTGTTTGAGGGTCCATTTTAACGCTGTATTTTAATCGTTAGTTACGAAAATAATCGTCTCGTAATCATTTAAAATAAGCACTATTTCATCACTCTTTAATACACCTATTTTATTTAATTAAGTGTTAATTTACACATTTATTGTAATCAACGCACTCTTATTTTCTCATAAAATAATCACAACGTTCTTTATTTGAAACACTCTTTTTAATTAAATACGCGAAATAGTGTTGTGCCCGTGGTTCCAATTCGACATTCGATATTCGAATTCGACACGTCCGTTCGTCGCGCGGTCATAGCGCTACTCGCTGCTCGCGCTGCCACGCCTACATATGGGGTGTAGTCGGATAATTTTATTTTATTAATGCTGCCGCTGAGCGAATATAAGCTCTATTACGAGCGCTCTAATCCTAGCGTCATTATCACGCCTCTGGTTTACTTAAATCCTATATCCAGGACGGTTTTTCGTAAAAGAAACCTTATGTTCTGGAGTGGAGAGTGATTTTTCTGACATATCTATTCAAGAATGCTGAGGTTTTCTCGCAATTCAATACAAGATCGTGAACGCCTCAAGCTTAAGCTCATTTTCCTCTACTTTTGCAATTCAAGGAAACCTCTTTAAAAGTAAGACAAAATTATTATGAACACTTTTGTATGAGGTAAGAGAGAGCAAGATGTAACCGATTAGGCTGCGTTAGAATGAGATGGCGAGCGATGTTTGTGGACATAGTACACACTGGTAATTGGTGGTGATCAGACTGTTTTGCCAGTGTCAGCACTTGGTGAAACGTTTTGTGCCCCGCTTAGTGTCGGTTTCGAGTGGGCGTAATTTATGTGTTTTAGCTGACTCTGTACTGGTTTTTTTTGTTGGTTTTTAGAGGCGTAAATGCAAACAATTAAACTATTCTCAGCGTTTTTACCGCCAGAGTTATCATATGAAGACAACGTAAAAAGTGACATCAGCACCATAGCTTTGATGTGCCAGAATCCTTTAGACAGGTTGTCTCACGGATCGCATCACTGTTGTATTTGGAGCCGATTACCCGACATTTTAGCCCTGAGTCAAATATCAACTTTCTGGCAATAAATCGTGAATAAAGCCGTGTTTATTTCAAGTATTTTAGTCCTTCCCTGTAAATCAAGTCAACACCACCAGCCTTATTTATTTATTTATTAATTTTAAAATAATGTATGTAGCATTAAAGTTTTACACCAGTGCGCGGGGAAATTAAATAGTAGGTACACACATATATACCTAACAACAAGAACATTATGACCACTATGATCTCCGACCTTTCAGTAAGAGTGACACCAAAAAAATTAAAATTAAGAATAGAATAGAATAGAAAATCTTAATTGCAAACATGGTATTGTACAGGTCATACATTTAAGGTATGAACACATGGACCCTGTTAGGGCGGAGCAAATACAGTAACCTAGGGCTAAACAAAAACAATGACTATACACTAATTTGAATTTTAGAAATCGTCTTCCAGAAACTCTTGTATAGAGTAGTTAAGTGCCTTTATAAAATGCTTGTATGGTCTTTACTTCGTTTTATTTAGCAAGAGAAAGATCTTGACAGAAGTAATCGTAAACCCTCTTAATGAACACGTTTTACGGGAATATTTCGGAAAATGGTAAACTGTCAAACATATATTTCCACTTATTCCGTCATACAACCGTAAAACGTGTTCAATAAGAAACTTTATGCTTACTTCTGTCAAGATCTTTCTCTTTCTAAATAAAACGAGTTATAGCTACGTTACTCCTTACCTTCGGATTTAAGGCGTGCTAAGTCTCTTACTATATTTAAAGGTTTATTAAAACAGCACTATTTGTCACTACCTTTGTAAACTTTGGAGTCTGTCCATTCTTTTCCACCATTTGTTCTTGCTTTTATCTTTCTCTCTTTTGTGTAGCTGACAAGGTTCTCTTTCTATTATAATTATGTATATTTATATGTATGTATGTATTTATGTATCTGTGTATAGTATGTGCTTATGTAAGTGTTTTGTATGTTAGTAAAATAGTAAAGTAAAGTAAATGTAAGTAACTCTGTTTGTTACGTTTTCAAGCCTAAACCGCTGAACCAATTTTGATGAGTTTTGCTATAGAGAGAGATTGGCCACTGGAGAAGAAGCGGCACCAGCTAGTTCAACACTTATTTCCGTATTAACTTAATAATTATTACTTTTAAAACCTTGAAAGTCCATTAAACTTGTAGGTACTTATCTTGTCATACCAAATTACTCACAAAACTACTTTTATTTTAACTTAAGCATGTTTCAGAACTTTGCGAGCATATTTTTAGCCCTGCATAGAAGGCGAGTGAGCTAGCCCGTCCGAACATCCCCTCGGCGGTCGTCATTAGCGAACAATTTGCCCCCCACTTACCTCCCTCAGTCAAATTGATTGCGGCTATTCCGGTCGAGATAACTTATGGCTTCGGTTTTGTGACTTCGGATGGCTGGATATATGAATATAATAGATGATAAATAGTTTTTGTTTACGATGAAGTGGAGATTTGAGGTGCTATAAATGGTATAAAATTAATTTGATCTCTTTGAGGATTTGAGTGTTCTAATGTAGGTAACTTTATATTTGATGAGATCTCATATGAATATTTTAATAAAATATATAAAAGCAACATAATTGATTACGTTAAGTGTCAAATAACATCTTATATTAATAACGTTGCGACGCCCTGGAAGATTTCGTGGCGGAATATTTTTAGCTTTTAGTTAGATTAGGACCCTTATTTTAACCTACAAAAATAAAGAAATGAACATGAATATGCAGAGGTAGGGAGTGCATTGTAGATTGCTTTCAATTCAGATTTAAATTGGCTTTACCACTCTTAACAAACAAATTAGAAAAAGAAATAACACCATTTTATAGTTTCTCCTTTATTATGACTTTATGACTGATCCCTGAATATGCGTCACACATTCTACATAATTTTTGACGTTTCGTTTGATAGTGTTATGGGCAAAGCTCTCAAAAGAAGGATATGCCCATCGGTACAATTTCGTGTAACAAGTCTCATAGAAGGTTGTCAAACGCCAGCGTCATGGCTTACCCACACCCTATTGCTGATGTCTTAGTTCTTACAACATACATACAAAAGTCTAATATTGCTTGATTCACACGCTATCATATTATTGTGGAGGGTGGGTTCGGTGGTGCGGTCTCACAGGTTGTGGAATTGTACTGGATACTTAATTATAATAGCACTTAAACGAGTGCCAAGGACCGTGGTTGTCATACGACTAAACGTGCGATGGTGTCAGATTCGCGTTCTGACACTTAAAAAGTAAGCATCGCTTTTGCTTTGAGCAATTTCTTACTATTTATTTCAATGGTTATGGGTATTTTCTCTATACCACCCCACATTGCAAGTTTGTACTTTTTCTTAGGCTGTATCACCTATAATTACCTGCTTACTATTGCTATATTAAAACCTAAAACTAATTATTAACTATTATAACCCATGTATCTTCCATTTAATGATAATCAAAGCTAGCCGCCTGACAACTGACGGTCTTTTAAAACATTAAATCACCGTTTCTAGTCTGGTCTCGCATTTCTTTCCCACAGACACAGTAAACACTCATAGGTATTTATAAACTTCTCAAGTTGGCTGTGTGTGGCTAGAATAAATATTTGAAAGGTATAAAATAAGAACAATAGATAATAAATCAAAGTGTAATCTATATCGAATTGTATTATATTGACAGATGATGGTTAGCCCCGTTGCTCTGTAAAGTCCCGTTTCGCTTGCTAATGACTTGGTTTTACCTTGTACCTACATACATACATACATATTACGTATCACGCCTGAAATCCCAAATGGGGTGGGCAGAGCCACAAGACTACTTATGGCCACGTTCGATTAAGTAGTCTTAAGATGGTATGATGAACCGTATGGTGACAGGTGATCAGCCCATCGCCCATACAGATAGTCCACCATGTTGGAGAGGACCCGTCCCTTAGTCGACTTTTACGACATGCCAGGATGACAAGCATCTGCACGCATTCTATGCTATTTCTTCACTCCCAGTGCAGCAGAGGAGTACCTTAACTTGTAGCACCTGTTATTTCAATGTCTTATCATTTTTAGTAAAGGTATAACTATGGCTTTCGGATCTTGCTTTCTACACAAATTGATCGTGATTGTGGGGTAGCGGCGGTAGTTCAAAGCCTAAGCTAACTTGCCGAGATAGTCTTTATTCTAAGAATCACACAAAAATACACCTTTTAATTCATGAGTTCAACGTTACAGGTAACACTAAAACTATTTAAGCTTGCCTCAAATACAAAGTCGGCTCGACAACATGCGAAAAACGACACATTTCAAATCAATCAAAAATACCACTCTATAACCTAAATGATAACGATATAAAAACCAACAAAAATGCACATCCATCTACTCATACTACAAATTATCCATCTCTAATTTCCGCTAAAATCACATCACACACAGCTCAAATAAATCTCATTTCCTTCTATTATCCTTGCGCCATTACTAACCCCCCCATAAATCGCCATAATAGAATAAACTTATTCATAACAACATTAATATGACCATAAAATTAAATATTAAAACACGCTGTGAATCAACGATCCGTCCAAATTGCTTTCCATAATCAAACTCCCGTCCCTTTCTCGTTCTCTATCACGTAAGCAAAAGAACAAGACGGCTATAGTTTAGTAACTTCCCCTTTGATTGCTGTTCCGTAAGTAATGAGCGCAGTCACGCCCCGCAATCACGTTTCGTCGCTCGTATTGGTCGGTTGCGAGTTTTGAAATGAGAACGGTCTTTTTTTAATTTCCTTTCATTAGCGACAAAACGATGGCATGGCACGCGTTCAGCCGCCGACGTCTGATCCCAAGTGGGACGGTTGAACATAATATCTTGTTATGCTTATTAAATTGTTTCTATTTTGATATGTTAACATTACGACTAATAAAAAACTCTTGTTAATGTTAAAGTTAATGTGTTATGATAATTGTTTACTTATAAAATCTTGGACATTGCCATTCATGTAACATAATATTTGTAATTAGGTATTAAGGAATGACTTGCATTACTGATATTTTATTTTAGTTTTAAGACTACAACTGTATACTGTATACTGTGTATTTGCATGCATTTATGTTATACGCAAATAAAATGATTTGATTTGATTTCATTTGATTTGAAAGTTCCCATTTTACGCACTGGTCATTTCCTGAATGAATGCGGATTAATAAGCTATTGTTTGTAGACATCAATTATTTCGGATTTATTATCCTCCAATCGGTAACTTATTCCATAATTTACCATAGTGTAGTGTTAACTTCAAGAGCTGGTAACACTTTTTGATGAATGACCAATATTATTATTATAAAAATCAACAATCCACAAGTTTGCATGACATATTTTATCAACATTACATAAGTACTTAATATTTTTATTACAGACTGCCATGCGAGCTCATAAAAAAGTACACTTAATAAAAATATCACTAAATAAAAAACCACTCTATAATATAAATAAATATCCAAAAATAGTATAGTATCAAAATATTTTAAAAACGTATAATAATTCCATCAAACAAATTTAAAATTCAAATGACCGAAACTTAACGCCGCAAACCTTTTAAAACAACAACAAAAGCATTAAAATCAGAATAACAGTCGAAATTCGAAATACAAATCGGACCCCAACGTGTCGAATAAGCGTCATGTCGCATCACTAGTTGAGTGCACTTAACGCGCGTCACTAATCCTAATAACAACGCCAACTTGGACTTACCTCCACCGAAAGCTACATAGCCCTATCCTAATGTAATAAAGTTCATTTTACTGTGACTCTCTGTTTATGGAATGCTGCCATTAAGTTTGTATGTTGATTTCGTACGCAAACGTAACTCTTCCATCATTCGACAACTATGAGAAACGTCTGATAATAGCAATACGGTTTAGTTTTCAATGACTTTATATTACCCGTTTGTTATAGGGATGTTTGTATTGCGAGTACGATTCGCGCCCGTTTTTGGAAAATGGCGGTCTTTTGACGTTTTTGACAGATCGAAGGGCGGATAACAATGATGTTCGAGTCACTGCGTAAAGTATCACTTTGATTGTTTGATATTTTTTATGTTAATTTTGACGTGTTTAGTAATAAAATACAATGGCTTTGACACTTGAACGTTGCACGAATGAATGTGTATCTGAGCTAATAAGCCTAATAACTTTAATAAATATACCCTAAGTATATTTTTATTAAGATATCTTCTATTGAGATTTGATTTTAAAAGAAAAATTCTTAATTTATTGTGCCTTTCTGTAACAAGACCACTATACCCAGCTAGGATTTTTTTTAAAGAGTAAATAGTAAAAAGAACATTATTATCGACTGAAAGAATTAGGTGTGTACTACGAACCATCTAGTTTCTGGTTACACACACGAAACTGAAAGTATAAATCGGACAAGTGCGAGTTACGCTCGCGTGGAGAGGGTTCCGTTCCGTATATGATTATCTGAAATTTCCTATGTTACTTTAAATACCATAGACTTCTTATAGTTAGGGAGGCGAATAGGGGAATTTCCGGTAATACTCGAGCATGGCAGTTTGAGATATGAGAGATACCTTAGACCTAATAGAACAACCTTGTAAAGTATTTAGCTCTATATGTAGTGACGCGCGCCTAGGATAGACGATCAGATTAGTAAAAAAAAATCGATAATCTGAAATACTCGAGCGCGTCAGATTAAGATATTGGGGGTTGATTTTAGTGTTTTAAGACTAAATTTAACTAATCTGACGATAAGTCATTGACGCCGCCGAGTTAAAGGGTCGCGAACTTGTAAAAAAAAAACGTTAATCCGGCATTCTCGAGCGCGATTTTTTTATTTTTTATTTTGAAGAATATAATCTAAAACTTACTAAAAATACAAAATCTGCCGGTTTCCGCATGACCGGAAGTGTGGACGAGCCATTTCGTCTTCCGAAAAACGCGTTGCGGCATATATATATATATATATATATATATATGTTTATGGTCCCCTACCGTAGACCTATGTGCCCTCAGTATGACGCCGATTGAAGAGAGAGAAAAGACCCGACGGTATATTTCTCGAATGTGCCGGAAACTAAAAAAAAGAAACCAAAAAACCTTTTTCGGTCAGATTACCCCCAACCCACCAACATTTTTGTCAGATTAAGAAAATATGCTTTCAGGATACCGAGATAAACCTCCCCTATGAAAATCTGACGCGGTCGAGTATTTCAAAAAAACTATTTTTTTTTGCATTTTCAAAAATTCATCGTAACTTATCGTCACGCCGAAATCGTCAGTTTTTTTAAAGGGAGCTTTCTTGGGGCCTACTTAACACCCCTTCCGAAAATCTGACGCGCTCGAGTAATTTTTTTTTTTTTGCATTTTTGACTACTTTATATGCCTACCCCCACCACGCAAACCGGCAGATTAGTATGCCGTTGTTATCAGAAGCACTTGCGGCATACGTAGTATGAATATCTGACGCGCTCGAGAATGCCCAAGTAACTGTTTTTTTTAACATTTTTGAAAAACCGTACACGCCAAACCCACCGCTAAAATAGTTTTTACCATACGAGCTTTTCTTTTCGAAATTATTTTATCTTTCGATTTTTATAGGTGTCTCGACGACGCCGTTGAATTACGCCATTTAGCTACCTCGCCTCCCTAACTATTATAGATTTTCCTGTAATCGTGAACGCGTTGCAAATGTTCAGCTTATCCGCATGGCGCACGTTCGTTGTGAAGCCTAGCAGAGCTGTGGAAACGTATTAAAAAAAAAAACTCTCCATATGCAGAGACTATAAAACATACCGTCAGCTGTAATATGAATTAGCGTAACCGCCAAAATGACGAAATTGAGTTACCTATATATACATTTCGACTGCAAATTTTCCGTTCTGTCGTGTGGTGTATTTAAATCCGAAACCAGGAAGCCAAACATTTTGAAAAATATAAGGAATATGTCCTCACCTATAGTTTACAGGAAAATCTAACCAATAATCCTTAGTCTTTGAATTGCCACGGGAAACAGAAACTATTGAAGAGAAAAACTTGCTAAACACCCATGTTTGGGTCACCTCATTCTAATGTACCTTTCTTTTTTCGTCCAGTAGTTTCGGAGATGACAGACGGACAGACATACAGACAGCCACTGGAATCTATAAGGGTTCTGTTTTCTCATGAGACGTTCGTAACCCTAAAGACTAAACTAAACTATATTTAGTAAGTTGTCATCGATCACCTAATTAACCAAATTAGGGTTAAAAATAAAACCAGTAACTAGCAGTTAAGAATCCAATCAGGAGGCTGTTGACAAGTGGTTGAATATTTTTAAACATTATACTTAAGAAGGAGACAATAATTTTATATTAAAAAAATCGTTGGGGAAAAAGGTCCCTGTCTATATTTTTTTAAAGTAGTGGAAAACTAGTCTTAGGTGTTAAAATTGGAAGAATAGGAATTCCGCTGTTTCGTAAGTGGCGTTTTCGTTAATTCCGTTTTACTTTTTTCCTTTTCAAGTTTAAACATATCCTGTGGCCCGTTTCACGAAGCTACAGTTTAAAATTTTACAAGTAAATATTGGTTAAATTATCTTAACATTTCAATGTTATCCTTGGCAGACACTTTGAGTGCAGCAGCACACATTTTAGTGCAATTTGGCCGCCCGCCTAATCGCTACGCGAAATTCATTTACCTTGGGTGCCAAAAATATAATTGCAACGGAATTTTGAATTACTGAAAATGCAGATTATTGGCTTTTGTATAATATGTGGCTTCATCTATTCGCAATGACTCCTTAATAACAGTTTATAGTTTGATGGCATAGAATGAAGTCACGTTACGTTTCGGAGCTTTAGTTACGTTAATACCAGTGGCGAAGCCTGTCTACAAACCGATTCCTGACGGCTTTACCAAGCTAGAAAGCTACGGCTAGCTGTCAGTGAAGTCCATGTTACTCTAAGGCTAGCCACTGACCTACAATATAACTGTGCAATATCACTGATTGCACAGTTATATTGATCGTCAGTAGATGATATTGTCGGTCAATAGGCCTAACAGAATGTCAGACTCTCACGTACGGTTATAATTTTTCCGTCTTCCTTTAAGAAATATTTGACACTTCGCCACTGGTTAGTACTACTATCTATTCTGTGCTTTGGTGTAGTGTAATAGTGAAATTAAAATGTTTATGTAATGAAGCACTGTATATACAAACGAATAACGATAATACAATATCGGTGCGTTTTTCGTGCGATAACGTAGAGTTCGCTCTTCCGTCCATGTGAAATAACGTAAGAATTAGTATACTGTATGACTAACCATCCAAACAAGGCCCGGCCCATTCATCGAGCTGAGGGCGCAGGCCCCCAATTCTCGATGCATTCGAGATAATGTCGATTTCGAGATTTAACGTCAGATTCATACAATTGTGTCAAATTACTGTATGCACTGACGTTTAATCTCGCTTGTGAGATTATCTTGAATGCACCGAGAATTGGGGGCCTGGTTCGCTTGACCAGCCAGCATCACTAGGTACTATACTTCGTTTTTAGGGTTCCGTACCTCAAAAGGAAAAAAGGAACCCTTATAGGATCACTCGTGTGTCTGTCTGTCTGTCTGTCTGTCTGTCCGTCTGTCACAGCCAATTTGCTCCGAAACTACTAGATGGATTGAGTTGAAATTTGGTATACATATGTAAGTTGGTGACCGCAACACGGACGCGTGACATAAATATATGAATTTTAAACATGGGGCCACTTTTGGGGGGTGAATTAGAAAATTATAAAAAAAAGTTATGCAACCTATATCGTGTGACATATCAAATGAAAAAATGGGCTTATTGTGAGGATCTTAAATTTTTTTTTTTTAGAATTTGAAATAAACAGTTTGGAAGTAATTTAGGAAAATAGGCGAGAATTGACCATTCCCCCCCTTATTTCCGAAACTACTGTGGCTAACATTTTGAAAAAAATACAGAATGTAGTTCTTCACCTATAGATTACAGGAAAACTTATAAGAAGTCTATGGTATTTAAAGTAACCTAGTAAATTTCAGATAATCATGTATGGAACGGAACCCTCTCCACGCGAGTTCAACTCGCACTTGTCCGGTTTTTATTTAATTTAGTGGCTTGATTAATTTAAACGCTTGATTCGTGGAATCGAATACCTTTCACAGTACCCATTAAAGAGGGAATGGTACTTACTGATGATTCTTTTTGGATAACTATAATTACATCACCAATAAAGGATTATTATTCTTATTCTAATTTCTGCTGCAGAGCCATTGCAGAAAAATCTATTAAATATAAATATATGGATCCTCATCATGATTAAATTCTCCTACTTAGTTTGACTCATGACATATTTGACGGCACAATACTTTCTTACCATGGTCCGAAAAAACTAATTGCAAACTGTCAACGTGACAGCGCGCCGGAAGGGGCGGGGCTGCGCTCCGTTTTACGCACGACACGATCCATTAACGGTTCGAGTAGACGCTTTCCCCTCTTTATTTAATGTTGTGTTGCGGTTACTTAAACATTTCAGCGAGGGTTTGAAGGCAGTTGAATTTAGTCTTTGGTGAAACATGATAAGGATGATTATGGGTTGTTCGTTGTGCAACATTGTAAGGGAGTCAAAATGTGAGCTATATTTCTTAGGGGTAAGTATTAAGAGTATTTGTCAAGTTGATTTTGGTATCATTTCTTCTTATTAAGAACACGAAATTATGTCGGTTTGTCTGTTTAATTCTCTTCTGATAAACTGATGGTGGTTTTACAGTAGGAAATCCTCAATTCCTGAGAAAAAAAAATTACGTATCAATTTTTCTAAAAAGAACCAAAAATAGAAGCCTCTTTTTCGTTTCGCTGCCGGGTAAAAAGATTTAAATATGAATCTAATGGACAGGGGAAACAAAAAATAAACAAATTACAATTTTAAAGTAAACATTCCCCACATACGAAACAAACACTCGAATTAACAACACGAATTTGTACAAATTGTAGTCCAATTACAGGTTATTATCGAATTAATATTCGAGTGACCATCGAGTGGTAATTATTGACTACAAGTTGGCGTTCGAGTTGGTAGGAAGGGCAAATATTTGGCGTTATGGCGATCTTTAATAAGGCTAATATATGACAAATTGTAATGCCATTGTCATTGATTTGCCATGTACTTCTTTCAGTACGAAGTCAGCTGAAATTCCAAAGAATTAAACTAAGCTGGTTTCCAGCTATTGTTGTAAATTAAATCTTAATTAAGTGGTTAATGGGTTACATTTTTGATAAGCCAAATAAATGCTTCTTTTCTTTTTTCTTTTCTAAATACAGGATGATTTTGAAAACGTTATGCAAAACCAAGGTCAGGATAACGCAATAACTCTGACGTTAACAATTTCGTAATTAAGTATAGTTAGTTTACTTAATAAATAAATAAAACATAACCGTAACCTACAACCAGTAGTTGAGTGTCATACTTGCTTAGTAACCAATGTCTTCTGTCAAAGTTAGTAATTTTAGACAGCAATTAAATTCAATTGGAGAAAGAGAGTCCTCTTTTTAAAGATATAGGTAAATTAGAATAAATGTAAAATCAATAATACTTAAGTAATTTTTTTTATTCGTGCACTGAAGCCCTCCAATTCTCGGTGCATTCGAGATAATGCCTATAGCGAGATTAAACGTCAGATTCATACAGTTGCGTCAAACGAATGTATGCACTGACGTTTAATCTCGATTGTGAGATTATCTCGAATGCACCGAGAATTGGAGGCCAGAGACATGCAGGCGTCGTTAACTCAGGTGAGATGTATTTAAAGCAATGGTTTTGCATTACGTCTTCTAACTCATCCTGTATATATTACAGTATAAATATTTAAATTTTATTATTTGTGTCTATTAACATACTCAATAACTAGCTATAACTCTGTTAATTTTTTTGCTTTATTTTGTATTTAAAAAAGAGAAAATACTTTCGTCGAGTGATTCTGTTGGATTCCCATAAAATTAAATACTAAAAAAGCAAAATCGTAGTTTGATTTCAGCTACTTATACAACTTCAAGTTATGTAAATGTCATTGTAAACCACTATACGACTATTTTAGACATCCTTTTTAGTTACATACATTTTTACTATGAATTTTGTAGAATATCATAATATCAATGTTATGTACCTATATTCACTTTGGGCCAACATTCGGTCCAACATTAGAGCCAACATTGGACATCATTAGGAGGGCGGTGTATGAGTTATTTGATAGCACTACTAATTGAATGAACTTTACTCCGGGACAAGAGAACGGATAGATACGGCATCTTTATTTATTTATTTAGCCACAGACATATACATAAATAAATCCACACCAAACTTCATACAGCTAAATTATATATTTGGCGACAATGACGTCACTCTCGTCACTCATTTTCCTAAAGAAAAACCGTTAGTTTTGGTTACTTAGGAATACTTGTTTTTTAGCATAGAAATAATGTCAAGTATCTTATCATCTTATTTTTACCAGCTTTTATTTATTTCAAAAGTAACACAATAATACTTTTGAAATAAATAAAAGCTGGTAAAAAGGTGACTATATAATTTATGTGATTTTTATTTCAACCTGGGACTTCCACAACGAACGATCATACGCCTTCCGTGCCCAACGGCTTCCAGCAATGTCGTCAGTCCATCTTGTGGGGGGTCGACCCACACTGCGTCTCTGTAATTTTAACGTTATGTAAGTATTTGTTTATTGCTAATAAATATTATATAAAAGCACTTTTCAATAAAAAGAAGAAGGAAGGAAGAGCGAACACTACGATACCGCACGAGAAACGTATCAATATTGGACGATCATTATTCGTTTGTATATACAGTGCTTCATTATATAAACATTTTAATTCCACTATCACACTACACCAAAGCACAGAATACGAGTAGATAATAGTACTAACGTAACTAAAGCTCCCAAACGTAACGTAACTTCATTCTATGCCATCAAAGTATAAACTGTTATTAAGAAGTCATTGCGAATAGATGAAGATATTATACAAAAGCCAATAATCTGCATTTTCAGTAATTCAAAATTCCGTTGCAATTATATTTTTGGCACCCAAGGTAAATGAATTTCGCGTAGCGATTAGGCGGGCGGCCAAATTGCACTAAAATGTGTGCTGCTGCACTCAAAGTGTCTGCCAAGGATAACATTGAAATGTTAAGAAAATTTAACCAATATTTAGTCAATTTGATATGTAGTATTTTTGTACCTCCAGCTAGATAAACGGGAAACTTAAAAAGCTGCTGAATTGTTTGTCTGTTAGTTACTATTTACCAACCACACGGATTGCTCCGCTTCGGCCATTTTGATTCCCTGCTGTCCGACATGTCGGACTATCGCCGATCGATGTCATCAAATTCAATCAATATCGATCAACAAATGACGACGATATTGTTGTACCTACATAGCAATTGAAACTTATCGGAATTACAATTCAGCATACATATTTTAAGGGATTTTATAATTAAAGGAAAGTTTAAAAGCTGTAGTTACTAAGCTAAGTATTTAAATAATCGGTTACCATTAGATTGGACTGTGGCCAAGCAATACTTATAGTTAAAAAATTAAACGAGCCTTACAGTAGTCGCATATCATGTGTAACATCTGACATCTCACCGCGACCGCTCATTGGTGAAATCAAATAAGCGCGCGCTACCCCAGCTACAACTCTACCAGCGCCCGCGCTCATTGGTCAAATCAAATAGCGCGCGCCCCGGCTTCCTGTTACACACTTCCGTCCCTAATCACGAAATCACTCCCACAGATTGCTGGAAAGCCAGAGGAAAGAAGTTGCATATAAAAAAAAACATATTTTCATTTCTCCCCATTCGTAAGTCTAGGCACGCAAACACTCAAAACGTATAATTTGTTAACAAGCGGTTTACTGAAGCTTGCGCTTCTAGGGGGTTGCTCTAAGGCTTTATGAAAAACGCCTTAAATCAAAAAAAAAGACATTTAAAAATGAACCCTAGCGCTTTACAGCAAAGCACAAAATTAAACGGATATATATTGTTACATTTGTCCTTTTCGAATTGAATTGTTGAGACTGGAAAACATTTTTAGGAGCATCGTAATACTTGGATATAAGGAGGAATTTAGTATGGCACGGTGTATGAGTACAGTAGCTGTTTCGATCGATTGATTTTAAGTATTTTCGTTCATTTTGTTTCATTGTTTTGTAAAATGTGATCGATTGAGATTGATATAAGCCTATATTTTGTTATAATACTTGTGATTAATTATGGCAAATGATAGGAAATCGTATTATGCTTGGGCGTTTTACATTTTGGATGGAAAAGTTTTGGAACAGTGTTGTGTTTTTGGCCTTATTTTAAAAACGTCTTTAAATCTCAGTAATGGAAGAAACAAGACATCTAGCGTATGATCTTATAATTCTGAACAAATAAATTAGAATACGTTCGTTAACTCTGTTGGAGGATTTTAATTTGATATTTAATTTACCACTAGCATTTTGGTGAAAGAAACATCGTGCGTGAGGAAACCTGCCCGACCGAAGAAACCCACGTGGGGCTACTGTCCAGTTCCTCTTAAGAGGAGGCTTGTGTCCAGCAGTGGGACGTATATAGGCTGATGATAAAATTAAACAATGTCGGTGTTGAACCCCTATTACTCTAAATACTTAATCACCGAGCCGTATAGCATTCTAAATACGTTGTCACAAATCTAACTCATCCCAACATCCTGCCATGTGTGCCAACACAACGAAAGAATTCAAATTAACATACCATAGACAAACACGATCAATTCACACGTCACTAAACTGTTTCGAATCTAATTTGGTGCCAAATAACAATTAACGAAGTCATCAAAGCTTAACGAGCGTTTTGTGAAGTGTCTCAAACGGCTTGATGGATCGGAATGGGCGGGAGTTTTGACGTTTTTTTGCGCGCGAAGCGGGTGACGCTTGGTTGAAGTGTTTGAGGAAACTGTTTATAAGTTATTTTGATTGCATGATTGGTTGACTTAGACTAAATAAGCAGTAAGAATAATTACTACAACGTTTGATGTTTAAATAGAGGTTATTTTTAGATCCCTGTTTAAATTTTATTAGTAACCTATTATTGGTGGCTATTGCTACATAGAAAATATGTGTGTTTTTTAAACAACAAGACGAGTTGGACCAACCAACATCTCAAAACAATATTGGCTGTACGGATCTCTTATTTATTATAGTTTACCAGACATACTTAAGCATTTTTTTTAACTCAGACTCTTTTTCCTCTAAGACACTTAAATTAAATTGTCCAGACGCGGAGACTATACATACATCTCCCTTATTAGTTATTTATTAAAATTCATTTGTGTGTTAGTTTTAGTTAAAAATCTAATGTTAAAGTTGAAAAAAGACTTAATGCTGAGTTTCTTGCGGCGTTTCTTCTCAGCAGATGTCACCTTTCGAAGCGCTGGTATATTCAAATATATGCAAGAGCCCGTGTGGCTTGCTAAATAAATATTTTCATTTTCATTTTGATTGATACAAAAGTTACTGCACAGTACAAGTTAAATGATTTAGTTACCTCTGCGATTTATTTTCAATGGACCACTTGCGAAGTTTTGTCATAAATCAAGGAAATAAGGAAAACTCGGACTTTTTCTCGGTTTTATTTATTATCAATAAACCTACAGTTCGTAGATACTTATAAGTCTTTAAATAGACAATCGTGGAGAAGTTGGAGGGAGTTCTTTGCCCAGTAGTGGGATCCCCAATGTGAATTATAATACCTAGTAATGGCACAGAATAAATAATACTTAGCACTAACGTACAGAAAAATCACTGTCTAACAAAACCGTTGTTTAGGCACAAAAATATGCTTCATCATGCCGTCTCTCTCCGTCGCATAAAACGTGCTCTTTCGTGTACGCGTTGTTAGTTTATCCGCGTCACCCAACAACACCATAGGTAGCCATTACACGCTCAATCTAGATAGTGATCAGTGATCTTGATCCAGATTGACTGTGTAAGGTGTTGTCAGGATCAAGATCACTGATCACGATCACGGATCACGATCTAAATTGATCGTGTAATGGCTGCCATACATCTAGGCTGCTTGATGACGCGCGAATCGGCCAGCGAGCGAGCGAGCGGCAACCTACTGCGATTTACAGCTCCGAGCTGTCCGACGTCCGAGTGTACCTAATATGCGGAGTGAAACCCTCATTGTAATTAATGCTTTATAAATCATGTTTAACATTAATTGCGTGGAGTCGCTTTGCCTATCGGTCTTCTATCGTACTAGTATCTTAAACTAGCTTCTGGCGGTGAGTTCGTCCTCGTGGAATACTATTATGTAACTATGTTATTTTTTCCGGGATTTAAAGTACCCTTCTAACTCCAGGTTCTAAAATAATTATATACCAAATTTCGTGAAAATCATTTAGTCGTTACGGAGCCGAGTGATAACAAACGTACACAGAGTTTTTACTTGTATTTTTTATTGAAAAAATGTACAGACATGTCATTTCTACATATTTATGTAAGCCCTTTTTGTATCGCACACATGGTTTTTGTTACGTCTTAGAACTCTATTTTATTGGGGTTTAATGTTCAGTAGGTAGGTACCTATAATTTCTTTTGTCCTAATCGTTTCAATAGACATCATTTTTCATTTGTTAAAGACGTATTTTTTCAGGATATTTATAAGCCTTCCTCTCTACAATTTCAGGATAAAGTAAATAACGATCAAATTTTCAGTGTAAGAGGAAATTCTAACTATCACAAACGAACAATAACGACTCCACTTTCATTGATGTATTTGTTTGAAACAAACTCCCAATCTGAATAAAATTCGGAAGTCATTATCAAGTACGTGATTTTAAATACACGAGCGCATAAACAAATAAAAACAAGCCAAAGTATGCACTGGCTGACTACAAAGCTATAAAACCTGCAATAAAACAATACTAAACAGCCATCCGTTTTCAGCTGTCAAACAGCGGCCATATTTAGAACTCAAAAGGCGCGAAAGCGTCTCTGCATTTCGCGCCCCATTGAAATTTCAACGCAATTTTCAGTTCCATTTTCAAAGACGCTAAAATGTTGCCAGGGTAATAAAATAATGTAAGTCGAGTGTGGTGTGGCCAGCGGAGACAAATTGGTTAATTGAGTTTTAAAAATAGACAGGAAATGTGTTCTAATTGGAGATGGTGACATGTGTGTTAATGCTTTAGCGAATATGTTCGATGTGTAACGTTTTTATTACAGGGTGATACGGTGCATTTTTCTGTATAGTTTATGTGTTTGGCAGAGGAGAGGTACGTACTTAAAATTTCTACGTAACGGTTATTGTCTACCGTTAGAAACTTACGCCTAAATGTAGTACCTAATGATCTAAAAAAACTCCAACTGTCATTCAAGTGCCTCTCAGTCATTCCAAGGGCCCATTCCATAACTACTTGTATCTAACTTGTAATACTTACAAGCGGAAATTTCTTTCTAGTAAAAGAAGTTGAAAAGAGGCTTCCGCTTGTATTACAAGTTACAAGTAAATATGGAATGGGCCCTTGTTTAGGCACAAAAATATGCCGCCCGCAAGAGCCGGACATGGTGCCTCCACAGTTTCTTCACTCGAAAAGAACTAAAGGGATTTTGATGAGATCTTATCAAGTGAATTTAATAACCATAGCTGCGAAATGAAGCCTGTCCGTTTGTTTGCTCCGTATTCACGGCCAAACTTTTGGATATAACCTAGATGATATTACTTTTAAGTTATGTTAATATGTATGTTAGTCTGTAAGGTATTTATGTATGGGCTACTGATGCCTGAAATAAATGGTTTATTATTATTACTATTATTATTATATTGTTTTCATTAATTATAAAAAACCAAAAAACCCTCGACTGCATTACGTAAAAAAAAGAAACAAGAAATTGATTCAGTGGCCCTAGTAAGATTGACACAAGGATAAGTTAAACCGTCTTATCTCTAAGTGCGTCTCTCACACTAGTGCTGACGAAAGAGATAGTCAGAGAGATAAACGGGTTTAACTAATCCCCGTGTTAGCATGCTAGGACCGCTGGTGTGCTCGTGGGGTCGATATATAAATACCGTCGGTGACTATCACGGTTGAGGTTTGCAATCGAGTTTTTTTTTAATAATAAATGAAAAAAAGGGGTGCGCCTTTTTTCACATAACTTTTTAAGTCCTATTATCGGAAGTCCGAAAATATTTCTCATACCATTTTACATCATAATGATCATTCTTCATAAAAATATTTAATACTAACGATCGAAACTCATAATCATCAGAATTCATAATATCGCTAATCATACAACTTGTTAATACTAATATTTGTATTTATATATTTTCTTATACTAACGATCGAAACTCCTAATCATTCTGATTCATAACGTCAATATTCATATATTTTTTTATCCTAATATTTATTTCCATATATTTTTTAATCATAAGTGTAAATGAAATTGGATAGGACTTAAGAAGACTTCTGAGCGAGCGAGCGAAGCGAGCGAGCAAAATGAGTCGGAGCAGAAGCGACTTAGATAGGTTAGGTTCAGAAGGTTAAGGCGGGAGCGAAGCGAAGCGAAGCTCCCGCCTTAGCCTTCGATGTTAGGTCTTTTTTGCTTAAATCCATAGGTATGCCATCTTGAAAGTGAATTTGTAGGTAGGGATAACCTGCCCTACTTACAACTTCACTTTCGTTTTTTTCGAATTAATTCTTATTTTGAATAGTTACTGTTGTAAAAACCAATATTATGAGTTCAAATATTTTCTTGGCAATGCCATTATTAATAAAAAAATTATGAATAAAAAAAATATGATCACTGTCTGTTATGAAGCAAAATGTTATGAAAAAAAAAATATGAGTTCAAACATGTTCTTAGTAATGACATTATTAATAAAAAATTATGATAACTGTCTGTTATGAGTTCCGATGGTAGGAATAAAAATGTATGAACAAAAAAAGTATGAGGAAAAAAATTATGAAGAGTGATTATTATGAATACAAATCGGTAGTGAAACAAAAAATAGGAATAATAATTTTATGTGAGCCAATATGGACCCGAAAAAAAGATATAATTAATATTACAATAATTATTATTATATTACATCGGTATAGGTTTTTTTTTGTTATGCTTTATATGGACTGTTTGGTTAGCTAGAAATGATTCCATATTTAGGATTTGGTCATATTTGAATATAGAAAATAAGTAATTATGAATACCAACATATTTTATATTTTTCGAATGCTCTCGTCAAGTTCTTTCATTTAATACCAATAATGCTTAGTTAGAAAAATATCAGTAATCAAAATATTGGATTTCAGGTGATGACATATAAGGGATTGCCGATAGCATTCCAAACATGTACGAAACGTTGTGATTTATAACTACTTTATGCATACAAAATATTCTCGCTGTACCTTAACGGTAATAATAATCCGTAATAATATGCCCTGACTATACAAAAATGGTAGTTTCATAAATGACGCGTAATAAAAAAAGAATCATCCAAATCGGTCCAGCCATCTCCGAGTGTGTGTGTACATACATATAAAAAAAAATATACGCTTCGAATTGAGAACCTCCTCCTTCGGATTTTTTGATCTCGGTTAAAAAAGCACTATTCACGCGATTTCGCCCAATAAACGATTTCGGGACGACTCTATTTTATTGAATACCCCGCAGGCTACGCTAGTGGCCCCATCTAGTTTAACTGGGTTTTGTCAGCTTCAGCTTATTTTCCTTAGCTACGACCGTCCTAAGGCGATTGTCAGTCCTCTTGTTTCTTTTTTCACGACCTGCCCGCGAAACATTTTCTAGCTCAGTGCGTCCCTTATAAATTGACTAGTTTGACAGTGATGCACTGAGCGACAAATGACTCACGGTTCAGATTAAGTATATAATAATATACTAGTACTCGTGGGCATCTCGTGCTAGCCCCTCTGTGCTGACTGTACCAAATATAAATAGCTAAGGACTCAGATTAAGTGACATCTAACGTCTAGTAGAATGACCAATCTTTACATCAGAACAGCGTCCTCTATTGTCGACTAGCTTTCTAATATTGTCACGTAATCATAGACAATGAACTTGTAGTCTATCTCATTCACAAGAAAAATGCAACCGAATGGAAAAGCAGTTGATATCAAGTTACGTGTATGTATGTATTGCTGACCAATATTTGTATACGTTATACAAACTGCAATGTAAGAGTGAGGAAGAGCGAACCAAAAATAAAATAAAAACGTCAGAGCTGTCAAAATTTTTGGAGTGTCATGTCAACGTAATATTTTCGTTTTTCGTACAAACAATTTGTTGAAAAATTGAGTAAAAAAATAGCAAAATAACTGTGTGTGAGTGTATAACTGTGCTAGAAAACTGTTCAACAAAGTGTTATCACTATGCACTGGTACGGAGGAAGTATAGCCGAGGCGGTTACGCTATCCAAACAGAAAAATGCAATATTTGTGGTTTTCGTCGAAGGTACAGCACATATGTCTAATTATTTAATCAATTCAGTCATTTTAGTTCTTATATTTGGCAATATAATAATCGTTTTCCTCATAAATACGATGATAAACGGTTTTTATTTATTGTAGGTATTACATGAAAAGGTTATATTCCCTGATTTTTTGGGTCATTTTGTATTTATTTTTCAAGTTATTATATTCTTTATTTGAAAGAACGTGAGAACGTGTTGACGAGTCAATGTTATCATTTAAAACATAATTAAAACAATAGGTTAATTGTTATTTTATGATTTGTGCCTACTGATGACTAATCAACTTTACACTTTAATGATAACAGTTCCTTACTAAGTTAAAACAAAAGTAAAGTAAGTGGAGCACTTCGCTTCATCAGTTAAATGAGAAAAACAATACTAACTTTCATTAATATGCCCTAAAATTCATAAGAATGTAAAAAAGAACTATTTGGAAAGGTAATAAAGTAACAAGACAATTACCATTATAAGGTTTTTCTGTTGAGGTTCAGAACTCCAAAACAGCAAGTCGGTGAGATTTCTACCTACTTACACACATTTTGTTCGAAACCAAAAACGTATCTTCACTTTCATACATTACATACATATTTTACTCGCGCCCAGCGTGTACGAGGCATATTTTTTTTCTGACTTGATTGTCAAATATCATAATCATAGTTCAGCCAATCAATATACTTGAAGTATTTATAAATTTAATACACAAACCTGCCTTGAGAAGCATACATAGCATCACGCCCGAAATCCCCAATGGGGTGGGCAGAGCCACAAGACTACTTGTGGCCACGTTCGATTAATTAGTCCTAAGATGGTATGATGAAACATATGGTGACAGGTGATCAGCCCATCACCCATAAAGATAGTCCACCATGTTGGAGAGGACCCGTCCCTTAGTCGACTTTTACGACATGCCAGGATGATAAGCATCTGCACGCATTCTATGCAACTTCTTCACTCCCAGTGCAGCAGAGGAGAAGCAGTTTAACTATTAGTGAAAACCATTATGAAAATCCCTGCAGAAGTTTCTGTGATTAGTCTATACAGGCAGGCAAGATGACAGAAACACATGGGGTCCTTTAATTTATGGTATATGTAGTGACTACCTTAAGAGGAAGGCAAACAAGCATGCAAGTCACCTCACCTGATGATAAGTGATCACCGCTGCATTGGTTTAGGTTTTTTATTTCTCAAAATAGAATTATAGCACATGCCAAAGTACAATAATTTAGATTAAGAATGTCAGCAAATAAATGAATTGTTTCTAACATGAACAAATCATAGTGTGAAAAGATCAGATTCAAGAAAAGTCAAGATTTTTTGCAAGAAAATAACTTGTATGGCCTCTTTGAAACAAAGCAAAACATGATCATCATTTTGATTTATTCATGGTTCCATTGTGGGACCAAGCTTGAGGTGACGCTTGTCCAACCAAAGTCAGATAACAACATTGCATTTGTCTTTGGATTTGGATGTTTGTATGTTTTACGGTTTACAGGTTGTTTCGGCCATAAAAACATTTGTCATTCGTGTGTAGTTTGTACACACGCACAGTACACACAAATGACACGTGCGTTCTGTTCTGTTTGCTGGCATGTGAAAAGCACACATATACAAAATATGTAGTGAATGCAGGCAATGTTTACACATTATTTTACACAATGTAGGCTGTTATCTCTACAGGATGCAAAAAACAATACAGTCACTGCAATATCATTAATTAATCGTTTTTTTTTAATTTAATTTTAGTGGCTTTCACATCTCCCTTTTAATATTATAATACCTACTATTAATTAAAAGGAGGTTCATGGAGTGCCTAAAACAAATAAACAGAGGAATACAAAAGACGAATTATTATTAGTAAAGGGGAGGAATGAGGATAAAGGGATGAAGGATGGTCAAGTGATAAAGATTAAACAATTAGTTATAAGATTAGATGAAAGTTTTAATTTATAAATTTGAATGTATTTCTTTAGGCTGACAGCAAGGGAAGGTTGCGAAAAACATAGAAGAGACTGAAAGTTGATAGGGCATGGAATATCCTTAGGGAGAATGTTGTATAGTGTTAATTGATTGTTTTTTATTTCGGCTCAGGTGAGAATGAGCTGTCAGTGGAGATGTCGACAGTCCTGGAGGATGGAGAAGTGCTCCAGCGTCTCTCCAATGCCAACCACTTTCTGGCGATCAAGCTGAAGAGCGGATCCACAGACTACACGCACTTTGCGCAGATCTGTATCCTTTATTTAAAAGAGTATATTTGAAATGTTCCAATTGATTTGCTTCTTTTTAGGGTTCCGTACCCAAAGTGTAAAAACGGGACCCTATTACTAAAGCTCCGCTGTCCGTCTGTCTGTCACCATGCTGTATCTCATGAACCGTGATAGTAAAATTTTCACATTATGATGTATTTCTGTTGCCGCTAACACAACAAATACAAAAAAAAAACAGAATAAAATAAATATTTAAGGGGGCTCCCATACAACAGACGTGATTTTTAAGCCGTTTTTATAGATAATGGTACGGAACCCTTCGTGCGCGAGTCAGACTCACACTGGTTTTTTTTTCTTTGAAATTGAATGTTATTGTAGTTTAGGACATTGATTGCGACGTTATTTTACACAATGGCCATTCTTTTTTATTCTTCCATGTGACGTAGCCTTTTACCCGACTACGGCCAACCAAAAAAGGAGAGTTATGATGACCTATGTACCAAAAAAATTCGATCCGCAACAGGCTTCGTCAATGCATGTGAATTTAACTGACTCTATAAAATCTAACTCAAAATCTCAGATCAATTTGTCCCGGTGCCTTCTCTCTTCTTCATCGGCAGAAATGGCACACCGTTGGAAGTGGTGTGCGCTGGTGTGCAGGCGAGCAACCTGGCCACGAGGATTGATAGGATACTGGAGGAGCATAGTGAGTATTGTCATCATTTCTATTTGGGGACATGCACTGCTGTATATCATCAGTACTAGAGATGCAACGGATAGTGGTTTGGCCGGATACCGGATACCGGATATCCGGCATGGCCACTGGCTATCCGGCCGCACACGAGCTATCTCTGAAGCTGTGTTAGCTTGCGTGGCCTTGGTGCGGCGAGCAAGTTTTAACTTGTTACGAATTGTAAGTGCCGGGGAGACCCTTTGAGGTTAAATACGCGCCTCATTACGTCAGTAGGGAATATTCGAACGTGCACGACGTGATGTGACATGTTAGTTTTATACTTAAAATAAAAGGAAACTAAGTTTTAATTTAATAACTGACATCGATTTTGTTTATTTCTGATGGCTTTTATTTCTTTTATCGTATTTCTGATCCAAGTTTTTACTATCCGGTATCCGGCCGGATACTGACTCACTATCCGGTATCCGGCCGGATAGTAAAATCATGGCCGGATAGGCCGGATATCCGTTGCATCTCTAATCAGTACAACCTGGGGATGTTCACTGCTAGATATAATTAATTTTAATTTATTACTGTGTATATGGAGTGACTTGTAAATTGGCTTTGCCAGTCCTAATCACTACGAGAGCCTTTGCCCAGTATATGGGCCGATGATAATGATGATATAGATGCCACCTTCCCTAAAACATGGTTGAGGGAGACGATGGCTGAGATACGCGTCATACTCGTGAACGGATGCCGTCTGTGGGGACCGGACGGTTCATGCTCGCAAGGACCAATTAAATTTGTTAGTTTTTAATTTATTCGTGTTCAGTGACTAGAGAGACTTCATGGTTTTCTCTAGATACTAAATATATATTATAGTGTTTCATATTCGTTGATTATTCAATAATCGATATTTATTTTTAATAGTCTTAATAATTATCATTTATTGCTATATTACTGTGTAATGTTTCTACTTAATTTTTTTGGACTTTTATATATTATATATATATAAAAATCCAATGTTTTGACTTGAAAAGATGACTTTCTGCTGAGTTTCTTGCGGCGCTTCTCAGTAATGATGGTCCTGTCTGAAGCGCTGGTAGATTCAACCCATTTTAATTTATTCAAGTATAAGAGCCCACAGGTCAAATTTGCTAAATAAATGATTTGAATTTGGATGGACAGATTTCTAGAGGGATACATTCCTTTACAGATAAAGACAAGCCCGCTATGCAACCGTCGACTTCTGGTCTGAATATCAAGGAGCAGACGGCGAGCCTGCTGCAGTCTGAAGCTGCCATTTCTGGTGCAGCCACTGTTGCCCCCGCGAACCCCGCTGATGCCCCCGCTGCCACTGTTGCTACCCCAACGGCCACTGAGCAGTCAGAACAAGGTAATTATATAATATTAAGTTACTTATAATAGGCGTGTTTCCTGAAATTTCTAATTTGTTAATTTACATTATAAAAAAAATAGTGAACAATTTCGTCAATTAAACAAAATAACCGGCCAAGTGCGAGTCGGACTCGCGCACGAAGGGTTCCGTACCATTATCTACAAAAACGGGGAAAAAATCACATTTGTATGGGAGCCCCCTCGATATTTATTTTATTCTATTTATTAGTATTTGTTGGTATAGTGGTAACAGAAATACATTATCTGTGAAAATTTCAACTGTCTAACTGTCACGGTTCATGAGATACAGTCTGGTGACAGACGGACAGACAGACAGCCAGACGGACAGCGGAGCCTTATTAATAGGGTCCCGTTTTTACCCTTTAGATGGAACCGTAAAAATGACGAAGATATAGTGCGTTGAAGTTCCGCGTGACTTCACGACTGCACACTGTTTACCATTAAGTGACGTCATGAGCCCCCCACTCCTGAACTTCGATGCGCGTTATGTTGGTCAATTTTGATTGATTTGATATAAAGCAAAAAATACGTGTTTAATATTTTTGATAATCTCACTGGCGGACTAATTCGTTTTTTTTTACCCAGGAATCATCCCTATTGTACCGTGCTAGTGCTAGATTTCTTATAGTAGTCTTTATGGGGTTCTGTAGGGTTGTCATCTGTATGTTTTGAATATGAAGCTTTCCTGGAGATCCTATTCATATCATTTATTGTAAACAAATAAAACTTTCCTTGCCCAGTCGGGTAAAAACTAGAAACAACGACGATGTCCTATAAATCCCCTATACATTGTTACAGTGTTGCCAATTTTCCCCGTAAACTCTTGCAGTTTTATAAAATTGAACTGTAGCTTTTTTATGTTTGTGGTCTGGCTACTAGTATTTTAAGCCACGGTAATGTCCTAGAAATATTGAATTACTTTGCTATTCCGCGAAAACGGTGGGGTTAAATCGTGCAAATAGCGGCGCTTGTGTTCAATATTTATATGTCTGTTCATGCAATTTTCCCACACTACCTCCGCATAATAATATAATAAAATAAGCAACACAAACGCAACTACAACCACCACCGCCACCACCAAAAATACCGCTCGATACGTTTCGCCTCTCTACGAGGCATCCTCAGGAGAAGTTGATCGTCCGACGCTCGGTCGAAGAATTTGTTTCTTCGATCGAGCTTGGTGTGGCTTATTTTATTATATGCGGAGGGGGGGTGGGAAAATTGCATGAACAAACATATAAATATTCACCACAAGGGCCGCTATGTGCACGATTTAACCCCACTGTTTTAGCGGAATAGCAAAGTATGTAATTCAATATTTCTAGTAAAATATGGATTTGGATTCTCTTAACCACGGTAATGTCGGTTACAGAGTTGTCGTCGGGGCCGGCGGCAAAGATCGCGAAGCTGGAGGCGCGCGAGGAGTGCGACGGCGGCGTGTGCGAGCGCCGCGCCGCGCCCAGCGCTGGGCAGGTGCGCACGCGCAGGCTTATAGTACACGATTCGAATTAGAAACGATTTGCATCTGTTTAACACATTCAGTGCCGAAAACCCGATAGTCGGGTTTTCTATGACTTTGTCGCCACGCGGAACGACACGCTGGTCGAGTTCTTGCTATAGCAATTTTGTATGGAGGCAATTCTGCGGCGCCTGGGATGGGACGAAGTGTTAATGGATAAATAGTAGATTGTACATCAAGAGCATAAAACGAGCCATATTACCCGAGACGTGCATATAGCTACCCGAGCCGGTACGGCGAGGGTGGATAGTCACGTCGAGGGTAAAATGGGTTTTATGCTCGAGTTTTACACTCTGCTTTTCACTTCGATTGCAAGGAAATAAAACAAGGATTAAGCATATACAAACAAAATTTTATAATGATCTCGCCCGAGACTTTAATGGAAAGAAGTGCGAAAAATTCATTATATCGTCACTATCACTACTCAAAGACATTGTTTAATTACTGACGAATAATTAGCTTTCTTCCTCACAATTATCCTTATTTTTTTTTTTAAACTTCGACGATGTGATGTTCGACTATGGTCTGAGCCTTAATGCCAAATTATTATATATATTTGCGCTATATTTTTTTACGTAAATGCACGCCTGTATTAATCGTAAACTTGTATTTAGATAGTAATACATATGTCGTAATTAAATTAAGTTATAACCTAAATCTCATAAAAATATTACAGTAAGTATAGATATAGTGAATAATATGTTTCGATCGGTAAAACTCTGATCTCAATCGGAAGATGACGGAACCCGAAGTGTCAAAAAATGATTGTATAAAATGAGTGACATGTTTATATTCATTAATATGAAACTTTGTTATTTACTGTCAAATGACAAAATGAAAAAATGATAACATGGTATGATGGGTACTGGCCCCCAATTCTCGATGCATTGGAGTTAATGTCGATTTGTGAGATTAAACGTCAGATTCATACAGTTGTGTCAAGTGACTGTATGCACTGACGTTTAATCTCGATTGTGAGATTAGAATTGGGGGTCTGCTGGAGCTAATTGAGAGAGCACGATAAATACGAACTTTTCCGATAAAACACGATGGAAACTAATTATTCACTACATCTGTAGTCAGTAGTCACACTTACTCCATGATATCAAACGGTATAATTTTACTAATCAAGCATTGCATTTAAAACTGGCCATTTTCTCCCAGGAAATTCCGGAAGCAGATAAAGTGACACCCAAAATCGATTCAACGGAGAGTACCATAAGCGCTGAGGAGAAGGTGGAGAGAGCCAAGGAGCTCATTGAGGCCAAACGGAAGGAGAAATTAGAAAAGGAGAAACAGGTAGGTAATCTTATATTTAGAATAGAATAGAATAGAATAGAAAAACGTTTATTTTGCAAACACAATATAAAAAGAAAGCACTTACAACTAGACAGCACATTAATAACTAACAGTAAAACTAGGATAGAAAAACAATTGAGGTTTGCAAAAATGGCGTCCACTCAGCTTTGTGTCGAGATGCCCGAGGACATCACGACGCTGATTTTCAGTGAACCCAAGGTTGAGGTAGACGTGCGAAACAGCAAGAGGTGTAGTCATGATAGATACAATAAATAACGTGTACGTGTTAACTTTGATATGTGTGTGTGTGTGTGTGTGAGTTTGTGTGCGCTTTATAATGTTTTACACAGTTTACATGATTATAAATAAAATAGTGAAGAAAAGAGTTTATTATTATAACAAAATGGAGTGTGTGATCAGTACTATCATTAATAGACATAGGAGGCGGAAGATTCCTGCAAACATAATAAATGGGCTTTGAGTTTATTTTTAAAACTAATTAGAGAGGTAGCATTTCTGATTGGGGGAGGAATATTATTCCAGCACTTCGTGGCAGCATATTTAAAGCTGCCGCGAAATGCAGCCGTCCTATGTCGGGGACAAGTGAGACGGGGGGCCAGCCTCTCGTGACCACGGGGAAAAGAAAGCTTGTTATAGAGATATGTAGGCTGCTTGCATTTCATAATTTCAAACAACAAGGAGGCCAAATGCAATTTGCGACGAGCTTCCATCTTAAGGAGGCCGCTACTATTAAGAAAAGGGGTGACGTGTGAACGAGGTGGAATCGGAAAGCAAAACCTTGCACAGGCATTTTGCAGACGCTGTATTAGCATTTTAGAACGGGATAGTAGGCATTCGCCGAATACTGTATCCGCATAGTTTAATTTGGAAAGTATCAAGCTGTCACATAACTTAACACGCATGTCGACACTAAGGTAATCTCGAGCCTTCTACAACACACGCAAACGAAAGAAACAATTTCGGACCGTTTCAAGAACGTGCTTCTCAAAGTAGAGCGTACCATCCATAAAGACCCCCAGATTACGAGCCTCGGTCACCTGCTCTATTCCAACGTTCCTTATAGCCACGTGTGGGTTATGAGATAGTCTTTGCGAACTGTTTTTTAGTACCCAATATCAACATTTTTGATTTCATTGGATTAAGGACCAAACAATTAATATCAGACCAATGGGCAATAGGCAATAGGCTAATAATTGAGAAGTTACTATTTATACAACGCGGTTAGCCTATAGCTAGGGAGCTGGGTGCCAAAATTTCTATATGGTTTGTTCGCTTGGCAGACCTGAATTGTTCGATTAATGACAATGTAAAGAACCACAGAAAAATAGTCTGCCACCATGGTAGAGCTGCGTTTTCAATGGCAAGAGTTTCAAAAAAAAAAAAAAACGGTGTCCTAAATCATTTGTCAGAATCATCCTCAAAACGATGAACGTCGAAGAGGCAGACGTTTGTTGTTTTATAACGGGACGTAGTTGCAAAAATGTAAATGAAAAAAGCTATACTAAATCATTTGTTCGTCGTTCTCGTTGCGTCCATTTGATTCATTAGGACTCCCAGAATAGAAAAAAAAGTTGGCAGACGTCTAGGTCGCTGATGTTTTTATGTACGATTTTTTTAAGATGTAATTCAAAAACGCAGGGTCATACGACTTCATTTACTGGACCAAATCGATTTGTATTGACAAACTTTCATCCCTATCATTATGAAAGACGAATCATATACCAAAATGGCAACCAGCTCCCTAACTACTAGTTGGTAGTGACCCTGCTTCCGAAGCTAGCGGTCCCGGGTTCGGTCCCCGGTAAGGGCAAATATTTGTGTGATGAGAACGAATGTTTGTTCCTGTCTTGGATGTTTCCTATCTATTTGAGTATTTTTTTAGTTAAGCTGTGCCCGCGACTTCGTCCGCGTGGAATAGATAAAACATTCACATAAACCTTACATATTTCCATAAAAACTTTCGCCCCCTATCGCGCCCCATTGTTATTTCACACCCTTGAGGGTAAAACTTTTACAAACTTTGAATATCATATTTATTTATATCGAATCATCAGCCTAAAAAATAAGTTTCAAGCTTCTAGCTCTAAAAATGACGATACTTCCATACAACTTTTCATCCCCCCCCTGCAAACCCTTACAACCCTTTTTTCGCATTAAAAAGTAGCCTATGTCCTTTCTCAGGCTCTAGACTATCTTTTCATTTAAATCGGTTCAGTAGATTTGGCGTGAAAGTGCGACAAACAGACAGAGTTACTTTCACATTTATAATATTAGTAAGGGATGCCTTTAGAGCTTACTTTGGGACTAGATCGATTTGTGTAAAGACTCCTAGGGCCCCAGGTATTGTAAAACAAGCGGAAGTCTCTTTCTAGTAAAGTAAGTTGAAAAGAGGCCTTCGCTTGTATTACAAGTAACAAGTAGTTATGCAATCGGCCCCTGTTTATTATTATTATTATTATCTTATTATCTATATATGTATATGTATGACCAATCCATCTAAGTATTAGTAAATAAATAATTATTAGTATGCAGTATGTTTGTATAGCGCTCCGTGAGTCACGGACGGTGCTGGCTGACAATCAGCGCTGCAGGTGTCTTACACCTCAGCATTATGCAGCCACTATTTTGTTTTTACATACACATACATACATCACGCCCGAAATCCCTAATGGGGTGGGCAGAGCCACAAGTCTACTTGTGGCCACGTTCGATTAGTTAGTCCTAAGATGGTATGATGAACCGTATGGTGACAGGTGATCAGCCCATCGCCCATACAGATAGTCCACCATGTTGGAGAGGACCCGTCCCTTAGTCGACTTTTACGACATGCCAGGATGATAAGCATCTGCACGCATTTTATGCTATTTCTTCACTCCCAGTGCAGCAGAGCTGCTTTTGTTCTTATTGTTTAAATTTATATTTATGTTACTCTGTGTCTTCTGTATTAGTGAATAAATGTTTCTTTATCTACACCCATATCATAAAACCTCCATTGTTTAATCAAAAACCGTAGGAAATGACCACAATTTTGACAAACAATTAGGAAAAACCAGTGCTGCAATGTTATTTCTTTATCGTTTTTAGTAAAGAAATGAGATTAGATTTGGAACAGCTGTCAAAACTCAAGTGGGTTTCTATTCTAGTATCCATAGATATTAAACAGTTATTGATACGAAACGTCAATTCAGTATGTTTTTTTAATATAAACTGCACAACATTTGATCTCGAGTGACATGAGAATAGAGACTTCATTCGTTTGTCTATGATTTAAAAAAAAATGGTCTTGACAGAGGATCGAATTGGCGCCATTATTGGTGTTTTGCTGAACGAAAGTAGAATTGTTGTTGAATTGAATAGAAAAAGTTGTTTGTAATTTACATTTTAGTTGAAAATATGAATAATAGTCTTCTCGGAATGTGTGTGATGTGAAAATGCGCCGGATATCGGAAATATGCAGCCACGATTGCAACAAATAACTTGTTGCCAGAAAATATTGTTTCTGAACCCATCATGGAGGATTTATAATATGTGTGTAGATAAAGTTATGTACGCAACTCTGCATAATTTGGCCTTAAAACACTCGTGCGCTCTTATTATGAAACTCGCCTATCGGCTCGTTTCATGAAAACCGCACTAGTGTTTTAAGGCCTATCATTATGCAACCGTTGTATAAACTACTATTCTTTCTTTCTAAACATTACATACTTTTTAGCTCGAGAAGGAGAAAGAAAAGGAGCGCCGTAACCTCGGACAAGGAGTCGCAGAACTCAAGAGTTGGCAGGCCGATCAGGAGCTGAAGCAGATACAGGTTAGCTTGATCTTCAAACATTTTTTCATCACACTTGCTCGGAAAGCCGATTTACCTCCCGCGGGAGTTATGAGTTATGATGGAACCATGTTGAACACGTATTTTTTGCTTTATCAAATCAAACAAAATTGACAAAGATAACGCGAATCAAAGTGGGAGTGGGGACTTATGACGTCATTCATAAGTCCCCAGTTATTGGTACAAAGTGTGCAAAGTCGTGACGTCACGCGAAACTTCAACGCACTACGGTTCCCCTTGTTTACGCATATTTTTTTATGTCATAATTCTATATTGCATAATCTGTATAAGCATAATTGTATATGCGCAGAAACTAATCTCGAATAATTATATTTCGCATATGTATGTCACGCATATCCAACTAACCCGAACAACTAACCTAACCCGAATGTTTTTTACGCATAATTTGCGAATTCCGAATAATGCTTAGGCAGAAAATGACTTACGCATACAGTTACGCCGAAAATTACTTTCGCATAATTTAGTTTCGCCGAGATGGATTATAAAACAAATACATGATTATAAAATTTTGTTTTTTTTTTATTTAAACTAACCTAACCTAACCTAATCCAATCTATTTTTATTATAGAAACTATTAACTAGAGATTGGTTTGGTGTAAGGGACCTCTAACCTAACCTAACCTACAAATAATACAATTGTTACGGTTTTTCATTTTTTATTGCGGCGGGCTTCGCCCCCCGAGCCCCCCTTATGGGGGGTTTCACCCCCCTTCCCCCCTTTTTGTATGTTATGCAACTAGATTCGGACATAGATTCAGGCAGGATTTCGGGCTATCATAATTCTGCAAAATTATATATATGCTAAACAACATTATTCAAAATAAAATTCAGCCATATCAATATTATCCTAATATAATATTCGGGAAAACAACCATCAGGCTTATAACGAATTATGCCGAATAAAATTTCGGCAAGTTTAAGATTCGGCGAAAATAAAATATGCGAAACTTGTTAAGCCTAATAAGTTTCGGACATTAAAAATTATGCCAAATAGATGGCTCCCGTTCAACATTTTTTGATAATCTAACTGACGGATTAGAATTTTTCAGAAAACTTCCTTAATGTTACAGTCGGTTAATCGTTTTTCGATCAAATGAAAGGCTACGTTGAGCTCTTCGTATTGTGAAAACTCTTATCATCAACTGACAGAAAATATTCTGTCCCAGGAGGAGCATAAACGCGAGAAAATGGAGAATAACTTGGCGCGCCAGCGCATCTTAGAGCAGATCGCGCTTGACCGCGCCGAGCGACGCGCGCGCGACGCGCCCCCTGCGCCCGCGCCCGCGCCTGCGCCCGTCGCGCCGCCTGGCAGTGAGTACACAGGCACGATTGCACGTACTTCGGGTTGGTCTCATTGGACAGTTCAGACACCGATCGGTGCTCATTGGACACGGATCGATGCTCACTGGACTCGGATTGATGCTCAACGGACGTTGGTCGGTGCTCATTGGGCCCTGATTGGTTTGATCAGAGTTCATTTGATATATCGGTGGACATTGAACATTGATCGGTGGGCATAGGACATTGATCGGTGGGTATAGGACACTAATCGGTGTTCTGTAGACATTAATATGGACCATTGATCAGTAATCATTGGTGTTCAATGATCACTGATCGATGCTCATTGGACACAGATCGATGCTCAATGGACGTTTGTCGGTACCCATTGGGCCCTAATTGGATTGATCAGTTTGTTTGACACATCGGTGGACATTGGACATTGATTGGTGGGCATAGGACATTGATCGGTGGGTATAGAACACTAATCGGTGTTCTGTAGACATTCATAGGGACCATTGATCAGTGATCATGGAATACTAACGTGAACAATGGACTTTGTTCGGTGTCCATTCGGCATTTGTCGGTAGATATTAAATACAGATCGGTGTTCATTGGACACCGATCAGTTATCAAAATCCAAAATTAAAATGTTTTATTTGCAAACAAGCAGTACGTTCAACTAAAGTGTTAATTTTACAGTCTTAAAACATGACTGTAAAATTAATCATGGTTTAAACTGTAATCAAAATATTTATTTATATAATTTAGTAAGTAGTTGTCAATAGCCACATGCTCGGACCCGATTTAGCTCTATGGGCATCGATCGGTGTCCAATAGTTACGAGCTAAATTTTTGGTCACTGTTAATTATGGTTCATTTGGACATTATTGGATGCACTTTTGACTCCGATCGGTGTACGATAGAAGAATAGAATATGAATATATTTCTTTAAGACTAGTTAGTTAGTCCACATAAAAATCATTACAGCACGAACAATAACATTGCACTTATAAAAAGCAATCGATTTCTCACTTATATATTTGGTCATTGGTCAATAAATATAAATAGTTACATGTATTTTAAATAAAAGTTCAATTTGGTATGACAAAAAGAAACAAGAAAGAAATAAAGTAAAATTGTTTAAAACAATGCCTTCATCAAATTCTATTACAAATTAAAATCAACAATAATTAGCTGGAAATAAACAGTTATCAATATTTATTTCAAAAACTAAAATTATAATGACAAATTTCATACTGTCAGTAATGCAACTAAGAATCAATTTCATCTTATTTTTATTAAATTAAAATCTCGAAATGTATCCCATAATCATTTTAACAATCGGACACGGCTAAGGACGCAGTTTCTCATTGGACACCGATCGGTATTTAGTATGTATCTATTAATTTATACTTTATATTATAAAACATAATAAAAATGGCAGAACTAAGTATCGAGCATTCTCTACCAGTCAACCAGATTTTTGAAATTTAGACATTTCAAATTTCAAATTGCTAACTTTTCAGTACCGATTGGTGTTTGCCGTATTGGACACCGATCGGTGTTTAAGCCGTTAGCACTAAAACTATGATTTCATGCAAATCTTTGAAGTATGTTAAATTTTGAACATACGGGTTAATTGAGGAACCCATTTAAATAACGAAGCCATATCGTATGCGATAATGGTTAAAGGCGGAAAAAATATTAGGTCGCCAGAGCATCTCAGACCAGATCGCGGAGGAGCGCGCGGAACGGCGCGCGCGCTACCTCGCCGCGCAGGCCGCGCAAGCCGCGCGCGGCGCGCAGGCCGCGCAAGACGCGCAAGGCGCGTTAGACGCGCAAGACGCGCAAAACGCGGAATCCGCCGCGGAGCTTGCCAGTAAGTATTATGAGCAATCACTCTAACGCGTAAAACTCACCAACCTGATGACTCGCCTGCTGTATGTAGGGAACTGGTTTGGTCCGTCAAGTTACGGAATCACCTTCCACCATCGGTATTCAATACGCGACCATGCATACACGTAATTCTTATAATTAATTGATTTCAGCCATCGCGCGGGGCATAAACGTAATGCTCAAAATTCATTGATTTCGGACATCGCGCGGGACATATACGTAATGCTTAAAATTCATCGATTTCGGACATCGCGCGGAACATATACGTAATGCTTAAAATTAATTGATTTCGTACATCACGCGGAACATATACGTAATGCTTAAAATTCATTGACTTCGGACATCGCGCGGGACATATACGTAATGCTTAAAACTAATTGATTTCGGACATCGTGCAGGTTCATGCGGTTATTTAAATTTCATTGAAATATACGTTAGTTTGCGTTAGTCAAAAGTTTAAACCAAAATATGAATTTTCGACCGTTCTACGTACAAATGACTGAATTATGTTTCTTTTATAAATACGGGTAAAATTAAAAAAAATTGCCGATACAACTCGCGTGTAAAATTCGTAAATAATTTTCTTAGCTACAAGCCCTTTCCAGGACTCATGGTGGCGGGTAGACTAAGCTCATTTACCTTATGTTCTCGTGCATATATTTATTATTACAAATATCATGATCATTATTGACTGTCACTTTAAGACTCACATATATATTTTTACTAAATAAATACAAGGGACCAGGTCTCTTATTTTGTGGAAGTCGCGACGGCCTTTGTTGTGGCACCTACTATTTTGCCTTGCCTTTGTCTGCAGCGAAATTTTATGTTTAATTACAATTATAATTTATACTTATATTAAAACTAATAATTTAACACATTAAAACTTGTGAAAAGGAAAACAACAAATTGGAAATCGGATTTTGTGGTAACGCCACAGACATTCTCAGTAACGCTTTAGTATAGGTCAAAAAATGTTTGAACCAAGTCTTACAGTATCGGGGACAGGACTGCATGTTTACAAATAAGAAAAATATGTCATAAATTTCATTATACAATTAATATACTAAACATAAACAAAGGCATGATTTAATAATTAAAATATTTTATATAAATATATATTTAATACTACAAGCGTTTCAACTGCTTTCCAAATACCGAAAGATCAAATCGCCCGTTTAAAAATAAAAGGGAACAAATCCAAATGAAATTTACTTTTGTTTTAAACTTTACTCGACCGCCTTAAAATTGAATTTGGAATGGATTTGTATTTCACATTATTTCTTTTTAATTTTAAACGAGCGAAATATTGACCTCACACTCGACCACAGTTCAGTCTTGCTGCCACCACAGTACCGAATGTTCGTAGACATGATTAGACATGGGTAATCTCGACTCCACGGAGCGATTCGATTCACTGAATCCAACTCAGCGATCGGAACCGACTCCGCTTAATGATTCAGACTCCTCTTGATGATTCGTATTGCTACCTTCCGGCGGTTAAAGCGTTCCCGCTTTAAACGTAAATATTTCACTCCAGAACGCATCAGTTTTTCGGATCGGTATTAATTATACTGTTTTTTTTTGTTGAAAGGATAAAATAAATAGAATAATAGTTGATTGATTTCCCTTCGTATTTTAAGAGACTTAGGACTGTCAATCTTAACAATGTGTCATAGGATAAATTTTTGTTACCGTCTCATTTTAACATAGACAGACGCTATCAGCTAGCCTAAGTAAAGAGACAGAGACGGCAAGACTAACGAACTGAACCGAACACTTCCGACCGGCACCGGCATCAAGGCAAGCGACGAAGCGACTCCGCGGAGTCAGTAAGGATCACGCGGATTCAGTCAGTGAATCGAGTCCGCTCACGGAGTCGGATCATTTGACTCTTCATCCGGAGTTACCCATGTCTAGACAAAATGGATTCGCACTTCGATGTAGATGTTTTCATTTCTGACATTGAATGGGCCCCGCTATTTGGGATTTAAAGAACGATGGATTCTAGCAACTAGTGGCAGCAACTGGTGGCCACATTCAGCCACTTGTGGCTGCGTTTAGCGGCAGGGTCAAGCTGCTTGACTTAACCAGTAGTGGCCGCGTTTAGTGGCCGTCACTAGTGGCCCGGTGTGAGGGAGCACTTAACCAGTAGTGGTCGCGTTTAGTGGCCGCCACTAGTGACCCAGTGTGCGGGAGCACTTAACCAGTAGTGGTCGCGTTTAGTGAACGCCACTGGTGGCCGCGTGTGAGGGAGCACTTAACCACTAGTGGTCGCGTTTAGTGGCCGCCACTAATGGCCCAGTGTGTAGTAGCACTTAACCAGTAGTGGTCGCGTTTACTGGCCGCCCCTAGTGGCCCGGCGTGAGGGAGCACTTAACCACTAGTGGTCGCGTTTAGTGGCCGCCACTAGTGACTTAGTGTGCGCGAGCACTTAACCAGTAGTGGTCGCGTTTAGTGAACGCCACTGGTGTCTGGGTGTGAGGGAGCACTTAACCAGTAGTTGTCGCGTTTAGTGGCCGCCACTAGTGGCCCAGTGTGCAGAAGCACTTAACCAGTAGTGGTCGCGTTTAGTGGCCGTCACTAGTGGCCCGGTGTGAGGGGGCACTTGACCACTAGTGGTCGCGTTTAGTGGCCGCCACTAGTGGCCCAGTGTGTAGGAGCACTTAACCAGTAGTGGTCGCGTTTAGTGGCCGCCCCTAGTGGCCCGGTGTGAGGGAGCACTTAACCAGTAGTGGTCGCGTTTAGTGGCCACCACTAGTGACCCAGTGTGCGGGAGTACTTAACCAGTAGTTGTCGCGTTTAGTCGCCGCCACTAGTGGCCCAGTGTGCAGAAGCACTTAACCAGTAACTAGTGGTCGCGTTTAGTGGCCGTCACTAGTGGCCCGGTGTGAGGGGGCACTTGACCACTAGTGGTCGCGTTTAGTGGCCCAGTGTGCGGAAGCACTAAATCGGCAGCTCTTCGGCCTCTAAATCTTATAACCGGTGTTTGTCCAGCAGTTGACCTTATACCCTTGTTTGTCAGCGTCAGGTGACGGCGGCGCGCGCGCACGCATCCAGTTTAAACTGCCGGATGGATCATCGCACACGGCGCATTTTGATGCCGACGGGTGTTTGGGCGATGTGCAGAGATATGTCGCGGATAATCTGCAGGTGAGTTAGTCTCATAGATGTTGATCAAAGTGATACATAAACTGATTTATTACCATATGGTTATTTACATATAATAATACTGTAAAGATGTTTTTAGATTGTTTGTCTGTTCGTTTTTAAATTTGTTCATTATTCTACACTCGTCAAATTAAAACTTGTGTTACCTTATGAATATTAGAAATACACACAGTTTAACTCACGGCTTTGAGTGCGGGGGTTGCTTTGACCGCGACCGCACTCAACCCCTGAAGAAGGTCTCCATAAGAGCTCAAAACATGTCGGCCTACATTTGACTTATTTTTGACCGTTAATAAAAGAAAAAGTAACAGTCAAAATGATCTTTTTGTTTCGTTTATTTACATGCATTTATTTACGTTAAGCTACCGTGCCACAGAAATATATTAATATTTGTTACTAAAGTCAAGTAGCCAATTGTAAATGCGCGTTATTATTCTCCGCATTTTCCGCACTTCTTGCCATTAAAGTCTCAGGCGAAATCATTATTTGATCGTCACTATCACTACTCGAAGACATTGTTTGATTACTTACGAATAACTTATTGAATTTTCAACCGCAGCACAACAAATTTAGCTAGTTTCTATAGGTTGACCGCTTAAATGAGTCTTCGCCCGCGCGGCACAGGGGCGCGGGGGCAGGCGACAAAGGGGACCGAGAGAGGTGCGAGCGGCAGGCGCATTTTTGTTTTCATTCATTTCACGCCGCCCGCACATCTCTCAGGCCCCTTTGTCGTCCTGCCCCCGCGCCCCTGTGCCGCGCGGGCGAAGACATTTAAGCGGTCAACCTATAGTTTTGTTTGACGAATAATTAGCTTCCCGCCACACAATTTATCTTAGTTTTCATTTAATTTTCAACTATGTGACGTTCATTAATATTTGCGTTATACTTTTTTTTACGTAAATGCACGCCTGAATTAATCGTAAATTTGTTTTTTGATAGTAAATATATGTCGTAATTAAATTAAGATATAACCTAAATCTCATAAAAATATATCAATTAAATGAAGGTGTATTGTTTATGTGGCTGTAAGGCCTAATTGCCTTAGTCTTAAAAGAAGAAATTACTTTATGCAAAAGAGCATAAAAACCCATTTTATGCAGCCTTCTCTCGGCATAAAGAACAACTTTATGAGCAAGAGAAGTGAAGAAATATTTGTCCTCCAGCTCTCCTCCTCCCGATTCTCGCTGTGGACCGCGTTCCCCCGGCGCGAGTTGACGGAGGTCGACGCGACTCTTCGCCGCCTCGAGCTCGCTCCGTCTGCCGCGCTGATCGTGCTGCCGCGTCGAGTGAACGCCGCTGTAGAGCGCCCGACCGCCGTCAGCAGCGTCATTGGTCAGTATCATCATATCATGATTTCAGCTAAAAGATGGCGTTCACTGACCATTGGTGAGCAGAATCCACAGACCTTATATCTTAGTCTTAAGGCCGAATTCAGAAAGGCAACTCAAAGAGGGATGTTGCCTGGGTAAAAAAAATTGTGATTCTAATTAGTCCGTCAGTTGCTTTATCAAATCTAAAATGTATTTTTTGCTTTATCAAATCAATCAAAATTGATAAAGATAATGCGCATCAAAGTTCGGGAGTGGGGGCTCATGACGTCACTTAATGGTAAAGTGTACAAAGCCGTGACGTCACCCGGAACTTCAACGCACTATATTGTTTAATTGAAAAAAGAAAACATGTGTTTCAATATTTTTTTTTATGTAAATGACGGACTAATTAGAATTTTTAAGGAAACTAGCCTATTGATGTTTAGTTAAAGTCACGTTTCAGTGACGTTTCTGTATAGGTTGACAACTAGTTGAGGGACATTTAATATCTAATCAGTAATTTCTGAATTCGGCCATTATCCTTACTTAGTTATATAGGTTGGGCCATAAGTTTCTGCAAAATATTTTTGATCACGATGGAGCGTTTCACGGGAAAGTAACCTAGTTTTCGTGTAACCTTTAAAGAAAACACAGATTTACGTTACTATGCGATGCCTTTTTAGAATTGAATACAGATTACGGCGTATAAGTGAGTGTCCCAGCGTCAATTTAATCAAAGTTTGGGTCAATAAGTTTAAACAAACTGGAACCAAAACTGGAACTGGTTCCTGGATCTGTCTGGCTAAATAAAGCTGCCAAAACTGCGGGGCGCTGGGAGTTTTTAGAGTGCTGTGATTGGTCTGTTCAAGGTTATGCCTTGCCTGCCTGCTTATAGGTTTTTGACTCTAATGTTGGCAGCGCTCGGCTATGCGGAGTCTATAGAATATATGGTCTGTGGCAGGAACATTGATCAGTATAATCAGTGAAGTAGATAAAACGATCTAGTATAACATTGGACGCCCATCAGTGCATAAATCATAAGTGACTAAAATAATTGGACAATTCGGACATCGATCGATGAGCTTGGACACAAATCGGTACTTAAATGTCCTGGTAACGCAAGTCCATCTCGCGGCAGTCTTGATTTGATCTGTATATTGTGATTGTTATGGCCGAATTCAGAAACGCCACTTAAGTCAACTAGTTGTCATCCTATACAAAAACGTCACTGAAACGTCACTTTAATTAAAGAACGATTTGATTGGCCTTTCTGAATTTGGCCATTAGGGCGTCACTGTCAACACTCTAACTTCGACTATTATTCTTATCATCTATTGTTACAGCCTTCATCACCCAACTGTTCACCACAATTATACTCCAACCATCGCAACAACTCTACAACTGGATCGTAGCTCGTTTCTCCCCTCCCCCGGCTGACAGCAACGCTCCCCGCACGTTCCAGGGCGCGTCGGGCTCCGCTGGACTGGGCACAACGGGGCTGGGGACCACCGGGCTGGGCACTGGGCCCAGGAGGAGGGGAAACGTGCACAGGCTACCTGGGGATACCCCGGACGATGACAATAACACATGGAATGGGAATTCTACGCAACAAATGTAGAGTATGCATTGGGAATTGATTTTTTTTGACAGCTGTTAAGTGCTGTCCGTGAGTTTTGACATCTGTAACCTTTCAACCGTTTCATCGCCGGAGTCTTATTAGGATGATAATGTTAATGCGTTCGCTGCTGCATCTTTTCTCGAAGACTTTGCTAGGTGCCGTGTCAAATCACTAGGCGAGACTAAACGCACAGAGGCGTCCACGGCACTTAGAAACTACGTAAGAGCATTAAAATCTTATTCAGCAAATTGGCCACCTGTGGGCTCTTTGCAGAGGCGAAGCATGAGGGTAAGCCGATGCATAATTTCTTAACTCAAACATTATAATATTATTAATTACCTCTTGTATTTACGTGAAAATTACTTATTTCATTTTTTTAAATAAAAATACAATAGTTAATCAGTAATAATATAATGTTTAAAATAGAAATGATACACCGGCTTACCCTCACCCTCCGCCTCAGGCTCTTTGACTTTTCACAATAATAAATAAAAATAGGGTTTCAAGCGACCAGCGCTTTGGAGAGGACCATCATTACTGAGAAGCGCCGAAAGAAACTCAGCAGAAAGTCATCTCAAATCAAAAAATGTTTCTATGTTGTGCTGGTAGCCCTAAAAATCCCATATTGATGAATACACAGATTATATCACCTATTTCCCATAAGTTACCTTAAGTGTCGAAAAAGATGCACCCTGTATAATTTCGACCATATTTAGATAAGGTAGGGGTCATCCATAAAGTACGTCACACTAATTTCGTGAATTAGTTTTATTTCCATTTAAATTATTTTTTAATATAATCAAAAACGGGGCCCGCGCGTTACACTAGTAGAGTGTGAAATCGCCAATAAAACAATTTAAACCTTATGTCCGTACAGATAGAGTTGGAAATATTTTCAAGTTTTTCGTTAATAGTTAAATTTTGGCATTTTAACAGGTAGATGTATTCGATTTTGAAATGTGACGTCACAAAACTTATGACCCCTCCCACCCCTTGTCACACAATGTCACACTTCGTCGACCCCCCCCCCCCCCCATAAGGTGTGACGTACTTTATGGATGACCCCATAGTCTAGTTATAAAATGGTTCAAATTCGAAACGGCGTTGCCTAAATTTAAAATAAGAAACGTCAAATTTGATTCAATATGGCACCAAGCTTTCAAAATCGAGTTTGACGTTTCTTATTTCAAATTTAGAGAACTCTTTCGAATTGGCCCCAATATCACACTACTATATTTCGTCGGAAGGCATTTACCTGATTTTACATTTTGCACCCTATGCTAATGATAAAATAAGTCATCGATTACTTTGGCAGAATAAGCCGCTCATTGACTATAAAATATGTGGTAAAAAAAGACTATTTACTTATAATTTATACATTTTTATGCATGCTGGAAATTTTAGGAATTCGTTAAGCGTTTTAATTTATTTATCATGAAAATCCACAGTTTTCTAGTATAGTTATAGGCAATTTTAATGTTTCAAGTTGTAATTTATAAATAATGATAATAAAAATTTGGTTATTTGGAATTTTTGTTTTATTAACGTATGTTATACAAAGTTCTCATAGATGGCGCTGACAATAATCGTAGATTTTTTTTTGGAAAAATAACGTTTCAAGTGTACCTAAAGTCTGTTCGCCGAAAGTTGATAAATATTATGATATCGTCTCGAAATAGTGACTGTCGCTTACCTATCGCAAACTGTATGACGGGCGTAGCTCATCGCCGCGCGCACTGTTTCGTGGTACGAGGGACGCAGTTGTTGTCAAACGCGGCGCCGCGTCGGGTGAGCTAGCGCCATGTATTTCTGCCATTCCGTTCTGGAAGACGCTTCAAGTGTGTCGTTTGCGTTATCGTGAGTTGTTTTAAGCGAAGCAATTGAACGTTTCATAATAAACGTCACCGACTCTGATTCTTCCTCCGACTCTGAGACTTCGTCATGGTCGTCGTCCGATGATATGCCAGCAATGAAACATATACATACGGGATATTCGATAATAATATTCTATGAAAAACATTTAGTTTTTTCCCTTAATTTTTTATTATCATCGGTAAAAACAAATTAGCGAGCAGCTATTTGTAATGAGTTAAGAAGCCCTGTTTTTTTTTTTATCAACTCTCGGCGAACAGAGTTAACTGTTTTTTTTTGGCTGTAACAGCTGTTTCGTTGCAAATAAAGGAACCGGAGACAATATTTTAGACGTCACTGCCAATTTTTAAACAGCTGTTTCACCCAAAACGCACATTTTGAGGTTAGAAACTTGTTTACCAAATAAGACAAGTATGTATGGTTGGAATCCACTGTAGGCACCTACAACTATTTATACGCGCCATCGAAACGGTACAGGGTTTATTAAAGTCTGGTCTGGCAACGGTATGCTCGCCCTAGATAAACCTGACCCAGTTATATTGCGTACCTCCAGAGAACCATGTCATAATAGAGTTATAATGTTGGATCAAATACCGCTTTGTGTGTCACTTTATTATGACATAGTTGTATAGAGGTATGCAATACAACTGGTTCAGGTATACCTAGAACCAATGGTCTAAGTTTAAACCTGTTACAAGCGTGTTAATAACATTGTAGCGCAGACGGACATACATACAGATGTAGTGATAATCGTTTCCCATGGTGAAAATACTCTGAACACACGATTACTTCCGAATGCTGCCGACGTGTCTATTGTATTAATAAGTAACATGTTTGTATTCAATATTACAGGGTACTTAATTACTTTTTCATCACACTTGCTCGGAAAGGGTGTTATTATACGCAGGCGTATAGAGCAACTATAGCCGATTTAACTCCTCTATGAGCCCCGCCGTCAGCGGGAGTTATAAACCATACAAAATCCATAACTCCCTAGGGAGTTATGGATTTTGTATGGTTTTGAACTCCCGCGGGCAGTTTAGTGCGCCAGGTCGGCGGAGCTGCTCGGGAGCCGTCATTTACATTATAAAAAAATATTGAACACATATTTTTTCTTTTGTCAATTAAACAAAAAAAGACGAAGATATAGTGCGTTGAAGTTCCGCGTGACGTCACGACTCTGTACACTTTTCACCATTAAGTGACGTCATTAGCCCCCACTCTCGAACTTCGATGCGCATTATCATTGTCAATTTTGATTGATTTGATAAAGCAAAAAATACGTATTCGCTATTTTTTGATAATCTAACAGATGGACTAATTAGAATTACATTTTTTTTACCCTGTCAACATCCCTATTTATAACCGGCAACCCGGCAACTATAGCTGTCTTAGGCTAGCCACTGACCTACAATATAACTGTGCAATATCACTGGTTGCACAATTATATTGATCGTCAGTTAGTCGATATTGACCGTCAATATCATCTACTGACGGTCAATATAATAGGGATGGGTAAAAAAAATTGATTCTAATTAGTCCGTCAGTTAGATTATCAAAAAATATTGAATACGTATTTTTTGCTTTATCAAATCAATCAAAATTGACGAAGATAACGCGCATCAAAGTTCGAGAGTGGGGGCTCATGACGTCACTTAATCGTAAAAAGTGTGCAAAGTCGTGACGTCACGCGGAACTTCGACGCACTATATCTTCGGCATTTTATGTTTAATTGACAAAAGAAAAAATATGGGTTCAATATTTTTTTATAATGTACCTAAATGACGGACTAATTAGAATTTTGTAGGAAACTAGCCTATTGTGCAACCGGTGATATTGCACAGTTATATTGTAGATCAGTGGCTAGCCTAACTCTAACTTCGTACGTTAGACGAAGACGCCTATAGTTGCCGGCCACATATTGCCAATGTTGTTCGTGTGTACTTTTAGCCAAACTCTATCGATCGCTGTCTTTTTAGGGTTATCAACCTTACAGGATACATTGTTACCGGGACCAACAGAACCCTACGTTTCGGTGTGTGGATGCTTTTAGAATCATCGCTGTCCCGATTGTTGTGTATCTGCTAAAGGTAAATGTGTGCATCTCACTGTTTGCTTTGGAGAACGACTACAAGGAAAGGCTAGCGGTCATCTTGACGCAGAGTAGAAGAGCGTGGCGTTTGAGAGAAAACCGCTGCGACCCTAGCAGAGGCGCAGCGTGAGGGTAAGCCGGTGTATCATTTCTATTTTTAAATATTATATTATTACTCATTAAATATTGTATTTAAATAAAATATATGTAATATGCAATTTTTAATGTTAATACAAGAAGTAATTAATAATATTATAATGTTTGAGTTAACAAAGTATGCACCGGCTTACCCGGGTTGAAACGAGGACAAGTTAATACCGTCTTTCTTAACGCGTCTCTCACACTAGTGCCGACGAAAGAGATAGAGAGGCGGGGTTAATTTATCCCCATGTGAACCTTGCTAGGACCGCTGGTAGATTCTAATTTTACACTGTTTACGCTACGAATATTGCTTTAAGCGTGTGAATTCGGTTAAAGCAGATGAGATTACAAAATGTGTCTACAGCTTAACTCGATGATACATTAAAAAAAACCGCTAAAGTCGAAGCGATTTTCATTTAGTAAACAGCGCTCTACATAGTAGAGGTACAAATAGTAGAATAATTATACGTATTGCTTTTTATCTTTAGCTTACCTTATTCTTGTGAAGCGATCGCAATCGTAGTACGTGTTGATGAAAACCGAAATAGAATCCGATCAGTAGTTAGTGACAGAATCCTTCACAGACAGACACATCGGAATATTTATTTGGTCGTCAAGTGGATTGCCACGGGCTGATGATAATGACGAATTTTCCGAGATAAACTAAATCCTAAATGCCTATGCCAATTTTCATCAAATTCGGTCCATTTTATGTCGTCAATACTAAACAAAAACAGACTGACCGTAGCGAAAACTAAGGATGAAGGTCATGCTTCTTTGTCACGTATGTACAGCGTTTTATTGTACATTTGCAGTAGTTGTTTTAACCTGCCGTGGTCACCTGGCTCGAGCAATGTGGGCAGGTAACTGTACTTGCACCGCTACACACGATTCTGATCCACCCGCACATGTCTCGAGATAAATTGCATTCCAATGTATTTGTTGGATAGAGCAAGATTGATTCAGATCGAACCCGTTTAAAATTGAAATGTTTTGCTTTCATGTGGATTTTGACTATAAAAAAATAATGAATCGACATTTTTTTTTAAATGGGTAATTATTCAAAATTTTATTTAAAGTTGTGCAAATGTTATAAAACACCTATCGAAATTGGGCGTCGCAGTCAGCCACTCTCCAGTAGGTACCTATGCAATAATTTAACTATCTCTCTCTAACACTAACAATTATGGTTTACATATAAGCAAATAGTAATGCAATGCTATCATAGCATCAAATATCTAAATTTTTTGTATCCTTAAATTTCTTATTTATGTTCTTTAAAATAGGATCCTCACAAAAGAGCAATTAATTGACAAATAATGAATGCTGAGACTGATAATCAATAGGAATATTTTCATGACTAATATGAAGACAGACATTAGGTTGATACCTGTATTTTTTATTTACATTATCAAAGCGAAAAATAATGTCGTGCTAATTACAATCAAACAACCATTTGTCATCTAAATCAATTACGAGATGAGCAATAAAGAACTTTATTTAGGTACCTACTCAATCTCGTTTCGTAAAACGATCTATGTAACTATACTCAGAAAAAAAAAACATTTTGCTTTAGTAAGTATATATTATTTTAAGCGATGCAAAACTAATTATGCTAGTAAAATATTGTAATTGTGCATTTGAAAACATTTGAAACTTTCTTTTTGTGTAAGATTAAATGTGAGGCACTTGCCACATATTGGGTGGCAAACTTATTACCAAGGTACTTTAAATCAAATCAAATCAAATCAAATCAAATCAAAAGTCTTTATTGTGTGTCACAGGTAGTAAAAATACAAATGTCGAAAGATAAAAAAATAGAGTGTCACTGTAACATGCCATAAAGGCGTACAATACATAAATCCAAGATCATAGCCATTGCATGCAACGATCATTGTGGTGCTTTTACAAAAGAAAAAAAGAAAAAAAAAAAATGTTAGTTAAATAAGTGAATACCAATGACTTTAACGTAACTACTTACAATTGTAATGGTAAGTATTTCTTATGGTCTTTCCATGGCTTAAGGATGTCTAGACTTCCAGAAGTTTTCAAGAAATTTCTCATTTTACTAATCACACGTATGAATAAGCTCATTACAAAACAACAAAAGACTTATGTTAATAATATGACGAAATACATTTCTAAACAATGCGCTTGAATATTCAAACTAATTCAAACTAAACCAAGTCAAACTTTCTACCATTTGTTTATGGTGATTTACTGCAACGACAATGTGTGATTCTCTTGCGTTTTTAACTAATCCGTAGAATTGCGGACATGCATACCAAACTAAAAAGCGAAAGTTATCCATCGCTTGTCCATGCCGTGTGTAGCGGCCGGTGAAAGAAGAAATGGGACGCCATTTTGGTTGAACTGTCAGTTCGATTACGGCTTTTGGCGCGAAGCGACGACTGCGTACTTTTTATTAATCAAAAAAATAAATACGCTTATGTTTGCTGCAAAAGTGTAGTTGTTAATTAAAATTACTATTTAAAATGGACTTAAGAGAGATAATTAAGTGGTTTATCCCGTGTTTTCATATTTTGCTAAAATTGGATGCTAAAATGGCGTTTTTATGTTTGTTATTATTTTGCAATCTACGTCCGGGATCGGCGAGAAGTGCTAGTGAATTAGAAAAAGAAATTAGTAATTTAAATAATACCAAAGTAGTAAATTATGAATATAATTCTAAGAATAACCAAAGTGAAGTTTATAATGGTAGCAGAATATTGGATATTTTGGAATCTGGAACTAAAGACACTTCCGTTGGTAAGTTTTCTGCTCACTTCTCCGCATTTCTGGGTGTCGTAACTTTTTGCAGCTCTACTTTTTTATCACAAATCAATTGCAAATTTTGCAATTGCAATCGGTCATAAAGTTACTTCTCGATAAACAACTTTGATCATATGATCATAGCTATCATAACTGGATGACAATGCGATATTAACTCGTTTCCTTGTATGTCTGTTTATTATCCATTAAAAAAATGTTGTTTATTCAAAATATGTTTTAGTTTCTTGTCCAAAATGGACCCAGGATGTTTGTCCGTCCGTTCCTCCATTTACAATAATAAAGCCAGTGAGGTGCAATGAAAATAAGCGATATCGTCACTAAAATATCACAACCGCGAATGGATGAAAGAAAAATGAACATTTATTCACTGAAAAACAGAGTAATATAAATCAAGAAAACAATACAAATACAAATCTTTAAACGAGCAATTCTTGTACATATTATTATATATATAAAACGACGGTTTCTAAAAATTCAACCTAGCTAGATCGACTTATCACCCCTAAAACCCCCTGCATACCTACTAAATTTCATGAAGATCATTGGAGCCATTTCAACGATTCAACGATTTTCATGAAATTCGTTTTATCCGTGTTTTCAGGCAATGAGAAACTGCTACAATATAATTACAATACGAAGGTAAAGTTCACCAGAACGCATAAAATTCGTATCTAAATATAATTTCCGAAAAACACGATTTACCAAAAAAAAACCGAGCCGACCCCGAACCGGTCATCCAGGTACTGGAGGTTAATCCAAGCAAAACGATACTTTATTCCAATGCAATACGCGGGCTTAATAGTCCACTTAAGTGCACACTTAAGTCGATACTTCGAACGACTCGTATTTAGAAATTGCTAATGACGCCTGCATTTCCTCTTCAATAAGACGGCACTTACAAATCAATTAAGAGTGCTTACCTAATTTAGTTAAGCAAGATGATTAATGAGCTTGACTCTACCATGACCATGACTCCGTCGTCTGCTGATGCTATTATTAAGTTTAGACTAGCTGACCCCTGCGAATTTTTGCACAGCATCCTGATCAAACACCGGATAGAGTAATAATAATAATAATAATATAATAAAGTGAGAATAAATAAATGCAAGTATTATTAGTAACTCCATTTGTCTATTTTTCGTCAGTAGCAGATAATTTTGACAGAGATAATAATTAACGGAGTACCTGCGGGTAGTGCCATCTGTCGACATTTGTCTGCAAGCCAATACACATGTTAGTTAGACTGTCAATAGATGGCGCTTGCATATCGCGTGGTTTTTATTTATTTTTTAACTAAAACTTTAATTTTAACCTATTTGAATAAACATACGCTTTAAAATGATGTTTAAATCATTAATTTTGGTAAAGAATTAACGGAGATACAGAGCGTCTTCACAAAAATACCTTTTTAGAAATAATATTAGTCATTGAATTAGATTAGTCAGTTAATTCTTCCATCTACGTCCACTGCTGGCCATAGGCCTCTCTTAGGCGGTTCCATTGGATCGGGCTTCACACATACTTTGAATTACTTCACTGATGTGTGCAGGTTTCAACACGATGTTTACCTTCACAATTTAATCAGCTTACTATAGTAGTGGTCGGAAGCGAAATTAACCCGACTAGTTCTATAGTCGCCGTCAACCAAAGTTACGACTGGGGCCATTCAACCATTAGAATCGTGCTAGCTCTTTCGCACTTGCATGGTCTTACGGAGCGTGACTCACATTTCAGGGTCGCATAGAGCATGAAAAAAGGAATGTTTTATTGCCTCGGTCGTCACTTTGGTTGACGGCCACTATAGAACAAGTCGGGTTTATTTTTACCCGACTGCCAACGGGGTTAAGTTATCACCGTATTAACCTTGCTAGGGTAGGCTAGGCCGAGGATGCGAGCTCAATTTCGAAGTCTTCCCGTCTCGGACTACTTTTTGTCTGGTCGTCGATTGGTTTAAGTGCGCAAGATTCAGGATTATATAATCTTTTTTTGGGCAGTTGAGTTGTAATTAACTCTTGTTTAATTATAACCCTGCCGAAGCTAGCGGTCCTGGGTTCGATCCCCGAGGGAAAATATTTCTGTGATGAGCACGAATCTTTGTTCCTGAGTCTTGAATGTTTCCTATGTATTTGAGCATTTATTTATTAATAGAAGTAAGTATATCGTCGTCTAGTACCCATAACACAAGCGTTTATTCATATACATACACACATACATAGCATCACGCCCGAAATCCCTAATGGGGTGGGCAGAGCCACAAGACTCTTGTGGCCACGTTCGATTTATTAGTCCTAAGATGGTATGATGGTATTATTCATATTCATATTCATTTATTCCTTGCAATCATGGTGTTTTACAGATGTTCTTTTACAATAAACCAGTGCGTACATGAACAACCCTACTAGGGCACAGCAAGTTGTTAATCTTATCTAGGTACCACTAAATATTTAGGTAAAGCATTTAGTAACATTGGTAAATGCTCTATACAAATTACATTAAGGATTTTACTAGTCTAACAAAAACTTAAGTTTATACAATTTTATTATTATTATCATTTTGGTGTTTTCATCAAAAAATTCTATTAGTACCGAAATAGCTCGGTCTAATATTCCAAATACTCGCGCAGGGAATATAAGCATTTATTTAGAAAATAACTATTAAGTTTACTTACAAAAGTAGTGTATTTTTTTATTTCTATGGATATTATTAGAGGAACCTTGTTGCATATTTTAATAGGGCGCCGACCGTCCAGTGGCGCCCTCATCACTGTGTTTTCTATTAAAGGAAAGTATTTTATTAAAATTGAAGCCGTATAAGTTGTTACGCAACTTAATACACAACGTATATGCTATGTAATATAGCTTTGCAAAGTATAACCATCATCTAATCAATTTAATAGAAAATAGTGGCCGCTTTTTTCTGTTAAATTGATTAGATGATGGTTATACTTTGCAAAGGTATATTACATTGCATATACGTTGTGTATTAAGTTGCGTAACAACTTATACGGCTTCAATTTTAATAAAACACTTTCCTTTAATAGAAAACACAATAACAGTGATGAGGGCGCCACTGGACGGTCGGCGCCCTCTTAACAGCCATCGCGTGGGGGCCTTTTTTGGTCATTTGTCGGTTAACAGGACCGGTTATAGCTAATTTGTCTCGAGGGCGTAAATTTCGGCCTTCTGAGTAGAGGTCTTTGGATTTAGCAAATAAACTAATGTGTTTCCGGACAAACTTGCAGGTTTCTAAGATGTATATGCTGATTTCTTAGAGATTACTTTGAGACTAGATCAATTTGTGTAATGGTCCCCTGATTATTTATGCGTAATTTCGGCTTATTCAATTACCAAGCTAATTAGTTTGACCGCACCTTTAATAAATCACTAATACTGAACACATCCGAATGAGGTATTGTGTCAATTCGTTTTTCTAATTATTTATTCACCACTGTAATGAATTCTAATGAAAATATCTGACAGTAATTGATTATTGCGAATGAATTGAGTTATGAGTTAAGGTACTTTACTTACATTTTATGAAACAAGATACAAAATTCAAAGAAATCCTATCCTTGAAAAAAACGAGCGAGTCTTATAGAAGTCGCATGTATGATGTGTAATCTGACATCTTACCGCGCGCGCTCATTGGTCAAATCAAATAGCGCGCGCTTCCCCGGCTACAACTCTTCCACCGCGCGCGCTCATTGGTCAAATCAAATAGCGCGCGCTTCCCCGGCTACAACTCTTCCACCGCGCAAGCTCATTGGTCAAATCAAATATCGCGCGCTTCCCCGGCTACAGCTATTCCACCGCGCAAGCTCATTGGTCAAACCGGCTACAACTCTACCACCGCGCGCGCTCATTGGTCAAATCAAATAGCGCGCGCTTCCGCAGCTTCCTGTTACACACTTCCGTCCCTTTTCACGAAATCACTCCCACAGATTGCAGGATAGTGATAGAAAAGATATTACATATCAATAACATAATAATCTAAATACAAATTACAATTTAAAATGTATAACTTATAAAACTAAACAAAAACGAAAACTGAATTTAAACGAAATACAACTAAACTTAAGTCAGCAATATACAAATTAAAACTTTCGTGAGACATTATTAACACTATAAATACAAACGGCTTTACTCACGAATTAGTGTCAGAAATAGTCCGACATGTTTCGAACCCGTATGGAGTCCTTCTTCAGGGTTTGAGTGCGTTCGCGGGATGCTTTGACCGCGAACGCACTCAAACATGAAGAAGGACATGTCGGACTATTTCTGACAATAATTCGTGAGTAAAGCCGTTTGTATTTATAGTGTTAATAATGTCTCACGAAAGTTTTAATTTGTATATTGCTGACTTAAGTTTAGTTGTATTTCGTATTGTATTTATAGTGTTAAACTTAAGTCATAGTCAAAGTCAAAGTCTAAATATCTTTATTCAATTTAGGCTCTTGCAAGGAATGAATCTACCACCGGTTCGGAAACATCCTTTCCTGAGAAGAGCCGGCAAGAAACACCGTGAGTTATCATTTTTTAGGCTTCCGTACATCAAAAGGAAAAAAGGAACAGTTATAGGATCACTTCTTTGTCCGTCGGTCTGTCTGTCTGTTCGCCTGTCTGTGTGTCAAGACCCTTTTTTAAGAACCGCCACCCGTTCTTAAAAAAGGGTCTTGACACACAGGATGTATCAATTTGAAATTAATATCAAATAATCAAGTCTACAATCTCCTGGAGATGTGAAAATATTTCTTTAAATCTTTAGGGTTCCGTACCTACAAGGTACTGTCTTTTTTATAGGTAAGTAAGGGCCCCTCGGCGCGCGAGTCAGACTCGCACTTGACCGGAATTTTTAAAAGAGTACTCGTACAAGTTAACAATTATGTCTACAGTTTTATACAAACCTAAGTATATACCACAGTCTAAAACCAATGAAACTGAAAATGGCAGCATTGCGTGTTATCTTTGACTAAGATTAGCGCGCTGAGGCCCTAACATGCGTGACACAAAGATAAGATAGACCGTCTTATGTCTAAGTGCGTCTCTCTCACACCAGTGCCGACGGAAGAGATAGCCATAGAGATAAACGGGTTTAATGTATCTTTGTGGCATGCATATTAGGGGCGCTGGGGCCCCACGGACCAAGGGTCTTGACTACTTTCGACGCCGAAAGGAAGAAAATTATACTCGAATATAATAAACTAGAGAACCCGCCACAGCTTCGCCCGCGGTATTTTCCATATAAACTTTGCCCCTTATGGGATGGAGTTCCAAAACGACCCCAAAATCAATTTACAAAATTTTCACCCCTACGGGGGTTGATTTTTTCAAAATGCTTATTCAGTGCGCCTTTGTATTTATTCAGAAGCCTAAATCCTCATTTTCATGTTAATAAGCTAAAAAATTACGGATTTCCATACAAATTGTTAACTCGTTTTTCACCCCTTTAGGGATTGATTTTCGTAAAATCCTTTCTTAGCGGGCGCCTAAATTACCCAAAGAATACCTGTACCAAATTTCAGACTTCTAGCTCCAGTAGTTTTGGCTGTGCGTTGATATGTCACCCGATCAGTCAGTCAGTCAGCTTCTTCTTTCATAAGTATATATAGAAGAAGATAGAAGATATTAGTTTTAAGGTTAAAATAGAAAGTAAATACAGGTTAAGAAAGTACCTAAGCAGCGTCCATATTGCGAGATAATACCTTGACTACTATAAAAATCTTTCAGTTCTGTAATTAAGTTTCACTGTATTGTTGGAAAACTTGAAAAACCCCCTAATTATACTGTATACTTTACTAGCATTGTGATTGGGTTTTAAATTCTTTATCTAGTTAGATTACGTGCGCGCACGCATCGGCAAAGACTTTCGATTTTTTTTTCAATGTTATTGACCACGAAGTGCGGTTAAAGACACTAATGAGGAAAACTTAAAAACTATTAAATTATTCATTTAGGAAATAATAATAATAATTGTTTGTGCGTACACACTTCTATAACTCTAACTTGTCCTGACGCGGAGACTATATAAATCTCCCTTATTAATTAATTATTATAATTCATTTGTACCCATTCAGGTTTGACTGTTGCCGTTTTAAATAAAACTCTAATGTAAAAGTTAAACAAAAAAAAGACTTACTTACTGCTGAGTTTCTTGCGGCGTTTTTTCGCAGCAGATGTCACCTTTCAAAGCGTAGCTTCAGACATGTGAAAGAGCCCGTGTGGCCTACTTGCGAAATAAATATTTTCATTTTCATTTTCATATAGTATGAACTGGGTGATCAGGGGCGGCCTTACCTATTGCGAGGCTCCGGCCGAGGAGACATTTTCTTTGTGGAATTTGTTTTAAATAATGATGATGCTACAGATATCAGCGCGATAGCTACCATGCGAGAGAGCGCGAATGGCATGACGCTAATTTCATGCGCGGCGTAAGGCGCGAAATTCAAATAAACATTAGTACTATTAGTACCTAATATTTTTCTACTTGGGTTGTTGCTAGGGTTGCCAACTATTGAGCAAATATAGTATTTTCCAGTCAAAGGTATAAATAAAATATTACACTGAAGGAAAGTATAGTATTTAAAGGAAAACCTTTTAAAAAGACTGTGAGGTATGATTGATTAAACATAATACACAAAATCCGTCTTCCCATCCGTCTCTCCATCCATCATCTCGTCTAAATGAGTTCCGTCTTGTTGCTGGCACTCCCGCAACCGACTACGCAATTGTATGAAAAAATGCTGACAATCATCACTTCTGTTACGTGACCGCCCTGTTCAGTGGCATAACAATAGGATGGCAGGGCTGGCAAAATGCCACGGGCCCCGGACCCAAGAGGGCCCAGGCCCAAGAGGTCGCGAGTACAAAAATATATTTTTTACATTGTTTAACGTGACGATTTTTACTGATCGGGCCCCATCAAAAGAATTTGCCACGGGCCCCAGATGGTATAGTTACGCCACTGGCCCTGTTTGCTTCATATTCGTTGTTGAAACAGTTTCTTTACACTTATTGACCACAACTTTGATTAAATTGATGCTGGGACATTAACTTTTATACGGCGTAATCCATATTCAATCCTAAAAAAGGCATCGCATAGTAACGTAACACTGATGTTTGTGAAAAATGTTTAACATAATATCTAACCATTGCTTTCCTGTGAAATGGTCCATCGTAGTCAAAAATGTACAAAATGGCGTTTAATTCTCCGTCATAGTTGCTACCGCACAATTAATAGTTAAAAAAAAAAAAAAACCTGTGTTGCTATTTGCAAAAACTTATGGCCCACCCAGTATATGATTTAGATGATATAATAATAAACTAGAGGCCATCCCATCTTCCAAGGCACAAGGGTATGCCGTCAGACCTCTTGCCATCCTCACTTGCAAGGCCGGTTATTGCTGTTTATTTTATTTAATACATAAAATACACAGTACCAAGGCAAGCCGTTCGATATAGTTAAAAAAATCAATATTTACTGAGTTCCGGAGATTGTGTTAAGGTTGTTATGACATACTTACATCCGGTGATTTCTTCACTACAGCGATAATATTTATGAATGAGTAATGTTTTTATCTGTACTGGTATTTTCTGGGTTGTTGATATTATGTTCGACTTTAGTCATATGAAAATTCGTTATATTAGGTAAGCTAATTCGTACTATAATTAGTTATAAATGTTAGTCCCGATAAGAACTACGAGTAGAATAACATGTTATTAACCGACTTAAAAAAAAAGGAGGAGGTTCTCAATTCGGTTGTATATTTATTTTTTATTTTTTTGTGTTTGTTACTTCAGAACTCTGTCATTTATAAACCGATTTGGAAAATTATTTTTTTAATCGGTAGGGTATACTTCCAGTTTGGTCTCGTTGTAGTCAAAGTCGAGGTGTGATGAGAGGATCTATGAGGAATCGATGGAATTCTTAAAATATTATAGGCACACATATAGCAATTTTTGTATAATCTGTAATAACTCAAGCAGTTACGTTCCAAAAGCATTATTTGGTGAAGTGGAACTGTTGATGAAGCCCATAGATAATCACCGGAACTCCTGAATGATAAGTATTTCACAGTTGGCGATTTCATGAAAATGCATGTGGTAAAATAGAACTGGGTTTGAAGAACCAGGAGAACTCCTCAAAGATTGATCCCCTTGCACCGTGGATAGCAACATTTTGTAAATGGTGATGAGCAATTAGCATTATTGTTGCTTGATGTACTAAATGTGTTTTATACGAAAAGCACTAAAAAGTATAAAATAATAGTAGTTTATGCAACGGTTGCATAATGATAGGCCTTAAAACACTAGTGCGGTTTTCATGAAACGAGCCGATAGGCGAGTTTCATAATAAGATCGCACGTGTGTTTTAAGGCCAAATTATGCAGAGTTGCATACATAACTTTATCTACACACATATTATAAATCCTCCATGTTGGGTTCAGAAACAATATTTTCTGGCAACAAGTTATTTGTTGCAATCGTGGCTGCATATTTCCGATATCCAGCGCATTTTCACATCACACACACTCCGAGAAGACTACTTACTATTCATATTTTCAACTAAAATGTAAATTACAAACAACTTTTTCTATTCAATTCAAAAACAATTCTACTTTCGTTCAGCAAAACGCCAACATGGCGATCTTCCGTCAAGACCATTTTTTTTAAATCATAGACAAACGGATGAAGTCTCTATTCTCACGTCACTCGAGATCAAATATTGTGCAGTTTATATTAAAAAAACATACTGAATTGACGTTTCGTATCAATAACTGTTTTAATATCTATGGATACTAGAATAGAGACCACTTGAGTTTTGACAGCTGTTCCAAATTTAATCTCTTTTCTTTACTAAAAACGATAAAGAAGTCATGTTATTTCTTTATCGCAGCACTGGTTTTTCCTAATTGGTTGTCAAAATGGTGGTCATTTCCTAAGGTTTTTGATTAACCAATGGAGGTTTTATGATATGGGTGTAGATAAAATAATAATTTAACAAATAAAAAAACCGACTCCAATACCCCTCTGAAAAGTAAGAAATAATAATTGGCTTTCGTAAGTCATTTACCTAGAAATGGGAGAAATATTATTGGTTAAGTGAAGTCATAACTTAAATATATCGAAGTCGGTGGCAAGTGAATAAGGTAATAGGTACATGGAATAAATGGTACTTTCTAATACATCCCTCATACTGTGTCGGTGTTTTGTGTGTTACTCGACAAGTCACCACCAACCACCAACTTTACCTTTCGCTTCGTCTACTCTCATTAAGTTCTTGATGCACCGAAAATGGAACTGAAAGATCGTTCGCTTGTTCGGTGCAACTGTCCAGACCCAACCTCTCCAAATGGCTACGTAAGGCATCATGTCGGAACTCGATTGGAATCGCTTGGCGGCATGGGTTTGCCAAGGGGTGGTGACCAGCCGCGGTCGAAACCTACCACCGGTATGTTGCTGGTTTTTCACCATCCGGGGAACCGCGTAGCCATGAGGAAAAGGGTAATAATAATAATCACATTTAGGTTCAGAACTGCCCCCAAAAGTTAAGGACTCTGAGGCCTATTCTTTTCGTTTAGTTTATGTTGCATGTAGGGCATTTGGCATACTTTTGGCCTGTATGCAAAAACCGGACAAGTGCGGGTTTAACTCGCGTGGAGAAGGTTCCGTTCCGTACATGCTTATCTGAAATTTACTAGGTTACCTTAAATACTATAGACTTCTTATAGGTTTTCCTGTAATCTATAAGTCAAGAACTATTCTCTGTATTTTTTTCAAAATTTTAGCCCCAATAGTTACGGAAATAAGGGAGGTCAATTTTCGCCTATTTTCCTAAATAACTTCCAAAATATTTTACTTGAAATTCAAAAGAAAATATATTTAAGATTCTCACAATAAGCCCTTTCATTTGATATGTCCCACGATATAGGTTGCAAAACTTTTTATTTTAATTTTCTTATTTACCCTCCAAAAGTGGCGTCCGTGTTGCGGTCACCGACTTACATATGTACACAAATTTCAACTCAATCGGTCCAGTAGTTTCGCAGCAAATTGGCTGTGACAGACGGACAGACAGACAGACAGACACACGAATGATCCTATAAAGGTTTCGTTTTTTTCCTTTTGACGTACGGAACTCTCAAAACATGAATTGAACTCGTCGTTTACGTTAACTTTTTGCGACAGGAAAGACAAATGTTGTTTCTCTACGTGATTATTACCCAAAACCACTATCTCTATGCGCCACCACCGTAAATTACGTGACCGTGCACAACGTGCGCAGGCGCCGCAGTGGTCTTGCCTTTGTCTCGTTTACGTTAACACTTAGAGGATCGATTACCAAGCACTTTCCATTTAAAGAGAGAAAACATTTAAGGAATCCCACTAAATGTAAAACAATAAAACTATACATTGTTATAGGTATGTAATTTTAGTGCATATATCACGGAAAAGAAAACTATGTATATTACATAAATTACTGTTTTCGGACAAATTATTATCCGAAGAGGTTTGATATCAATAAAAAATTTTTTGTTCTATTTCTTCTTGGCTGGAAAGAATCCAGCTGACTTCTTCAAGAAGGGCATTGATAAGTTGCCACTGCGCTGACAATGATGCATCGGTAGATCAAATACTTCGATTAATAAAAATAAAAAATATTTAAAAAAATAGACAAAGAGTTTTTTGGTACAAAACGGTATCTTCGTAGGTAAAGATCTAATATGATACAGGAAACCGCATTGAAATCCGTCCTGTGGTTTAAAAGTTTATCGCGCACATATAATCAGACAAACAGACATGAAATTCAAAAACCATCGGGATATATTGCGTTGCTCATGCTGAAGCCCCTCATAGCATTTTTCATTGTTATCTTCAATGTACAGACTGTTTCCACTTTGCAATTTTATCATATGTAAAAGATTGTTGTGGACCACTGTTCAGTGTACAAGAACGACTAAATTAAATAAAATTGCTTTTGTATTTTTTTTTTTAATTGGTTCAGAATATAAGCCATCAAATTGCTACAGACGGATTTCAATCAGCATTTTTCTTTTTATTTACCTATCTCAATTGACTGACAAACCGGCAGACTCCCTGATGTAAAGTAGGCATTTAGGTATAATATTTGTAATATT